>CM053785.1:891575354-892255354 GCA_028749045.1 Cupressus sempervirens
CAACTTGCAATATAGGGCATATAAACTCTTTGTTTTAAGTTTCAAACTATTTTAGCACATGGAATCTAAAAGATCGATTGAGGATCAAAGTGGACAAAAGTCATTGAATGCCCAAGGAAAACATTAACCAAAACCTTTCTAAATTGGATCAAGGAAGTTGGCAATGTTCCAATTCTACATAATGGAAAAATGACAAATCTAAAACCATGCAAGGACATTTGAAAAAAGATAAGGAGTTGCAAATGTATTTAGAATCACACAATAACAAGAACTCATGGATGTAGGAGATATGTTACAATAAATAAGAGAAGCTTTGCCAGATAATATAAGTCATGAAGAAAAAATGTTTGAAGACATGGAATACAAAGGTGTCAAAGAAGACTTAGCAATAAAAGAAGATAATAAAATACATTCCATCATTAGAGAGTCATAATATTTCTAAAAGATTGATTTTAGATCTCGAGTCTTTACTTTAAAAAAGGCAAATGAAGAAGAAATTGCAAGAGTGTCTTAGTTTGTGATTGATTGAAAGGCAATCTTGGGACAGGCAGAGTCTAATATCCCTTTTTGCAATGGAATTGTAATAATAATATTAAAATATAGTAAATAAATATAAGTACAATATAATTATAAATTATAAAAATTGAAGTTGAATTTTATCTAAGGGTGTATGGAGAATCATGAGTATTGAAGCCAAAAGGATATATGTGAGACCAAACAAGGAGCAGAGACCACAGGAAGGGAACATTTTTATTTATCTGATAACTAACCTGAAGCATGTTATTCCGGTTCACTTAATTTGAGGTCGAAGCCCCTCACAACAGAAACTGAAACAAAAAAACCCACATTCTGAGATTTCACATAGGCCAAAGTTCATTGAAATCTAATTTTTTGCAATAAATTTTCAAAAATATCTGAACCGACAATTTTGCTACCTATAACACCTCTTCATTGAAAATCACAGTAGTACAATAAGTGAAAGTGGTTTATTGCAGCACTTGTCTAATTTGTTGTTGACTCAATTGATCACAACTGAGCAGTATATACTTGCACTTGAAGAGTGATTACCTTAGGAGTAAGACAGCAACTTTCTGAGTGGAAGGTGGGCCTCTGTTACCAAATTGTCGTTGCGAGCAGGATACAGAACGGAAATCTTAACATGGACGAGACAGGCTCTGACACAGTTTTTTTGGCAATAACAATTTTTGGTAGTGTTTAACTAATATTTTTGTATGGATTGATCTATATGGAATTCCCAACATTGTCTGCAATCACTTTATAATGGATCACATATAGATTTATCCCATTGGATTAAATTATGGTAGAAGATTCTTTGTAGGATTTAATGCTGTTATATTTTGGCATTGGCTATTATACTGTTTTCTTTTGTATAAGCGCCTACCATTATTCAGTTGGGTTACAGTAACAACATTATCAATAAAGGATGGAGAGATGATCAATAGAATATAAGCTTTAGCGTGTACTTCAGATATTGCAAATCAGAAATATCTATGAAATTACCAATTTCTTATGACTGACTGATTCGAGACATTGCAGGTAACAAAAATGAAGGGTATACTACAGTTTGCAATGAAAACTAAAAACATGAGAAGCATAGAAAAGAGAGATTGTTGATCAACTTTTTAGAGCGTGATCCTAAGAAACTAACCATTTGTTGCAAGCATGTAGAGAAATGGAGGCATGGGTTATCTGGGTCTGATAGATCAGTTGAGGGCAAAATGAGATGAGAGAGCTCTATTGGCAACCAAAAGAACACAGGTTTCAACAAAAAGTAACTGAATGTGAGAAAATAGATTAGAATGAAAAGCCAACCAGTGGAGCATTGTGATGGAACTCTAAATTTTAGCAAAATTAGAGCTTCCATTCAAATATTATCTCCCATTATTTTTCTAAAAATTGCCTCTGTTCTGCAAGGTGGTGATACACTTATTCAGCTATATCACAACTTGATTACTAAACTTAAAATAAAGACATTGATCCTACAGGGCTCCATTTGACATATGGTCAAATAGATCTGGACAGACTATGGTCAATCACATATGTTGACAGGATTAATCAAAGCACAGAATTATTCATGATCACCTTTACTTTTTGACTTCTATATGGGGGAAGCAACAGGTTGATGCTCGGATTTGTTTGTGGAAATGGAACACTCGAATTGTGATATCGGATGTTCATGGAATTATCACCAAATCAGACGTCCTGGGCCAGGTGATGTCTTTGGTTGGAAAAGACTGGACACAAACTGGTGTGGCGCAACTATTTTCTACTATTAAGGGAAACAGGTTATATGTGCAACATCACAAACAAAGCAAACAGACTGGAGAAGATAGTCTGCACTTCTGACACATGAGGAGCGATAATGATTTGAAGCAGCATTTCCAAAGAAAGAGTTAAAATGACTACACAGTTTGAGATCATCGTAACAAGAGGATTCAAGTGTAGGGAAACATGGCAACAATTATTGGGTATCCTTTAAAAAAAAAAAACCTTTGACAATGAGTATTCAGCTTATATCCAATCATGAAGTCATATATTGCGGCAAATACAGAGATTAGTGTGACCACTTAATACTTCCATCGGGAGTTATAAGATTTGGAATGTGCATTGTTGTGAATGGTTCCTGAGCGCCTGTTAATAATTATTTCAAGAGATAGCCGCATCACTACCGGATCTGTTCTGAAGCCTCTGGAATGACATGTGGATCATAGGGAGATGCTCATATCGTACATTGGAATTCAGGAAAATGGTGCAGAAGCTGTCGAGATTCAAACCGAGCACGGGAAGATTTACAAATGAAAAACGCAAATATATTCAAGATTACACGGAGGGCACAATAACTGATAATCAGTCAAATACGGGAGCAATTGATTCAGAATATTTCATCTACCAGTTACCATGATCATGGATTCCGCGTGAGGAAGAAGTGATGCCGTGAGTTTAATCAAACCTGAATGTGCCGGGGGAAATATTATTATAAATTTGAAACTATGGTGATTTAAGTATATTCAAGGCCTTCCGACTATGTTAAGAGAGGAGTTATAAAAGATGCAATTATTTAAGGAGAAAAGTTCTTTAGTTTTAAAAAAATATTATTTATTTTTAGAGAGATATGACTCTTCATTGTGAAAAGTCATAACTTCAAATGAAGAAAGATCTAAATATGTGAAAAGCTGGAGAAAGAAAATATTTGGACAATTGCATTCATTCACTTTAAGGAGTATTTTATATTTATTTATTGTATGGAGGAATAAGGGGTTCATTATGACTTTGTAATATAAATTCTCTTTATTTTATTTTTATAATAAAATAAATTGTTCTTTGTTTATTATTAAAGGTGTGGAGATTTAAACTAAAGGTGAATCATCTTTTATAAAAAAAAAATTTAATTTTGTAAACAATTTAAATCTTAGATAAGTGGACATGGTCATCTAGCATAAATAAATAATTGATTATGCATCTATGTCCAATTTGTCTTCTTGCAAGAGGAGTTAAAATTCAATCTGGACTAATTTAAAATTGCATATACATTTGATCTATTGCATCTTGATTATTTAATTGTTGATAGTATAAGTGCGTGGAATGTTATGAAGTTGTATGTGAAAATTCATTGAAGTTGACTCTATTGCTCAGATGAGCAAAGGCACTGGTCTTTTTATTATTGAAGTCATAAACTCTATATATTCCTTCTACAAGCATCAAATTATTTATTCAATTATACAAAACATTTAATCATTATCCAGCATCCAATTTTCATTTTTGAGTTCAAGGACTTGCCAGCTGGAGAACTCCAAAAGAAGTTTAAATTTGTTATAGAAAAGCCTTGAACTAGGCAGTCGATGCTTGAGGTGAAGGTTTACCCGCCTGGGTGTAGCAGAGCCTAAAGTGCAGAGAAATTGAGAAGTATTCTCATTTGTTGGCCAAAACTGATTGAGAAGTTCTATAGGAGAAGCGACAGGCTCTTGGATTTCCAATCTACTGTTTTGGAAACCAACACATTGAACTAATAAAAGGCCAACTAATCCCTTTGATATCTTGTTAAAATATTTCTTAATAAATAAAGCATCTTAACTAACTTCTTGTACAAATCCAATTGTTTCTCAGGGTAGCACAAACTTATATGAAACAACCTTGGAGAAAACAAATTTGTTCATTTCTCACAATATAGAGTGATTAGCTTGATAACTCTTGCCTATTCATTAGATATAATTTTACGAGACATATTAAGGAGCTTTATTAGTCTCCAACCAGCCACAATAACTTTGTTTTCCCCTTCGGGGATATCTTTCATCAAACCTTAACTAACAATGGCAGCCATAGAGTACCTTTCATAAGGATTGAGATGAAAAGAAATGTTCTCCAGATATGTTCTCCCACATGGCCTTTAAGAATAAAGTAGGGAGGACATCAATGCCCAACTTTCCTCATCAAATATTGATAAAGAAGTAGCATCAATTTCCTTGATGAAGCATTCTCTCAAGGCAGTGGTCATAATCAAAATCAATTCTGGAGCAGGTCAAGCCCCAACTACAGCATCAATTTCTTCTTGCGAGGATCATCACCAAAGGAATCTACAAAAGCTTTTCAGTAGTGATTGAAGAGAGTTTTTGTGATATTTCTTGGAACAGAAAAAAACTGCTAGTCCATGCCATAGATAGCAGTGATCCTATCACACTTGTGCTTGTGTTTTAAGCTAATGTTGGAAACAATGGATAATCTATCTGCATGTTTAGTCCCAATTGAGTCTGGTTAGATGTGAGATCCTTGTACCTATGTGGACCTCCATTTCATGGAGTTGTTTTAAGTGAGAATAATTCCCTATTGAAATAAGTATCGATGGACTTAGCTACATGCAAGGGCTGACCTTTGGGTGGCAAGCCTTGCAAGCTTAGGTTCAATATATTACGAAGCAATCAAGTAGGAGAAACACTCTGGTTCACAAAGGTTGAAGTTGTTGAGTTTGAAAGGGAGGCCGAAGGGCGAAGAAAGGGTATCAAATAGTTGAAAAGAGGTGAAGATAGGAGGATGATCAGACAGTCAGAGATAGATAAGGTTATCTAAGATAAAAGGTTTGTTTGAAGATAGGGAGATATGTAGAATGAATTGAGTCAAACATAAGTTCACATAAAGAATCAAATCTACTATTTAACCAGTAGAACAAAAAAAAAAAGGAATTTGGGCGACTGTCCATGAATGTGGTCAAAAATAGCCAAATGGTTAAAAGGACCCAAGAATCAAATTCCAATTGAAAAACCTTAGCATTGCTTCAATTGTAGCTCAACAAATGTTCAACCACCCACCTATCCTCCCAGAAAGTGTGGATTAAACATTCTTTAAGGGATGGTTTTAGCTTTTCTATTTCATCTGATGGAATCAACATGTTCAAATTACAACTATGTAATGAAGAAAATAAAGTTTATGTAGACAATTCTAGAAATTGTGCAAGCTATTACGATGGATTGTGGACCTTAGGTGCAAACAATTATTTCAAAAAGGCATTGCAATCTTCAGAAAGTTATGGAACTTGCCATTGGGAAAATCATAGATATGTCAAAAAGGAGACCTACATATCTTCCACCAACCTTGTAGCTATAAGCTCTGGAATCAAAACCCTTGTCCATCCTCTCTTGTCAAGTTGTCAACTTTCTGTGAATGCAACTTCCTTGATACTACATTGGTTCAATGGTGCCATTCACAACAAAGGAGCTTAATAGAAAGGTCCTCTGATTTTCCTCATAAAATCACTTATGGTATTTAGGGTTTCTCATTTGAAAAGCACTCTAGTAAGCTTTGAATAAACAAACACCAGTATAAGTGCTACAGAGGCTTTAAAAAATGATTTCAGCTAGACAGATTTGATCATTTATATTTTATACAGTACGGATAACAGATTGAACTTCAAGAAATAAATTAATAGCAAGATGTACAAAGGCAACATAACATTTGCTACCTAAGGATATCGTACCATAATCTTGCTTGCGGGGTTCATTATCAGAATTTGTCTCTAATGCATTTAAATTCAAAGGGAAATTCACATGCAAAGAGTGATAGGTAGATTGGTTTTCTCTCATTTGCCCATTTGCTCAAATTTTGAGCACATGTCAGTAGAGGCCCTTCTCTTACCAGAAATTAACAAAACTACCTGATAAAGCTACCTTTTGTATTCTAGCATGTTATTTGGTTTGTGTAACATCCTGTTTTCTCAGGTCTAAAATAACATCTATCATACTCAGAGAATACAATTATTACTTCGTTTCATAAGAAAACAGTTATAACTTTTCATGTTCATGTGAATAAGATTTACCATTAAAATCAGTTAGACAAAATTTCTTAACTTAAAAACTTGAAATACCATCAAATGAAATTACTACAGAAATTGAAAACTACATATCTCGGAAAACTGAGATTGAAATCAAACTAGGGATGCTTCTACAACCACCTGGGTTAGTCCAGAAATACACTATAACAATTTCACATGACAATTGTCATCTAAAACCACTATCTCAAAATCAAATGATGATTAAAATTAAATACCACTATATTTAAAAGTAGGGCATCACATACCACTATATCAATTAGGGCATCACTTACCTTCAGTTCATTTAGGGCTTTTGATACTGCTATCTCACTTAGGGCTTCCGCAACCACGGATTCAATTAGGGCTTCCAATACCACTATATCATTTAAGGTTCCAGTCATTTCTCAATCAATTAAGGCTTCATATTCCTTTTCTTCTGATTACTTAACTGTGACAATATCTCAAGATTAGAATTATACTCATAATTGATATTCATATAAATGAAAAGCAATCCATGATTCTATCTCTTACATCTAGGTGTAAATTAACAGTAATAATGAAATAACTCAATTTAATCTTACCTCCTCATAAATAAAAGTGATATTACCTGTTTTCCGATTAACAATTGAATGTACAACTTATCTCTGTCTAACGCATGTCCGACATTTTGAGGAGAGGTGAAACATTGTCAGGGGCTTAACCACCCAACCTCGAACCACAACTTTATCCCCACACAGTCTCTAATGAGAAAGGCCCTCCCTACCCAAAATTGGCAGGGATCATCTTGCCATCTACTAGGCTTCCTGATAATTAACTCACCATATGACTTGGCAGCAAGAGATCACAATTACAAAAATGTGCATGAGCTATTAATTAATTCACTTTTAAACAAATAAACATTGAAATGTCATAATTGATACCGATTCAATTATTACAGATTCTTCTTTCTCATCTCGTCGTCCTTTTTCTTGGCTACACAACTGGGTGAGTCATATATTTCGAATTCTCAAAACAGACAGCTCTATCAATTATTCAAGAAGATTACATACATCCAACATTTCACACTTTATGATTATATAATTATGTTCTTATAAGATCTCAAAATTGACAACAATCTTCATGAGTGAAACATGCATAAGCTAATGTTATTATTTATCATGTTATTATCTTATTCTAATGACATTCTTGTAGATCCTCTACACCTCCTCACCTTTCTCAAGCCATCAAGCCAATGACTCCCTAGTGCTATCAAATTAAATTTACTGTGATACTTTGAACCTTCTTCACCATATTCTGACATTTCGCCTGGTGAATTCCTTGGTATTCACTTAATTATATATATGTATCAGGTTGTAATTGTTTTATACTGGAATGATAACATTCTTGACTTGAGCCATAAATGAACTCGAAGAAATTTACCATCTCGTATATAAAGAAAAACAGCAAGCTTTTATGCATAACCCAGTACAAAGGAGATCAACAAACTTTATTTATCAGTGTCATATTATTTTGACAGACTTAAAGAGAGATACGACAATCTTATTGCTTAAGTCAAGACATAGCATCTTTACTACCACTGAACTCTCACGGTAGGAAGACAGACTCCACCCCTTGCTTAGAGCCGTGGTTATGAGAGCATGCGTACAGCATGCCTAGCGGAATGTAAAGAAATAAAAATTTGGAAGTATACACAGTCCCTCCTTAGTGATGAAGGCCTAAAGTCACCAAAATAGAGAGAGAGAGAGAGAGAGAGAGAGAGAGAGATGATAAAAAATGATTTAATCATAAGACTCTAATATAAAATAACTTGGCTCATCGGCTTCCAACAGTTACAAAAAAAACCATTTGAATTCCCAAGATGACCATTAAAGATTCAAGTTAAAAGATAAAATAAAAAGGTTGGAAAAAGATTGTAAAACAATTCGAATTGTCAAAATGCTAATTGATTAATCATGTCAAATGTTAAGAACAAGGATACTAAAAAGAAAGAATAAAGTTGGAAGATAATAATTTCATTATTATTAAAATTTGAATGTTATAATTCAAATGTTATTATATTTCGATTATTATTATAATCTTATATTTATAAATGTACATGTAAACATCACTTTATTAATTATTAAATTATAATGGTGCCAAATCAATTATACATATATGAACGTTTATAAATATTAATTAAAATAATACGATGAAAAATATATTAAAATCCTTCGAGATACGTTTTATATTTATACTCAATTAATTTAATTAAGTTATTAAATAACTCATGTGAGTCTTGTAGATGTATTCTATTTCAAATCGCTAAGTCCGTTACCCATCTGCTCAGTGATGGTGATGCCCTGCCTGATTCTTTTCTGACAATGTTTCCACCCCTTTGACATACTCCCTGCAAGGAATTTCTACGTAATTAAATTATAAATTATTTAATCATAAATAATCATAACAGTTAATCTTACATCTTAAGTCCATGAATTCGCGATTAACGATCAACTAACATGTCATCTTCACTTGAAATCATAACGACCAACTATCTTACCATTTCGCCAGATTATATCAAATTAAACTGCCAACTAATTTCATGTGAACCTCAACGGCTATATTTCAAGCTAGGTCAAAAATTGGGATGTAACAGTTTGGGTTATCATTTCCAGCTTGACTATCACAAGAAGACAAGTCTATCAAACCTTGGAGGTGAAAGTTGTCCCCAATGAAAGTCATCAATCATTTCAACATTCACCACTTTTAAAATCAGAATTGATTTTTAAGGTTATAACTTATAACCCTTCGATTCCAGTATCCCTCCCAACTCTTACAAGCGCTTGCAAGCAGTTGACCATAATTTGATTTAGTATATGTCCCACCAGTTTGATTCTTCACAAATATTTTCATATTTCATTCAAAGCCAGATGTTCCAGTACATGATGCAAGGCATACTGACTAGATAGGATAAATTAGGGACAAGGATATGTAACAGGATTTCTAAGCCTGTCATTTTACAATAGTTTCTAACCACAAGCACGTGACCAGCTGCTTTCAGCATACAGGCATTTTGAGAGTTTCATGAGATGTAATCTCGTAGATAACAGAGCACAGAAAATTCTTAAAGATCCAATACAGCATTCATTTTGCAATGCATCATGTTTCATGGGCTTTCCATGGTTGACCAACCATGTGAAGCTTTCCGCTTTGTTCCATGAAGACTTCACCCATATATTCCTCCATATAGCATCCTCTTCAACAATACTTTACTGCTGTACTGGGGCACATAACTTTGACAAAATAGTTTCCCTTTCCTTGCACATGTCACTGACTTTGGTCAGGCATATAGAATAATGGTTGGGTTCATTTGTGAGAGTTTGGTTTCCTTTCCAAAGAAAACAAATAGGATTCCACTTAGAGAATATATAGTTCCAGTTTCTTTTAAATTACAAATTACCATGAGTGAGACCGAAATTCAGACAGAGTATCCTCTAATGCAAATATGCTTTTTGCCCTATTACTAGATGACTGGATACCATGTGCAAGATAATCCCTATACATAGGCACCATTTACCATATATAACCATGCTAAGATATTAGATATACACTGGTGCAACCAAATATTTCACTATCATCAAAGAGGAATCCTGCTGTAATAGGTTAAGAGTAAGAAGAATTCCAAAATCCATTAGATACTGTATTTGCTTCTGGATTTGATTTGTGACTCTTTTTTGCATCAATTTTTTAGATCGCACTCTGGATAATCATCAAGATGAAAGAAAGAGAACATCAAGAGAAAGTGTAATAGGTTTCCACACAAATTGAACTGCAAGGGACACATTGATAAACTGCAGCTTGTCTACATTAAGTGGTCCTTGGAATTGACACCAAGAATTTGCACCATTAAAAATGTGAGAACTTACCCTGGCAAAGACTTTTTTTAATACAGAATATATAGCTTGCATAAGATTCTGCTACAACTGAACTGAAACAGCCTTATAGACTGAGAACCTTAGAATAACAAGGCCAATATGTTATCTTCAAAAATTATAGCTGCTTCAGTGTTTGGCTTGGTATTTTAAATGATCTACAGATTAGAAGACTGTAAACAGTGAAACAATAGAGCATAACAAAGAATACATATATAAATCTAATTCAGATTCCATAAAACAATACATATATATTATATTATTAATAGATTTCATCCATTACTGGATTCTGGTCTTGACCTTTACAAGAGGGATTCTCATATATTAAATTCACAGTGAGATCACTTAAATGTGAAAAAAAATCTGTTTTCTTCATCTGCAAAGGGTGGTGTATAGAAAGAAATAATCTGGCGTATAGAAAGAAATAATCTTGCTTGTTATCAATTATCTGAAGGTCTGAGGATTCTGTAAATAATCAAAGAATCAGCTGTGAATGTTTTGCTACCTACATGGACAATATCTAGCTTCTTATTTCTACCATGAAGGGGGCCTTCCATTAATTATCTGCTGCCCTCATGACTGGATATATCTTCAATCTTCAAAGAATTATCTGTGAATGTTTTTGCTTCCTACATGCGGAATATTGATGTTTGCATTTCTACCATGATGGGATGATTGCTTACAACAAGATAGGAAGATTAATAGCAAGGGCTAGCCAGCTTGATTTTATATTTTTCTTAGAAATTAAATTTTATCATTCATGAAGGATTAATTAAATATAACAGAGGCAGGAGTCCTTCCATTCACTACTACCACACTTTTAGAATGTATTAAGAATTTGAACTAGGAAGACCCCAGATGATATTTGTGCAAGTTCTGAAAGTTCTGCCTTGATGACTGCAATTTCTCTGTGATTGAGTTCTGACTGAAACATGACATGCAAGCCAGTCTATTAATTAGTTATCTGGAAACTACTACATCAAATTTTCTTTTTATGTCAAAATAAGATGTAAATCTATTCGTGTGAATCATGTCAATAGCAAGAAACTTGTAATATGTTTAAAAATTGAATTTGCAGTCACAGTAGCTAAGAAGAAGAATACATAGATTTAAATTTCAACTAAAAATCTCATTAACAGACCAAGCAAAGCTATAAGTTAATTGATTTTCCAAGACTAATGCAAAATATTCGAGACCCCAAGTGCTGAACCATCAGTCCTTTATTTTCGCAGCCATTGAAAAAGGATGCATCGTCCTCCTTTGGGATCCGACGTTTCCAACTCATCAAGAAGCATGGTTTTGGCAGCTCGTCCCTTTCTTCTTTTGCCTCCCTTCTTTGAGAACTCTTACCATGTTGCTGCAGACCTTTCGAGGCATTATTATTCTCTTTGAGTTCTGCCACCATATGCTGGTCCTGTGGCATTATTTGACTTCTGTGATCTTCTGTAGTATATGGCATCGTATCCGTAGGTGTGTATTTTTTAAGGAGAAATAATAGTGTATTTATCAAGCTTGGATATTGCTTGACATCTGCATGTCAATTAGTACTTACAAATAGGTCATCGAATTCCCATCCACAATTGACCGTGAGAAAAAAAATGTTGAACTAGAACAACACTCGCAGTTTTACCTACGACAATGCACATATTTAATGACCAACCCATACTTACATAGCAAAATATCACTTGCAATTATCATGTCCCAGTCTGGATTCTGCACGCCAAACTCCTCACCCCATGTATCTGGACACAGTTAAATCCATCCAAGAAAGAAATCAGTGAGATCCTACATACACTAGAAATATTTAAAAAGTTGGGAAAATATCAAACAGTAAATGGAATAAAGAAAGAATGAATTCTACTACAGAAAAAGAAAGACAAAAGCAGATAAACCGTATCACATCCCCCCCTCTCATCACATTACCCGAAGTTCAAACAATCAATGCCTCTCACCATTCGGTTTCAAGTTCTATACAAATTATCTCAGTATATCCAACTTCAAAAATATCAGAATGAATCATATTGAATATTTAATGTACCAAAGAATCAGGGTTAGAAATTTTACGCCTGATGTGTGGTAAAACTGAAATTCCATTAGCTGTGCAGTTATGTGCTATATTCTCTTCAATCTCCTTGTCATCAAAATCCGAAGTAGTAATATCAACTTGTAGAGACTTCTTCAGAAACACAGCCAATGCTCCTGTCCCACTGAATGTTTGTAAGAAAAGAGATACTAAGTTGGTTGGTCATGTTTTAAATTTAAACTTTTAGTTAAGTACATTGTTTAACTTTGGAAAAGAGATAAATGTCTTGCCTAACATAATAACTGGACACACCCACACATATGTGCATAAATGCTGACAATATTTGAAAAAATGATATTCATAAAAGAATTCTTCCAAAACATTAGGACTACTCATACATGTAAAAGAGTACACAAAGGCACAGTGTTCATGTTTTTTCATGTTGTATCTTAAAATATTTGTTATACCTCATTATGTAGCACTTTTTCCCAAAGGTCATTGGTGGGTTGTCGTGGACCTTACATACTGCTGTAACATTATCTGAGGCCAGACAAATCAGTTTTTCAATCAATGATGAACAACAAAAACAGTCCAGGAACTTCACTAACAATTCCTAGACTGAAACCATAGAAAAGAATACGCTGACATTTTAGAAACATGATAAGTACTCTGACGTTTTGAATTGATACATGGGCAAATGTACTACAATGCGCCTATGAACAAGAAATTTCTACACGTTGACATTAGTTTGCCTAAATCATACATCATCCAAGACATATTTTAAAATTTTACCTAAATGGACATTAAACACATTAACTAGCAAAGACCTATTAGTGGTCACAGTAATTCAGAATCCTACAAATGACTTTTGTTGCGTAGCTCTTGTTACATCCCAAACCTTGCCCTAATTTTTAATTTGATCATAACTGTTGGTTTAACGAATCATTTCTTTTCCTAATCATGTGAAATGAGCTAGTTATTTATATACGTTGTATCAATTGTTAACAAATCATTTCTCTTCTTGATCATGTGAAAACGAGTTAGTTATTTATATATGTTGTACCAACTGATAATGAATTATTTCCAAGGTTGCACGGGTACGTGGGTACAGGAACGGGAATGGGTACGGGTACGCATATTTTTCAAAATAGGGGACAGGGGTACATGTGTATGCCTAATTTTTTCTATATAATTAATATTTTATAGAAAATATAAAAATTAAAATATGTCATGCGTCATGACATTGAGCATTCAAAACAAAAAATTTGAAAATATGAGGCATAAGTCAAATTATTATACACACACACACACACACATGTATGCTATTGCTGAATCTTTAATGTTTAAAGTATTTTTCATAATAGGGGACGGAGGTACTTGGGTATGTTAAACTTATTTAAAAATTATACTTTAATATTTATAAAAAATCTGAAATTATGAGTCATGACAATGGTTTTTCAAAACAAGAACAGTGATAAAGTTTGCAAATGTAATGTATTGTTATTAGTTTCAGATTTTCTATACGTTTGAAATAATAATACATGATAAATGCTTAGATGCATAACAAAGAAGGCAGACTTTAAACATGAACAAGAAGATCCTAAATCATATGACAATGACATATTGCAAATGATAAACTTATGACTTGAACAGTGATAAAGTTTATTGTTAAGGAGTATCAAAGTTTCAAATTGATTTGGTATTGAATTAAGTTTGATAAACAACAAGCTAATACAAAAATAAAAAACTAAAAAAAAATCGGAATCTTAATCAAGGTCCTTAGCTATGATACTCTCCACCGAGTACCCGGTACGTGGGATACGTGAATCCGGTACTTGGGTACGTGGGTACGAGTACCAGGGGTGTGGGTACGAGTACCCATGCAACCTTGATTATTTCCTTTCATGATCATGTGAAATGAGTTAGTTAATATAGACGTTGATGAAATAACCAGTAACCTATAACTGTTATTAGATGATTAGTGGTTGTTTGATTTGAATTAATGATCAATATATTTTTGAATTAATGTGTTGGCGAGAATGTTTTGCTTGGGTCATTGCAAATGAAGACTGAAGAGAAGGAAAGCATTGCTAAACGGGATCATCAGAATGGGATGGTCATTTGGTTTAGTCATCAGAATCAGCAGGTATGACCTAAGACTCCCTAGGAAAGGATACGAAGACTTGACCATAGGTTACATTATGGGACCGCATGAGCTATTAGGAAAACAATATGATAAAAACATAAAATAATCTTAAATTAAAATATAATTCATACCTTTAAAGATTTATTACTGAATTTTCTTATTTTATCATTATAATAAACACTTAAATATGAACACATAAATATAAAAATGAAATGGCACCAATAAATTATAATAATATAATCTAATGATGTCACCTCATCAATATACATACGTCAACGTATATAAGAGCATAATATAATAATAAAATAAAATTTATAACCCTTCAACTTCTCCTTATTCCTCCTCTTTTCAAATCAAATTAAGTTTTGAATTCAATGGATTATTTTGGAAACCAATAGAAGCCGAAGAGTCTTGGCTGGCCTTTGATACAAGCCGTGAGCCAACCAAGACGGCATCACTCTCTCCTTGATTGATACGTTTTCCTTCAAGCCTTGTATTCATTTCCAGCCAAACCATTCATCGTGTCTACACAACCAAAAGTATATTGTTCTTCCTTTACTCCGCAAATCAAGTTTCAAACCAGTAGGCGAGACAATTAGCTGACAGGAGTTCTGGCCAAGGACGGGAGAAGCCATATCCCAACAGATATCCGGCAAAATGACAGGTCATGTTTAAATGTTGCATTCCATATTATTATGCCATTATCCCTAAATATTGGACCGACTGTAGTCGGCATATGCAATGTTATGTGTGTGAAAGAAATCGATCACTGTCTTCTTTACTGGAGTGAAAGCATTCATATATCATTAGGACTATGTAGAGAACCTTCATGTAATTTGTTTTCATAAGTTTATCTTCATTAAGTAATAAACCAAATGCACCAACATATAATCTACCCTGCCGGTGGTCTTCTGCAAATCCATGAATTTATTAAGATCATTAATTCTATCTCTGTATATTCGTAGTATCTTTTGAAATCGAATTGTAACTGTAAAGAGTGTTGAAAACAGTTTCTCATAAACATGCTGTCATAATGATTAGAATCCTCATGGATTCAAAACACCAAGGAATTCATCGGCAAGAAGCCATGAAATGGTGAAGAGGTGTATCAATAATATCAAAATGATTATAATCCTCAAACACCTAGGATTCACCTGGCATAGAGGCCATAGAATGGTGAAGAGGTGGAAATTAACCTGCCAAACAAACAATAATGTAATTAGATTCGAATAATGAATAATAGCTCATGCATGTCCTGGTAATGGAATTTGTTGACGAGTCAAGTGGTGGTGATCGGGTTCACGAACCCAATTGAAATCCTTGGCCAAGGTAGTTATAGGCATATGTGCCAATCTTGAGATCATTTGTTTGTCCATAGATGTTAGTTATATAGATATAACTGATAGGGCACTCAAACCATTGGGTAGCTTGGATGGCTGAACTATAGAACATCCCAAGCTCGATCTCAAGGTAGGTAGGGTCGTTCTATTAAGTTAGGATGTGTGGGGACAAATATGGTCTGAGGTTGGGAGGTTAAGCCTATGTCAATGCTTCTCCTCTCACCAAAGTCGAGGCTTGAACAACAAGATAAAGGAATTCCTCTGTTATTTTTGTATGTTTGTTTTGCACTTTTACCTTTAATCCTTAGAAGAATAATTGGATAGTTTAGTTTTCAAATAGCATAATTTGAATGAATATATTAGTTGATATAGAAGTTAGTCGTTACTTTATTTTCAGCTGAATATGTTATTAGTTAGAAATGGTTAAAATGTTAGCAATGTATTTATTTATCTATCTCGTTATATCAGCTGAACATGAAATACGGTTAGAATAGAAAAACATTTACTTTATCATTGTTATATTTAGTTAATGGAAGTCTTTGTCATGTGAAATGGAATCAGTTAATCAGATTATTAGGTGTTTTAAATTGGTTATGAAAATTCGTTTGTTATAGCTCTTCATCTAGGACCATAGATTAGAATTACTAAGTCAGGTCATCTTTGTCAACAAAAATAAGATTATATTGAGAAAATAAATTAGAAGACTACACAGCTAATTTTCTATATCCCATAGCCTAAAATTGCCCACCACCATAACAAATACTAGAGGTTATAAATTGTTATGGATCTAAGAATGCCCTCTTCACAAAAGATGCCATCAAGGAAGTTACTAAAGATAAGTCCTGGAACCAAAGAGACAATAGGGAACCTCTAAAATTAATAACTTAATGGGCACAAGAACACTAACAGTCTAATCATATGCCATTTATATCTGCCTTATGACATCTATGATCATTGATTTAGTGAGTATTTGATTAATCAAGTGTAAACTCAGTGTTTAATCACTTCGTGCTAGCTTGGCAAATAGGCCAGCAATGTTACAATAGTACAGGTAACTCGGCCACCTTTTGATTCGTAATGGTGTGATTTTAGACCAGGAAAACAATAAACAAATCTTTTAACAGAGCTAGCAAAGCTTGTTTCAATTATTCCCCCTCAGATAAAGATGTAACAAATTTCTGAATGTCAAAATTTGGTTTTCAATGAACCCAAGGTGCAAATTGCTATAAAGATGCAAGGTTCTCAATGCAGAGCTTGAGCAATATGAAACCAGAGATGCCTACATATGAGGAAAATCAGTAATAAACTGTCTACTTGCAGGAATTAATTATTTTGAACTTGATTTATAAAGGAAGACCTGTTGTTTTCCACAGTGCCACTGATGAAATAAGAAATAAGTCGAGGCAAGCTCAACTTGTAAACATATGTTACCTGTATGTGTTTATCAGAGTAAATAGTTAAGGACATTGAGACACAGCTGCCAAAAATGTCAATATGGTACTCTTATTTCTCGATAGCTATTTGTAGAAACATATTTCTAAGGATGCGGGATAGGAAATGGCTGTAAAGAATATTATGATAACTCTTATCTTTTAAGGGATTACGAAGGAAGTGTAGAACAGCTTGCATGATAGTGGGGAAGCAAACACCACAAGCACATCAAGACTGGGATAATGTAATGGGCACCCTTAAATGCCCAAAAACTAAAACAACCGCTGATAGGAATTTTGTCGAACAATTTGCATCCAACTACTTATTCCTCTGTTTACTAAGTTAACCCCTTATGACTTCGGAAATGGGACATTTATATTGTTTGCTTGCATGGAATTCAAAATCACACAACATGAACAAAAAAAAGTACAATGATATGCAGATTGGAAATTGTATTACTGCTGATAAGATGCTATTTTCAGAATTTAATAAAATCAAATACATGGCAGATTATCAACTCACTAATTGCTCCAATATTATTGACATAATGCTCTAGAAAATGTTATTTATGGCAGATTATCAACTCACTAATTGCTCCAATATTATTGACATGATGCTCCAGCAAATGTTACTTAAACCTGCTGCTACAGTGACATGAATAGTGTCACATGAATAGTAACCACGTGAATAGTGTTGCAGGATTAGTACCCACATGAACAGTGTTGCTACAGTGTTTTTGTCTTCAAACAGTCCAATATCTTCATAAAATCATTCCCTCAAAGTAGCATAAGCGTCAAATGAGTAATGATGAAGATATGAGCAACACATCAAATCTATCTGTAGCTAGAAACACGCCCAATCTGCCTAATACTGAAGCTGATGACAATGGATTCCAAAGACCAAACCCCAAGGGAATGACGTCTAGAATGTCAAAAGAGAGGATAGACGTCCTCTAATGCCAAGAACGGATTTGCAACTCACACATCAATTTTCTTCTCATATTCAACTTGCCGAACAATGGCCACCAGCTCTCCTTTTATTTCCACTTCATAGGGTTGACCCACTTTTCATAAGCAATGTGAGATAAAGTGTTTTAAAATAAAATAATAAGAAAATAACATCTTATGTCTCTCTTGAGCGTCCCCTCTCAAACACACAACCCAACATAAATAATACTAAAGTAACACTATCAATTTAACATTTCATTTAAATGCTACTTTAATAAACTTCAGGCACTAAAATGATATATCAATCGGACTCAAAAAGAAGCAAGTGATAGCTTGTTGGAAAGCTCTCGACACAAAGCTTAAAGTCCAATCATTAGAAATATGCCAACTTTGATGCCTAGTCAACTTACTATAAATGGTAATTCCATCCAAAGACCCCGCAAACAAACTCCAATTGGCCTCAAACTAGGAATGACTAAGCCAAATCACTCCAACATCCCTTTGAACTCCTCGCTAACCCTCGGGACCATGCAAAACTAGGCTAGTGGCAACATGGCTAACAATTGCTAAAGAGGGGACATTACAGATAAAGTTAAACAAGCATTAATCTAGAGGTTTTCCCTTGAACATCATAAACCTATTACCCTTTTAAACTCAGTAAATTTATATAAGATGGATGGTATAGTAGATGAGAATATTCCTAACATGGAAAGTCCCATGGATCACCTTCCCAATATGCAAAAGGGGTGTCAAAATGCCTGCTGCATAGATGGCCTGAAGCCACTCATTCCTCATGCAATTGTTGTTTGTCCTGATTTGGAGGAGAAATCAACCATTCTAGATTTAAAATTACAATCACTAGAGGTGACGGAGGAAGACATAGTGTAGCAGTCAATGCAGGTCAATTGAACAATTGGTGAACGGATATGCAGTGCAACCAAATGAAAAGAAATAAGGAAGAACAATGAAGATCAGAGAAGAAAACAATGTATTCAGCTGAAGAAACTTGAAGAACTGCAAACAGGCCAGTGATTTATGAAACCAATCGCCACTATGCTACCTGAACCCTAAGAAATACTTGCTAGGACTCTCTATAATATAATTGATATACCTTAAGCTCTACCCAATTACATGTCTTCTCACTCTCCACTAGACCAACTTGTCAATCCAAGTCAAACTAGCCAACTACCAGACCCTTTCAAAGACCAAGCATCCCAATAAATAGCATTAACAGTCCACCACCAAATCTGACTTGCAATAACATGGGGACTGATGCAAAACGCTGTAAGATGGAGAAAGCCTACATTAAAGTGTATTCTATGTGCATGCACTCATAACCTTATAGAAGTCTTCATAAATAATGACTCAAGATTTAGTTGAGGAAGATGACAATGAGGTGAGAGTCCACAGAGTTACTAGAAAACAACAAAATCTTAAGCCTCCTCCAAAAAGCCAAATAGAACAAGGCATTATAGAAGCTTCCTATCCATAAAGTAGTGAAGCACTGCCATCTCAATTATTCAAATATTTTTGTATGGCTCTAGATAGACAAAGAACTCTGTAACTTGGGAAGTAAGGTGAACAGAAATACAGCAAGTCTTACAATCAGAGGAGCACTCCAGCGCAGGATATTTTCAGCAGTTCTACCATCAACTATAGATCCTAGTATAAAAACATAAAATTTAATAAAGACCTTTCGGTCATTTACAAGCGGTCATTTACAAGAATCAAACCATAGGATTGCAAAGAAGATGCATGTTTCCTTCAATTGATGAAAGTTTAAATCTCATAGTTAGCTCTGGGTAACAGACAAACCTTCCCAATTCTATAATTCGACGATCTCTCAGCAAGTTTTGATGTTCAATCAGCCACTCTGCAAATATGGATGCCCCTGGCCAAAGCATGTTTGCATTAACTTCATGAAAAGAAAATTCTCTAACAACCAAAGCCTGCAAAAATTACCAAGATCAACAAGATTTACAATTAGCATTCATTTGGTGCCTTGAAATGCTCTGCACTGGATTGAGTCATACCCAGATATGAAAACAAATTCCCAAAATGATCCAGAGTATTTTAAAATGACTCACATGTGCACGCAAAAAATGTGAAAATTTTGCAATATTATCAATTTGCAGTCAAATTTATAATTAAATTGGTATTGCCAAACTGTTGTGCATTAGAAAGAAAAAAGCGTTAGAATGTTTATGCATTCACAAACCAAAATGAATTACATACAAGAGAGGAATTAAATCAAGATACTTATTGATTTGCTACTAATATGTATAGCTCTAGCTGTGCATTTGTCAAACAGATGTGCAAAGTTCAAAAATAGCCATTTGCAGCTCATGCTAAATGTTTCTAAACATGCTAATAAAGACCATACTGACATATACATGTGTTCTAAAGCCCTTTACTAATACTGAAGGACAGATTTTGATCAGCTCAAACAATGTTCAAGTCACAAAAAACTGAGAGCGGGGCACGAAAGTAGCACTTTGTTTAAGCAATGCCATTAAAGGCATATTCTATAGCATAACTAGGGGAAACGACCTATAGTAGCTGCCCAGGCTAACTTCGTGCACCTACAGTTCCTAATCCGTATATCTAAATTTGCCGACTTTTCCAGTGAATCTCCATAGGTGAGTGAAGAGCTTAAAGCAAACGTTTTGGCTTTCTTGCATTGGCGGAGCAGTTTGTAGAACTCATAGAGTGTGAGGTGGTCTAAATGTGTCATTTTAAAATGTTCGCCCGATACCTGCCACCAAGACCCCCCAATAGCCGCTTATTGAAAAAATAGTACTTTTTGAACAAATGGACCAATCAGCAACCAAGAAAACTAAAAAAGGATCAACTATTCATAAATATGTGATCGGCTATTACTACATGTGTGATTCATTTTTTGGGGCTTTTTATGTTGGTAATTGGGGGGGAAAGGTAGCAGTAATTGGGGGGGTGGATGTGGCGGCAATGCGTACATGGGCGGCAACTGGCTCGTTTCCCCTAGCTCATATCATATGTTAGTGTCAATTCCAATCGGCACCATACAGTTTTCTCCACTAATTCCAATCTGTGATGCATAAGCTAGTGAAAGATCCTCCCCATTGAATGGTAAATCTGCCTTCTGATATTTCACCACAATTTCAGTCATTATGGTAGTTTAAATTCATCGGAACTCATTTTGCACAATGGTCAATACAAGAAATTCATTTTGTTCTTTAACTACTTCGTTCTCTTATCTATTTTATATCAGCAAGTTTGTCTTCCTTTTGTTTACCGTCACGGGTAAAGAGGTTTAATGCATTATAGAAAAGTAAAGAATGTAACACTGAGTTTCATAAAACTGAACTGCTGATTCCATTAATGTTCATGTCCATACAATATTAGATAATGTACTTCTGATTCATATCTAATGCTGCTAAGGCAGATGTACATATAGTACCCAAAGGGTTGTGACTCAACCATCGTGTTCCAACTATCTTCGGTACCGGAGAATTGACACACTTAACTAATAACTATTCTTGAAGGTTTACAATCTTTTCCTGAAGATTTACAAACTATTCCCGAAGGTTACAATTATTCTTGACAACATCATCCCCCCCAAAAAGAAAGTCGTCTCCTAATGACAAATACAAAATAGGGACAACGTTGAATACATATATGAAAAAACAAGCTAAGAAGAGTTGGGAGGAAGCATCCCTGGAGCCACTGGTTGGGGCATAGAAGTGTTCAGTTTCCTCCACAACTGGTACACCTAATGAGTGCGAATATCCTGATTTGCTTGTATCTGCAAATTCTCCTTGACTACCTCCTTCAGCATCAATGTGACTTCCTATAATTAAGCCTCCTTATCATAGTCTACCTTTGCTACATCCTTTTCCTTCATTGCCTCTATCAGCTACTGTCCATCACACTCTTACTCTGCGTGGTTGCCTCTAGTTGCACTACCAATATTGCATGCTCCGCTTCCCAAGCGGTCTGTCGAGTGGCTAGTCAAGTAGCTATCTCCTCCCAAGATTTCTCTATTGCTAGTCGAACCTCTTCCCTAGCCTTCTCCTCTCGTCACGCCACAAGCACATTCTCCGCAAGCAACCTACCTCTATCCACTACCTCGATAGACGTATGCATGTACATCCTCATCCCTCCCATCATCTGCTAGCATTTCATCCTTTGCTTGCACCGTAGTCTCTACTTCCCCTCCTGGTGATACTCTACTATGTTCTCCCATTTCTCCTAGCAAAGGTGCCTCTACATCTCCAGGGACATCACTATCCAACAACATTGCCTCCGAATGGGAGGTCCACATGCTACAAGTGGAAGTAGTCGTCGTGCAAGGTGTGCACTCACACAACCTAATGATCTGCTATGTCTTACTGCCGTATGATATTCCTGTTCTGGAATACTCACGTCCATGCTCACCCTAGGATTACCTCCTACTAGATCAGGCAATAATACAACATCCACAATCACTACAACATCCGATCCAATCATCTCCAGCCGGACCTGCTCCTGTGATCCATCACCTGTAATCTACTTGAATCCTATCACATTTCCAACCAAATCTTCGACTATCTAAGGCATATCAGCAACTACTAAAATGCTCTCTGTGGGCGATACTATCACTGGAGTGGCCTCCATCGCCGCCGTCTCGGCCACCCTTGGGACCCTCACTATCATCACTGTCGATGGAGTCAAATGAGTTGTGCTAGACAACATAGGTCGTGGAAACAATAGTCGGGTAGCTGAAATCACCTCCACTTCCTCATCTTCATCCTCTTTTGTGTCATTCTCATCCTCGGACGTCTCCTTGCGCCCACTATCTATATCCCCAAGACCTGAGCTAACCTTTGTTCTTGTCTGGACCTCTTATGTCCTAGTGCTTTTTGATTGCCTAGTGTGTCCAAATGTCGCCATCTCATATAAGGGGGTTCATCAAGTACCACAGGTACTACTTTGACCTCTTGTCAAAATGTCAGTTGACCACAACGTCCATAAGCAATTTGATCGTATGGTGTGACATGTAGAACGTCTTATGCTGAAGGGTCATAAATTCGTACATGCGCTCCGATAATAATGTGCCCCAATCATAAATCCTTCCTCCTAGCATGTTATTCATGATGAAGAGCTGCTCAAAGGAAATGTTGCATGCACAGTTGGATCCTATTAGCCGGCTTTTGACCAAGTCCATCAAACCTCTCCAATGCCCCTCTCTAAGAAACAACCTCTTTATCCCCTTGTTTTGTGAAGCCTTGTTAAGCGACTCCCTCTCTACCTCTATGAGGTCATCTTTGTAGATTAGCCGGATGTAGAAGTCTTTCACCTCCGGAGTCAATTTGTATGACTTCAACTCCACTTTATGCCCTTTTGCTGGTAAGCCAAAAACTTGCCTGAATTTTGATGGTGTGAAAGAAACTACTACCAGGTGGTCCATGTATGATACTGTGTTCTTCATGGAGATGCTATCAAATGTAACATACGAATTTTCATAACCAAATTTTAATCTCAAATTAAACTAATTTCACAAGTAATTGATTACATTTCACATGAAAATGATTTCTACCAACTGATTATAACTAAAGAAACTCTTTTCAATCTATTTTACATATTCAGTTGATTTCACGAGAAACAAAAGAGATACTTATGTATTGCTAACAATTTAACTACTTCTAATTATTCTACTGAAAATAAAGTAACGACTAATTATATCAATTGAAATGCTTATTCAACATAAAAGTAAATGTTTTCTCCTTCATGAAATGAAATTATCTATCTATTCTTGCAGAGGTTAAAAGTGAAAGAAACATACAATATTAACAAAGAATCTCTTTAAACTCATTGTCCAAGCCTCGGCATTGGTGAGAGGAGAAGCATTGACATAGGCTTAAACTCTCGACCGTGGACCATTACTTATCCCCACACATTCTAAATTAATAGAACGGCCCTCCCTACCTAAAGATCGAGCTTGGGATGTTCATAAGCCCAACCATCTAAGTAATTAGGTGGGTTGAAGTCCCAACAGTTATTCTTCAAAATAACTGAAGCGTCTAGACAATCAACAAAGATCACATGTCTGGCATTGTTGTGGGCTTTTCACACCATCGCCCCATTGCAAATGGGGGGCCCCCTTTTGTCTCCTGGTCTTGTCCTTTTGGCTTTAGTTCTTGGTAGTATTGGGCTCGGTCCTCTAAAGTCCCCTCTTTCAAATGAGAATTGGTAAAATTGGCCAGATGTGGAAAGTGTTGTCCATGTGGCTCTGAGAATGGAAATTATTTGTTTGAGAATTGAATGTCTTGACTTATTATTTTTAGAATGTCTATTTTTAGTAAATGTCACTGCCTCTCGGATTAACCTTATTTTTCCTTTGGGACAACTTACTATTTTTAGAAAGTCTATTTTTAGTAAGTCTATTTTTAGTAAATTTCATTGCCTCTCAGATTGGCCTTATTTTGACTTTGGGACAACTTACTATTTTTAGAAAGTCTATTTTTAGTAAGTCTATTTTTAGTAAATTTCACTGCCTCTCAGATTGGCTTTATTTTGACTTTGGGACAACTTACTATTTTTAGAATGTCTATTTTTGGCAGGTCTATTTCTACAACAAGTGAGCTATGGTTGATAAAGAGCCAAAAGGGTACATGTGTCTATATCCAAAAGAATGAGCAAGGACGAGAGTCAATCAAGAAAAAAATGGTTAAATCTGGAATCACCCATGACATATCCAAAAGTAGAAAGGCATGAAAATAACAAGAAAAATGGTTGTTGCGGAATTCTTCCATCATGGACAAAATCCAAGATCACTCAAAAATCCAGCCTTGGAGAAAAATGGTTGTTGCGAAATTCTTCCATCATGGAGAAAATCCATGATCTCTCAAAATATCCTACCATGGAGAAAAATGGTTGTTGCAGAATTCTTCCATCATAGACAAAATCCACGATCACTCAAAAAATCCAGCCTTGGAGAAAAATGGTTGTTGTGGAATTCTTCCATCATAGACAAAATCCACGATCACTCAAAAATCCAGCCTTGGAGAAAAATGGTGGTTGTGGAATTCTTCTGTCAAAAATCCTACCTTGGAGAAAAATGGTTGTTGCGGAATTCTTCCATCATTGACAAAATCCATGATCACTCAAAAAATTCAGCCTTGGAGAAAAATGGTTGTTGCGGAATTCTTCCATCATGGACAAAATCCACGATTTCTCAAAAAATCCAGCCTTGGAGAAAAATGGTTGTTGCGGAATTCTTCCATCATGGACGAAATCCACGATCACTCAAAAAATCCAGCCTTGGAGAAAAATGATTGTTGCGGAATTCTTCCATAATGGACAAAAATCCAAGATCTCTCAAAAAATCCCGCCTTGGAGAAAAATGGTTGTTGCGGAATTCTTCCATCATGGACAAAATCCACGATCACTCAAAAAATTCCGCCTTGGAGAAAAATGGTTGTTGCGGAATTCTTCCATCATGAACAAAATCCACAATCACTCAAAAAATCCCACCTTGGAGAAAAATGGTTGTTGTGGAATTTTTCCATCATGGACAAAATCCATGACCACTCAAAATTTCCACGAGCAAGAGAATTAGAAATCATGGAAGCAAAAATGGCTAAGTGTTGGAGATTTGTCCTTCATAGAAGCAAAAATGGTGAAGTGTTAGAAATTCTTCCTTCATGGAAGAAAAAATGCTAGTGTTGGAAGTTTCTCCTTCATGGAAGGAAAACTGGCTAAGTGTTGGCAATTTCTCCTTCATGGAAGAATAAATGGCTAAGTGTTGGAAACTTTCTCCTTCATGGAAAAATGAAAAAGGATTAAGTGCTGGAAATTTCTCCTCCAGATCTTGAATTTCACCCTCTTCAAGTGTGTACCCAAGACTGGAAAAATGATTGATGATGATAAAAAAGGGGGAATTCTTCAAAATGTAAGAAAAGCCATAATAGTGAATTGAAGGCATTTGAAGAAAAAGGAGGAGAAAGCTCTAGTTCTAGAAATTCAAAAAAGACGCTCAAATCCAAAATTCTAGTACCAAGATCAAAGTACTAAGTGATCTGATCCCAGACATTCAAGATTCAAAGATCAAAGTTCAAATCCAAAAATCCAAGAACATGGCAAAGGAAGTTCAATATGAAGAAATTCTGGAGTAACATAATCATCAGCAAGGGATTCCAATCCATTTTAGGGAGATAAATTTCCAAGCAAGTATATCGAAGACGAGAACGTTCGAAGAGAGATTTTCAGAAAAGTCAGTCAAAGTTGGATCTTAGTTAAAATGATGCAGTTGGAAAAGACTCGAGCTTACATGGCCTCCATCATCATTTCATGGCATCCAATTATCTTTGATGAACTGAGGTCTCCAAGTTAAACTTCTATGCATTCAAAGAATGGAATCAAGAATAATTTATTCAAGGAAGACTGAGCATTTATTGAGTAATGGACATGCATGGTGGATATTTATTGCACCCCACTCCTTCCTAAACGAGCATGCATAGTGGGCATTTATTACCCACTACAGTAACGGATTCCTTGTTGCATTAATGTAGATTCCTTTCCTTTGCCCTAACCCTAATTAGGGCTCATGTGGCACAATCTTGGTCATCGGTTATTGTGATCATCTGGGCCACCTATTGTAATCGAGGACCTATATAAAGGCCTCATTTCTCATTTGTAAAAGGAGATTTTTTATGAGATTGTTGCTATGAGTTATTGAGATAATGAAGTTTTCATTAGAGTTTGGTGAATACTTGACGTGTCTTAGTGCTTGCTTGTTCTCCTAAATTTCTTCAATTAGATTAAGTTTAGCATAGTCAATGTGTGGTGATTACAATAAAAATTATGATGGTGTATTGATGAATTCCTTTGGTTCATACTTTTGACATTTTAGTGATTTTAACTCGTCGTGCAAAGTTAGCCTGAACCCCTTTCATGCATATGCTTAACTTCTATCATTCATATACATTGTTCTTTATGATGGTGTATGCAGTGATATGAAAATCTCTGGCATAACCCTTGAAGATTGCACCGATTCACGCATAGTTGTAGTATAACTTGGCGAAGCGGAATTCGGTAAATTGAGGAATTTGTCCACTAGAATACTATTTGTTGTTATCACTACCCTTAGGATTAGAATAGAGTTCCTGAACCCTATCCTATTGAATTTCTGCATATTTTGTGAAAACTCCAAAAAGTACTTAATTGCAAAACCTTAAGATAGCTCCCACATCCAGTATGGCTTGAAGTGAATCTGTATAAACATGTAAGGCCCCTTGTGATCATCAGCAAATCACATCAACCACCGATCTTATCCACAGTCAAGACTTGGCATTAGAGGAACCTTGAAGTCATTGTATGATCTTCTAGCAATCTTAGCATACACGAGACTTTATTCAAGAGAGGATAAGATATTTCGGTATTTTGTTCTACTGTTTGGCGGGTCATAAAACACACATCAACAGGCATATCTGCCTAATTTCTAACTTGGCTAAGGATTTCAAGTTGAGTCTACAAACCCGATCTCCACCACTCGACTTGACAACATTTTACATAATTGGAGCATGCATGAGCTATTGTAGTTTAGCTTATTATTTATTTAATCTGATGCCATTCTTATTTGTGTAAACTCTCTACACCTCCTCACCATTTTCAGGTTACCATGTCGGTGATTCCTAGGTGCTCACGAGTTTATATCCATTGCATTGCTTTACACCTCTTCACCTATAATGGCATCATTGCCTAGTGAATTCCTCGGTGTTCGGATTTCATGATATCATTTTCGTCTCTGTGGGATATAAATAAATGTATTAATTTCTGGGTTGAGTTAATCGTTCATGCATGAATGATACCCTATCATGGTTATGTATCATCAATGATATAAATGGCATATTCCATGTTCTAAAAATCTATTTAATATCTCATTGATTCGGTCTGTAATAGACATCAGTATTCTGGATTCTGTACACAACTAATGCAACATCATGGAAAATATATAAACAAGGTACGGTGGCATCTGAACTTATTCTATACATTCTACTAGAAACACAGCAAACTTAGCACTAAGAAAGAATGCAAGAAAGATAAGGAAAATACAGCACGACAATATCTTACGTGACACTATTTCTTTTCGGATTCTCTGTGGTCGGTGAATGGACTCAGCTCCTTGCACAGTATCCCGCGGATTCAAAATGTGAAGGTATTATGGAGAAAAACAAAAAAATGCAATGGTTCAATCGGATTAGCCTCTCCACTCTATGTAAACATAGAGAACAAAGAGCCAATTGCCAAGAGGGAAGAAAAGGATAAAGGATTGCCCTAAGACACGATCATGAGACTCCTTAAAAAAAAATTGGTTTGGCTCTTCGGCTGCCATTAGTTACAAGAAACTTTTTGAATGCTTAACAATTCGGATTTTTAAAATTAGGAAAAATAGAGAGGAGTAAGAAGTTGAAGAGTTTGGTTTTATTATTTTATTGTTATTGTTCATTCTAATTTACGTTCATGTGTATGTATTGATAAGGTGGCATCATTAGATTATAGCTTATAATTTATTGGTGTCACCGTGTGTTTATATACATATGTTCGTATTCGAGTGTGAATAATAATGATTAAATAATAAATTCATTAATAATTCCTCAAAAGTATGAATTATAGTTTTTATTTATATTATTTATTATATTATTTCTTCAATAGCTCATGCGATTCCATTAATGCAACATGTTAAATCCTAGTATCCTTGCCAGGGTAGTCTTAGGTTAAACCTGTCGATTCAAATGACTGGACCATTCGACCATCCCCTTCCAATGATCCCTCTTAGCAATGCTTCCCCTCTCTTTAGTCTTCTTCTTGCAATCATTTAAACAAACATTCTCGCCAAGATACTAATTCAAGATATATTAATTGTTAATCCAAAACCATTGTCAATCTTCTAGTGACCGTTAGAGATTTCATCAACGTATAAATAACTAACTCATTTCCCATGATTAGGAAGAAATAAATTGATACAACTATAATTAACTAACTTACTTCACATGATCATGAAGAGGTAAATTGATACAACGGCTATAATTGACTAACTCACTTCACATGATCAAGAAGAAATAAATTGATACAACGGCTATAATTAACTAACTCACTTCACATGATCAAGAAGAAATAAATTGATGCAACGTCTATAATTAACTAACTCACTTCACATGATAATAATTCGTTAAACCAACGGTTATGATCAAAATAAAAATTTAGGACAAAAATTTGGGATGTAACATCAAAGGTCTTAATCATTGCTTGGAGAGGGCCTTCAAAATCCTTGATGCAGAATATTGGCATCTGTATCATCCATTCAACTTGCACGTGCCTCAAGTTACCTTTAATAATCTGGTTGTCTAGTGTTGTTGCACTCTCGAACCACCACCTCTGGCAATCCAAACCATTCAAGCCTTCAAACATTATAGTTTGTGGTGTCACGTGCTCTTTGGCAGGGGTTGCAGATGCTCTTGGTCTCCTTGTCTTCTTGCCTTTGTCCATAATGCCTACAACTTTTATGCCTAAAGGCAAAATCGGAGCGTTCTTGATCATCCTGGAACTCAAACTTGGCAAGTCTATATGTAACTTTGTTTTCCAGGAAGCGGTTCGCTTTTCGGTTGAATCCATAACCATCTTGCTTTTGTCCATCTATGCAATAACTAACTCTTCCACTAGTTGTACGACTTTGTTTTCCAATTTTCTATGTATGCAACTTGTTCCTTGTCCAACGATTGACTCCAATGGCTAGCTTTTTCTCCACAGCTTGCACTCACTTTTATGTGCCCCCACTATGTCTCAATGGTGAATTCCTTACACGGCGTTGTCTCCTAAGCTTCTCTTGATTCATCCAAACTTTTGAAATCCTTTAAATCCACAAAGTTACTTGATACAACTTGAACAATCCCCTTCCTTCAAAAGTGCCTGAGGCGCATCACACCATTCTCGCAATGCAAAGGCTCTTTCTTTCAATAAAAAATATTAGTTCTTCCACGCATACCGTAAACAAATTTTCCCATTTCATATTGCAGTCTCGTGCGCCTGTTTTTATTTGGTTTGCAGCGGTCTTTTTACTAACAATGACTTCTGCTTGCTTTTTTTTTTTTTTTTTTTTTTTCAATTTTTTTAAATTGTTTTATTATAAATTTTTAAGTATTCGCCTCTTTTGGGCAACCGGTGTGAACTCTACAACCCTCATTTCTCTGATGGTAGATCTTCAATTTCAAACCAGTAACTAGATCTACTATCTCTTGTCCATCAAGAGTCCACATCTTAATGGCTCCATTGTCGCCAACTTCCCGTATTTTGTAGGTCCTAACCATTTCACCTTGAAATTCCCAAGTTTAATCGCATTACACCCATTGTACTTTAGCACCAACTGTCCAGGCTGAAACCTTGTCCGCTTCAAATGTTTATCATGCCATGCTTTACGATGAGTTTGTGCTACCTTCATTGCCCATTACGCTATTAGCCTTCGTTTGTCTAGCTTGTTTAGCTTATACAATCTCTCTCAAAGACTTTCCATATCGCCAAGTCTATCTTCGATTGCTATCCGAAGGCTTGGAACCATAAATTTTGTCAGCACTACCGCTTCTTGCCCGAACATTAGTTGGAATGGTGTTTGTCTTGTTGTACTTTTCTACATTGTGCGGTACACCCAAAGTGTTGATGGCAACTTCTCTTCCCAATCAGCTTGCTCCATCCTACATGACTTGTAGATGACCGACACTAGAATTTTGTCTGTTGCCTCCACTTGGCCATTGGCCCTCGGATAATATAGGCTCGATAGGGAGTGAAAAATTGGGAACTCGGTTGTGAGTGATCGAATCGCATGATTGACAAAGTGACCTCCCCTATCATTGGTCAACTAAATAGGAATGCCATAACATGTGATGATTTGCTCATAAATAAACTTCACCATGCTTATGGCCGAGTTGTCATGCAAACTCCACCCACTTTGTTAAAAACTCAATTACTACCACAACATAGCAGCATCTCTAAGCCCTACTTGGCTTGAGGGGCCCTATGAAATCTAAACCCCACCATTCTAACAACTCTTGGGCATGTGATGTGGATTGAGCAGCATAAAATCTTGTTTCAAGGATTTACCCATGTGCTGACAAGTGTCACAACTAACCACCCACTCTCTGGCATCATTATATAGCCTAGGCCACCATAGCCCTGCTAGGAGTACTTTCCTTGCCGTCATGTGTGTGGTCCCATATGCCCTCCTATCGAGCCTTCGTGGGCTTCCCAAAGGACACTTTGTACTTCCTCCTCCATGACACATCTCAATACTTGATCTGCCCCATCTTGTACAACAGACCATTAATCAGCAAAAACGTTTTGCTCCTCAGTACCAGCTTTCTTCCTTCGCTTGGTGGCATCTCCCTAGGGAACCATGAAGTGGATAAATATTCACCAATGCTTTTGTACCACTCCGAAAGGATCGCTATACGAAAATAATGCGCATCTTAGAAGTCATCGTTGAGTCTTGTTAATTATTGTTAGTTGGACAGCTATTATTTCTGACCCGGAAATAGCAGTTGTATTTATGGGTAGCTTGGACAGCTGTTCGTCCTTATCTATGAATAGCAATAGTATTTATGGGTGGTTTGGACAGCTATTTGTCCACTTGCCAAGAATTAGTAAATGATTATTATTTACTAATTTTAGAGATTCCCTTTTGGACACCTTGCAACCAATTCTATTATTGGCTGTCGAGTTGTCTTAATCTCAGCCGTTGGTTTGATTTAATCTCGGTCGTTGGTTTACCAACAGGAGTAGTATAAAAAGGGGTCATTGGATCATTTGGAGAAGAGGTTTTTTTGAAACGTTTGCAGTGTTAGCAAACAGTCTTGCAGTGTTAGCAAGGGCGCAGTGTTAGCGTGGGGATAGCAGTGAGGAATATCAGCGGGAGAAATTAGGAGGTTTTCGGAATTCTGCCAGTGAGAGGCAAGGAATTTTTGTATCTCTTGATTTGCTGAAGTTTAATATAATTCCTCATCTGTAGAACTGGTTTTCCCTTAGGGGTTTTTCCAGGGACAATTTGTCCAAAAATATTGTGTTCATTGTGTTGCGCATTTCTTTCCGTATTTTATAAGTGAAGTTGCAGTTGTGTTATTTTTCGATATTAGCTGGGAATTTATTTTCAGCAGTTTAATAATCGTTTATGATAGGAGATTAATAATCAGTGACTGCAATAGTTGATTTTTCACAAGTCCTTCCAGTGGCTCCCCCAACCTGATCCGAGATAGTTGATTGGCTATAACATGGCTCTTCCCCAATCACACCATGATGGTGAAAGTAAAATACTAGAGTATCAACAATCATCTACTCACCCTCCCCTAAATGATGGGTTTGTTCACTAAGTATATCGACGCCTGGTAGTCTACCTAGAATGTGAAGGGCACTACCAACAGATACTGTCTGAAATTTTGCATGGCTTACACCATTCTTAGAGCCTCCCGCTCTGTTGTGTTGTAGCTCTTCTTCACCCTCAACAGCAATCTGCTAGCAAAATAGATAGGATGATTCAGGCCATGATCATCGTCTGTGCAAGGGTTGCGCCAATTGCAAAGTTAGATGCATCTACATGCACATGAAACTCTTTATCACAGTTTGGGTATGCCAGGATCGGTACCCCTAGCAATCTCGTCTTCAGTTCCCTAAAGGAGGTTTCTTACTTTGTACCCCAAACATAGGGTTCCCCTTTTCTTGTCAGTCTGTCAAGGGGGCATGAAACTTGAGCAACATTCTTTACGAACCTTTTTTAATATCCAATGTGTCCTAAAAAGGATTTGACTCCACTGACGTTGGTCAACACTTCCATCTCTACTATCACGTGTATCTTGTCTAGATCAGTTGAGTCCTATCTTACATACAATGTGCCCCAACAGCTTACCCTAGGGTCCCATGAATCTACACTTCTTCAGGTTCAACGCTAGCATGGCTTGATGACATCTTTCCATGCACTCCTTAAGTGCTGCCAAATGTGTGTCTTATCCACTGAAGATGGACCAATCATCCAAAAATGCATGAAAGTTTCCTATGGACATTTTATCAAAGATATGAAGAATTATTCTTTGGAAGGTTGCTGGCACATTGCACAAACTGAAGGGCATCCGGTTATATGAATAGACACCATCCTCTACCACGAAAGTGGTCTTCAACTTATCCTCATCCGTGATTGATATCTAATTATAACTAGAGAACGCGTCCATAAATGAGTACATTTTGTGTCCAGCAACTTCTTCAAGTATTATATCAGTGAATAGAATAAGGAAGGGGTCCTTTATAGTGACAATATTCAAGCAGCAGAAATCAACACAAATCCTAATCTAGTTCACCTCCTTTAACGATATCACAATGGGTGAGATCCATTCACTTGTCTCAACTCTAAATATGATTCCTACCTCAAGCATGAGTTGGAACTCTTCATCAACCCTGGTTGCATAATTCTTGTTCATCTTGTACGGTCTCTTCCACATAGGTACCACTCCAGGCACTAGAGGTATACGGTGTACACACAACTCTTGTGGTACACCCTTCAAGTCCTTGTAACTCCACTCAAACACATCTTTGTACTCTGTGAAGATTTTGAATGCTATCGCCTTCAACATAGGATCCCAATCATTGCCAACCAGTATGTTGCGTGGATTCTCTTCATGCCTGAGATTCGTGACCCATACGGATGGCTCTTCGTACTTGATTGGTTTCCCTACATCTAAGGTGTGAGCAGAACTTTCATTCACCCGAGCTTCTCCTTTGTATTCCCCAAACTCCAACGGAAATACATCCTTCTCTTCTCCGTCCATTCCTTCCACTCCTAACATATTGCAACTCGAAATAACTCATAATCTTCCATTTGCCAATGAATGAGTCTGTTTAAGGAATCCAAGTCATCCAAACATCCTTCGAGTTCCAACACACCATCATTAGGCTCCATCCAATCTCTTCCTTCGTCCATTCCATCAAACTCTTTGTCGGATTTAGATTCTAAAGCCATCTCCTCACTCACCATTTGTGTATGAAGGTCTATAACGAACTTCCTTCCGCCACTCTTCAAAGAAAGTATGTTTTTCTTCCGATTATGATTTGCCCTTGTTGCTACTAGCCATCTCCTTCTAAGAATGGCATTATACCTCTTCTTTTTCAATGGAATTACAACAAAATCTAGCAAAAATGGTTGGGTACCAATGTTGACTAGCTGAGCTATCAATGTTCCCAAAGGTTTAATTCCATGTTGGTCTGCACTGAGTAAGTTGAAGGTGGGGGGCCACAAGGTAGGCTTCCAAAATTTCTTCCACATCTCCTCCGAAATCACATTTACCTTGGACCCACCATCAACTATGGTATCAGTGAGGATTGTCTTGAGAATACCCATCTCAACGATCATGGGATACCATCCATTGTTCAATGCGAGTAACATAGGGTCTACGGTTGATCTTCCCGAAACATTTGGCTTTCATGGGGTGTCGGTACTTGGTTGTAGGGTGCAAGTATTCAGTAATGTCGTCTTCAACTGGGGTAAGGTGTAGAGGTCTTGTATTTTAATTAAAAACCTCCATTTGCAAAGTTTGCCCTAGTACGCTATTCTCGACCTCAGTTTGTCTAGAGGTACTTGTAACCACACATGAATCCGCCTCACTTTCATTATTTCCTCTTTCACCTCCTGTACTCGCTGCTTCTTTCTACGAGGATCAAGGTACACAGCTTGTTTCACCTTAATACAAGTGACTACCAGTACTACTTTGTCTTCAATGTTGAATAGATTCACCCTAGGCTTCGAGCAATTGGCTTCTTCATGATCTCTGGGACCACACCACCGACACAACTTCCGTGGTGTGTTTTTCATCTTGCAATCTTGGGCGAAGTAGCTCCACTGGCTACACGCCTAACACTGAATCACGGCTGACCCTTCGAGTCGTATTTTATTTGTGATGCAGGAGCATCTTGCATCCAAAATAAAGGGGAGACATGTTGAATGTAAAATTTTAAAAAATAAAAAAAAAATCTAGAGAGAGAAAGTGACGAAAATTAGAGGAGAAATAATAAAAAATAAAAAGGAGAAAAGAAAGGAAAAGAGGATTTTTATTTTCGAGGTGCATAGGTGGCATAAATAGAAAAAAAAAAAAAAAAAAAAAAGTTGTCATTACATTAATCGAGGTGTGTAGGTGGCATCTTAGAAGCTTGTGGAAAGTTTCTTAAATCTTGCATTTAATATTTGTTGTGATCCATAAAGGAAATGTAATTTTCTAATTGGGCCACATGGTGGTGCTTAGTTGTAATTCTAGAAGGTTATGGAAGTTTTAGAAGGTTGTGGATATTGTGTAGGAGGAATTCTAGAAGGTTGTGGATAAGCCATGCATGGGGTGGTAAGTGCCTATTTAAGCAAGGCATATGAGCATTTCTAATCAAGTTTGAGAAGTAGAAGCTAGAAGGCGTGAAGACTTCAAGGTGTGAAAACTCTAAAGGTGTAGCTCTTCAAGTAGAAGTTATTGGTGAAGCTCTTGGTGTGAAGACTCTTATTTAGGATTTCTCTTATGTTGAAGAAGTCATATCATCTTGTGGGTGTTGTAAGGAATTTTCAAGTATAATAAAATTATTTGTGAAGCATTTTTTTTTTTTTTTCTTGGTCTCTATATTGTTGCATTCTTGGTTGTGAGTTGTTAGAGTGGTGTGGCCCTCTATCAAGTGGTATCAGAGCGGGAGTTCCTGAGTGTGTGGACAGATCGCCGAACGTGAGGCAGTTTACACCAGGATTTGCAAAGAAGGTTGATCTTGTGGCTGATTGATCTTTTAGATTGGTGGATTTGTTTAGTGTTTGCTAAATTTTTGGAAGATGCCTCCAAGAAGATTGGACCCCAAGGAAAATGATGACCTTAGTGAAGCGATGGAAGAAAGAATCTTACAGAAGATAAGAGCAGAGGTCAAATCAGAAATTGCATTGATAAAGAGTGACATGATTGCTGAAATTGTGAGTGCTTTGGGTGGTGTACCTAGGCATGTGGGTACTGAAGACAGATATGACGAAGTTGCTGAAGACTTTGAAGCTACTAGTGAGGATAGAAGTGATCATGAGGAGAGACCTATTGGAATTAGGGCTAGTCAGTTTGCTCGACCTGGATCTCAGTTGAAGTTGAAGCATAAGATGGAGGTTTCTAATTTTTCAAGTACTTTGAATCCTGAAGACCTAATTGATTGGATTGGTGAATTAGAGGACTACTTTGAGCTTGAGGGTATTGAAGATCCATTGAGAGTAAGGTTGGCACAAACTAAGTTGAAGGGACATGCTGCTCTTTGGTGGAAGGAACTGCAAAGAGACAGAGAAGAGGAAGGTGAATTGAAGATCACTAGATGGAAATTGATGGTGACTAAGTTAAAGGCAAAGTTCATTCCGGCTGATTATGAACTTGAATTGTTTAAGAGGTTGCAGAATCTGAAACAGAAGGATATGACTATGAAGGATTACACTGAGGAGTTCTACAAGTTGACTATTCGGTCTGGGCATAGAGAATTGTCAAAGGAGAAGGTAGCACGGTATATTAATGGTTTGAGATTCAATATTCAAGATGAGGTTGGTATGCTGAATATTTCCACAGTTGAGGATGCTTATCAGTATGCTTTAAGAGCAGAGGAGAAGCTAAAGAGGAAGAATCAAGGTAGTTCCCGAGGGAAGGAGAAGCAAGATAGTTCAGTACAAGCTAAACCAAAAGTAGAAGGTGAACCAAAACCTATTGAACAAAGAAGAAGGACAGGTGGAGGTGTATTCAGAGGTAATTGTTTCAAGTGTGGTCAAGAAGGGCATAGATCTTTTGAATGTTCTAGGACAGCTACTATTGTGAATGAGGTTGAAGTCCAAGAAAATCAGCCTGAGGAAGGAGAAAGTTTGTTGGCTCAGCGAGTACTAATGGGTAAGAAGACATTGGATTCTTGTCAAAGGACTAGTTTGTTCAAAACTTGTTGCAAGTCTGGTGGGAAAGTTTGCAAGGTGATTATAGATGGTGGTAGTACTGATAACCTTGTTGCTGGGGAGATGGTTCAAAAACTTGGTTTGAAGAGATTGAGACATCCTTGTCCTTATAGAATTGGTTGGTTGCAAGGTGAGCATGCTTTGGAAGTGAGAGAGCAATGTCTTGTTGATTTTCAGATTGGGCAGTATAAGGATCAAGTATTGTGCGATATTGTGGATATGAACAGTTGTCACGTGTTACTTGGTAGACCTTGGCAGTATGATTGCAGGGCTATGCATGATTGTGTTAGGAATGTGTTTACTATTGAGAAAGGTGGTAGGAAGTTTTCCTTGATTCCTTTGCAGAATGAAGCGCTCGGTAGGAGAAACCTAAGTGTTGGCAGTCGAGTTGAGTTGGCAGATTTTGAGAAGATTGAAAATCAGCATGGGAAGCAAACCTATAGAACACCTGTGGTGGATGTAAAGGAGAAGAAGAAAAACAAGGGAAAGAGTGTGCAAGTTGAAGATTTGGAGGACATATATGTGAAGAACCAGTTTGGGATTTATGTATTGAATCCCGAAAGATGTTCTTCCAGCTATTAGAACATCTTTTCGGACCTGGGGAGTCTGATGCAGGAGCATCTTGCATCCAAAATAAAGGGGAGACATGTTGAATGTAAAATTTTAAAAAATAAAAATAAAAATAAAAATAAAATCTAGAGGAGAGAGAAAGTGACGAAAATTAGAGGAGAAATAATAAAAAATAAAAAGGAGAAAAGAAAAGAAAAGAGGATTTTTATTTTCGAGGTGCATAGGTGGCATAAATAGAAAAAAAAAAAAAAAAAAAAAGTTGTCATTACATTAATCGAGGTGTGTAGGTGGCATCTTAGAAGCTTGTGGAAAGTTTCTTAAATCTTGCATTTAATATTTGTTGTGATCCATAAAGGAAATGTAATTTTCTAATTGGGCCACATGGTGGTGCTTAGTTGTAATTCTAGAAGGTTATGGAAGTTTTAGAAGGTTGTGGATATTGTGTAGGAGGAATTCTAGAAGGTTGTGGATAAGCCATGCATGGGGTGGTAAGTGCCTATTTAAGCAAGGCATATGAGCATTTCTAATCAAGTTTGAGAAGTAGAAGCTAGAAGGCGTGAAGACTTCAAGGTGTGAAAACTCTAAAGGTGTAGCTCTTCAAGTAGAAGTTATTGGTGAAGCTCTTGGTGTGAAGACTCTTATTTAGGATTTCTCTTATGTTGAAGAAGTCATATCATCTTGTGGGTGTTGTAAGGAATTTTCAAGTATAATAAAATTATTTGTGAAGCATTTTTTTTTTTTTTTTCTTGGTCTCTATATTGTTGCATTCTTGGTTGTGAGTTGTTAGAGTGGTGTGGCCCTCTATCAATTTGGCTTCTATTCTTATTACCTCCTCTTCCTCCTCGCTGATTATTTCGGAACCCGCCAGATGACACATTGTTTGTTTATTGGTTGGTAGTGGCTGCCCCGAAGGTAGATAGTTGTTCCTGAGTGAAAAAGCACTTGTGGCCCTCTCATCTTTATGTTAGATGGACAATCCTTGGTGGAATGGCCCATCACCTTCCAGATGTCACATAATGACTTTTTTGGACATGGTCCTTTTGTGTGCCCACTTTCTTTGCAATCCATACACCACAATTCTCCTTCGTCATTCTACCCTGTGCCTCCTTTCATTGTTTTGAACTCCCGCATCATGCGTTCCATATCCTTTTGTAATGCTTGCATCTTTTTGTTGGATTTATCATCACCGCTACTACCCTCATCTGATGATTCATCACTCTTGGATGCTGACTTACTTTTCTTCTTCTTCTTTACTATTTTACTTTCGCTTTCCAAATCCATAGCTCTATCATACACATCATTGTTCAACATCAGCAGTACTATCCTCATTTTTCTTCTCCGAGATGCGTTCAATCTATCGAGGAACCATCTCTTCTTCAATTCATCCACCGGTTGGGTTTCCATCTTCTTGAGCAATTATTTCAACCTTCTGTTATAGACTCAGACAGTTTCCTTCTTCCCTTGTTTAGCACTGTAGATCTCTACAACGATCTCATTATCGTGCCGAAGCAATTTAAATTTTTCTAGATCATCCCATGAACCTATATTTGTTTTGTCCATGTCTAAATAACAGTTGATGGCAATACCTCGTAGGGTTGCAGGAAATTTTTAAACCCATTTGTCTTTATCAGTAACCCCATTTTCCACCCAGATAGTTTCGCATGTACAACAATGTCTGACAGGATCTTCCTTCCCGTCACTAGTAAACTCAGGTAGTTTTTGTTTCTATAACATGAATCTTCTCATTTGTCCTCGACCAGCTTGTGTTCCCGAACTGCTAGGATTGGATCAGGAAAGAGTTCCCTAACTGCCGTGCAATGTCCTCCTGACACTTCTCCTACCTCAATGCCTTTGGCTTTCTTCTCTTTCTCATCCCCTTTGCTTCGGTTGCTTCTACCTCGGTTTCCGTCCTCCCGAGGTGTGTTGGATAGGCTTAAAAATTGTTCACGTGCCTCTTTGATCCAATCCAATCTCTGTCGTGTCTCCTCCAAAAGTTCCTCACTACTTCTCGCTCTTCGGTGTTCTAGCGAACCAAACCATTCCCCTCCTATCACTACACCTCCCGCAGCACCCTCGTGGTCACCCTCCGTGACACCTTCATGATTCCCTTCGGCGAGTTGCTTTAACCTTCATCTTCGTTTGGTTTCTTGTGCTGGAATTAGGGCTTGGTGTTTAGTGTCTACAACATTGATTTGTTCCCTTCAATTTCTATCCTTATTTAGTGTATTTGGCATATATACTTCTCATTCATGAATTTGAAACAACATCTATAAAAAAAACACTTTTATTTATGTATATTCTTTGTACATTATCATGAGTCGTCTATGCGACCGTTATAGAGTTTAGTGCTCTTTTCACTCAAACTCTTCTGACATTTTACTCACACTCCCATGGCCTAGGGCTCATGAGTTAGACCTCCACAGTTTTCATCACGTTCCTCAGATTCTCAAGGGTTGCATTCTAGGGTGTTTGGGAGGGTTTTCTACCTGCATTGTTCCCGCTCGATTTCCTCTCATTGCCTTCTCTGTGCCAGAAACGCTTGTGCTAACAATTGAGGAAATTGATGCAACAAGTGGTTTGCAATGAGGCTCACATTTAGTGAGTCCCAAACGGTGTCCTCGGAAACCCCTTCACATACGGCTTCTCTTTGTATTAAGGTTTAAATACTCGCGCGGAACAAAATATGAAAGTTTGTGGTTAATTCATGCTTGCCTTCGTATAGCTCAATTATTCCATTTTCGTTAGTTCTCACATTCTCCTTGAGAGCTATTACCATTTATTTTACTCTTTGTATGTTATTGTTCATGTCGTACTCCCCAGATTCAAAATCAACAACAGCATCAAATGTTTGCCATTACTAGATAATTAGGTTTAATGCATAACAGAAAAGTAAAGAATGTAACACTGAGTTTCATAAAACTGAACTGTTGATTCCATTAATGTTCATGTCAATACAATATAAGATAATGTACTTCTGATTCATATCTAATGTCGCTCAAGCGGATGTACATATAGTACCCGAAGGGTTGCGAATCAACTATCGCATTCCAACTACCTTCAGTATCGGACAACTAACACACTTAACTAATAACTATTCCAAAAGGTTTCAAGCTATTCCCAAAGGTTTACAAACTATTCCCGAAGGTTACAATTATTCCCAACAATACCTTTTCTTTTGCTAGATCCATCCTGTGAAGTGCACCTAGAACTGCAAAATTTTACATGTTATCAAAGCACATGGGAGCTAGAGTAAGAAGCACAACCAATCCAATGCAGATATTGAAGATTAGAGCTAATCAAGAATGGAATTTTTACCGCCTTGGGGCTTGGGGGTGTCTCTTATTGTGTTTTTTTGATCACGAACTGAGATAGAGTTCCATTTATGGGGCTTAATCATGTTTGGTAAACATTTTGTCCTCCTTTTATCAAGCTAAACTCACAGAATAACGTGTATTACTATTTCTGAGGATACTCTACATCACATAGAGCACATTAAGTGCCCTTTTATTGCTTGGACAATCATCCAATAATTGTATGGAGACATTGAATCTTCATCTGAAAGTGATGTTTTCTTGGATGAAGAGGCTCCTGTGGATCATACTAAGATTCCTTTCCCCCTGTCTTGTGTGGATATATCTTTTCCAAATGATCATTTTATTGGTAGCTTATCTATACCTATCGATTCTTCAAAATTCAGAGTTGCTTGCTTGAAAGCTTCCAGGGATTCTTCACAGCAGGATCATTTATGTCTTCTAAATTTGGTTCATTGGGATCCATTTCTATGCGATATTGCATCATTTTTTCGTAGAGTTCCACATCACTGACTTGGACGACACCATTGAGGACCTTCACATCCTCTTCTGTGATAGCTCCTATGGAGTTAATTGATCTTCTTCTGATGTTACAAGCACATCTTCAGAACTTCTTGTTCTCTCTTTGTCTATATGTGTTTCCATTGTGGCAATACTAAATTCTCGTTGGTCCAACTATCACCATACATCCATGGTCATTGTTCTAGAATCCTCTATGGTACCCGATTTCTCCTATCAGGATTTGTCATGCTGTGGTATTAGCCTGGAGAAATTTCAGTAATATTTGTAGGGGTTGTCTTTGTCTTTGGACAGTGACCTAGTTGGTCTTCCTCAATTCTAGTTTTTCATCTTCAATGGTGTGGCTTAGAATACCTGATCTAATTATGACAACTATCAGCATTGACATGGAGGCTACTCAACAGTTTTCAAAGACAAATTTGTATTCCACTTCCAACCAATTTGTATCTGGTCCAGGAGCACCTAGGCAAGCCTATGGACACAAGAAGACTCAAGGCATCAAGGAGGGCTTCAAGGCACCCAAGGAAGTCAATTGGGACATTTTTAAGCCAATAATGGCCATTTGTAATGATTATTTCGATGTAATGGTTAAAACTTAAAAGTTCTAAAGGTCCTGATGAGAACCTTAGGATGTAATTGGTTGTAAGAAGCGCCAATAGTGCCCAAGGGAGTAAGAGTAGACTAGTAAGGTCCTAGATGAGTTAAATAATCCTAGGAGAAATAAGGTCCAAAGTTTGATAACTTAGAATACATAGGAAAGCAATTAAATAGGAGTTCAAAATTCAAATTTTTGAATCGTAACGGTTAGTATCATTTAGGAGGGAAACAATATTTAAGGGCTTAAATGGATTTGTAATCACTTAAAACCGATTGGAATCAGTTGAACCAGTTCAGATGAATTCTATATACCCTGGTCAAGGCATAAGGAGTTGAGTAGTATGGAGAGGACAGCATTTGTACGGACTGTGGTATTTTAAGGCAATAAAATAACTGATTTCTGCAGGTTTCCTTATGATTGTTTGATTGTTTATGCTTTTGTGAACTTCCAATGGTTTGAGGAACATTAATAAGCATCTGTGGGAGCATTGTGCATGACTTGAGAGTTCATTATATTATGATTCTTCATTATATCTGCTGACAGGCTCAGGGGTTTAAGTTACTTGTAACAGTTTTGATTGCTCCAAAGATCTAATGGTCATTCCATGAATGCCAAAAGACTGACTCTCATGGAATGACCTCGATCTAACATGTCTGATAGTTATCTAGCCTTCTGATGTGCAAACAAAGTGGAAATTGCTGGTGATCACCATACTCATTTGGTTGAAGGAACCCTAATTTGAAGGGTAGGTTATTGCAGTGGGCAATCTGCCTTAACAAGAACACCTTTTTGTGATTGAATCCATTAGTATATGTTGGAGGGGATGGTGAAACCACTTTTGTTTGATTAGAATTGGGTCTGGAAGGCGTACATTGAGCAGGCCCTAGTTTTTTAGGGTTTTAGAAGGCAATTTGGGGCTTTTGTATGTGGAGAGCCAGTAGAACCAAATTGATTGCATTTTCCTCTCACTGGAGTCATTTTATAGCTCTGTTGAAAGAACCAAGGAAGGGGTTGAGTATTTGTTATGGTTGCTTTGTAAAAGTGAGGTAATTTAGGCCTCAAAACTGTCACAGTCGGTCAGATTCTTGAGTAGGTCCAAAACAACATACATTGAGTTTTTGATAAGTCATAGTATGTCCAAATGGGTGTCAGAATCCATGACTTGTTTCAAGACTCTTTTGAAAAGTTTTTAAGAAAAGTGGGAAAAACAGTCATTACAGACCTAATAGGGAAGTAGGCCTTTAGAACGGCATTTTGGGTTTGCCCATAAGTTGGGCACTTGAAACTTTGAAAGTTGATTTTGTTGGTTGGATTGGGTGAGTAGAAGCCCTTAGAACCTTTGTGGGTCATTGCGAAGGTTGAGTCCATAGTTTGGGGCATTTGAGCCATTTGTTGCATTTGGGAACATTGTGGAATAACATAACATTGTGAGCATTTTGAAAAAATTTGGTTTGAAATCTATAAGCCCTAGATTGCTCTGCATCAGTGTCCAAATTGGGAAGCATTCCTGCATTTGTATTTGGTATTGTTTCTTCCTAAGGGAAGGAATGTTGTTCGACAATCATGGACCATCTTCTACATAATAGCTGTCATGCAGAGTTAGTGAAAATTTGAGGTAGGTTTTTGACCCACCGGCTTTTCCTTCTTTCCTATTTCCTTTCATTAGGTTTGTCTCAGTTAAACTTGAGGGGGTTAACTCCAATCTGCATCTTACAGTTCTGTCCATTAATTCGAATCTGCAACTTAAAGTTGTCTCCATGAATTCATTATATTCAATGCATAAGATAAATAAAGATTCTCACCATATTTTTAGTTTAAAAAATAGTTCTGCTTTGTGATATTTCACTGCTATTTCGGTAGTTTAACTTCATTATAAATAGTGCATTTTGCACAATGGCTGATACAAGAGTTTCATTTTATTCTTTAGCTGCTCTGTTCTTTCCTCTGCAAGCTTTTCTTTTTTTTCTTCTGCTAGAACCATCCTATGCTGTGCAGCTTCAGCTGCACAATTTTACACCATACACAATCCTTGGATCGACAAGGAAGCCCATTATTAAATTTTCTTCTCAAGGGTTTCATCTGATAGAATGTACTTTTCCAAATCTGTAAATGCGTAGAGGTTCGTGCAGGGTGCGGAATGCCCAAAATTTGGTAAATGTGTCGAAGCTTAACTAGGTGCAATTTTATATTATATATATTATACATAAGGTAAAGGTAAAGTTGACTATTTAATGAATGGGACCTCATACATCTATGAGGTTGTGACCTAGAATCATCTTAAGTTGCCTATAAACTCAGAAAATGTAAACATTCTTGAATAGGAAATATAATCATACCATTTCCTCAAAACACCCTCAGGATACTGCAATTTTATTTAGAAAAAGAAAAAGAGGAAGAGAAAGATTGTTCTACTTGATTTATCTAGATACAAGAGAATATTATATTACGTTTTACAGACATTACCATTCCTGGAAATGAGTGCTCTCTCTCCACATATGTATTTGTTTGGGACTTCTCAGAATCTGAGGCCGCTGCATTAAAAGTTAAAATACAAAGTATTCAGATAGCATTCATACAGAGGCGAAATGAACAAAGATGTGAGATACAGTGATACCTGAGAGTTCATCTTCATCATCATTGAAAAGAGAAGATGGAGAGAAAAGCGCAGTTTCCATTCTATATAGCGTGTTTGAGGAATTAAGTTAAGCCTCGCTATATTTCCGCAGTTCACCTAAGGCGAATACGTCCGTCTGCAATAGGTTATAATTCTACTTCATTCATGATGCACTTTAATTTATTAATTAATTTTAAAATTACCGACAATAATGTTATATAAAAATAAATTGTTTATGCAGGTGCATTTTGGCTCCCGCACAGCCAAAACCAAGATAAGTTATTCCACATGTGTTTCTGCACTTCATCTCTTCTGAAAATACATTATAATGGTTGCATTGTATTTCTAGTTTGTAGTACTGTTCTATATGGTTCGGTCGTTTGGGGACCATCGTTGCTTATTCGGATTGGGCCTCCATTAAGCATATTCAAATTTTCTTCCTTAGACAAATTATCAGATGTCATCGCTCCATCTCCCACATTATCATTTTGGTTGAGTTCGGAGCTCATCCCTTTAGGTTGGGGGCTATTTTTGACCTGATATGGTTTCTCCACCATCTTCGTTGCTTTGGAGACTCCATAGATGGCTAGGACAGATACTCTTACCTTGCATATTGCTCATCAGTTGCGCTTGCCAAATATAACACCTCTGCGAGAGTCCGTTGTTGATATGCCCAAGCCACATCCCTTATGAGTTCCATTGGGATAGACATTGATCGTCTCCCCCCTCTCGGTTCTCATTAAACACTCCTGCTCATCTTCTCTCTTCCAAGCAGGAGTTGAACAAGCAAATCAGACTTAACCTCTATAAACAATACCTCGTTACGACTTTGACTAACCCACCTAGGGGGTTAAGTCTGAGGATGGTTTTTGATGTTAAGCACTTTCTAGACACGCAGGATGGGATTATTACTTAACCTAGATATTTATTTGTGTTAGGATATTTCAGGGTTGGTTCCCAGCATCTATGGGCCCAGACAAACCACTGCATTGATAGAGAGGATCGTATTTGCAAGCTATGCACATTGGTCGTGATCGAGATTGAGTTACACTTCATTTTCCATTGCCCTATTTATTACAAGATCAAAGGGAGATTTTATTGTTTATTCAAAGAGTGCAACTCATTGACCTCCTTCTTTAGCTACATAGATCAAAGATGTTTGGCGCTTTATCTTCGGGAGGCGATGCGGCTTTGTGATCACACCCTATAGCTTTTATTCGCCCTAAAGCAGGTTGTAGAGAAGCTCATTGCAGACTTCTTTTCGCCCCTGCCTTTTAGGTGGGGTGTGAAGCGGCCCTCAGATACCTCCACCACTGTTCACTCTAGATTCATGATGCTTATCTTCATTAGCATTAGCCCACCAGCAGATTTCAAAGACGACTACATGCTCTCCCTCACCTGGGTCAGTATCCTTCAGTGTTGGACTTCTTCTAGCCTAGGAAGAACCCTTAGTCTGTGTCTTTTATCTGGTTTTCTTTTCTTTTTCATTTGCTTTCCTGACCACTGTTTGGTGGTCTGTTGGTTCTTTGCTTCTTGTTCTATAAGTTTTCAGTCCCATAGACCTTGTTGGTCTCCTGTTGGACATTAATAAATGTATCTTACCTTATCTTATCTAAATAGTATGGGGTAGTCTTGTTATGTAAAACTAAACATATGATTAGTATTGAAGATTATAAAGATCTATTTAACTTTTTATTAGATAAAAAAGACAATAAAATTGTCAAATTATTTATAAAAGTAGAGTTTATTTAGTTAGGAGTGTTTCTTATTGATCCAAAAAAAAAAAAAAAGTACAATTGAAATTTCTTAAGTAGTCATAAAATAAAATGTTTTCTTGCACTATGTCACTATGTTTATTGGACTTTTTATCACTTGTCATAAGATAAGTATTATTGCATCACAATTTGAGATAATTTATTTTTAAGTTAATATTGATGTATAGTTATCTCATTGACTAAAACTTTTAGCCTCTTGTTTCACAAGAAACATTATAAAAGTGAAATCTTTTAGGCACTTTTATCACATCACATTTATTAAAGTGAGCAATAATTTGCTCAATATTATTTTTAATGCATATTATACATATTTATAATGTTTGAATATAACATTAACAATTATAGTATAGTACAATATTATAATCTATATATAATTTAAATAATTATTATTATTATATAAAATATAATAGGATATCATATAAGGTATTAATGATGATATATAATTAAAAAATATAAGACTAAACTACGATTAAGATTACTAAATAATTCTACTAAAATGTATTTAATTACAATTACCATTATGGTTTAAAGGAGCACATAAATACTTTTAAGATTATTATTATTGGATTTTGGTTCTTAAAATTTCAACTATCTACTATATTTTTTTAATCATAATAATTAATATATTAATATATTAATATATTAATATTTATTATAGTAATAGTTATCAAATTATAAATTTATATATATAATTATAATTATAATTAATTACAACAAAAGGCAAGTACTTAGCCACTAGGTGATACTTGTTTTTATATTTTTTTTTATTAGTTATCCTCAAGTCCAAATGTACCAATTCAACTTCTAAATACTTTAAATACTTTAGATCTAATCATTAAGTAGTTCGGTCTCTATAGCAAATAATCAACAACATAAAACTTGCAATCCATTGTCCTAATAGTAACAAACTTTATAGAATGTAAAATATTAACAGTAAAACATCTCAAATAACATCCACACAAGTATGACACTAGGATTTAACATGGAAACCCAATTTGGGAAAAAACACCAATAACATGCTACCAATTTTTCACTCTTTTGAAGTGAGCTTTATGAGGAGACAACCTTGTTAACGGTTACAAAACACATTGTTAAATGTGTCCCTGTTAAAGTTACAAAACACATTGTTAAATGTGTCCCTGTTAAAGGATTTAATCACCCTATTAGGAGTGGCCTTATTAGCTCGGGATTTAGAACATTCCATTAGAATGTCACCTTGATTAAAGGATTTACAAATGATTGTTAGGTCAACCTCTATTGATGGATTTCAATAATGATACAATGGTTAAAAAGTAACAATTGGTTGATCTAATAAATAAAAGTTACTTTGCAAATACAAATCACAATATAGCACATATGTTGATTCATTGATTGACCTGCATTATCATCTATGTCTTTGATCTACTTGGCAATCCTTCAAGCAACCACACTTCACCTCTTCATAACTCTTCTCAGCCTCATGCTTAAGTTCATCAGTCAATAGCATCAACAAACATCTACTCATTAACTCATGCTAGGTTACCCTTATGTCTCCTTAAATAGGTGGTTATTATCTTTGGCCACTTAAACATAATTGTAGATTTTAGGGTTTGGTCAGATTCATTGAGTCCTTCCATCATTTTGTTCTCCTTCTCCCCTTTTAGATACTTCTCCAAACTTCTCTTTTAATCCATGTCTAAAAATGCTCAAACACGGTTTCCCTTGAATTAAATGCTCTAGGTCATCCATCCTTATATTCAACATATTTTACATATTCCAAAAATTCAACTGTGTTAGCAAGAAATCAAGATTTCCTCATAAACTGAAAATGTTGTCACTCAACCAACACTATCTTTTGATACTCAATCATTATTGAATTATTTGGTCGATATTAATTGTTCCGTTTAGCATACTTTCTGATACTCGATCAATATGAATTCTTAGTTGATATTGTATTCTACTTGGTTTATATTGTCACTCAGTCAACATTGGCATCACTTAGCATAAACTTATAGTTTCTCAATCGTCTTCTCTTTTGCTCAGTCAAGCCTATACATTCAGTCTTCCTTTGATCATCCCTTCTAGGCTTCAATATAATTATCTGCTCCACTTAGGTTATGATTAGACAATCACTACTTATCAATTGATGAGCTTAAGGGGCTTTCTAATGAATGGTTCATGAGGAACAACACTTGGTGAAGGTTTTGCAAATGGGATTGCAAGAGGAGTGGGTTTAATCATGAAGGGAACTCTATAGTTAAGCATGCTTGAGCTAGAGTAGTATTGATGTGGGTGACCTCTCATGAAGTCCCATTGCTTCACCTCTATGAACATCACCTAGATCTAATGAGTGCTAAGTGTTCAATTTATTCTCGTGAAAGATGGATTCATGTGTGAATCACTATTCATGAAACATGGATCAATGAGTTTGACTCAAAAACTACATAGTTAAATCCTAGTAGCAATATCACAATCACATTGTCGTGTCAAGGTCTAACTAATTAAATGCCCATTGTAGTTTCACATAACTCAACCTTAACTCTAGGTCCTTTTGTTATCTCTTCTTTTCAAATCCTTTTCATTGATCATCTTAATATGGCACTCTACTTAGATAACAATTGTCTTACGAACAAGGTTGGACATTAATTATGACAACATAACAATTGTTCTAATTACTTCTAGCAATCTCACTCTTTGGCATTGATGACAACATCTCTAGCTACCATGCAATCCAAAACATGTAATTGCTTCAAGTATATCCTTTTGTATTCAACATGAGATGGTCATTAATATCCTTAGTTTCATTCTAATTGACATCTTAGTGTCCAACAATCTCCCTTTTTAGTTTCATTATGATTCTCATCCATGCAACTCTGATATGGAACACAGACTCCCTCTATCATATCAAAACATGAAATAAAACAACTCCCTCTTTGATATACAATTCCTTAACTTTTGAGTTCCTTGATTAATGGCAACACCATACACTAACTTGTCTTTGTTAATGCATTCCACCTCTTTGTAGCATCTCTTTCTGTTTGCTTCTTCATATGGTAACTTCATAACATCTCCCTCTTTGATAATAATGCCAAAGACACTTCATCTTTCTCATACATCTTCACCATGTAGATATCTCTACATCGATACTTCTGGATTTGATTCTTCATCTATCATCTTTCTTCATTACTTTAGGCATCTCCTAAAGTATAATTTTTTGCATCAACTTGTAAGAAATTTTGATCAACACATTTGATGTAGAGATCCATATTTTCTTAAATAACCTTAGCTAGGGGAATCACCCCTAATTTACCTCTTAGATACTCATGTGTATCCTCAGGTAAGGCTTTAGTAAAACTATCGTCTATTTGCTCCTTAGTGTTCACATAGTCCAATCTTACTTCTTTACCTTGAACTAGTTCCCTCAAGTAGTGATACTTGATAGCAATGTGGTTGGTCTTTGCGTGCATTATAGGGTTCTTTGATACATTTATAACACTTGTGTTACCACAATAGATAATAATTGGATTAGCGATATCTTCCTTCATTCATTTTAACAATTGCTTGATCCACACAATGTTAGAACAATTCACTGATGTTGTCACATATTCACCTTCTATTGTTAATTGTGAAATGCAATTCTACTTCTTGCTTGTCCATGACACCAATCAATTTCCTATAAAGAAAGCTCCACCACTTGTACTCTTTCTACATTCAACATTTCATGCCCAATCAACATCTATATACACTTTTAGTTGAAACTTGTCATTTTTTTTGTAATATAGTCCATAATCCTATGTTCCTTTCAAATATCTTAGTATTCTTTTCATTGCCATCATGCGATTCTCCTTAGGATTTGCAGAAAGTCTTGTAACAATCCCAACTACTAATGCAATATTTGTTCATTTATGAACAACATATTGTAGCTTCCCAATCATTGATCTATACAATGGTTGGTTCACATTATTAGAATCATCATTCTTAGAGAGATTATGTTCAGTAGCCATAGGCCTGTTGACTAATCTTGAATCTTTCATCCCAAAGATTTTTAGTATATTCCTGATGTATTTGGATTGGGTAATGTAGATACCTTTCTTCATCTGATATATTTGCAAACCAACAAAGAATTTGATTTTCCCAAACATATACATTTCAAATTCCTTTTACATCTCATTAACAAATGATTTTCACAATGCATCTTGTTCTCCAAATATGATATCATCCACAAATATTTTAGCTACCAGTATCCCTTTATCACCTTTAGTTTTCAAGTGCACATTATGGTTATCATTGGTCCTTGCAAAACCAATCTTTACCAAATAGTTGTGCAACCTCTCATACCATGCTCTAGGGGCTTGTTTCAGTCCATATAATAGTTTATGCAGTTTACATACCATATTATTCTTGTTGGGATCAACAAATCCTTTTGGTTGTTCTATATAAACCTCTTCTTCCAATATTCCATTCAAAAATCTAGATTAGACATCCATTTGATATACTTTAAATCCTTTGTAAGTAGAATATGCAAGTAGAGTTCTAACTCCTTCCAATCTTGAAACTAGGGTAAATGTTTCTCCATAGTCAATGCCTTCTGCTTGTGCATATCATTTGACCAATCTAGTTTTTCCCATGTGACTTCTCCTTTTTCATTTAGCTTATTCCTGAATACCCACTCTGTTTCAATAACATGCTTGTCCTTTGGTCTAGGTGCTAGTGACCAAGTTTCGTTCTTCTCTATTTGTTCAATTTCTTCATTCATTGTTTGAATCTATTATTTGTTATCCAAAGCATCCTTCACCTTTTTTAGGTTTAAACTCACAACATGTGTCACTTCTTAGTATTTTCCTTGTCATAACTTTAGAGTCTTTGTTTCCAATGATTTTTCTCATGTGTATGATATCTTCTCACATATTTTGTTGATGTAGGCTCCTTTCTTCTTTCTTCTTCTTCAAGTTCATCTTGCAAATTTACTTCATGTTGTACTTCATGTATCATTATGTGTGCTTCTTGTTGCTCGATACTAGCTTCCTGGTGCTCGACAACTTCTTCTTGTATCTTGGCATCATTTTGTTGTCACTTAGAACCTACAGTCTATTGCTCGACATGTGTTTGTTGCAACGTCTTGGGATTCATAATTTGTTGTTGCTCGGTAGTCTTGTTCTTTGGCTCAAGTAAGGTGCAAGGCACACCTTCATTAACATATATAAATGTGTTGTAATCTTTAGATTTTTTCTTGCATTCAACTTTGTTCTTTTCTGCATATTCATCAACTTTCACATTTGCACTTTCCACAACTTTGTTAGTGTTAGAATTTAGAATTCAAACATATGTGAGCTTTACTCTTAGTGGAATATTCTAAGAATATGCCTTCATCACTTTTAACATCAAGTTGTCCATTTTTATTGTCCTTTAGTATATAAGATTTACCTACAAATACTTTAAAGTATTTCACATTAGGTGCATACCCATACCATAGCTCAAAGGGTGTAACATTTGTACCTTTTTGACTTATACTCAATTCAAAGAATACATTGATATACTTACATCTTCACTCTAGTATTTTTGTGATACATTCTTCTCCATCATCAATGTTCTAGCACAATCTATGATTGATCTATTCCTCCTTTTTAGCTATTCCATTTAGTGGAGGGGTCTTGGGTGCTGACATCTATCTCTTGATTCTTCTATCATTGCAGAATATGTTGAATTCATTAGAGATAAACTCTCATCCTTTGTCAAATCTCAAGCACTTCAGACTTTTACCTGTTTCCTTTTCAACTCTTGCCAAATACTGCTTAAACAATTAAAAAGCATAAGATTTTTCTTTTAGAAACATCACAGTCATCATTCTAGAGTAGTCATTAACAAATAGGATGAAATATTTATCACCACAATAGCTTTGCACTCTAATAAGTCCACAAAGGTTAGTATGAACCAATTCCAAAATATCATTATATGAGTAGGTCTTTCTCTTAAAACTAGACTTTATTATTTTACCCAACTGACATTGTTTACACATAGCATTATCAGGTTTCTTCAATCTTGGTGTAATGCCCACTTGTAGTTTGCTTTCCTATTTTGATTATCAAACTCTTTTAGGTCTATTTCATGCATTAGTTAGTTTTAGAGATATATGATTTACAGTTATATGATATTATTTCATGGCTTGGATTACATGTATAATAGTGATGATTACTTAGTGGACTATATTTCACATATTGTTGAATGATTTCATTTTCTTGTGCATTGAGGATGCTTTAACTATTTGTAGTTAATAAATGTAACTTCTTTCATAGTGATTTCAAATGATGTTTCTAATGATGATTATTTTATATTCATAATGATGTATTGTTAGCTTTGAGTATTCAATGTTTGACTTGTTGATTATTATGATACTTACCCCATACTTGCAAAGAAATTGTGCTAGACATAAGGTTGAGAAAAATTAAGAAGGTCTTCCATCTATCAAGGTTGGATCAATATTTGTAGATCACTTATGACATGGAAAACTAATGGTATAGGGAGACTAAGTCAAAAGCAAGGGAGTTGGTACAAGGGAAGTACCTCATCACTAGGTCACTGTTGAACTGAAGAGGTGGGAAGGTCAGCATGACCCAAGGATACATTATTGATGATATTGGCTACTCTATAGTCCTTTTGAGTGGAACCATGGCCTCCCAACAACAAGTCACCTAGAGACTTGGATGGTAAATTTCATAGAAACCATTATGATGGGTAGGATGCTAATTGATTGGGCCATGATCCTTAGTGAAAACATGAATGGGAAACTCATCTCAGTGAAGAATGACCTGTGATTCTACATGACCTTCTCTGTCATGTACCTCTTAGCTACAAGACCAACAGATTATCTTGGTTTGGTTAAGAGAGGGAGTAGGAAAGATGCAAATTTATGGCCATACATAATCTACCCCCAACTTGTAAAAAGAAGCTTCCTTTTAAAATCCTTGAATACATATTGGTTAATGATGGATTCATATTTGTTATTATTTAGTTTATCAAAGGAGACTATGCTAAAAGAATGCCAGCAGAAGCGATAGCTCAAATATTAAAAATAGGGGTTTATTTCATTTGGTTTAACGCATTCTCTTATATTTGGATAGCTAGTACCCTCTTGTACCCAAAAATATCCCTTGTTATCCATCAGACAGATTATTACTATTGGAAATAACAACACAATTAGCCTCAACTTATGAGAGGGTGTGGAAACAACAGAAGAAGACATGGGTTTGACCAATCACCATTAAGGGCTTCGAGGTCAAACAAAAATAAGACATAGCCACATTTGACTTTGAATGAGATCAATACCCCTTAGAAGATTATCTGGCACCTCACCCCTTCTCTGACAATACTGGGATGGTACAACATCTTGTAGGAAAAAAGTTCATACTAGATATGGCAATTGAAGATCACTAGATGAACTATGTAGATGATTATGTTGTCTAGATTATGGACTATTGTAGGATGAGTCTATAGCTAGAATAAAAGGTACTTAATTTAGATTTACCCCTAAAGGTGTGGAACAAGGATACTCTTGATGTGATGGACCTACTATTCATTAGGGACAAGATCTACGAGAGACCCATTATGAATGTAGAGATTAATCAAAAGGAGAATCATTATATCCATCATAGGGCCTAACAAGTTATATAATTAACTAGGGAGTGGGTTAGGAAACCTCTTCACTTGGATGCAGTTCCCCAAGCTTCAACTTTACAAGAAACTGCCTGACCAAAGAAGGGTAATGGAACAAAAGTTATAGTTCCTACATATTTTGTGAAGTGACTAGTAAGGCCTGAGATAGTACAATCAATATGAACATGAACTAGAGTACTTCTAGACCAAGAGGGTAAAGAGTAAAAATAGGAAAAGGGTTACTTAAGAAAGAACCTCATAGGAAGAATCCCAACAAGAATAGGCTCAGCTAGAACCAACCCAACAAGAAGAGGCCCAACCTTAGAAAAAAGAGGCTTTGTAGAAGAATCCCTAGTAGCCCAAGCATAGGCCACTCCATCATTACAAAATAATGATCAAACTCAGATGCTAGTGGTGGGAGAGAAAAGGAGAAATTTGAAGAAGAAAAGTACTTCATCCCCTTAGGTTTCAAAGACCATACTTGAGGCTCAAAATGAGAAAGAAGGGAAGGAAAATGAGTATATCCCACTCAATAGGAGAAATCTATAAGGAAGAGACACATAAGAGGAAAGGAGGAAAATTTTAACCCAAACACCACATTCCATCTCAGAACATCCTAGTCAAATAGAAGCCTCAGATCAAGAACATGAAAAATGGATTGAAGAGATGGGAGGAGAAGGGATTGATGTCTTCAACATTTTAGACTTCAACTTCATGTTCGGGGACACATAGATGGTAGGGGAAAGGATATGGGATACCCCTCAGAATGAACCACTAGGAGAGGATTGGGAGAAATTGTCTCCCTTACCTACGGTGCCACTTGGTATACCTTCCCCACCATTAGAAGACCTTCCATCTATACCTCTTCTTCAGCAAGAACAAGAAGTAGTTGCTATACCTCCTCTAATAAAAAAGCCAAAAAGCTACACCACAAAGGGAGGTGAGTATGTCCAATTACACATAGATGAAGTATCTGAAGAAGGACAAAGTGTCAAAGAAGGAGAATAGGTTCCTCCTAGAGTAGAGAGTAGGTCCTCAACACAAGTATAAATATAAGCTCAATTATTAGTCCTCCCACGATAAGAGAAGACTCTAGAATGAGGTGATAAAGGTAAAGGGCCAACTTTAGAATCTACATCATCTACTTAGTACATGTCCCCCATGGGAACTACTTCAACATGGTTGAAAAAGGAAAATTTAACTTGACAAAGGAGATATATGGAATACATGCATGAGTAAGGTATGACGAAGTTGATAAAGGTAGTTAAGATATCAGAACCTATTAAAGGTGATGCTAAGACACTGGCCTTTATCATGGAGAACTAGAATGAAGATCTACTTGCACACATTGTCATCCTACCTCCCCACACTGATACTACAAATATGTCTCCAAAAGACAATTAGATGAAGGAGACAGTGTTGGGAAGGCCCACAATTGATGTGGAAAATGTTATGATCACCACAGGCCTTAAGAAAGTGTTTATACACTTGGTGTTAGAGTAATTAGATATTTTCTAATTAACTCTAGTCTGCTTAAGCTAAACTTTAGGCATCTAATAATTAATTCTTTTGATACAATCTAGGTTAGACCTTTTTAGGGTTTTGATCTTGTTTATAAGGATGATCTCTCATTGTAAACATTCATTGAGAATTGAGATTAATTTGTTGTTGATTATAGAAATCTACTTTTCTCATCAAGAATGTCTCATCTATGGATCTAGAAATTCCTACCTCCATAGCTTTTTTGCTTCTCTCTCTGTGACAAGTGTTTGCATGTACATGATTCTTAAGAGTTGTGGGGTTGATCTTTCATCAACTTTAACATGGTATCAGAGCCAAATTTGTTGTAGCTTGTTCAATATTTGAAGAAAAAGGAGAATGAGGGTTTGGCAGATCAGATCTAGAGTTTTTTTAGATATTTCTTGAGAAAATAGGGGTCAATAATTTTTAGAGCAGTTTGAGGCCAAACGAACTTCACGGATGGATCTACAAGGTGTCAAAACCCCTATTTCCATATAAAGTTTGTCCATTTTGGACAACATTGATCTGAAAGGCAATTTTTTTCCCAGAAGGATATTTTGATGCATTTAAAAAATTAAAAATTAAAAAGGGCCACAGGCCATTTTTAGGCCCACAACCCCCTTTTTCAGTAACATTTTTCATTTTTTTGGCCTGTAGGGCATTTGTCAGTGTTGTAGAAAGCTTTCTGGCACTGCTAAATAGTCCAAATGATGATTTTTGTTTTAGGCCTAGCGTTTCTTTTTTCAATTGCTGGTCCATTGCGCTATTGTTTGGATCACTGCACCGCTGCCTCCACTGCTTGCTACACTCACCACCACTACTAGAAGCCTCTCGCTGCTATCACTACTGAGTTGCCCTTGTGGCTAATGCTACTCCACCACCAGTAGCTCTGTCGCCCTCCAAACCCTCTACCTCCTCTGCCCATGTGGCATCACCAGCACTTGCCATGTTTCATGTGCCACATCAACACATGCCACATGTTAGGTGCCACATCATCCTTTTTGGGCCCATTGCCAATGTGGATGCCATGTGGTAGTCTTTTTTTACTATGATGGCCCCCAAGCCATGAATTTTAAAGTAGTGAAATGTTGACATCAGCACTGCATCATCACTCATGCTTGCCTTTCAGGTCCTCTTTTGACATACTATTAGTTTTTTGGCCATATCTTAAGCATTTAGAGGTCTATTTTTTGATCTAAAAGAAGCACTAGAAAGATGGTTCCAAGACGGAGAAAATGGTGTGGGATTTTTTGGGTTTTGATGTAGTTTGGTTACCTATTTGGGTAGTCAAAACTAGGTGTTCTATTTTTCACTCTAGAGGGCATATCTTGAGCATCCCAACTCCATTTTTCAAAAACATTATATTTTTGGAAAGTTGGTTCAGTTCTCTTTCTAGAAATGCTAGTTTGTCTTCTAGATTCTACTCCAAGCTCTTTCTATTATGGTTTTTTATTTATTGCACTATGGTGGATATCTTGGGTGTTTTAGGTCCGAAGATCATTTTTGAGGCATGGGAATTCTTCTTTTGGGTTGTACTATCTGATGTAATAGCTCTTGTCACTTTTTGATATCATTTTTAAGCATGTTTATGCAAACACACTGAGATAAAGTGCCACTCCTTGCATTTTCAGGATCTTTCTAATCATTGTGACCTATTATACTCGCACTACATTATAAAGTGTCATGGGGGATAGTTGTTTTCCTTTTAGTGCCCTCTTCCTTTGTCAAGTGAGAGTCCCTTCCATGACATTAGCCCCATGATGTGTCCCTTTCTTGGCCACTAATTTTTAATCTCACACTGACCCTTTATTTTTCAGGAAACTATTATTTTTTCTGACAGACTAGTTTTTTTTTTACATCAGGGGTCATTTTATGGCATTTTTTTTCCTCGATGACCATTTGACCATCAAATTTGGGCTCATCACTTGTTGGGGTTAGTACCACATCAGCATTGCATCACCACTTCCTATCACCTTCTCGGACCTCTATTTGGACCCACCTTCACTTTTTTGCTCATATCTAAGCTAGTTCCAAGCCCATCACAATGGTATAGTTAGTTTTTTGTTTTGATGCTTTTTGATAGTTTTTGCAATTGTCAAAATCAAGAGTTTAGTTTTGCACTTTGGGAGACATATCTTGAGCATCCAATCTCCATTTTGGAAATTCTTTATATCATTGGAAAGTTATTTCTGAGATCTTTCTAGTGATGTTGGTTTTTTCTTCCAGATTCTATTCCAGGCACATTCTATTTAGTCTTTTGCATTTATGCATTTTGGTGGATAGCTTGGTTGTTTCAGGTCTAAGGATTGATTTCATTGCTTAAGATGATTTTTCATGACTTGTACAATCTTTTTCATTAGTCATATGTCTCTTCTAGTTTATTTTAGATAGTATTTGTATGCATTCTTGCAAACTCACTCATATAAAGTGTCATATTGCATCTATATTTTTATTTTAGTCATTTGCCTTGTTTTTCCTTCTAATTCAAGTAGTGAAATCTGAGGACACTCATGCAGATTATTTTATTCTTGGGATTCATTATGGCTTGTGTCTTATTGTACATGCACTACTCTAATAAAGTGTCATGGGGGGTTGATGTTTTTCCTTTGCTTGTCGTCTTCCTTTGTCCAGTGAGTGTCCCTTCCATGACATTAGCCTCATGATGTGTCTAAGATTGATCACCTTAGTACACACATATGTACTCTTTTATGCATCTTTATCGTGGTTCCTTGACATGCAGTTCTTTTGGCCCACTTTTTCAGTTTCCTGTTACCTCACCCTTGTTTGTATTAGGGGGCTTCTTCTATTTTTTCTCATGCTTGCTCGGTTTGATAGAGTGAGCTACATATTCAATTTTTTTTCCTATGTACAAGGTGGATGTAGTGGGTACCTATGCATTTTGGTTAGATGGAACATTTTGTTAGAAATATTCAAGACTATGCTAAGTTACTAAGAGGGGAGGGGTGAATCAGTAAGTTCTAAAACTTCAACAATTTCAACTCTTAATCCAACAATCCAATTAGCATATAATCCATCACATATAATCTGATCTAATTGCATGCATAAGAAACTAAAAACATGAAAGCATTCATAACACTATGACACATAGATTTGGTGACCCATAAACCTTTCAAATAGAAAGTAAAACTGGGGTGCGGATGATACTCATAAACTTTAGTACTATAGTATAAAGTTAGCCTGTTAAAGCTTGCATTGATCACTTTTGATGATCTACCCTATTAGGAGCAATGCGGACTGCTAGGTCCACCTTGTGAAAGGATTTACAAACACACAATTAAGTATACATTTGGTAAAGAGATTTACAAAAGACTATTAGGTATACCTTGTTAAAGGATTCGATTGATCCACCTATTAGGATGAAATTGTAGATGATCTTTGATTTGGAACTTGGTTTGCTAAATGAGATTCCTTTATGTACTAATCACCTTGTTGTGATAGATATGACTTTGTTTTTCCTTATATTATTGTAGCCTTGGTAATTCACTCTTTCTGCTCTTTTTTATTATATTCACATTCACATTCCTTACTTCTTTTTCACTTTGGATATGATACAATACATTACATATATACCAATCCAATTATACAAATTACAAAGTTGGTCACAATACAAGTTAACACAAATATTATAAAGTTAGCCCACATGAAGACACTTGGGTTCTGAAGATTGACTCGGTGAGGTTTTGATACTCGACATCCATTGTCAATGCTTGGCATCGTCATGCACTTGGTAGACATAGAAGCTCGGTCCATACTAATCACTTTCAAGTAGTCTGAACTTAGTCTGCATTGGTGATTCAGTAGATACTATGAAACTTGTCATATAAACTGAATCACTTGTTTACTGTGACATGACTTGGTAAACGCTCTCACCTTGAGCTCAATATAAAATGAGTCACTTGGTTAACATTGAGTAGCTCAGTTAATACTGGACTCACGTGACATACATTGCAAACTTAGTGAACACTACACAACTCGTCTTGCACTGGTAAACTCGAGATACACTGAGATTCACGATTTATACTGTTGATCTTCATTGTAACTATGCTTGCTTAGTAACCACTAAGATTTGTCCAAAGGACTCAATAGCAACTGTAGAACTTGGTGACAACTGAAATACTTGCCAAAAATTGATAGTTGTACAAAGAGCTTGATAGTTATATACAATCTAAATAAGTGTGTGTCACTAATAACAAATTTGACTAATATGTCAACAATCTCCTCTTTGGCATTAGTGACAAAAACACTTATTAGCCAAAACTAAATTCAAAAAGTTTCCTAAATACCTTTTATCCATCACCTTGAGATACTAGCTTAGTAGAGTATATTATTTTTGAGATTTTTTTCAAAATTGATTTTGTAAGGGATATATTTGTACATGGTAAGGCTCTTTCATACAATATACTATACATCTTCTTGCTATATACAACATATCTCTCTATACATATCTTACTCCCCCATTGATTTTTCAACTTATTGCATGATCTCCCTCATAACATATGTCTTTCTCCATACATGTATCTTTCTACCCCTTTTTGACATTAATGCCAAAGATTTATTTTATTTATTTACATAGTAACACTAAAATGAGATAAAAATTCTGAATGTACCTTGAGAATGAGGACCTTGCATGTGCGAAGTGCAATTTGGACTTCTACTAATAATTCTATCATATGATCCACAATGGAGAAGTTATTGTCATGAATGAGTGTTTTTGAATGTCCAACATGTTTTTTCAGTGCATCCATGATGGGAAGAATCATATTTTGTATATCTATCGATGTGGATCTAATCCTTGCTTCTTCTCTAAGCGATTTTTCTTGCATAGTAGACAAAAATCTTATCCTATGAAAATGTGCAGAGCTTGAACTAGGGTCAAGTTGCAGCTGTTGAGCACTAGCTTTCAGATCTTCATCTATTTTGGACAATTTGTTCTTTATTTCTTTAGTAATCTCAGAAACATCACATAGCTTTCCAAAAAGTGATTACGCATTTTTACAAGATGCTTCTAAATCACCCAAAATTGTAGAAAGTTCTATTTGATAAATGGCTATGTGCTAAGAAAGGTGCTCCAACACTTTATTATAAAACTTTTTTTCTACTTTTTGGTCTAACTTATCTTGTCCCTTAGTATCCTCATTAAATTTCTATACTACCTCTGCTAGCTGATACAAAATTGGCTAAGAAGAGTCAACCTCCATACCTATGGCCTCTTCCAAAATGTTCTTTGCATCTTCAATTATTTTAAATTTATTATCTCTCTCCTATCTTAGTCTTTGTTGTTTAGCCTTCTTTTGGAGGAGTTCACCAAATGATTGTATTTGGTCTAGAGTAAGCTTGGAAATGTCCCAATTTGGGATTACAATTTTCTCATCTAAATCAATTTCTTCCTCTAGCTCTTTTCCCTTATTCAAAATTTTTGTGCTCAGTTGAAGCTTGGGCTCAACTGTCCTTACACTGATTGCTTTTGTACCCATAATAGAAATAATAGCAGACATGCTAGGACTGGCTGTAAAAACTAATATTGTGCTTATTGAAGGAATGTTTATAGAAATACCTAAAGAATCCAAAATTGATGTGCTCAAAACTAAAGTGCTCAAAACTAGAGTGCTCAAAACTGAAGTACTCAACTTAGTTGATGAAGGAAGAGTTTGTAGCTCGGTAGATGAAGTGGAGGTCACTTCTGTCAATGATGTACTAAGTTGAGTAGGACCAAAGAGTGATTGGATGTTTGGATTGACACTGGTGGTCACAATCAAACTTGTTGGGGCTATCTCTGTGCTTGATGTTGTCACTGGTTTTCTTGGACAGTGAGGAAGTGAGGTAATAACTAATACAATTGTCTTAACTGGATCAGTCTCCTCATCATCTTGCTTTGCTTCCTTGGTAGCCTCTTGTCCTTGATCCTCTTCATCTTCTTCATTGTCAAAATGAGTTGCTTCTTCAATATTCTCTTCTTCATCTTTCTCCTTATTTTCTTCATCATCATCATCTTTAACATCAACTAAAAAATCAGTTGGCTTATGTAATAGATAGATATTCTTCCAAGTGTTTGTTGCATTCCTTACAACATGTTCAATATCCTTCATCAAAATCATATAGGTATTAAACTTCAAAGTCAATTTTTCTTCATTTTTCTTCAGTGACTCTTTTACCTCTGCATCTAATATGCTCGATAATAGCTGCCTCAAGGTTTGCCAATCTATGTCTTTGACCGTTTACATGGCAAAATCCCATCTTGGCTTTATCTTTTCCAACAAATTATTAGGAATTTGAGAAGCAAGCTAGTATGGTGAGTATTTCCATTTTCCCATCTTATCCATCACCAGGTCTTCAATTTGCTTTTGCTCCTCTACTTTCCTAATTTCATATTTTAATGATTTGAAATTTAATATTATGGCTCTTGCTTTCAGATCTTTTAATATATCTTGGAAGGTGGGTGGAGGTTTTTTGAATACAATGTCTCCTCCTTCCTTATCAGATTTCTTCCTTGAAGATTTCCTTGTGAATACTGCAGTCGATAGATTTTGGGGCTTGGTGGTAATCACCTTGTCTTTCTTCCTCAATGGCTCTTCTTCCTTAAATTCTACCTCATCCTCTACTTCCACATCCTCTTCTTCCTCATCTTCACCTTTTCCCCTAGTTAACAAAAGGGTTGAACTAGATTTTAGTTTCACAATTCTCTTCTTCCCTTAGTTCACCACCTGAGGAAGCTTTATTTCAAGTTCAACTCTGGCTTTTGCTTCATCATATGTTCCAAAATATGTAGCCTTAGGATCAACTGGTTCATTCACAAGAGCTTCAATGATATCTTTAGTTTCATCAATATTAACCTCATAACCAAGAGGTTTTACCCATGGAATTCTAGGCTTAACTGCCCGAATGTATACTTTGTCACAATCCACCATGAAGCATACATCATCCTTATAATCTTCAACTAGTTTCTTGGGGATTTAGAACCTATTGTTCATTTTTTCTTTGAATGCATCAAAATAATTATCCATAATACTATTATAATTTTTACCCATTTCAGTAATAAACTCATTTATTTGATATAATACATGCACATCTTTTCTCCACACAATAGTTCCTTTTAAAGGGAAGAATTTCTAAACATAAAATAATAGACAAGTTAATCAGGAACCAAACTTACATCGGTTATTCTTTGATGTCCGTATGCTTTCCATGTTTTATTTGAATTGTCTCAACAATAGCTCAACAAGGTCAAATGACAAATTGTTCTTTACTACCTTGTATGCCAAGTCCACGGCTTCACATGACACACTATTCAACCTATTAGAGCTATATATCTTATGTGCAATAACGTGAATACCAAACTTCAATTCCATATCATAAACACTGCCAATTTTCATTCCTCTACCATCTCATTCTGCTAGGGTTTTCTTTTCCAATTTTGCCTGACCTAGGGTTTTTGTCATTTTGGCCTTGGCTAGCATTGGAAGGCTAGTGATTTGATGAATCATCTTCTTTGTGATCAACACTAGTTTTTCCAACCACAACTACCCATTATTCAATTGACTGAGGATAAACCTAATCCATTTAACTTGAAATTCATGGGGCATGTGAGGGATATGAGTTAACCCTTTGGTTTCCAAGTGTTGGTGCTCAAGTTTGAAAACTCCATTTACACATAATTGGCCTAGGGCATCATCCATTTCTAGTGCACCGATCTCTTGAATAAAACATTTGAAATGAGTGTGAATATCATTGATCAGAAGTACCTTTGGAGGGATTTGATATTGCACTCCACTTGGATCTAAGGTTTCAAAAATTGCAGGAGTGATCTTGAAATTCGATGCTTTCCATTCCACTCTACGAATCAACATGTCATATCCTCACTTAACCTAGCTACTACTAGATGCCATCTTCACTCGATAGGGTTTGAGGGAATTCAAAAAATTTTGCTAGAAATTTGCTCAAATCACTTGGAAGCTCTAAAGATCATACTTTTACAAAGGCACTCGAAATATCATGGTAAGAAATGATTTTGATTTCATGTTTTTTGTTAAAATTTTGCCATAAATTCTCAGTAAGAAAGGTAGATAGACTAATTGACATCATGTTGACAGATTGTTATCCACTACGCTTGCATTGAACACTCTGCGAAGTCTTCGTGACTTAGTAACCATATGCATCTTTTATACTCTCGACCTTGCTTGGTAGATTTTGTGACCCAACCTCACTCGGTAGAGAAGATATCTTAGTAGAGACTTGTACTTGGTGATCCCTTTGTATCTTAAATATTGATTTGGATCATTTTGCTCTTTTAATCTGGAACTATTTTGGCTATCTTCTTTGATAGCATAGTTCCATTTTCTCCTTTGAGAACTCAAGTAGAAATGATAGTCACCCAATTCTTGAGTGACTTGATCATCATTACTTGGACTTGTATCCTCCGTAGACTTAGGAACCCAATGTTGTCTCATCTATTTTCAGATGTTATCATCTTTTGCCTTTTTCTCATCTTCAATTTTATCAGTATTCATGCAGTTCTTGGCAAGATGACCAAGTTCTGTACATATGAAACATCTTTTAGTGGTGTATCTTTTCCTCAAATGACGCTTTACACAATTTATTCCAGTGTGTCCAAATTCTCCATAATAATGACATCTGCACTAGGTGTTGTAGTCCCAACCAAATATTGCTTTCACAATTTGTTCTGCTAGATTCAATACCTTAGTTTTGCATTCTGATGACTTGTGTCCATGTTTCTTATATTTATACATTTGCCTTCAAATCTTGGTTTCTCTTTGCATTCATTAGCCTTATGACCATGCTGATTGCAATTGTAGTATTTTTCATTGAATTTTTCTTTTCCATTGCTCCAACTTTGTTTGATGTATGACCTATCTTACAATAGTGATTGCAAGTAGGTCTTTGGTTCTTTTGAGCTCCTTGCTTGGATGATTCTCCTTCTTTTGTATATCCAATTCTTGCTTTCCCTTTTTGCCTATAGAGGTTTTGCTCATTCAATTGATTCATGTCTGCTTGGGATTTCATCATTCTTTCATTGATTTTCTTCTTAGAGTTTAGATCATTCTGTAATCTTTCATTGGTTTTCCTTTTAGAACTTAGATCATTTCTCATTCTTTCATTGATTTGCCTTTCAGAATTTAGATCATTTCTCATTCTTTCATTTTCAAATCTTAGGCTCATAATTTCTTCATTTGCATTGGATAGATGATCAATAAGGTCTACTTGCTAAAGGGATTGGTTTTGAATTTCATTGTTCCTTCCATCTATCTCTTCTTTTATCTTGTTTTTTTGTTCCATGACTTCACATAACCTTATTGCTTGAATTTTTGCTCTCTTCTTAGTTTTCTTACTTCTTCTTGTAGGGAACCATTCTTTTCAAAGAGTTCTTTGATTGCATCATTGGCTTCATCTGAATTGCTTGAATGAAGGTCTTCAATTCTTTCTTCAATGTAGAGATGATCATTCATTTGAATTGCAAGTTTTTTTATTCTTTTTAGGGATTGAGAGAGTTGCTCCTTTGCTTTCTTGAGTTGGGCAAAGGCCATTTCCAAATCTAGCTTCTCATTATCAATAGCTTTGTCAAGTTTGAATATCTCCATGGCCTTGATCTTTGCTCAAGCTGTTAAACTTTCTCCTAAGAACCACCAAGCTCTGATACCAATTGTTGGAAATATTCAAGACTATGCTAAGTTACTAAGAGGGGAGAGGTGAATTAGTAACTTCTAAAACTTCAACAATTTCAAATCTTAATCCAATAATCCAATTAGTATATAATCCATCACATATAATCTGATACAATTGCATGCATAAGAAACTGAAAACATGAAAGCATTCATAACATTGTGACACAAAGATTTGGTGACCCAGAAACCTTCCAAATAGAAAGTGAAACTGGGGTGGGGATGATACCCACAAACTTTAGTACTACAGTATAAAGTTAGCCTGTTAAAGCTTACATTGATCACTTCTGATGATCTGCCCTGTCAGGAGCAATGAGGACTGCTAGGTCCACCTTGTGAAAGGATTTACAAACATACAATTAAGTATGCACTCGGTAAAGAGATTTACAAAATATTGTTAGGTCTGCCTTGTTAAAGGATTTGACTAATCCACCTATTAAGATGAAATAGTAGATGATCTCTGATATGAAACTTGGTTTTTTGAATGAGATTCCTTTATGTATTAATCACCTTGCTATGATAGATATGATTTTGTTATTCCTTATACTATTGTAGCCTTTGTAATTCACTCTTTCTCCTCTTTTCTGATTATATTCACATTCACATTCCTTACTTCTTTTTCACTTTGGATATGATAGAATACATTACATATATACCAATCTAATTATATAAATTACAAAGTTAGCCACAATACAAGTTAAAACAACTATTACAAAGTCAGCCCACATGAAGACACTTGGGTTCTAAAGATTGACTCAATGCGGTTTTGATACTCGACATCCACTATCAATGCTCGGCATCATCATGCACTTGGTAGATGTAGAATCTCGGTCCATAATGATCACTTTGTTGGAAATATTCAAGATATGATAGGTTACTGAGAGGGGAGGGGTGAATCAATAACTTCAAAACTTTAAAGTAATTTCAGCACTTTAACCATATATACTATTCACCATTCATTCATCTAATCTACTACATATATGAGAGAACAAACATTTATAACACATGTACATAGTGATTTGGTGACCCATAAACCTTCCAAATAGAAAGTAAAACTGGGGTGGGGATGATACCCACAAAAACTTCATTACTATAGTACAAAGTTGGCCTATTAAGGCTTACATTGACCACTTCTGGTGATCTTCCCTGTTAGGAGCACAAAGGACTGCTAGGTCCACCTTGTTAGAGGATTTACAAACATACACTAAAGTATGCACTCTGTTAGGAGATTTATACAAAAGACTGTTAAGTCTACCCTTTTAAAGGATTTACAAAATTGATTCACCTATTAGGATGAAACAGTGGATCTACTTACAACTTGATTGTTGATTAGATCCTTGAAAGATAGATCACCTCTTGCGACTAATGAATCTTTACTGCTCCTTGTAGACCTTGCTGAATACTCTGCTCTTCTGCTGATTCACATTTACACTTCTCAAAACATTACATGTCTCTCTTGATACATTTTTTTTTTTGTAAATGATATAATAGATTACATATATACCATTCCAATAATTACAATTGCAAGGTCGGCTAAAACACAAGTGAACAAAACATTACTAAGTCGGCCAAAAAGTAGAAAACTCAAGTTCTTCAAGCTAATGTGGTGACCTTTTGATACTTAGCATCCACTGCATTACTCAGCATCGTCATGCACTCAGTAGAAGTAGAGGCTCAGTCCATACTAACCACACAATGTAGCTAGGAACTCGGTAACCATTGGAGACTCGGTAGATATAGTGTCACTCGGTAAAAACTGGATCCTTCATTTACCTTGATTTCACTCGATAAACACTATACTTATGTTACTCGGTAAACACTGTACTCTCATCACTCAGTAAACACTGTGAAGCTCAGTGAATATTGTAAACTCAGTAGACACTGTTGGATTGCTCATTCACTCAGTAGCTTCATGAATGCTCGGTAAGTGATGAACCTACAAGGTAACCACTAAATGCTCAGTATACACTGTAGACACTTGGTGTAAATTGAAAAGCTCGGTTAACACTAGAATGCTCGATGGTTATACTGATGTAGATAAGTGTTGTCACTAATGGCAATAATAACTTAATTCCAACAATCTCCCCCTTTGGCATTAGTGACAAAAACACTTATAAGCCAAAACATATGTACATAACTTGACTCAATGAATTTTGGTTTTTCTAAATTGATCTTTGTAGAACTATTGCATATACATTTCTATATATCTTCTTGATGACTTATAATGTATATATAAAGATTCTTATGTACACATGCTAACTCAATTGAGTGCTAACTCCCCCTATCACTCACAGTGATAACTCTCCTCACTTATTATGCTGAATCTCTCCCCCTTTTTGACAATAATTCCAAAGGACTACATATATATAGTTTATATGACTACACCAAAGTGAGATAGAAATTCTTGATGTAAATTGAGGATCGTGGCAAATGTATTATCCCAAGTCTGCTGCAAGATTTGATAGGTGGAGAGAGAAATTTGAACTTCTGCTGATAATTGGATCAAGTGATCAACCACTGAGAAGTTTTGATCTTGGACCAACGTTTTGCAATGAGTAATATGTTTCTGCATTGTGTCCATGATCGGAAGGATCATGTTTTGGATGTATATGATTGTAGACTGGATCCTTGCTTCCTCTCTCAATAGTTCTGCCTGTACATCTGCCAAATATCTGATTTTGGTGTGATGCAAGGTTGTGGAGGAGGAGTCCACCTTTAGCTTGGAAGCACTTGATTGCATATCAATGTCAATCTTATTTAACTTATCCTTTATTTCTTTTGTAAAACCAGAAACATCACAAAGTTTAGCAAAAAGTGATGCTGCATTATTAAAAGAATTTTTAATATTTCCCAAAAATGTTGACAATTCAACTTGCTTGATTGCTATCTTTTGAGCAATATGCTCTAGCACCTTATTATCAAATTTCTTTTCAGCTTTCTCAATAAGTTTCTCTTGTCTAGAAGAATCTTCATTAAATTTCTGTACAACCTCCTCTAACTGAATCAAAATGTGTTGAGTAGAATCTACTTCAACATTTATAGCATCTGTAATTATATTCTTGGCATTTTGTATTATTCTATATTCCTTATCCCTTTTTGATCTTAACTGTTTTTGCGTAGCTTTCATCTCTATGAGTTAATTGGCTAACCTCATCTCGTCAATGGTAGCATTGTCATAGTCAATCTTTCGAATCACTATCTCTGTGTCTAAGTCAATGTCTTCTGCAATTTCCTTTCCAGTGATCAAAAATTTTAATGGATACTTTTGTTTGACTTCTATGATGACTGGTTTGACCTTAGGTATAGACACAATAGTGGAGATAGAAGGGCTAGAAGTAGGAATTGGGCTAGGACTGAAGGATTGAATGCCAATAGAAGTACTAACTGGATCAAGAACTAGAACACTTCCCAAAAATGGAATCACACTCGGTAGAGTACCCATAGTAGTATTCGAACTAATTGGAGTGGAAATGGATACATATGATGCTGACGGAAACAAAACTATAGAACTTACTAGAATTGATGGAGACAAAATTGTAGAACTTACTATTACACTTACTGATGATGAAAGAGTTAAGGAGGCTGAATTGGTGGTTGAAGAAGTGATAGATAGCTCGGTAGATGAAGTGCTTGGCACATCTGTTTTAGATATCTAGAGCTGGGAGAAGGTTGGTGAAGATTGAGCAATTGATGTGACTGTTGTGCTCATAATCTCACTTGCAAAAACTATCTCCAAGTAGATGTAACTTTCTTTGGTGGAGAATGAGGAAGGGATGCAATAACTTCTGCTACAATTTTTACTGGATCTTCTTCATCTATTTCTTCCTTATGTGCTTTTTCCTCCTTGTCTTCTTCCTCTTTTTCTTCCATTAGTGCATGCAGCTCTCTTGGAGTAACTGTGATGGATGGAGTGTTATCAAAATCATCATTGTCACTACTATCATCATCCTTGATTTCAACAGGGTCATTACTAGGCTTGTGCAAATGATAGATGTCCTTCCACATGTTTGTTGCGTCACTTACAACATGCTCAATGTCCTTAGTTAAAATCAAACGTGTGTGAAATCTAATCATCATTTTACCTTCATGGTTCTTCATTACTTCCTTAATGTCTGGTTCAATAAGACTCGGTAGAAGATTCTTTAAGGATTGCTCATATATATCTTTGGCCATTTGGGTGGCTGACTCCCACCTAGGTTGCAATCTCTCCAATAGTTCTTTGGAGATTTGAGGGGTAAGCTAGTCTGGGGAGTATTTCCATTTTCGCATCTTATTGAGTACCAGTTCCTCAATTTGCATACTGCATCTGTCCTTGTTTCAAATTTCAATGCCTTGAGATTTGTGATGCCAACTCCTTCTTCCAATTGTTTCAATCTTTCTTGGAAGGTTAGTTGGGGCTTGCTGAACATTACTTCACCTTTGCTCTTACCTTTTTCTTGCCTAGTGAAAATAGCTGTGGAGGCTTTGGATGGCTTGGTAATGATTACCTTGCCTTTCTTTCTGATTGGCTCTACCTCCTTCTCTATTTCTTCCTCTCTATCTTCTGGTTCCTGCTCCTCTTCTTCATCTTCACCTTTTCCTTCGGTAAGCATAAGAGGGCCAGTTTCAATTTTCAACTTGGCTATCTTCCTCTTTCCTTTGCTTATGGCCTGGGGTAGCTTGATTTCAAGCTCAATTATTTCCTTTGCCTCATCATATCTCTCAAAAATTGGTTGCTTTGGGTCTACTGGCTCATTCACCAGTGCTTAAATGATATCCCTGGCTTCGTCAATATTAACCTCATAAGGAAGAGGTTTCACCCATGCAACTCAGGGCCTGACTACCTGAATGTATACTTTATCACAATCAATCATAAAGCATACATCATCTTTGTAGTCTTCAACCAATTTTGGTGGAATTTGGAACCTATTATTCATTCTTTCCTTGAAATCTTCAAAATAATTGTCCATGATGCTATCAAAGTTTTCACCCATTTCTGCTACAAACTCATTTATCTGATATAGAATAGGAATGTCTTTTCTCCACACTATAGTTCCTTTTGATGGAAAGAATTTTTGAACATAGAAAAATAAACAAGTCAATAAGGAACTAAATTTGTAGGGATTATTCTTTGAAGTCCTTATGTTGTCCATGTTTTTGTTCGATTGTTTCAACAATAATTCTGACAGGTCAAATTCAAGGTTCTTTTTCACAATTTTGAAAGCCAAATCCACAGCCTCACAAGGCACACTGTTCAGATGACTGGAGCTATAAATTTTGTGGGCAATGACATGAATTCCAAACCTTAATTCAATGTCAGAAATAGTGCTAACCTTTAAACCTCTCCCATCCCACTTAGCTAGGGTTTTCTTCTGCAACTCCTCCCGACCTAGGGTTTTGATGGTTTTTGCTTTGCTCAGTATGGGGAGACTAGTAATCTTATGAATCATCTTCTTGGTGATTAACACTAGCTGCTCTAACCATAGTTGCCCATTGTGAACATGACTGAGTATGTACCTGATCCACTTAGTTTGAAAACTTCTTGGCATATGTGAAATGTGGGTTAACCCTTTAGTCTCCAAATGTTTATACTTGGGTTTCAAAGAACCATCAACACTGATTTCTCCTAGGGCATTATCCATCTCTAAGTTTCCAATCTCTTGAACAGAACATTTCAAATGAGTACGAATGTCATTTATGAGAAGTACCTTTGGTGGAGTTTGAGATTGAGCTCCATTGGGGTCGAGTGATTCTGCAATTGTTGGAACTAGTTTGAATTTTGGTGCCTTCCACTCCACACTTTTAACTAGCATTTGTGAACCTCATTTTGCCTCGGTGTTGTTGCAACTCCCAGATGCCATTGCTGCTCGATAGGTGTAAGAAAATTTTGAACAAATTCTCCGCTTAAAAATCACTTGAAATCACTTTGGGATTTTCTTTGGAATCACTGGAAATTTCTTAGCTCTGTAATTGTGGTGAAAAATGAAATCAAATTCTTCCCTTTTGACGAAAATTTTGCCATAAATGCTTGGTACAAAGGTAGCTGAGATGACATAGTGCTTGACAGGCTATCATTCACTTTCTTCGTAGAAGATTGCAACTCAGTGATTGAATAAAACTTTTGTTGCTCCTGACCTAACTTGGCAAGGTCTTCAACAGACTTTCCTCAGTAGATGCAACTCGAAAAAAGATACATTTTCTTTGATCCTTGTGAATCTGGAATATTGATTTGATCATTTTTCTTTCTTTTATTTTGGAACCGCTTGAGATATCACTAGAAGATGCAGTTCCATATTCTCCTTTATGAATCTAATTGGAAATGGTGGAGTCACCCAATTCTTGAGTGACATTGTCATCATTTGAACTATCTTGCTTGATAGATTTTGGAATCCACTGTTGCCTCATCTTCTTTCGAATGTTATCAGCTTTAGTTTTCTTTTCATCTTCGAATCTTCCTATGTTCATGTAGATTTTAGCTAAATGACCGAGTTGAGTGCATGTATAACATCTTACATTAGTGTCCTTCTTCCTTAGGTGATGGCGTGCATAGTTTATACCAATATGTCCATATTCTCCAAAATAATGACATCTGCACCTGATATTGTAGTCTCATCCAAATATTGCTTTAACAAGTTATTCAGCTGGATTGAATGATTTGGATCTGCATTGGAATGCCTTGTGACCATGCTTCTTGCATTTGTGACAATTTCCTTCAAATTTTGGTTTCTCCTTGTATTCATTGGCTTTATGACCATGCTAACTGTAATTGTAGCATTACCATTGAATTTAGCTTTTCCATTACTCCAACATTTTTTTGATGTATGACCTAACTTACCACAATGATTGCAAGTAGGTCTTTGATTCCTTTGGGCACATTGTTTGGAGGTTTCACTTTCTTCCTTATAACCAAGTCCAACTTTGCCTTTTTGTCTATGAAGATTATGCTCACTTTGTTGATTTAATTGAGTCATGTCTGCTTGAGATTTCATCATTCTCTCATTGATTTGTTTTTCAAAATTTAGGTCATTTTCCAAACTTTCATTGATTGTCTTTCAGATCTTAAGTCACGTTGTAAGCTTTCATTGATTTGTCTTTTGGTGATTATATCATTCCTCAGGCTTTCATTCTTAGATCTCAGATTCATAATTTCTTCATTTGCATCAGATAGTTGATTTACAAGATCTTCATGCTAAAGGGAGTGATTATTTCTTGCCTCTAAGTCTTCATTTGCCTTGTTTCTCTGTTCCAAAACTTCACATAGCCTGATTGATTTCATTTCTTGTTCTCTTTTAAGCTTTCTTACCTCTTCTTACATAGAGCCATTCTTTGCTAGGAGTTCCTTGATAGCCTCATTTGCTTCGTTTGAGCTACTTGATGGTAAAAGGTCTTCAATCTTCTCTTCAACATACTGATGGTCATTCATTTGTCTTGCAATTTCCTTCCTTCTCTTTTGGGGTTGAGAAAGATGCTCCTTAGCTTCTTTGAGTTTAGCCATGGCCATTTCTGGATCTTGCTTTTTATTTTCAATAGCTTTGTCAAGTTTCAATATCTCCATTGTCCTTGATGTTTGCTCGAGCTACCAAGCTTTGTCTTGAAAACCAAACTGCTCTGATACCAATTGTTGGAAATATTCAAGATATGATAGGTTACTGAGAGGGGAGGGGTGAATCAATAACTTTGAAACTTTAAAGTAATTTCAGCACTTTAACCATATATACTATTCACCATTCATTCATCTAATCTACTACATATATGAGAGAACAAACATTTATAACACATGTAAATAGTGATTTGGTGACCCAGAAACCTTCCAAATAGAAAGTAAAACTGGGTTGGGGATGATACCCACAAAAACTTTGTTACTATAGTATGAAGTTGACCTGTTAAGGCTTACATTGACCACTTCTGGTGATCTGCCCTATTAGGAGCACAAAGGATTGCTAGGTCCACCTTGTTAGAAGATTTACAAACATACACTGAAGTATGCACTCTGTTAGGAGATTTATACAAAAGATTGTCAAGTCTACCCTTTTAAAGGATTTACAAAACTGATTCACCTATTAGGATGAAACAGTGGATCTACTTAAAACTTGATTTCTGATTAGATCCTTGAAAGATAGATCACCTCTTGCGACTAATGAATCTTTACTGCTCCTTGTAGACCTTGCTGAATACTCTGCTCTTCTACTGATTCACATTTACACTTCTCAAAACATTACATGTCTCTCTTGATACATTTTTCTTTTTGTAAATGATATAATAGATTACATATATACCATTCCAGTAATTACAATTGCAAGGTCGGCTAAAACACAAGTGAACAAAACATTACTGAGTCGGCCAAACAGTAGAAAACTCAAGTTCTTCAAGCTAACGTGGTGACCTTCTGATACTCAGCATCCACTGCATTAATCTGCATCATCATGCACTCAATAGAAGTAGAGGCTCGATCCAGACTAACCACACAATGTAGCTTGGAACTCGGTAACCATTGGAGACTCGATAGATTTAGTGTCACTCGGTAAAAAGTAGATCCTTCATTTACCTTGATTAAACTCTATAAACACTATACTTATGTTACTCGGTAAACACTGTACTCTCATCACTCAGTAAACACTGTGAAGCTCAGTGAATAATGTAAACTCAGTAGACACTGCTGGATTGCTCATTCACTCAGCAGCTTCATGAATGCTCGGTAAGTGATGAACCTACAAGGTAACCACTGAATGCTCAGTATACACTGTAGACACTTGGTGTAAATTGCAAAGCTCGGTTAACACTAGAATGCTCGATGGTTATACTGATGTAGATAAGTGTTGTCACTAATGGCAATAATAACTTAATTCCAACAATCTCCCCCTTTGGCATTAGTGACAAAAACACTTATAAGCCAAAACATATGTACATAACTTGACTCAATGAATTTTGGTTTTTCTAAATTGATCTTTGTAGAATTGTTGCATATACATTTCTATATATCTTCTTGATGACTTATAATGTATATATAAAGATTCTTATGTACACATGCTAACTCAATTGAGTGCTAACTCCCCCTATCACTCATAGTGATAACTCTCCTCACTTATTATGCTGAATCTCTCCCCCTTTTTGACAATAATGCCAAAGGACTACATATATATAGTTTATATGACTACACCAAAGTGAGATAGAAATTCTTGATGTACCTTGAGGATGGTGGAAAATGTATTATCCAAAGTCTACTGCAAGACTTGATAGGTGGAGAGAGAAATTTGAACTTCTGCTGATAATTGGATCAAGTGATCAACCACTGAGAAGTTCTGATCTTGGACCAATGTTTTGCAATGAGTAATATGTTTCTGCATTGTGTCCATGATTGGAAGGATCATGTTTTGGATGTATATGATTGTAGACCAGATCCTTTCTTCCTCTTTCAATAGTTTTGCCTGTACATCTGCCAAATATCTGATTTTGGTGTGATGCGAGGTTGTGGAGGAGGAGTCCACCTTTAGCTTGGAAGCACTTGATTGCATATCAATGTCAATCTTATTTAACTTATCCTTTATTTCTTTTGTAAAACCAGAAACATCACAAAGTTTAGCAAAAAGTGATGTTGTATTATTAAAAGAATTTTTAATATTTCCCAAAAATGTTGACAATTCAACTTGCTTGATTGCTATCTTTTGAGAAATATGCTCTCGCACATTATTATCAAATTTCTTTTCAGCTTTCTCAATAAGTTTCTCTTGTCCGGAAGAATCTTCATTAAATTTCTGTACAACCTCTTCTAACTGAATCAAAATGTGTTGAGTAGAATCTACTTCAACATTTATAGCATCTGTAATTATATTCTTGGCATTTTTTATTATTCTATATTCCTTATCCCTTTCTGATCTTAACTATTTTTGCGTAGCTTTCATCTCTATGAGTTAATTGGCTAACCTCATCTCTTCAATTGTAGCATTGTCATAGTCAATCTTTTGAATCACTATCTCTGTGTCTAAGTCAATGTCTTCTGCAATTTCCTTTCCAGTGATCAAAAGTTTTAATGGATACTTTTGTTTGACTTCTGTGATGACTGGTTTGACCTTAGGTATAGACACAATAGTGGAGATAGAAGGGCTAGAAGTAGGAACTGGGATAGGACTGAAGGATTGAATGCCAATAGAAGTACTAACCGGATCAAGAACTAAAACACTTCCCAAAAATGGAATCACAGTCGGTAGAGTACCCATAGTAGTATTTGAACTAATTGGAGTGGAAATGGATACATATGATGCTGACGGAAACAAAATTGTAGAACTTACTAGAATTGATGGAGACAAAATTGTAGAACTTACTATTACACTTACTGATGATGAAAGAGTTAAGGAGGCTGACTCAGTGGTTGAAGAAGTGATAGATAGCTCGGTAGATGAAGTGCTTGGCACATCTGTTTTAGATACCTGGAGCTGGGATAAGGTTGGTGAAGATTGAGCAATTGATGTGACTGTTGTGCTCACAATCTCATTTGCAAAAACTATCTCTAAAGTAGATGTAACTTTCTTTGGTGGAGAATGAGGAAGGGATGCAATAACTTCTGCTACAATTTTTACTGGATCTTCTTCATCTATTTCTTCCTTATGTGCTTTTTCCTCCTTGTCTTCTTCCTCTTTTTCTTCCATTAGTGCATGCAGCTCTCTTGGAGTAACTGTGATGGATGGAGTGCTATCAAAATCATCATTGTCACTACTATCATCATCCTTGATTTCAACAGGGTCATTACTAGGCTTGTGCAAATGATAGATGTCCTTCCACATGTTTGTTGAATCACTTACAACATGCTCAATGTCCTTAGTTAAAATCAAACATGTGTGAAATCTAATCATCATTTTACCTTCATGGTTCTTCATTACTTCCTTAATGTCTGGTTCAATAAGACTCGGTAGAAGATTCTTTAAGGATTGCTCATATATATCTTTGGCTGTTTGGGTGGCTGACTCCCACGTAGGTTGCAATCTCTCCAATAGTTCTTTGGAGATTTGAGGGGTAAGCTAGTCTGGGGAGTATTTCCATTTTCCCATCTTATTGAGTACCAGTTCCTCAATTTGCATTTTCTCTGCATCTGTCCTTATTTCAAATTTCAATGCCTTGAAATTTGTGATGCCAACTCCTTCTTCCAATTGTTTCAATCTTTCTTGGAAGGTTAGTTGGGGCTTGCTGAACATTACTTCACCTTTGCTCTTACCTTTTTCTTGCCTAGTGAAAATAGCTGTGGAGGCTTTGGGTGGCTTGGTAATGATTAGCTTGCCTTTCTTTCTGATTGGCTCTACCTCCTTCTCTATTTCTTCCTCTCTATCTTATAGTTCCTACTCCTCTTCTTCATCTTCACCTTTTCCTTCGGTAAGCATAAGAGGGCTAGTTTCAATTTTCAACTTGGCTGTCTTCCTCTTTCCTTTGCTTATGACCTGGGGTAGCTTGATTTCAAGCTCAATTCTGGCCTTTGCCTCATCATATGTTTCAAAAATTGGTTGCTTTGGGTCTACTGGCTCATTCACCAGTGCTTAAATGATATCCCTGGCTTCGTCAATATTAACCTCATAAGGAAGAGGTTTCACCCATGCAACTCGTGGCCTGACTACCTGAATGTATACTTTATCACAATCAATCATAAAGCATACATCATCTTTGTAGTCTTCAACCAATTTTGGTGGCATTTGGAACCTATTATTCATTCTTTCCTTGAAATCTTCAAAATAATTGTCCATGATGCTATCAAAGTTTTCACCCATTTCTGCTACAAACTCATTTATCTGATATAGAATAGGAATGTCTTTTCTCCACACTACAGTTCCTTTTGATGCAAAGAATTTTTGAACATAGAAAAATAAACAAGTCAATAAGGAACCAAATTTGCAGGGATTATTCTTTGAAGTCCTTATGTTGTCCATGTTCTTGTTCAATTTTTTCAACAATAATTCTGACGGTCAAATTCAAGGTTCTTTTTCACAATTTTGAAAGCCAAATCCACAGCCTCACAAGGCACACTGTTCAAATGACTGGAGCTATAAATTTTGTGGGCAATGACATGAATGGCAAACCTTAATTCAATGTCAGAAATAGTGCTAACCTTTAGTCCTCTCCCATCCCACTTAGCTAGGGTTTTCTTTTGCAACTCCTCCCGACCTAGGGTTTTGATGGTTTTTGCTTTGCTGAGTATGGGGAGACTAGTAATCTTATGAATCATCTTCTTGGTGATTAACACTAGCTGCTCTAACCATAGTTGCCCATTGTGAACATGACTGAGTATTTACCTGATCCACTTAGTTTGAAAACTTTTTGGCATATGTGAAATGTGGGTTAACCCTTTAGTCTCCAAATGTTTATACTTGGGTTTCAAAGAACCATCAACACTCATTCGTCCTAGGGCATTATCCATCTCTAGGTTTCCAATCTCTTGAACAGAACATTTCAAATGAGTACGAATGTCATTTATGAGAAGTACCTTTGGTGGAGTTTGAGATTGAGCTCCATTGGGGTCAAGTGATTCTGCAATTGTTGGAACTAGTTTGAATTTTGGCGCCTTCCACTCCACACTTTTAACTAGCATTTGTGAACCTCATTTTGCCTTGGTGTTGTTGCTACTCCCAGATGCCATTGCTGCTCGATAGGTGTAAGAAAATTTTGAACAAATTCTCCGCTTAAAAATCGCTTGAAATCACTTTGGGATTTTCTTTGGAATCACTGGAAATTTCTTAGCTTTGTAATCGTGGTGAAAAATGAAATCAAATTCTTCCCTTTTGACGAAATTTTTTCCATAAATGCTTGGTACAAAGGTAGCTGAGATGACATAGTGCTTGACAGGCTATCATTCACTTTCTCCGTAGAAGATTGCAACTCGATGATTGAATAAAACTTTTGTTGCTCCTAACCTAACTTGGCAAGGTTTTCAACCGACTTTCCTCGGTAGATGCAACTCGACAAAAGATACATTTTCTTTGATCCTTGTGAATCTGGAATATTGATTTGATCATTTTTCTTTCTTTTATTTTGGAACTACTTGAGATATCACTAGAAGATGCAGTTCCATATTCTCCTTTATGAATCTAATTGGAAACGGTGGAGTCACCCACTTCTTGAGTGACATTGTCATCATTTGAACTATCTTGCTCGATAGATTTTGGAATCCACTGTTGCCTCATCTACTTTCGAATGTTATCAGCTTTAGTTTTCTTTTCATCTTCGAATCTTCCTATGTTCATGTAGATTTTAGCTAAATGACTGAGTTCAGTGTATGTATAACATCTTACAGCAATGTCCTTCTTCCTTAGGTGATGTATTGCATAGTTTATACCAATATGTCCATATTCTCCAAAATAATGACATCTGCACCTGATATTGTAGTCTCATCCAAATATTGCTTTAACAAGTTATTCAGCTGGATTGAATGATTTGGATCTGCATTGGAATGCCTTGTGACCATGCTTCTTGCATTTGTGACAATTTCCTTCAAATTTTGGTTTCTCCTTGTATTCATTAGCTTTATGACCATGCTAACTGTAATTGTAGCATTACCATTGAATTTAGCTTTTCCATTACTCCAACATTTTTTTGATGTATGACCTAACTTACCACAGTGATTGCAAGTAGGTCTTTGATTCCTTTGGGCACATTGTTTGGAGGTTTCACCTTCTTCCTTATAACCAAGTCCAACTTTGCCTTTTTGTCTATGAAGATTCTGCTCACTTTGTTGATTTAATTGAATCATGTCTGCTTGAGATTTCATCATTCTCTCATTGATTTTTTTTTCAAAATTTAGGTCATTTTCCAAACTTTCATTGATTGTCTTTCAGATCTTAAGTCACGTTGTAAGCTTTCATTGATTTGTCTTTTGGTGATTATATCATTCCTCAGGCTTTCATTCTTAGATCTCAGATTCATAATTTCTTCATTTGCATCAGATAGTTGATTTACAAGATCTTCATGCTAAAGGGAGTGATTATTTCTTGCTTCTAAGTCTTCATTTGCCTTATTTCTCTGTTCCAAAACTTCACATAGCCTGATTGATTTCATTTCTTGTTCTCTTTTAAGCTTTCTTACCTCTTCTTACAGAGAGCCATCCTTTGCTAGGAGTTCCTTGATAGCCTCATTTGCTTCGTTTGAGCTACTTGATGGTAAAAGGTCTTCAATCTTCTCTTCAACATACTGATGGTCATTCATTTGTCTTGTAATTTCCTTCCTTCTCTTTTGGGGTTGAGAAAGATGCTCCTTAGCTTCTTTGAGTTTAGCCATGGCCATTTCTGGATCTTGCTTTTTATTTTCAATAGCTTTGTCAAGTTTCAATATCTCCATTGTCCTTGATGTTTGCTCGAGCTACCAAGCTTTGTCTTGAGAACCAAACTGCTCTGATACCAATTGTTGGAAATATTCAAGATATGATAGGTTACTGAGAGGGGAGGGGTGAATCAGTAACTTTGAAACTTTAAAGTAATTTCAGCACTTTAACCATATATACTATTCACCATTCATTCATCTAATCTACTACATATATGAGAGAACAAACATTTATAACACATGTAAATAGTGATTTGGTGACCCAGAAACCTTCCAAATAGAAAGTAAAACTGGGTTGGGGATGATACCCACAAAAACTTTGTTACTATAGTATGAAGTTGACCTGTTAAGGCTTACATTGACCACTTCTGGTGATCTGCCCTATTAGGAGCACAAAGGATTGCTAGGTCCACCTTGTTAGAAGATTTACAAACATACACTGAAGTATGCACTCTGTTAGGAGATTTATACAAAAGATTGTTAAGTCTACCTTGTTAAAGGATTTACAAAACCGATTCACCTGTTAGGATAAAATAGTGGATCTACTTACAACTTGATTGCTGATTAGATCCTTGAAAGATAGATCACCTCTTGCGACTAATGAATCTTTATTGCTCCTTGTAGACCTTGCTGAATACTCTGCTCTTCTGCTGATCCGCATTTACACTTCTCAAACCATTACATGTCTCTCTTGATACATTTTTTTTTGTAAACGATATAATACATTATATATATACCATTCCAATAATTACAATTGCAAGGTCGGCTAAAACACAAGTGAACAAAACATTACTGAGTCGGCCAAATAGTAGAAAACTTAGGTTCTTCAAGTTGACTTGGTGACCTTCTAATACTCGACATCCACTACATTACTCGGCATCGTCATGCACTCGGTAGAAGTAGAGGCTTGGTCTGTACTAACCACACAACATAGCTTGGAACTCGGTAACCATTGGAGACTCGATAGATATAGTTTCACTTGGTAAAAATTGGATCCTTCATTTACCTTGATTTCACTCGGTAAACACTATACTTCCATTACTCGGTAAACATTGTACTCTCATCACTCGATAAACACTGTGAAGCTCGGTGAACACTGTAAACTTGGTAGACACTGTTGGATTGCTCATTCACTTGGTAGCTTCATGAATGCTCTGTAAGTGATGAAGCTACAAGGTAACCACTGAGTGCTCAGTATACACTGTAGATGCTCGGTGTAAACTGCGAAGCTTGGTTAACACTAGAATGCTCGGTGGCTATACTAATGTAGATAAGTGTTGTCACTAATGGAAATAATAACTTAATTCCAACACACTTCCAAGTAGTCTTGAACTCGGTCTACACTGGTGACTTAGTATATACTGTGAAACTCGTCATATAAACTAAATCACTTGTTTAGTGTGACATGACTTGGTAAACACTCTCACCTTGAGCTCGGTATAAACTAAGTCACTTGGTTAACCCTGAGTAGATTAGTTAACACTGGACTTGCATGATATACACTATGAACTCAGTGAACACTATATAACTTGTCTTACACTAGTAAGCTCAACATACACTAAGATGCACAGTTTACACTATTGGTCTTCACTATAATTGTGACTACTTGGTAACTACTGAGATTTGTCCAAAGGACTCGATAGCAACTATAGAACCTAGTGACAGCTAAAATACTTGGCAAACGTTGATAGTTATACAAAGAGCTCGGTAGCTATATAGATTCTAAATAAGTGTGTGTCACTAATAACAAACTTGACTGATATGTCAACACATTTACCACATAGGCACTCTTCTTTTCGTTCCTACTTTGGTTGCAGCCTTTCATATTCGATTGATTAGCTCTTTAGGATTTGGTTTTTCATGCCATTTTATCTTTGAGTTCAATTGTATGCCTTTGTTTGCCTCCCGATTCAATGCAGATTATAGTCTTCTCTACTTGGTCAGGTTCTATTTCAGTGTAGTTCTTTTAGATCAGCGGTTACTTTTGACAGAGCTTTGCAACTTCTACATGCTTCAGTGATGTTCTTCATGATCATCTTTTGTTCATTTGGAGGCTTCTTCAATCCTTCACTAGTTCTTTTAGCATTATTTTCATCTCTTTTTGGAGTAGGGTTTTTCCCATTTGGTTTTCTCTATTTCCTCTCTTTTCAAAGATTTGGTTGTGCTTGGGTGCCTTATTGGGCATTGTTTGTTGGGACCTAATTTCTACTATTAGTAGTAGTTTCTAGTTTTTTAGCTACTCCCTAAGTTTATCTTAAGGGGGGGTGTTACAGTAATTAGATATTTTCTAATTAACTCTAGTCTACTTAAGCTAAACTTTAGGCATCTAATAATTAATTCTTTTATTAATTATTTTGATACAACCTAGATTAGAGCTTTTTAGGGTTTTGATCTCCTTTATAAGGACAATCCCTCATTGTAAACATTAATTGAGAATTGAGATTAATTCATTCTTGATTATAACAATCTACTTTTTGGCTCATCAAGAATGTCTCATCTATGGATCTAGCAATTCTTGCCTCCATAGCTTTTTTTCTTCTCTTTCTATGACAGGTGTTTGCATGTAGGTTATTCTTTGGAGCTATGGGGTTGATCTTTCATCAAATTCAACATTTGGATCAAGGTGAGCCATATATTTTGGTATCAAGAAAGAAAAATGAGTTTCTAAGGGGATATGTTAATGAAATAGTAGGCCCAATTGACCCTAACCATCCAGAGGTTTCTCTAGGGGCTACTCTAGAGAAGAAAGAGTGAGCACAAGTTATGAAAGAAAGTGATTCATTTTTGGACACTTGCAAAAGGTGGTTTCGCAATTTTGAAGATAGAGGGATACATATAATTAAGGGTAATTTTAACCTTCTACACAACATCCAAAATAATGTTGACAATCTTGGTCACACTAATCAACCAAAATTTTGGGTTGATGGATGAATTACATACTTGGACCAATGATTTAGAAGCATTCAAGAATATCAAAAGTCAAAGGTATCGAATGTTGATGGAGGTATATATGGTGGAGGAATTAGATAAAATAGATGATTGGATAGAGAAGGTATCAACCAACAACAAAGTTATGGTAGGGTTGTATGAAAATATTCAAGAAATGGAGAATAAATCTCAAAGGCAGTTTTTAGAAGTGGATAAGTACTATAATGCCACTAGCCTAAATATTTTTGGTTATGAGTCAAGAACTTATCTTTCTTGAGTAGAAATTGTAGTACAATAGTTTAGAGCATTATGTGTGGCCTCTTCCTCCAAAAATGATATTAGGAAGATCTTCAAACCTGAAGGAGCACTACTGGAGTTAGATTCTAGGTTGGAAGATTTCACAGATACTAGGTTGGAGATTAGTAATTACCGCTAAGTGGTATGTAATAAGTATGATTCCTTAGATTTGTTGGGAAATCAAGAAATCATGGCCATAATCCAAAAGTTCAAAATAGCACACCTAGACATCATTTTGGTCCAGAGGGAAGAAAACCATATACTAGAAATTGAGTTTCGACACTTGAATTTTTTTGAAAATTTTGATCTTGTCACCCATAGGCACACTTTTCCAAAGTTGCTAGTTTCACAAGGTGCACTTTTTAGGAGGTTTACCTTTCACAAGGTGCACCAAGTCAAGAGGTGCACCAAAAGTTTTGAAGATGTGTAGTACATTGATAGTTAACTACCAATTGTTACTTTTAAGCATTCCATGCACTAGAAATGTGTTTTAACAGTAGTTCAACTCCAATAAACACCAAGAGTAGGCCAAGCTTGCATTTTTAAAAGTCTCAGTGACTCTTAGATCATCTCATGACTTCTCTCTTCTTATCTTCTCATTCTTTTATTATTTTAAGTCATGTAAAGGCTCATGCGCCAATTAATTGATATAAACAAGGGTGGAGACCTACTTAGCACCATTTAGCGAGTTAGTTTTTATATAATTAGCTTTATTTTATTAGTTTTTAGCATAGTGTTTGCATTAAATGAGCTCTCACTTCTAACATAAAAAGAGGGGAGGTTTTTTAATAAATATAAGGATGTAATATGTACTCCAAGATGATATTTTGATGCAATAATAAATGCTATTGGTGCTCTCATTTTGAGTGTAGTAAATCTTACTAGATTATGTTATTTTTTGTGAATTCATGTTCATGAATAGTAATGGAGCTAATGGTTTTATTGTGTTGTTAAAATTGTGCTATCTTTTAGTTCTGGTTTTTTCCTTATGTTAATAAATTTCTTTGTTGTGATGAATTGAAGAAAGGATCATTATTGTTCTTGCATAATATTTTGGCTCGTATGTGCATACTTTTTGTGGCTATACAATTTGATGAATCATGAAACATGTTTCAATTTTCATTAAAGTTCCCATTGATGATTGCATTAGTGGAGTTGAGGAAGTGTTGCTCCTAATTTCATTGGTTTCCTACCAAGCCCTTTTGATAATTTAATTTGTAGATGTGTTGTTGCTTTGGCTTATGTTCGTTACAAATTTCCCTTTCAATAATTTTCTTTAAATCTCTCTCCACTTTGTCTTTGTTAATTTCTTTTCAAACATGAATACAAATTCATATAGTTGCATTGTTTAGAAATTGCATTCATCATAAAATAGAAAATAAAAATAAAAAAGATTAGTTTTGTGGTTACATTTCATCAAAGTTGTGCAGAATTGATAGATACCAGAAAAGGCCTCCTTGTGAATATTCACATTTATCATCGATTGAGCTACCCAGTAGGTTGAAAAAAAAACCATCCAAAACCTTGGAGTTTGGTCATTGATCAACTCTTCAAGAGAGAGAATCATGAAATTTCTATCATTAGCATCATGCAAAATGACCACTCAACAATCGTCACTCTCATCTCTTGCAGAAAGATTCATCCCTCTACACATATAATCTTGCAATGCTTGCATTTTCCTCTGGAGGGATCAAACCTCAGGTGTCATTGTGGAGGCATTTTTGCTCTTTCATTGAAATCCTAGTGCAAACTACCTCATAATCAATTATCTATCCACACGCTCAACCTAAATCATAGTCCTGGTACAAACTAACTCTCAGTAGATGATCTATTTACACACTCATAAACTCCTACTTTGATATCACTTGATGAAGGGTGCTCCCCTTATTACCATAGTACACAATAGAAACAACACAAATTGAGAGAACAAATATGGGCTTCTTATTACTGCCACAAATGTGGAATTATAGAATTTTAGTAAGCAAACCCACATGGGCACCTTCTTTACAACAATTTGTAAGAGAGGTGCAACTATCACCTAGAACCGCCCTAGATAACCTATATGCCTTCTTTATATAGGCATTTTTCACCATCTAAGAAGATTCTAGACACTAAGCCCTAACCCTTGAGGACGACCAACCTTATATTATATTATTTTATTATACACTATTGCATAGGATCACTCAAGACATTATAAACTACATTTTTGGATGGTTCCACTTTTAGAGACCATAACTAGCAAACTTTTGACCCGATGGGCTATTATAACCCCATTTTAGAATCCTCAGCTAAACATCTATAGTAAAAAATGGTGCAAGCATCCACTAACCCAGGTTTTTCCTCATTTCAAAGATATTTAGGCCCTCATCACTAGACCTAAAGTTTGGATAGCCAAAATTCATACCAAAAATGTGTAATAATTACACTAATACATATGATATAAAAATAAAACTCCTTTGATAGGATGATATGTCTAAGATGAACTCCCACATATGAGATTAGATAATCTAAGCACATAATACCATCTTACTATAATTAACAAGGTCCCACAAATAGTAACTCTACACTAGAATATCCCTTATTGGAAACACAAAATTGGAAAATTAGACCTAGAAATATTTTTGGATGATGTAGGATTGCCCTTAAACCCTAGATGCTCTTGCATCACTTTCTTTGAACTAATAATGGTTAGTGAAGTCTTGAAATAATTCCCATGTGTAGGGATGCTATTATCAAAATTACTTAATTGAAATGTAGTCAAAAGACCAACTAGACCATCAAGAGTAAGGACAGTACTAGTCATAGCTCTGACTTCCTGAACCATAGAAACTTTATTAGCATAGATAGGTAAGAGAGTTCTAAGAACCTTACTTACAACTTCAATATCACTGATAAACTCCTTAGAAACTTTGATTGGACTCACAACTTCCTTGATTCTATTAATATATTGCACTTCATTTTCACCTACCTTCACTCTCATGTCATTTTATTGGCCTCTCAGACTATTTGCTCTTTCTCTCAGTACATTCTCATCTCCACCATGTACAAGTTCCAAATAATACCACATTTCTTTAGTATTAGTACAATTTTTGATATCATTAAACTCAACATCAGTTAGGGAAAATGCAATCTCAATCATCATACTATTATGCTCTTTCTTATGTGACATCTCTTCCATAGTCATAAGAGGGGTAAGATAAACATATGCATTTTCTAGCCAGTGTAAAGCATTGTCTCCAGTTCTAGATACATGTAACCTCAGTTTATTTTTCCACAAGGAGAAGTTTTCCTCATTCAACTTTGGTACCTCTTTCTTATACATTTTTGGACCTTTAGCTCAAGACCTTTCAAACTTATTTCTTAAAGCATTTAGCTTTGATACCAATAGTTAGATAACTAAGAGGGGGGTGGGGGGTGGGGTGAATCATTTATATCTAGTTATCTTATAGGCATTTAGAAAAATTTATACTAATTCAAACTTTATTAAATTTCACATCTATAACTCATAAACCACATTCAACTTCTCAAATCAAACTTATACCAACTTTACTTCAAACTATTATCTCAGTATTCTTATTTATGTCAAGTATTGAAGTAATGATCTAGCTTATACCGAGTTGAAACATGAAACAAACAATATGCAAATAAACTTTATAGCAAATAAGAAGTCACACATTTAACACAAATATTTAACATGGAAACCCTATAAATGGAAAAACTACCTAGGAATAGACAACCCAAAAATTTCACTCTTCTAAAGTGAGGTTTTCTAGGAGCCAAACTTGTTAAAGGTTTACATACACATTTTTAGTGTGACCTGTTTAGAGAATTTTAACCAAAGATCATCTAGACCTTATCACTCCTTGTCATTACTAAAGAGTGGCCTCCTCTAAAGGACTTACAAATATCACTAACCAATGTTACCATATTAGATTTCAAAGAATTGTTAGGTCTACTTGTTAAAAGATTTTATCTAGTATAATGGTAAGAAAGTAATAGTTGAATGATCTAGTAGGTTTAGCACTACCTTGCTTGTTTAGATCTATGCTTCACTCATTTTCTTCTTTTTGATCTCTTTACTAGCTAATTCACATGCTTTCACTTTCATTTTGCACTTTTTTTGCTTGATCTTTGCACTTATATTATTCTTATTTTACCTTATTCTTCTTTCTTCTTCACTTCACAAAATTAGTAACTAATCAACAACCAAAAACATTCTCCTACATCTCCTTAAATAACTAACTTCTCCATTCTAGAATCTTCTAGATTTTCCCACTTAATCACGATTGTAGATCTTAGATTCAATGAATTTAGTCACTCAAAAAATATAACTTCCTTTAACCTTGAGCTCATCTCCATTTTGTTAAATCTCCTTCATCAGATATTCATTAGATTTCTTCAGCCATAAATCTTGTAACTATATTTGACTGCATCCTTTGACCTTCTCAAACATTCTTAATTTTCACTAAAAGTCAACCTTAAATTAATCTCTTTTTTTTATTCTTCACACGGTGAGCATTGTAACTTTATTTGGAAAATACATCACTCAATTAACACTAAACTTTATCTCTTCCTTGCCAAGTACTTGGTGACAACTGTAATAGTTCAGTTAATACACTTCTCTTCTTTCATCATGTAACCAGTTATGAACTTCATCACAAAGTACATGATTTTAATCAAACCAACATTATATTTTCATAGTCTAATTCATTCAAGTACCCATTAAATACCAATAATTATCAACACTTTCATCATCATACTTTCTTTAAATCCTCTTCATCAATCAAATCCTCTTCAACAATCAGATGATATTGTAGTCTATTGAATTAGCATAATGTCTAACAAACTAAGGCTACATTCAATAAAAACATATTAGTTGGGGCTAACATTCCTACCCCTTCTTTTGTTTATTTTATGACAATTAGGTTTTCTTATTCCATGACATGTTGAAACAATCGCTAATTTGAATTGACTACTATTGCATGCATTAATGACTAATTGCATTGAGTGATCTTCTTCCTCCATACCATTGACCCCTTCTAATACTCTATCTTCCAACTCAAAAAAAGGATTAATTTATTCCCCTTTTGGTATACTTATTTTATAGTATCATCTTCTTCTATAGATGCTTAACTGAGCTCCTTATCAATCCTTATCATATTGTATATAACTTGAAGTTCTAGTGTAAATTATAGTTTCTCTTCACGATCCTTATACATGGATTAACATTGTATCCTTGAGCTCTCTTGGTGTTTTAATACCTTTAGTTGTAACTTTTTGAGCTGAATTTTGTGTGTTGATTTTCTATTTTAACTTGTACCAAAGAATCAACTCCTCTCTAACTTGATTACAAATGATAATCATTTTCCTCTATGAAATTTCTTAGGATGATCATATTCTCTTCCAGTTGTTTGCATATATCTTCTTGATCTAGGATCATATTTGTTATTTTTACAATAGAATGTATTTACCTAGGAGATTGCAATGTCTTTTGATCTGTGGTCAAAATATCCAAATATCTATGTCCGGGTAAATCATCCAATTATTCTTTTGATAAGAGATTTATTTGTCTAAGGTTTGTGATACAAATATTTGTATTGGTCTCTATAGTAGGGAATTTTTTTGGTTCTAAATAACAAACATTTCTTGTACTTTTTAATCCCCCTTGTTAAACAATGTTCCATCTATGGGAATTATTTTACCTTTAAGCACACACTCTTAGAATCATTAACCTATCTCCTTCTCCTTTATTTCACTACTTTTAACCTCATGTAGCTGATTCTCCATAATTCCTTACACTATTGTCTCAAAGAATTCATTATATGATTTCTCTATATTAACTCCTTATGTCATCCTCCTTTCTTCTTGCTTGTTTTATAGTTACCCTAAATTATTAAAAACTTTCCATTAATAGTCTCTAGATATCAAAAAAATTCTTTTGGATAGTTTAGATCTATTATGGAAAAAAAATTCACCTTATCCCCTTCTTGCATTTCCTTTTTCAAATTCTCCAATGTAGGGATTTCAACAATCTTCCCCTCTTCTATCTCTTTATTTACTGGTGGTGGGTTAATACTATGAATATAAGTTTTGATATAAGGGTCTATCTCTCTAGATATGTTTATCAATGAGCTAACCTATTATTTGGTGTTTGGAGTTGGTTGATGAATTAGTTTTGATGAATTGACCCTTTTTCAACTTTAAGATTTGATTACTTATTCTCGTTGACCTGGAAACCTCCTAACTTATCATTAAATTTAATCATTATGTCATCTAAAGGTTTATAAAAAATGTTCCAAAAGGATCAATTTATAATGTGTACACATCATTTACTATAAACTAGCTTCTACTCTTATATATTGAATTTTTTTTATTAATATTCCATGTATAAAGTTCAGGTTTAACAAGACAAATTGATTGATTAGTTATAATTTTGATAGCATTTATATTTTTTGCATAAGTTCCATAGTAATTAACATTTTCACATTTGATGAGTTTAGGGCATTATACTGAAGGCCCAAAAAACCCTAACATTTTCCCAACTTTCCCTTTAGTCCTAGTTTGCATTAGCTATACTAGAAGATTTGGGATAATAATCCATCTTGGTACTATAATTTTATCAAAATTTGAGGGAACAAAATGTGGTTTCAAGTCTAAAAATTTGAGATTGCATCCTTTGAAGTAAATAAGTTTACCATATCATAAATCATTTTTTAAAGATACATCTTTATAGTCAAGAAATATGATAATTTTGGATAAGAAATTTATACTTACATAGTACCTGAAGGAATCCTTCAACCATATGATAATGTTGTTCATAAGAGATTCCACAACACATCACTTTATAAATAATCTATGTTTTTTACAATGTTCCCACATATCTTCTATATATTAGAGAAACATTAGCTTGATTATTTAATTTGAAAATAATTAATGATAAAGTTTGATTAAAAAAAATCTCATATCTCTCTAACTAAAACTAATAAGGATGCTCTTAGACTAATAAACAATCCTAAGTAATAATTCCTAAAAATGAGATGCAAAATTAAATCTTAAAAAAGATGAAACAGTAAGAAAAATGATCTAATTTTATAACAATCTAAATTAGCTAAATGCTCTCAAAAGCTTGAATATAAATGCCTATAATGTGGTTGGAATGACAATGAATAATAATCATTTTTTTTTCTATAGATAAATTCCATGTGTAGAGGTTAGATTTGAGCAACTAAGGTTAGATCACAGTTTGGTAAATGGTTTCAAATGATGCTTAGATAAAGAGACAAGGTGTATTTCAAATATTTGTGCAAGGTGACATGATCATGGGGCAAGATTGCAATGGAAAATTGGATGGTGGAGATAACAAAGTTTTTAGTGATCTATGTGAGCTCAATTCTTATTTTCCGTTGATTGAAATTAATTTTTCCCACATGGTGGGTGAGGAAAATAGAAATAAAATTTGAATTAGTTGATTTGATTTAACCACATGTATCCCTTGAATGAGTTGGATTTTGTATTGATTATTTTATTTAAAGCATATAATTAATTGAGCCAATTACATAATTGGTTGAAGTCTTTGTTGGATTGTGGTGACTGATCAGGGAGGTACTGTACATGCTTCATAATTTTTTGGGTCCCTATTTTACTAGGATGTTGGGTCGACATGTAATTATTAAGTATAACCCTAATGCCATAAAAATACTTGTATAAAAGGGCTTAGGGTTAGGGGTTTTTCATAAGGTGTGATGTGAAAATTGCTTCTTGCGGCAATATTGAGCTATAAGGAATTACAGATTGTACTTAAGTTGTAATCATTGGATCAGAATAATATTGAACTTGTTGTTTGGTGGATGTAGCCCATGGATTGGGTGGACCACGCTAAATCTTGGTGTTTTGTGTTCTCTTCTATGCAATTTATTATTTTCTATTATTATTTATATTTGCATGTAATTATTATTTCTATCTGTGGTTTTATCCTAATAGTCTTGATTTACTAAATTTAATTGGACTTGATATTCAATTAATTAATGTTGAATATTTGATTCCTTTACTTTGACTTTATTTGACCACTTAAATTTAGGTTGATCAAGTTAGGGTGTCTATAAATGCCTCTCTTTGAATTGATAGGTGAAGCACATCAATTTAATGAATTCATGATGTTTGATTCTCTAATTGCCTTATTTGAACTTGATGACTGATTTGATTAATGATTAATTCTCTAATTTTCCAATTTGATGATAAAACCTTGATATGATGCCTAAATGACTGGTTAAATTGATTCAAATACCCCAATGACAATTTCAAAATTTTATGACTAATGTCCCTATTTTTATTATTTATTGTGATTGCTCAATTTTAATGGATTTCCAATGTTATGCTAATAGTATGCCCCCTCACAAATAAAATTTGAATTAAAGGTGATGATTTTCCAATTTATTTTGAAATTTCATTTTCACTATAGTTCACAAAAATATTACCATTTGATTACTTTTCCAACAATAATGAATAAAATTTTGATAATTGGCCCTTAGAAAAAAACCAGTTAATAGGTTCTTAGAGGTTTAAATTATGTCCTAAAATTTCCCCACTAGGTTGAAAAATAGATTAAAAGGCTCAAAAACCCTTTTTCACTTGTCATTCTCACTTTTTGCCTTTCATTTGCTCTCCTTTGAGCTCTAACCCTATGACTAATTTTTGCAATGGAGGTCCCTATTCAGGAGAATAGATTTGATAAGGCTCACCAATTCCAATATCCACTAAACTATGGTCCTCCAGTGAGTCTTCAAAAAAAATTCCTTGTGCTTCAATTTGTAGTTAGATTTTTAGATTTTACACATGATTATCTATCTACCTACATGTGCACATACACGCACACACACACACACGTGTGTGTATCTCTATATGTATGTGTGTGTGTGCACGCGCACGTGCATGCATATATATCTATCTATTTGTGTGTGTGTGTGTGTGTGTGTGTGTGTGTGTGTGTTTCAAAAATCACTATTTTATTGCCTATCCTATTTGTTGTACTGCCTAGAGAATTATTTTAGTGCATATGCAATTAGAAAAATGCATTTGCAACCCAAAATTTTGAATAATGCTAGGCTAGATTAAAATGATGCCTATCCTAGTTGTAGTGCCTATATGAAATGTTGTAGTGCCTAGCAGATTATCTTATGGTGCCCAAACATTTTCAAATAGTGCCTAGAATTATGCTTGACAAATTTGAATATTTTATTATCATTTAACATGTAAGTATGTGTCTTTTAGCTTCTAATAGGATTTCAATGCCTATATAAAATAAATTAGCACCTATAGAATATTGCCTAATCCCTAAATAGTGCCTATCAACAATTAGAATAGTGCTTATGAATAAAACATTGCCTATTCCCAATTAAAATAGTATCAAGCCTATTGTGGAAAATTTTGTCATCTTTTTCGATTATTTAACCATTTAAAAAATTATCTTTTCAATTTTGAGTCTGATCATGATGTTATAGGTTAAGTTGTGATTCCATTCAAATAAAAAACTCTAGGAGGTCATTCAAGATTGCATTCTAGAACCAAGTTGATTTCATTGCTAACAATTTTAGTGATGTTTAAAGATTATCAATCAAATAGGTTGACAGAATAGATAGATTGATGTTTTCCATTCTCAAGATCTAGATTCAATAAAAATGATGTTCTCATGATGAGTGATTAGAAGATAGGATAAGATGATGTTTGTAAACTACTTAGATGATGTCACTGGTTGATTGTGCCTTGATTAAGAAGTAGGTTCAAGGGTGTAAGATATATGTTTGAAGACTTACTTAGTCATTTGATTTGATCAATTGATTATCACCATCGGATTGATAGATTATAACCTGATGTAGTCTTGGATTCCTACTTGGTATGCCCCACTTCACGATGAACATTGGTTTAGTTATAGCTATGGTTAAGCAATGATACTTAGACCATAATACCTTTCACCTACTTTTAGGAGAGATGATGATCCTGCATGAGGATGTGTATTGTACTTCACATATTTTGAGAGTGGAAAAGTAGGTCTACTATGATCATACTTAAGATGGAACCACTCAAAGATGAGTATTTAGAGCTGACAGTATCAGAGATATTAGTATACCCTAAAGATATATGCTAGTCGATGATGAACTTCCTACTAACTTTTCTTGTTTGATCATTAGGTTCCTTCTACCATAGAGGAGAGGAGGAGGATTTATTATCACTTAATGTAGGATACTAGAGGACATGATTACACATCCATACTATTTTTTTTGGGTTTTGTGTATTTTATTATAATTATACCATGATTTACATTATGTTGTCCACTAATATAGAGTAAATATTGTAGGCCATAGTAGTTTCTTATAGATTTTGACATGGGAGCTCCTTCCCAAAGAATTACCCATTAGAGTGAGATGTCAATCTCTAGTATTTCAATATATTTATTCCTATGAAGGTGTGATTCTCCAATCTTAGCTAGGAAAGATTGAGTTTTATGATGCATGCTAGATGATTTTGATGAGGTATGTTAGTGTCCATGCAAATATTGTGAGGAGTGGGAAGAGGATGATAGTGAGATGGTATACATGTTTATGCTCAGATGGTTACTTGGTCAAGCTCCTCAAGTTGTTGGGTAGTTTTTCTTCATGAGAGTACTCAAATAATATGGTAGGAGATATGATATGCCATAGAGTTTGGCTCATCATGTTCACATATAGAGAAAGAGATCTTTATGGGACCCACTATTTGAGTTTAGAATTACAAGGAATATTTTTCTAGAGATACAAATGTGTCGACTAAAGTGGGGTCACATGGGGGATGTTGCAAATACCAATATGACTCTCGAGTTTAGATGATGGTTCTTAGAGCACCACTTCCTTAGATACATTGATCTGTTAGAGATGATTCCTAACATAGATGAGATTTCCTCAGATGATGATGACAAAAATGAATATAAATACCTATAATGATCTCAAAATCTTGAATATAAATGCTTATAATGTGGATACAAATGATAATGGATTTCTTATTCTATGAATGACTTACTATTTATAGATAAATCCAAAGGGTAAGGGGTAGAGCTAACTAATCAAGGTTAGATTAGAGTTTGGTAATGTTTCAAATGATGAGACAAAGAGACAAGGTGTGCTTCAAATGTGCAAGGTGACAAGATCAAGGGTCAATATTGAAAAGGCAAATTGGATGGTGGAGATAACAAAGTTTTTGGTGATCCATTTGTGCTCAATTCTTGTTTCCCATTTGTTGAAATTAATTTTTTTCCATATGGCAGGTGAGGGAAAACATAATTAATATTCAAGAATTGATTGATTTAATTTAGTTATGTGCACCTCTTGAATGACTTGGGTTTTGGACTAATAATTTCTCTTGAACTATACAATTAATTGAATCAATTGCATAATGATTTGATCTTTTAATTTATTGAATCCAATTGGCTTCAATTTTTAATTAATTAAGGTTGAATACTCCATTGATTTTCTTTGACTTGATTTGACCACTTTAATTTAGGTTGAGTGATATAGGGTTTACTCTATTTATGTCTTTGATTAATGATTATCAGACCCAACTAGGATTTATATCTTCATGTGAAATTAGAGCATCTTTCAAAACAAGATTTACATGATTATCATTGCTTATCTAATTTAGTAATGGACGTTCTTTGGACTAAGTGGTACTAGTTATGGGAACATTGTGAGTAATAGGAAGAAGCAAAATGGGTTTTTTTGCATTAATCAATCCTCTTGCAAAAGGTACTTTATTCACCCTAGATGCAAAACCTAGGATGCTCTATGGAATATGTATAACTTATATCTTGTTATATTTATATTTACAATTTCCCTACGTTGGCTTTGCATCATTATGTATGCATTTCCCTTTTCTTTCTCTTACAACCTGCCAACCATCATTAATTTTTCCAACCATTTTTTTTGTTGATCTCTCCTCACAACTATGTAGATACAGATTTTGATCCATAATATTATACATTACACAAAGGTGGTGTTTTCTTTTAATGAATGAGAAAATCATTTTAACATATTCACATAAGCCATTAATTTTTTTTCTTAAATCTTTTTTTTTTATTATATCAAATAGTTTTGTGTTTGATGAAGAAGAGAGCAAACCCATATATTATATTATTTTGAAAATAATGTACAACCTGACTTGAAGGACACTAAAAGGATAGAGTCACGTGAAAGTCCCTTGGTATTTCCACATGAGATATTACAAATAGTAAATAGCAATTTATATTCTAGTTCCTATAAATTTATAGACCCCATTCAATGTCGCTAAAGTTTCTTCATCACAACTTGTAACACAACAAACACCATCTTCTACAAGACATCATTTATCTTACTCATTGATTGGGTAGTAAAATTAGATTAAAAACCTTGACACACCTAAAAATGATATTTAGACCATCATTTTACCCAATTCATTTTTGAACCATCAAAGTGACTAATTACAAACTAAAAGTATTTAATACTTAAAAGATCAAGAAGTTAAAACTATTATAGACAACCTTATTTAAAATATAAAAACACAACAAAAACATCTGATAACATTAAGAACATTGAGAACCAGAGGAAGCATGGAAAAAAATATATTAAAATATTTGAGACACTATATTACATAAAAAAAGTGTGAGAGTTAATCCACAATAATGAAGAATGGGGACTGGGGTTCCTCCTCAATAATCTCCTCATGATCCCTACCCATTTTTTTGGGAATCCTATACTGACCTCACAATCATTCTCCAATGCCCCTATTTTATCTTCTAATACAAACTAACCAATCTAGTCTCCATGTCTTCAAATATGAATATGCATATAGAAGAGGAGGAAATTTAAATTCCTTTGCATAATAGGAAGCCAATCAAGAAGCCTAGCTAGATCAAAGGTAGAGATAATGGGGTGCAAAGGAATGGATTATCTCCCATGCTAAAGGAGGTCATAATGGTAAGGTCTACATATTGATAAATCATCACAAATATTAGCCATTTCCCTCTCCAAATTTCCCAAGTAAGATGATTTAAATAATCATCTACATAAGTGTTGATGCTCATTTATTTGGCTCAACCAAACAAGCCATGGATATAGAAATTGATAGAATATCACGATTCACTTGATACCAATTTGTGTTGGTAATAAAATCTTTTCCCAATATTTGAAAGACATGTCTTACTACCAAAAAGTGCGAGTTGAAGAGGACTTTTTAAAGATGCTTGCTAGAAATGGGCTCATCAAAAGCTACTTGGGATGTTGGTCCCCTGAGCTTGATAATCATATTCATATTAAGAGGCCAACTTATCAAGATCCAAGATGGCTATTTAAGGTTAGGGGTGAGTCTATTCTAATTCTATAATGATAAGTGAGTCAGTTAAAATTCCTCTTGTAAATAAGACCAAAAAGGGGTCTATCCACATTCCCTGAAGATGTGAGTAATTTTAACAAATTTTTCATTCAATGTCCAATTTTAAAAATTCTTACATAACAAGATAATAAATGTCTTCATACTAAAAAATGAAAAAACTTATTAAAGTATCAATTAAACAAATATCAGATAAACTAGAGATAAAAAAACATGTCTATCAAACATAAAGAGCTATACATACTTTGGAAAGGATTAACTTTGACAAATTGCCCAACTATAGAGATATTTTTGTACAGTCTTATACTCCTATAAAATGAGACCTAATTCTCATACCCTTACTAGTTATGCAAAAGAATATGAATATGTCATACTCTAATGTTCCAATTATCCCTAGAAATGTCAAACATACATCCTACAAGCCTTAACCAACTATTGTGGAGATGAAGAGCCTTTATACCCTTACATCTTTAATGAGCTGAAACAAAAAGACAATTACTAGAATAGTAAAAAGGTTAATTGTACCTCATCAACTTCTACTGTTGGACTTATTTCCTTTTGGGTCATCATCCCTCAAGCTCAAACCAGCTTCCATCTTCCTTATTTTTAGCTTCCTTTTCAACGAACTCTTATAATTCACACTTTGTAAACTCAAGTATCCTTTATCTATTGTTTGAATTAAAACAAACTAAGGGAGAGCCTCATAACACCTTGAAGTATCCTATTTTATATTTTTAAAATAAGGAAAACTATGGTGGACTTTTCTACCTATTACTAAAGATTCCTAATATGAAAAACTATATTTAAGCTCCTTTGTATTTTTAACTACTCTATAGCTAGATAAATTTTATTATTAGCCATTCTTATACCCAGTTCTTCAGAAAATATGTACAGAGGCATCCATTATAAATTTGATAAAACATAAGATAAAACTAGGATAATTCTAATATAAAAAATATGTCCATCTTAAAGTTGTCTGCCAAAGATGAAATCCAGAGAAGGATTTCTATATTGCCATGTTAAAAGCTACATTAATACTTATATTTGTAAAGTAGTTTTTTGGTATTATATCCATAGTATCATAAAGTAAAAGGGTTCTAGTATTATCACATGTATGGAACATGATACAAAATTACCTATCATTATCTTTCCTTTGATACACAACTATTCCATGAGGCCCAAAATTCCAAAAGAGATCCCACCCTTAGGCCTATACAAATGCTGAAGGAAACTATTTATACTAATTTACTAGGGAAGTAAAGAGAGGGATAAGCTAAACCAAAGCTACATAGATTACCATACTTCTATTCTAAGATATACACTAGCCCTATAGACGACCCCATCACAAAAAAGGCTATTCCATAAATATTTGTCAAAATAAAGTTGGACTCTTTCTTTTTGGGTCCATGATCCTCAAGCTCGACCCTACATCCCCATTAGTCTTGTCCACATAACCCATCTTCTTTCTTGGAGTTGTGACTTCCTCAATGTTATCAATCTTATTCCAAATCAACAACATTGAGATATGTCATAATTTCCTCATAACCTTCAATATCCTCTTCCTTCAAATACTTTGCAAACTAGTTGCAGTTTTAAGGATGCTTGACATGAAAAAGTCCCAACATAAAATTAAGGTTACACAACCTAACTTCTACTTTGTCACTAAAGGCATCCCAATTTTCCACCCATGAGATAGAATATTTTGGGACTAGCTTATCATCAATTTATTGGTTGTCATGATTTTGAGCCTTTGGATTAGTGAGATAGTCATCAATGTTTCTAAGGGAAAATATCCAAACTTAGCATACATTTCTTTAGAAAAATCTTCTAATATAAAGTCCTCACCCTACTCTTGTCCCATTCAAAAAACATGGCTAGGGCTGCAAACATGTAGAAATGTTAGAATATACCCTACTCTTATCTACATTCTCCAAGTATTCCTCCCCTAGAACTTTTATGACTACATCTAACACTAGAGAATGTGGAAAAGCTAGGATGCATTTCAAATGCTCACTAGTTACAAACTCAATCGCTTTTGTCTTCCTCTTTTTCCCTTTCAAATGTAATAAGGTATCCATCTTCTTTATCACTCCAATTTTCCTCTACAAAAAAATGAATTAGAAACTTGATAAATAGAAAGTGAAGTGACTACATCATAAAGGTTGATAAATGCTAAATGCCAATATCACAATTGGAACATCTTGAAAACTATGTCGATTTGGTAAGGTACTTCTTTAACATATAAAAAGATATAATTCATAATAATGGTTTAGAAAGGTTCACAATATTTGGGAATTGTACCAACTATTAATTATACAAGATGGATGTTCCTACTTTAAAGAGAAAACCTACTACAACTAATGACATGTATTTAGAATTTCAACTTATGAGATTGTAAGGGGATTAAAGGGGAGCATTGTCTATCCCTTTATTAGCTGACTTATCAGCCCTCTGATTGCCTTCTTGATAAATATGATCAAGTAAATCTTTTTTTGAAAGATCTAAATAGATCCAGGGCCTTAGAAAGGATTGAATCTCATCTCAAGTTTTTAAGAAACCCTTTTGAACTGGCATTTATGATAATTTCTGAATCTTCTTCTATTTTGTTGGTTAATAGTTTATCTTCCTTGATTTGGTTTATACCTTGACTCTTAATGTGCCCAACTTGGTGAAAGACAAAGTAGTTAACAATAGAATGGATCAATCTAGGTGTTTTATTAAGGACCCTTAAATTGAAAAGGTAAAACTACCTTGTATATAAAGGTTTGCAATGAATGTTGTTTTTAGTAGACCAACAAGATTTAGTGTTATTCTCTTAATGAGAGAGAAGAAGAGGTATGACTAGATTGCCCAAAACTTTAAACAATCTAGGTGGATTTTAGATAATGACTCACAAAGCTCCACAACTATAAATGCACAAGAGCCAATTTTAAGCTCTTCTAACACTTAAATGTAGTCTATTCAATCTACTTCAATGCAAGATTTAATAATGCAAGACTATCTAGAATGCATACTACATAAGAAGGGAGAATATAACTAACTAAGCAATACCCAAATCACCCAAGTTTGTGAGATTTCACAACAATCATTTTTTCCTACTTATTAGCTCATATTAACTAAACCCAAATTTCTTACACAGTCATGAAAATGCACATGAACTAACTTGCATAGAATAGAGGAAGTGAGACAATACTATAAATAAGGGAAATAAAACTTATAACCACTAGAAAGAAAGAAACAAAACCCAATTTATTTGCAATCCCACATCTTTTATTAACAACACATTTCATTCCAAGCACCATACAATAACTAAAACTAGACTAACATGAATGAAAAAATTAAAAAATGGACATAGAATCACACATAGTAGTCCCAACTATAGGGGCTTTCCCACATCAAAATTTTGCCGATCTTATTTACTTCTCAAAAAGTTACATTTAGAGGCCCTTTTAGAATTTACTAGTTATATTTCATGATTACTCAATGAGAGCGTCTTTGAACATTCTAAGAATATGATTGACTAGATATGCCATTTGTTACAAAGTTTTAGCCTACAAGGAGAATGCCAAAAATGGCTAAAATATTAGAAAGTGAGAGAGAGAAGAGGTGACACTTGTCATATTTTTGTAGGAAGAATGCAATACTTTGTTAGAGCATCATTTCTTCTTTGGAGTCACAACTTTGACTCTACAAGCTTTCATTGCATCAATTACATTCTTCAATTTATGGACACTTCGGATGAGAATATTGCCAAGTCATGCATTTTGTCAATTCTTCCACTTTGGAGATCCTTGATGGGAACTTCTCCACTGCTTGCCTTAGAACACAATCTAGTACTAAAAGTTTTGAAATCTTAGCCACATGGAAATTTGATGGGTCAGTAGCCTCTTCAATGAATAGAAAATCTTATCCTTCATTCACTCCATGTGTACCAACTGGCCATTATTGGTGATATATGATTCAGTGTGCAAAACCTTTAAATATTCAAATATCATGTCCATAACTTTCTTCACCAAATCATATACATCTTTTAGCTCTTTCTTAGACTTTACAAAGATCTCAAGTTTTAATTCCAATAATTGCTTCTAATGAAGCAATGGTTCTTGACCTGACTTGAGTATCCCATGCATTACAACAATATTTGTCTTCATGTCAATCACCTCTTGCAACATGGCCAATTGCTCTGTTAGGCTCTCTAATGCTTTGTGGATTGAAGTCTGCTAACTTGACACTACTCTCAATTTTTCAGTATCCAACAACAAATTCCCAAGGTTCTTAATAAGAGGGGGACCTTGGGCCTTCATTTCATCAATCTAGGCATGGCCAATATGACCAAACTGCCTCTTTCTCGATGTAGCTTAAGTAGCAAATTCTTATTCTCCTTTGCACTTAGGTTAAATGTTCTTGTAAAGTTACTTCCAAGTGTAGCTTTCATGTAGTCCATCAACTCCTTATTTGAGGCTTTGAGTACCTCTTTTTGTGACCTTAACTCCTCTAATCTATCCTTAATCTTCACATTTCTTGATTTTCAGTTGTTGACCATAGAACTTGCACTGGAATGCCTATGTTAATCATTCTAATATGAAAATCATTAAGAGTGCCTAGCTCATTAAATTTTCCCTCCTTCTGAGGTTCTACATTCTCCACTAGCATGTGACTAGTAGAAGAATCTATGACCAATGCTACTATAGTCTTGTGCTTCTTTACCTTCTTTGATTCTGGATGAGCTAAAGCTATGTGTACAATAAGGTCCTTAGGTGGAGCACTTTTCTCACATCTTCTCTTCTTTCAATCAATAGTCTCTTCCAACTAAGATTTAGTTGAAAGTGTTAGAGTAAATAATTAATTATCTAATTATTTACTCTATTACTTAAGCTTACTTAGGTAAATGCATTTATTTAATATTTTGTATTTAATGCATGTTGTGGTTAGTTGTTGAGAACACTAGATTTTGTTCCCTTCTAGCATGTTCCACCTTTTGTGGATATGTGATGAGTTGTCATCCTTATCTTCTACCACCTTCCAACTTGTTCTACAAGCTTCCTTGAGGTCTTTATAAGAAACCTCTCTCTCATTGTACAATATCACATAATCATTTCTCATTGTAAATACATATTCTTCTTGTGTTTGCATATGTGGTCTCTCATGTCCATTTAGGGTTTTTCCCTTGCTCCATGCTCTTCCTCTTCTTGGCTTCTCTTTGATAGGTTTTTGCATGCAAGTGATCTTGGGCATCTTCGGAGTTGGCTTTCATCAACTGCAACATGGTATCAGAGCCTTCTTGTTGCAGCTTCATTGAAGATTTTTGAAGTTGTGATTTGAAGTCACAAACCCTAGTTTGTTTGTGCATTTTTTCTTCAAATCAGGAGATCAACAATTTTTTGGAGCACATTGGGCCCAAAAAGACACTACAATTGGATCCAGAAGGCCATTTGCAGTCAGGATTCATATAAAGCTTTTCGATTTTGGAGACAGAGCTCCGGGAGGCAAAAATTGTTTTGTTCAGAGGGCTTTTCGTACGGATCGTATAGACGCACGGCGATTTAAAAATAAAAAACAAGGGCATAGAGTGCGTTGCCATGGCACCACCCAGCGGCCACCATGGGGCTGCCCATGCTCTACCCACACCTCCCCCGCGCCTCGCCTGCTTTCTTTCTTCCACTACCCAAGCTCCTCCCTTTTCCATTGGTGGCTCGGCCGCTGCCTGGCCTCCGCCGCGGCCCGGGCAATGCCAGTTCTGCCACCCCTGCAGCCACCTCTGCCTCTTATTTTCTTAGCTCACTGCAGCTCCACCCATGCCGACTCAGTGCTAGCTCAACATTTTTTGCACAGTCAGCGCCCAATCTACGCGTGACACATGGCAGGCATGCTATGTCAGCCACCCACCACGTGGCATCCATGTGGCCTCTTTTTTTGTAGTGACGGCCATGTGGCTGTCAACTTTTTTGTAGTAATTTACTGACATCAGCATGACATCATCTGAATCATGCCCCTTGCACCTCTCCTAGGTCCTTTTTGACCTACTTGTGGTTTTTTGGCCATAACTTGAGCATACAGAGGTATTTTTCCGATCTCAAAGAAGTGTTAAAAAGCTAGTTCTGAGACTGAGACATTGGTGTAGGTATTTTTAGGTTTTGATTTTTTTATTGCTTATTTTTGCAGTTAAAGTCTGAAGTTCTTTTTTTGACTCCGGTAAGCATATCTTTTGTGTCCCATGCCTATTTTTTGAAAACTTTATATTTTTGGAAAGCTGGTTCTATCATCTTTTCAGAAATGTGGTCCTTTTTCTTAGTTTTTGGCCCATGCTCTTTCTATCATAGTTTTAGTGTTTTTTGCTATATGGTAGATATTTTGAGTGTTTTAGGCCCAAGGATCAGTTTCTTGGCATGGTTTCCTTTGTTTTAGGCTGTACTTTGTTTTGTATTAGCTTGTTTTAGTTTTGATCATTGTAGCTATCATTTTGAAGAACTTTTTTGTATCGCACTGAGATAAAGTGCCACTTTTGCATTTCGAGGATCATGAATGTTATTTTGAGTCAGTTGTACATGCACTATTTTCATAAAGCACCATGGGGGATAGTTGTTTGTTGTTTTAAGCATTCTCCCTTTGTTAAGTGAGTGTCCCTTCCACGACATTAGCCCCATGCAGAGTCAGTTTGACCGTGTCTTTATAGGTGTTTGTACCTCTCTACCTCTTTCGTTGTTCTTGGTTCATCTGCAGGAGACTTTGGCCCACCTTTTTAGTTGCCTATCATCACACCCCGTCTGCATTAAGGGGGGGTTATGCTATTGTTCTAATGCATCTGTGGTTCAATGGTTCATTAGTGTGAACTATGTATTCAGTGGTTGATCCTATGTACAAGGCGATTGCAGTGGCTGGCTACCTATGCATTTCAGTGAGATGGATCATCTACCATATAGACATGCTCGTTTCGTGCCTTCTTCTTCCATGGAGGTTTTTTAGATCAACAGTTTGGCAGATTTGTAGCTTCTTCATGCTTCAGTGATGCTCTTTCATGATCACTCCTTGTTCCTGTTTTAGGGGACATTTCCCTAGTTGGAGGCTTCTTCAGTTCTTCGCTAGGTTCTTACCTCTTTTTGGGGGAGGGTTTTTCCAACAGAGTTTTCTCTCTTTCCCCATTTTCAAAGGTTGCATTTTCTTTTGCATTGTTCATGGGTACCTAACATGGCCTCATTGCCAGGACCCATTCTGCATTTCATCTTAGTTTTGTGAGCTTAAGGCATTTCCCTAAGTTGCACTTAAGGGGGGTATTAGAGTAAATAATTAATTATCTAATTATTTATTCTATTACTTAAGCTTACTTAAGTAAATGCATTTATTTAATATTTTGTATTTAATGCATGTTGTGGTTAGTTGTTGACAACACGAGAGTTTGTTCTCTTCTAGCATGTTCCACCTTTTGTGGATATGTGATGAGTTGTCATCTTTATCTTCTACCACCTTCCAGCTTGTTCTACAAGCTTCCTTGAGGTCTTTATAAGCGACCTCTCTCTCATTGTACAATATCACATAATCACTTCTCATTGTAAATACATATTCTTCTTGTGTTTGCATATGTGGTCTCTCATGTCCGTTTAGGGTTTTTCCCTTGCTCCATGCTCTTCCTCTTCTTGGCTTCTCTTTGATAGATTTTCGCATGCAGGTGATCTTGGGTGTCTTTGGAGTTGGCTTTCATCAACTCCAACAGAAAGGACATTAAGTATTGATTGCAAGGCTATAGGATCAAAAAGATCTGTCACAACTGGAGGTGTTACTTTTCTTTGATTGGTAATAGGAAAGATATTTGTTTTAGTAACAAAGAGGAATAGAGTGTCACCTTTTTGGGATGATTGCCGTTCTTGGCCATCTAGAAGGTTATTGTCACCATCAAGGTTGATGACTCACATGGGGGAGGAGGCCTTGGCTACTAATTTCTCCTTTTCCTTTACTTTGTCTTTATCTTTCTTTTCTCCAACCTCTCTAGTATCTAACATAGATCTTCCTCCATATGTTGGAGTGATTTGAACATTCTTCTCAAGAGGTTGGTCTCCTCCTCTACCAATATATTGTGTTGGTTTGGCTAATGTCGATGTAGCAACAATAGTAGAAGTAACAACAGATGATTGTAGTTCTAGAAGCTTCTCCACTAGTAGAACTCATGGCTCAAGTTCTCATTTTCCTTGCTCTGGTCCACTCCACCCATTTGTCTATCATCTTTATGATACCTCACATAAGGCCTTCCATTGTATCGATAAGAGGACCATCAAGAAGAGTTGACACTATAGGAGTATTTTTTGATTTTCTCATAAGCTGAGGGACACTTAATCTAATCTAGTGTCAAACTAGACCAATACTTTTCTCTGATTTAGTACTCATCATAACATTTGACCCAATAGTCTTCAATATCTGGAACATGCCTATGAGTGTACCATGGCTTTAGATGATCTTTTACAAAGTTAACAAGGTCATATTTGGGACTTATCACCTCATAATTATCAATTTCACTATGCTCTCAAAGACCTTAACTAAATTATAAGCATTCAATCTTGAGACACAATAATAAGGTCCTACTAGTATTGGAAAAGAATCTCAATTATCTTCTTCACATGAAAAAACAAGGTATTCACCTTTAGTATTTTTCTATACAACTAAACAAGAACTAAATTATCTCCAGGATATCTAGGGAGCCTGCTCAAGAAACTGTCAAATGCACTAAACCTGAGGTAGGAGAAAGATGGAAATTGGATGAAATAATACTTGAACTAGTTGATTGTTGATATGGCTTCTGGTGAAAACCTCTACTCATGGCATCCTTGAAATTCTTGACATAGCCTCATTATAAAGGCATCATTTACCTTTAAATATATTTTTAAAGATCCTTTGCAGTTAGAGATGGGGGTAGAATTCATACACTTCGGTGTTTTCATCAAAATCTTTGATTCTGGGAAGACTAGGCCAAAGATGATGTGTGGCTAAGGCATAAATCAAATTTTTGGAATTTACATGTGGGAAGATTTACTTCTAAGGGTGGGGTGAATCAAAAGTACCAAACTTTACCTCTAAAACTATTTAACTAAAATCAATCACATGCATCTAACATCTCTAATAAACATGAAAGTAAATACATGCATAAAAATTGATAACACAAGATTTGATCACCCAGAAAACCTCCAAAATGAGAAGGTAAAACTGGGGTGGGGATGACACCCACAACTTATCACTGTAGCAATATGTAACTAGTTAAGGTTACAAAGTTTGACCATCATCAATGGTCTGCCTTATGAAAGGCCTGCCCTGTTAAAGGCTTTAACACCCTGTTAAAAGTGACCTATCTAAAGGATTTACAAACATTCATTTGGAATGTCACCCTATTAAAGGATTTACCACCCTATTAAAGGTTTTACAAAATGGCTGTTAACCGACCTATCAACATATGATTGTCATTCTCCTAATACAATGGCTAGAAAGTATTATAGAATGTGTTGATCTGATAACTTACAATCTTCAATTGCTGATTCTAGATCCTTGTTCTGTCCAATCTAATCTGATCCTTCTTGATCTAATATAACTCTATTCGTAGTGCTGATACTCTATTCTGACCAATTGACTCTGTAATGCTTATTCTTCTCTTAAGTCTTTGCACCCCTTTAAACTTTGCTAACATTCTCTCCTTGCATTCCTGTATCATACTCTCTTACACACACTTGAATTATGGGGTTTGGACCTCCTTAAAAAGGTTACTAGACTTAGGGTTAGGTATGAATCTACAATTGAGATTCATACATCTTTCCCACTCAAATCTTTCCATTTTTCTAATTGGTTGCATGTTCTTTCCATTTTTCTGATTGGTTGCATGCTAATTGCATAGGGAATGTAATAGATTCGATCTTATCTTTTAGATCCTTCGAGATTCATCTTGAGTCATCTCAAAAATAGTTTACATATGAGTTTGTGAAGGCACGAACACTTATGTTGATTCTATGTTACTAAGTGCTTACTGATTTTTGATGCTCGACACATATAGAAATTCTATCTTGCTTGGCTCCTATAGTAATTCAGTCTTACTCGACACCTATACTTTTCTTGGCACATCTACTAGCTTGGCATTAATTATCACTTGGCACTTGAAACTTGCTTGAGATCTGAATAACTCGACACTTATTGAATTTATGGCTTGGCACATACTGTAGCTCGACATCTGTATTATACTCGACACCAACTTAAAAATTTCTTAAGTGTGTTGACACTCAATTGTCAAAACTAATATGAGACCAAAAATCTCCACCTTTGACATGAGTGTCAAAAATACTTAACTATACATTATGAATTTGATCTCTATGAGTATAATACACATCTTGTTCGACATATGTACAAAATTTCAAAAACTTGTTCAATTTTTTTTAGAAGACTATATACCTCAAAACTTGCAACTCCCCTTGAGCTAATGTGCCATTTCTATGTCCAAAACTCCTTATGCTAGATTTGTCTCATGCTGATTATTTTGACACTCTTTATCTCTAGCTTGTCATTCCTTCCCTTGTCTGCCCTATTTCTATCTGCTTTATTTTTACTCCCCCTTTTTTGATATCTTCCCTTGTAATTTTTGCAACCTTTTGGCTTTATCTTCTTATCTTTCCCTTAGTTTTATCTACTCATCAAAAATCAAAATTTTATTATCTCCCCCAATTTATTATATCTCCCCCTTTTGGATCTCCTAATTTATTATCTCCCCCCTTTTTGACACTTATGTCAAAGGGTTCTATGCATTAATTGAATACTTAGCCAAAAAGGATTTATTTACCTCCATTATGATCTTTAGAGCAACATCCCAATTGTCTAATGCAATTTCTAGTGCTTTAAGATGGATGGTTGTCTTTATTGCAAGGTGTACTAGGCCTTTCAATGTAGAAAGACTAGGATCTTTCTTCAAGACATTCTTGTTAGAGTAAATAATTAATTAATTGTTAATTATTTATTCTATTACTCAAGCTTACTTAGGTTAATGCATATAGTTGAGGTTAGTTTTTGACAACATGGGAGTTTGTTCCCTTTAGCATACTTATCTTTTCCACCTCTTGTGGATGTGTGCTAAGTTGTCAACCTTATCTCCTAGCTCATTCCAGCTTGTTCTAAAAGCTTCCATGAGGCCTTTTTATTTGGTCTCTCATTCATTGTAAATTCATTCCATTTTCACATAGCAATTCTAATTTCCTATTGTGAAATATTCTCTTGTGTAGAATTTGCTTCAAGCTCTTTGCTCCCTAGGTTTCTCTTTAGCAAGTTATTTGCATTGTAGGTGATCTTGGCGCATTATCAGAGTCAGATTCTCAACTCCTACAATTCTCTGCATAGGCCAGTTCTTTTAAAAAACTTCCATATGAGGGGTTATAGTAGACTGTATTTGTATTAACTTGGCCTTTATGTTAGCCTCATCTGCTGTGAGCACAACTAATTCCTTTTGAGTGTGAAGTGTTCTAGCAAAATGCTTCTCACTCTGAGCTAGATCCTTGTGTAGTTGCATGGTTGATATTTTTAGGTTCCTCTCCAAGCTCATTATCTTTTGGCTGGTCTCTTGTGTAAAAATTGATAGATCACATAGTTTGGAGTACAATGAGAATATGTTCTCAAGTACTACTTTTACTTTTTCAACTTTCTTTGCCAGCTCCACTTGAGATAGTGCTATCTCACTTGATATGCATTCATTCACCTTCATTTGGAATTTATTTTTAGACCATTCTAGAAATTTTGCATTTGTGTCTAAGTCTTCATTTTGTACTTGGTCCACTATTTTGGATAAATATTCCATTATGGGCTTGGTTTCATCAGGTACTTGCAAGCTGAATGCATCTAGAAAGATTTCTTTTACTTCTATTAATGCTTGCCTCTACTTGTACTCATTCCTGAGTATCTCTTGTTTCTTCTTCTTGTCTAGTCTCTTGCACTTCATTAATCTAATCTATGTTCATTATTTTATAGTCATACCTAGGAATGGCTATCTCTTCATCATGTGTAGGGTCTCCATAGTGAAGTACCCTTGCAACCTTGGTAGAGCTTGAGCTTGGTGCTAATATTTTAAGTGGTACTGCATTAGTGATTGACTGTTGAGTTGTTCCTATAGGAGTCCCTACTGTAGGCAAGTTTATCAATGTTTTAATTGCCTCTTGTTCTTTCTCCTTAGGGCTCTCCTTGTCCTATTCAGTTCTACCTTGATCAATAATTGTGATATGATGGGTTGTAACTTGTCCTTGTGCTATAGGAATAGAGATAACCTTCTATCCTATTTGCTCCTTTGTTGGCTCCTCAGCAGTTGAAGTCACTACGACTATGGAATCAACCCTAGCTGATGCATCTTGTGGTACTTGCTCTTGTGATTTTCCACTTGTAGTTGTTGGAGTATTTGAAGGTGGTTCTTGTGGACTCATCTTCTCCTTTGTAATCTTAGCTATAGCTTTCTGAAGTTTCTCCACACTCACCAAGAATAGATTGGTACATAGCTATGATTGTAAAGTAGTGTGGTGAAGAATCTTTCTAAGATCCTTTGTAGTCAATGGGTTGATGTTCTAACCAGAAGTGTCAGGAACATAATTTACAATTATTTTTTCTACATGTGTGGGAGTTACATGTGGAGGACTTGGGGGTGGTAGTTGTGTGTCTTGCACACTCTGTTCCTATTGATGCTCCTCAGTAGTTGCCTTGTCACTCTCTTGTGTGTCTTTGTCCATTGTAATATTTTCCTTTTCTTTTTATCCTTCTTCTTCCTTATCATTTTCCTCTTCTTCTTCATCATTGTTTCTTCCCTAAAAGGGACCTTCTTGTCCTTCCTTTATAGTTGTGAGGCCATAAATTACTTTCCACATTAAAGTAGACTTCTTCACAACATCCTCAATTTTATTCTAAAATATGCTGAAGGCTCTATATTTGGGTGCAAATTTGCTCCCATGCTTCTTATTAGCCTTGCTTATATGGCCTTTTGTGAGTTCAGGCATCACACAAGCCAATGTTTATTCTCTTATTTCCTTTTCCATGTTTAGGCAATAATGCCATTTATTTTCTACAATAGAATATAATACTTAGGCATAGTATTATCTAGTTCAAGTGGAGTATTCTTGAACTTTTCTATCATAGTGTAAATTGATTCTTCCACTATGTTTTTTTCTTCTCTAGTCAACTTATTAAAATCAATACTTTTCAACCCAGACAAGTCTACATGATCTCTTATATTGTCACATATATTCTCTAGATCAAACATAGTGGTGTAACTTACCACTCTAAATTGTCCATTATCATCAGACTTTGTCCTTTCCTCATCTAATTCAAGAGGTGCCACATACTTTCTCCTCTACTTCTTCTCTACTAGTCCTCCTTGCTCTGTGGCTTTCTTCTTCTCTTGTTCCTTGGCCACCTTTGTTGTAGCCTTTGTATCTACCCTAATGGTAGGTTTTGTTGGGCTTGGCTTAACTTTCTTCTTTCCTTTAGGGTAAGCAGTAGGATGTTTCTATGCTTTCCTCTTCTTAGGCTTTGCCTTAGGTGCTTCCTCCTCTTCCTCGACACCTTCTTGTTCTTCAACATCTTCACCCATGCCTTGAGTTAGGGCTAGTGGCCCTTGCCCCTATTCTTCTTCTTCTTCATCTTTGTCTTCTTCTTCCTCTGCTTCTGCAACCCCTTCTCCAAATTTGGCCTTAAGCTTCTTCACTAATTTGTCCTTTTTCTTTAGTGTTGAAGCAATTTTCAATTCCATATCCACTTTATATCTTACAACATCATAGGTGCCAAAGGGTTTGGCACTTTTATCTACTTCCTCTGTAAGTAGTGTTGTTATTGCTACAAATGCCTCATCAATATTTATCTCATAACCAAGTGGCCTAAGCCATCTTACCCTTGGTATGGCTGCTTGGATGTAGGTGTAATCAATATCAACAAGAAAACAAATATCATTTATATGCTACTCCACAAGTGAGACTAGAATCCTAAGTCTCTATTTTATTGATTCTTGAAATCTTCAAAATAACTAGTCATGATAGTCTCAAAATTGGCTCCGATTTGTTCTATGTATTCATTCACCTAGGCTACTATATATCTATTCATCTTCCAGCTTATCTTTCCATAAGAGGGGAATTCATTCTATACATAGAAGAATATACATATCAAAATTGCTCCAAATTTACATTGAGTTCCCTTTGTTCTTCTTGTAGCTCCCAAATTCTCCATAATATGTTGTAGTTGCAATTTAGATAGATCATAAGTATGATCCTTTTTGACAAGTTTGTAACCAACATCTATTGTAATACAAGGAACACTGTTGAGTTTGCTAGATTGGTAGAATTTATGGGAAATGACTCTAACAACAAAATCAACAAGAGGATCCTTAATGGTATCAATGGTCATGCCTCTCTTGTTCTACTTAGCTCTAGTATTCTTCTCAATTTCTTTTGAATCACTCCTTAGTGTTTTGGGCTATTCTAGGGTTAGATACCTAGTCACCCTATGAATAATTCTTTTTGAGATTTTCACTAGTCCATCTTCCAACCACAAAATACCATCGTGTATCCTACTTAACACAATTCTAATCCATTCAGTCTTAAACACTGTGGGAAAATCTAGGGCACAAGTTAAGCCCTTCTTTTCAACAATTTGGATCTCATCTTTCAAGACTCCATTCTCACACAATTTATCATATGCCTCCCTAATTTTTGTGTCTCCAATAGCAACAATCTTACAGTTATAGCATCTCCTAACATCTTGGACCATTATAACCTTTGGAGGAATTATAGATAGGGCTTTGGTAGGGTCATTCTTATAAGAAATTTCAGGGATAGGTCTGAAATCAGGTTGTTTAACTTCATTACTTACTAATTGGACTTCAAACGACTCTTTATCCTGAGGTTTTCTAGAGCTAGAGGCCATTTCTTCAAACTAGGGTTTCAACACAAAGAAATTTCAAAATTACATAGCTAAGTACAAGTATAAATACCTTGAATTTGAAGAAACTGTGCTGAATTTGTGTTTAAATCAACTCAAATGCTTGATTCTCTACTTTGAAATCCTTTCTACACTCTTTCTCATCTTTTCTCTTTGCTTGTGATGGTGAAAAATGATTCAAAATGCAATCATATACCCTTGTTTCATAGCATTTAATGCTTAGTGCTTGTACAACTATCCACTTAGCTTCTTAAGCAATTCTACTTTACTCAACTTCCATTATCTTTCCAACACTTGGCATACACTAAAGTTTCACTTACTCTACTTCAATACAAATTTCCTTTCACTTGGCATCCACTACTAACTCGACTGCAATTAATCACTCGACTTCCATTGACTTTGGTAGACAACTCGACATATACTAAGATTTTACTCAACATTTGAGGATAACTTTTCTTACTTTGCAACACTTGTAAAAACTTGAAGTTTTAACTTTGCATCTCTATTCATGCTGATCTATCCTTTTGAGTACTTACTTGTCTTGAAACTGATGTATGATAAAGCTTTGTATATCAGTTCCACACACCTTCTTTTTCTTAGTTGGATGAAGTGTGACCACTTGACCTTTTGGGTGAAGTGATCCCTTCATTGGATGTGCTACTTCCATCTTTCTTCTTCCATGTTTTATTCATCTCTCCTCTAATGTGTTCAACATCTACCTTCCCTTTTCCTTTGTTGAACTCTGAGTTGGGTGCCTTTGATCTTGTTGGGTAATAATTGTTGATGTGTCCATTCTTCAAACAATTGAAGCATTTTGGCTCAACCATCTACTATAGGTTCCACTAAAATGTGTTCTTATGCAATGTTTAGGAATGTGTCCATACTCTTGACAGTACTGACAACTTTGCCTGATGTTGTAGTCCCAATTGTAGTGATGTTGATGAATTTTGGTCTTTGCTGGTTGGTTAGATGTCCACATAGGCTTTGATCTGCACTTAAAGGCTCTATGTCCATACTTTTTTCAATTGTAGTAGTGACCTTCAAATCTAGGTGTCCTAATAGTTCTTGTCCTATACTCGTGTGCATGATGTCCTTGCTTGTTGCACTTGTGATAGTGACCCATATTTCTAGGTTTGTCATTTTGATTGGCATTCTTGCTCCTGCACACATTAGAGGTATGTCCCTTTTTACCACAAAAATGAAAAGTGGGTTTAGTATTCTTACATTTTTTACTTCTTTCTTTTGTAGTCTTGGATGACTCTCCTTTTTCAATGCTGGTGTATCCTAGTCCTAAAGTGTCATTACTAGATCTTGGTGATTTTAGAATTTGTTCAAAGTACTTGATGGATTCATTAGGTTTGTTGAAGCTCTCTACAATTTCCTTCTCTCTTCTCAAGTCATTTTGCAATTGTTCATTTTGCATTTTCAATGTGGAGATCTCAATGTCCTTAACATTTAGCTCATGATTTGCATTCATCATCTGGCTTAAGGTGTCTAGCTACATTTTGGAAATTCTTGCAAGCTCGATTGATTTTTCCTCCAATCTATTGGCAAGGTTTCTCTTGTCATCTTCTATCATAGCCTTATCTTCAATGGCTCTTTTCTTCTGTTTAGTCATTTCACAAAGCATCATGGCTTGTGATTCTTGTTCGGTCTTGAGAGTTCTGATTTTTTCTACTTGAGCTCTATTCTTCTCCATCAGGTCTACTATTGCTGCATCAAACTCCTTGGAATCTCCATTTTAAAACACTTTTGAGGTGTCAATCTCCTTATACTATGTATCATTCACAACTATGGCAATCTCTCTTCTTCTCTTTAAGGATTTCCTCAATTCTTCCCTGGCTTCTTCCAAAGAATGCAGAATGAGATGTATCTCAATTTCCTGGTTCACTATGATCTTCCCAAGTTTGTAGACTTCCATCTCTAGATCTTTTCTCCAAGATGTAAGGCTTCTCCTTGTGAGAACTTGACACTGGTACCAATTGTTGGAATTTATAGGTGAGAAGATTTACTTTGGTGGGGGGGGGGGGGGGGGGGCACATGGGTTAATCAGAAGTACCAAACTTTACCTTTAAAACTATTTAACTGAAATTAATCACATGCATCTAACATCTCTAATAAACATGAAAGTAAAGACATGCATGAAAATTGATAACACAAGATTTGATCACCCATAAAACCTCCAAAAAGAGAAGGTAAAACTGTGGTGGGGATGACACCCGCAACTTATCACTACAACAATATATAACTAGTTAAGGTTACAAAGTTTGACCATCATCAATGGTTTGTCCTATGAAAGGTCTACCCTATTAAAAGCTTTAACACCATGTTAAAAGTGACCTGTTTAAAGGATTTACAAACATTCACTTGGAATGTCACCCTGTTAAAGGATTTACCACCCTATTAAAGGTTTTACAAAATGATTGTTAAACCAACCTATTAGCATAGGATTTTCATTCTCCTAATACAATGGCTAGAAAGTATTATAGAATGTATTGATCTGATAATTTAAAATCTTCAATTGCTAATTCAATATCCTTGTTCTGCCTAATTTAATCTGATCCTTCTTGATCTGATATAACTCTATTTGTAGTGCTGATACTCTATTCTAACCAATTGATTCTACAATGCTTATCCCTCTCTTAAGTCTTTACACCCCTTTAAACTTTGCTAACATTCTCTCCTTGCATTCTCATATCAGACTCTCTTACACACACTTATTATGGGGTTTTAACCTCCTTAAAAAGGTTACTAGACTTAGGGTTAGGTATGAATCTACGATTGAGATTCATCCATCTTTCCTACTTAAATCTTTCTATTTTTCTGATTGGTTGCATGTTCTTTCCATTTTTCTAATTGGTTGCATGCTGATTGCATAGGGAATGTAGTAGATTCGATCTTATCTTTTAAATCCTTCGAGATTCATCTGAGTTGGCTCAAAAACTATTTGCATTTGAGTTTGTGAAGGCACAAACACTTATGTTGATTCTGTGTTACTCAACACTTACTAATTGTTGATGCTCGACACATATAGAAATTCTATCTTGCTTGGCTCCTATAGTAATTTAGTCTTACTCAACACCTATACTTTGCTCGACACATATACTGGCTTGGCATCAATTTTTACTCAACACTTGAACTTGCTTGACATTTGAATAACTTAGCACCTATTGAATTTCAAGCTCAGCACATACTGTAGCTCAACATCTATATTATACTCAACATCAACTTAGAAATTTCTTAAGTGTGTTGACTCTCAATTGTCAAAACCAATATGAGACCAGCATCAAATATGATGACATAAAGAACTATTTGAAAGCCTTTTCCAAATTTAGCCAAGAGGCTAGCTCTTCACATATAATTTGAGCCCAATCAATATGTAGTTCTTCAAGACAAATGACCTGGACCAGGTCGAATTAATGCTCAATGAAATCCAATATCTCTTACTTACCCTTTAATCTCAACAATAAAGACAAGATATCCATGATCTCCTTCTTTAGATTGGTTCCAAAAAGTATCCTTGGAATCTTACTCTTTTCAATGAGGGATCTTATACCATGTTCTCTATATATCTTCTCTCTTTAGTGTCTTTCTCTCATTGAAAATTGATGCAGGTGATGAAAAATCAATGTTGTAGTATTCTTTCTTTACTGGAATTCTGAAAGTAGATTGCATCAACCTTTATTCATAGAAAGAATAATGGATTGATTGGGTAACAAAATTTTCCTCATTAATGGATTATATCTTTCAATGCACTCTTTTACTAGTTTTGGTGCTTGCATAGCCATGGGGAATCTGACAACTTTGACTAATCTACTCTCTTTCAATTTTTGTGTAATTGGATGGATGGGTTGGGGGTTTAATCTTCTATGTAGATTACCTAGGTCATAAAATTTGAAGGAAGCATTAGAAAGGTAATTTAACTCACTCTCCAATCCAACTAGATGATCATAACCAACAACTCTGATTTCTATTAGCTTATAGTTTTACACAGAGAAGCCAATTTTCTTGACAAAATATCATTTACGATATAAAGAATTTTGTTTGGCAAAAAATTGATCATATAGACTTAGGAATTTGAATGTTGGTGCCACATGAACAAAATAACTCACAACTAATGATTGCAATGGTCATATTAGCAATAAATCAGGTAGATTAATGACTCTTTAAATCATTTTACCTCTACCCATATGATGATTCATAAATCTGATGAACATAAAATTCATTTAAATCTCATGTAGCAGTGATATTATTTACTTATCGAGTCAATTCACTAAGCTTTAACATAAGAAACCATTTTAACTTCAAAATCTAGAATAAAGATTTGCACTACAATTCTTTCTATGTGGGGAAGGAAGCATAAAAATATTTTTCTGTAAGCGTACCTTTTCGTTTGATTTAGGATCACATCATAGGCAATACTTCTTTGGTGCCTTGGATATCCTATCGCTTTCTTTTCCACACAAAGCTTTCCCTTGTGATTTATTATATTCACTAGAGAAGCCGCAAAATGGAATTTCTACCTTGTGGGCTTGGACTATTATTTTCTTTTCATCAAGTTTACATTTCATGAATTGCTCTATCAAAAATAACTTTGTGATATTTACAAAGAATATCTTCGCATCTAGATTTAGTATTTCCATATTTTTATATCTTTTGGAATAGAAGCTCCATATTTTATTTTTGAAGGAAATTATGATCAAGGCATATGTTTTCCAAAGATTTGAACAACTAGAATCAATTCTCTTCTTTTCCCAACATTCCTTTGAAAATGAACATGAAGACGTTTGCTTCCAATGGGAAAATACTTAGATTGATGGAAGTTCACTCCTCTACATAGAATAAAATTCTAACTTTGGATATTTACTCTGGGAGGTTCATAGCTTTAGATTTTTGTTCTTCTGATCATCTCATCATAAATAAATCCCTCATATACACGTGGAGATGTCAATATAGTTTTCTCTTCAGGATCTTAACTGACAAAGTTTGCCAATAACAAGAATTTGACAACATGGGCTGGAATGTGAAAGGAACAACATTCTAGTGATAGGAGTTAATTATAGAGCTAAAATAATCTTCCTTCTCACTAGGAAGACACTTAGATAGAAAACCACCCAAACCTAGATCACCTAAGATCTTGATGCAAAGGAAAAAGTGAGAATCCCACATAAAGGCATAGGGGGAAGTAGAGCAAGGAAAACCTAGAAAGACTTATAAGTCAATCCCCAAGGATGTTTGATGAGAAAAGAGCTAGCTAGGGGCTTTCTAGACAAGGAATTAAACAAAATTTCAATGAAAACTTACCAAGCTAGAAGCTTAAAAGGGATGGACTGAAAGTTGGCAACAAGTGGCTTTGACTAGGGACTTAGACATGCAAATATCTAAGAAGGGACCTAACATCTTTGGTTTTGAAAAGTTGAAATGACGTACCTTAGGGGGTAACAACAAAATAAAAACACACAACATAAAGGAAATTACACTAGGAAAGTAGGAAACTAAACTATAGCATGCAAGAGAAAGGAAAACTATACATTTTAACTCTAACTGCAAGGGTTACCTACTCTTAATTATTGAACTAACACAACTTCAAGTCTTGGCCATTGTAGGAAAATGACAGAACCTCACTAGTGGGATAGGCCAATATGAAGGAGTTGTTTTGATTCACTCACACAATTCTAAAAGGACCTTTCCAAAGAGAGTCAATTTGTGGTGCATACCTTTGGGTTTACATCTCTTATACTATAGCAGGACCATATCATTTTCCATGAACCTTCTTGGCCTTTCTCTTTTGTCAAAGAACCTCTTCACACACTTCTAATGCTTTGTAATGTGATCAACTATATTTTCACTCTCCTCTTATAGTTTGGTTAGATACATTATTTGCTTTTCCAGAGTAGTCTAGAACATGAGATCCTTAATTGTCTTCTACAACTTGTAGACTAATAAATCCAAGGGGAAGGGAAGATTGGCCTCAACTCCATATACTAGTTCAAATAGGGAAATACCAATGGCCCTTTTAGGTGTTACTCTATCTATCCAAAGAGCTTCATATAGCTTCTTGTGTCAATTCTTGTGGTTGTTAGAGATAAGCTTTCTCATGATATTGATCAAATTTTTGTTTCTTGATTTTGCTTAACCATTTCCCTAAGGGAAATAATCTAAAGAATGACTAAGGTGGATAATGTTGTCATACAAAATTCAAAAAAGTTTACTAAGGAGAAATATGTAGCATTATCCATAACCAACTTCAGTGGGACACTAAATCTCATAAGGATATTCTCTTTAATGAACTCACAAACAACTTGGGAGGTGGTTCTCTTAGTAGGATTTGCTTCCACCCACTTAGTAAACTAGTCTTTAGCAGTGATGATATATAGATGTCCAAAAAAAGAGGGGGGATTAATTGGGCTAGTAAAATTAATTCCCCACTATTGAAAGGGGCCTTCTATTACTACTGGCCTTAAAGGTAAGACAACTAACTAAGGTTTTCTAGAAAACATCCTACACTTTTCACATTAGGCTACCCATTTATAGGCATCTCTAAAAATACCTAGCTAGTAATAATACTTCCTTAAAATTTTATATGTTGTCATAGTAGAAGAGTAATGCCCACCATAGGCTTCATCATGAAATTCTTTGAGAAACCTCTTCTGCTAAGGCTTATTTTCATATCTTAGGAATGTGTCATCAATTTCCCTTTTATACAATTGGTCATCATAAATGACATACTGGGTAGAATCGGTCAATCCATTGGTGGTAAGGAAATAAGCAATATTTGAAAACCAAGGGTCTTGGAGGCTTACCATTACGACTCTTAAGACTTGTTCTTCTTTGTTAACCTCTTGATTTTATGCAATTGATTTGCACAAACCATTGCCACGAACCAACTTAGTAGGTTTTAGCTCAATGTTATATTCTTGGACTTTGCCTATCTAGGGTCCTCTTGAATTACATCCTATTTTCTATTGAGTTAGGATACTTTTGATTGTTGAATCAGGAACATAAATGATTGAATGTGAATGCATAACATAAAATTTGAAGTTCTTAAGGGTTTTGACCACAACATAAGCACATTTTTCGATTTGGGAGTACCTCAGTTCATGCTCCTTAAGAGGGGTACTCATAAAAGAAATAGGTGCTTGGATGCCTTCCTTGTTTTCTTGCATCAGTATGCAAGACACTCTATGGGCTTATGCATACAAATATAAAAAAAAGTCTTTGGTATAATCTAGATGAACTAGGATATGTGCATTGACTATGATAGTTTTAATTTCATCAAAGGCCTTTCTTCTAGGGTCACTCCATTTGAAAATGTGTCTGCCTTTCATCATGTTAATTATACACTTCACAATTTTGGAGAAATCAGGAACAAAACACCTTAAGAAATTTACCTGACCAAAGAATGATTTAACTTCAATTTTGCTTGCTGGTAGGTTTAGCTACTGAATAAATTTGAAGCATTTAGGATCAATTTTAATTCCCTCTTGAGACATTATGTGATCCAACAACTTGCCCTCTATTACAAAGAAGATAAACTTCTTAGGGTTAAGGGAGATTCCATGTTCCCTACATCTCTTCAACACTTTCTCCAAGTCCTTCAAATCATCTTCTTTTTTCTTGAAGAATACTATCAAATCATCTAGATAAATAACAATAATCTTATCCTTTAAATATAAAAAGGATGAAATCATATCTCTTTGAATGGTGGCCCCAATATTAATTAGCCCAAAGGGAATTCTATTGTAAGCAAAAGTTCCCCAAGGAGTGGTGAATGTTGTCTTAAATTTATCATCTAGATGAATTTAAATCTAGTTGAAGCCTAAAAAACCATCCAATATAGACACCATTTCATATCTAACCACTCTTTGTAGCAAGTGATCCATGTTGGGAAGAGCATAGTTGCCTTTAAGAGATACTTGATTTATGTTTTTAAAATCCACATAGATTCTTATCTCTCCACTCTTTTTCTTGACAAGAACAATATTAGTTATCCATGTTAAATGGTGTATAGGATCAATAATCCTAGTTTCAAGCATTTTATGAATTTCTCTTAAGAAGGCATTTGAGATCATTGGGTTGTAGTTGTGTTGCTTTTGTCTAAAAGATACTGCATTAGGATTAAGGGGAATCTTGTGTTTAAACTCACCATTCATGAAAGCTTTCAAATCTTCATAACCCAATGCAAAATCATATTTATATTTAGAAAGTAATGCTTTAGCACTAGTTCTTTCTTTAGTTGAACTACTACTACTAATATTAATCATTTTAGGCTTAAGTTCAGTGCCTACATTCATTCCCCGATAATCATCTGAGGTTCCACCTTTCTTGCCTCTTTCTATTCTAATATATGCAATATGCCTATTAAATAATCTTTCTAAAGATACTATGTCTAGGCATTTTTTTATCTTTCAATTTCTTAGCACCTAGCTCCAAATCTTTGTTACTATTAGGAGAGGACTTTTGGTAGAGGATTTTACTTCCTTACAAGTACATGTCAGTAAAAGGCTTAACTCATTCTAGAAAGCATTGAATCTTCTTTTCATCATTAAAGACTTGTCATGATTTAATATTATTAGAAATATTAGGTTTGAAAATGATTTCAATCTTGTATTCTTTATCTTTGAATTTTGGATGAGGTAACAGGCGAGATGAAGAGGTGGCTAACATATATACCCTTATATTTTTTTCCCTTGGAACAACTTGTATAGAGAAGGTGTCAAGATCTTCCATCTCATCCCAAACTCTATTCCTATAATTCCTCAGCCTTGGATTTTTCACAATGTATTGACTTCAGACTTGTTTCACTATTAGCTCTGCATTGCCTCAAACTTTCAGAATTTTCAATCCTCTTTTCTTTTTAGTAGCAATGCTTAAGAGTAATGCTTCATATTTTGTAGTATTCTTTGTGTTTTTGAACTACAACTTATAGCTAGTTGTGTCAAATTTTCCTCATGAGAAATGAGCACCAAACCTACTCCTAATCCAAGATTTGCACAACTACTATCAAACTATAAAATCCAAATTCTTTGATCATTAGGAGGGTGAGGCTCTTCTTCAAGAGTATTGGAACTAGTGAACATCATATAGTTCCCACACTCCATTTCTTGATATAATATCTAAGCTTTATGATCATCAGGTTTTGTTACAGTAAACTTTTCTTTTTCCTCAAGTTCAAGCCCAATATTTTTGTCATCTACATGAATAGTAACATGAGACCAATCTAGTTTTATTTCACCTACAATATCCCTACAAAAATTCCTACTTATTAGCATGCCATAATTGATAGTGATGTCAACCACAATGATGGTCAACTTCATTTTTTTTTGGGTGCATGGCTAAGGTTACCTGGGCATCCTTTACTTGGCTTATTCGAGGGACTTTTTTTTGCATCCATGGAGTTAAAACTCCTAAAGGTTTTAGTTAAGGGCTAGCCTAAAGCATGGGAAAAAGTAGAAGGCATGACATTATTTGATGCACCCAAATCAATTATGTAGTTACTTATTTTGTGACCATTGACATATAGGGACACATAAAAGGGACTAGGTTTATAGCCAAGGGAGGTGGCTAGGACCAAAGATCATTCTTCATTGAATAGCACAAGAAGGAATAGTTCTTCATCAGCAAGAGAAAATATACTAGTGCTAGGCCTATCATTACTAGCAGCATTCATATTTGAGTGAGCTTTATTGCTAGTTTCTGCTTTGCAATAATCAACTAGCTTTTGTAATTCAGTAGGATTAGATTTTAAGTATTCTAGAGGAGAGACTTTAATATGGGCATATTTACAATATTGACTAATATCAAATGAGGAATTAGGCTCACCATTTGGCTCTAATTTTGAGAGATCTTGCTTTGAAGTTGAGGGGGGAGAAGTACTAGCGATGACTGGTGAAGTAGAAGGAGCAATATTCTGAATACAAACTGAGGTTGCCAAAGTTTTTTTCTTTTGGCTCCTTGTAGTTATGGTCATTTGTACTCCATCCAAAGTGGAAAAATAGTTGCCTCCTCTTTCTAAATTTGATTCATACTCCAAATAAAATGTTCAAAAGTCTCTAGGAAAAATATCTTCTTTACTTACTAGATATTCCACTGTTAGCTCATTACTTACATTCATCTACTTACATCTATTCATTTTAGGGAAAGAATCACTATCATGATCTTCCCTTATATGGAATATGCACATGCTTTGTTTCTTATGAGTTATCTCAATGTCAAGCCTTTGTTGAGTAGTTGGAAGCTATAATGTCTTTCCTTCTTGTTACTTTCTAGATATGTCTCGATAAGGCTATTGAAATGAAGGAGCTAATTTTATACCAATTTTCCTTTTCATGACAATCATCTCATTTCACAAATTTTGAAGCATTGCTTCCATGTTTTCATAGTGCTAGTAATAGTGCCTGTGGAAGCTCCACTATGAACGTCCCTCTTCCATTTCCTAGTTGCTATCAAATAATTTTCTAATTCTATAGCTAGAGTCTGAGTAGCTTGGAGATTTTCCACATGCACTCTTCTGATTTGAAAACTAATATTTCAAGGCATAGAACTAATGGAGAACATCTTTTGATTATTTTTAGTTGGTCTACTTATAGTAGGATTTTGGTTAAGAAATTTTTTAACCCTTGCAATGAAATCCCTCATGGGAATATTTGATTCCTTCTTGATTTGAGTGAGCTGAGACAAAAATGTATGCTCATCTTCTGTGCTTTTGTAGTAGGTTTTAAATCTATTTCACATGTCATCACAAGTAGTGATGCATCCAAAAGGCTGATGTTGTAACCAATCAGCCACATTGTTGACTAGTGTTTCAACAAGCATTCTTACGGCTACATCTTCATGTTGAAGGGAGACAACACTACATGCTACAAAGAAAGCAACAATATGTTCATTTGTAGAAACCTTCCCATCACCATTTAATTTTGTGAAATTCTTCTGGGAGGCTCTTGGTAAGTCATTTTTAGTAGCAAGGTGAAAAGGATGAATAAAGTTACCCTAGGGTATTGTCATTGCTATAGGAAGAATGAATAGAACTAGCTAGAAAGTAACAACAATTGGAGCAACAACTAAGTGTAAGGTCACAACATACACCATGATAGAATCTATGTTTGAAAAATAGGTGGGGAAGAGGATTGAATATGTCTCTAAGAAGTAGGATGGGGTGGAGGAAACAAAGCCCCATTGACTCCTTCTAACATCAAATATCTTGAACTAGCTCTCCCTCTTCTTAGGGTGTTTTCTAAAATGGGAAAATTAGCTTTCCTGAGCTCTTCGAACAATGGATCAATTTGACCATGATCACCAACACTCCTAGTATACTTAGGATTCTAGGTGAACTAACTTGTTTACAAATAGGTACCTTTAGGCTTTCCTCAACCTTCTCTACTAAAGCACACCTTCCTAGTACTCAACATTGGCTTCCTCTCATTCTAGTACAAAGTTGACTCTTCTATACTCATTTGTGGATTTTCTACTTCTCCAAGTGAGTGTATTCAACTAGTTGATTATGTCTTCTTGTTCATCTTGAAAGCCAAGGTTAGGCTGAATTGTTGGGATTTGGCCTTCATGAGGTAGCACCATTTTCCCTCATCGGTAAAAAAAAATGACTCAAAAAAATATGCGAGTGCGAAGTTTAGAGTTGTTCCAGTGAAACCATAGAAAGACTTACTAAGAATAGTTATCTTCATGTAAATTTCAATACTGGGAAAGATGTGAATTAGACATTATAGTTTTGTTCCCTAGTAAAATCACCAAAAATTGTTGCTTAACAATTTATCTTCCTTGATTTGGTTTATACCCTAACTCTTAATGTGCCCACTTGGTGAAAGACAAAGAAGTTAACAAAGGAATGGGTCAATGTAGTTGTTCTATCAAGGACCCCTGAATTGAAAAGATAAAACTCCCTTGTATGAAAAGGTTTGCAATGAATGTTGTTTTTAGTAGATCAACAAGACTTAGGGGTATGCTGTTAACCAAAGAGTAGAAGAGGTATGACCAGATTTCCATAAACTTTAAACAATCTAGATAGATTTTATATGAAAACTCACCAAGCTCCACAACTATGAATCCACATGTGTCAATTTTAAGCTCTTCTAACACTTAAATACAATCTATTCAATCTACTTGAATGCAAGATGTAACAATACAAGACTATCTACAATGCATACTACATAAGAAGAAAGAGTATGATTAACTAAGAAATACCCAAATTTCCCAAGTTTGTGAGATTTCACAACAACCACTTTCTTCCTACTCATTAGCTCACATTAACCAAACCCAAATTTCTCACATAGTCATGAAAATGCACATGAATTAACTTGCATAAAATAAAGGAAGTGAGGCAATACTATAAATGAGGGAAATAAAACTTATAACCACCAAAAAGAAAGAAAATAAACCTAATTTATTTGCAATCCTACAACTTTCATTAAGAAAACATTTCATTCTAAGCACTATACAAAAACTAAAAATAGACTAACATGAATGACACAATTAAAATATGAATGTAGAGTCTCACATAGTAGTCCCAGCTACAAGGGTTTGCCCACATCAATTTTTTTTTGATCTTCTTTACTTCTCAAAAAGTTACATTTATAGGCCCTTTTAGAATTGGCTAGTTACATTTCATGATTACTCAATCAGAACATCTTTGAACATTCTAAGAATAAGATTGACTAGATATGTCATCTATTATAAAGTGTTATCCTACAAGGAGAATGCCAAAAATGGCTACAATAATAGAAAGTGAGAGAGAGAAGAGGTGATACTTGTCATATCTTTGTAAGAAGAATGTAATACTTTGTTAGAGCATCAATTCTTCTTTGGAGTTAGGACTTTGGATCTCTAGGCCTTCATTGCATTAATTACATTCTTCAGTTTAATGACACTTGGGGATGAGAATATTGTCAGCTTTGATCATCCAGTAATCATGCATTTCTGTCAATTCTTCCACTTTGGAGATCCTTGATTGGAGCTTCTTTGACGCACCTTAAAACACAATCCACTATTAATAGTTCTAGAATCTTGGCCACTTGGAAATTTGATGGGTTAGCAACCTCTTCAATGAATTCCAAAAACTTATCCTTCATTCACTCAATGTTTACAAACTGACCATTATTGGTGACATATGATTTAATGTGTAAAAAAATTAAATTCTCAAATATATTTTTCATTACTTTCTTCACTAGATCATATATATCTTTCAACTCATGCTTAGACTTCATTGAGCTCTCATTTTTAATTCCAATGATTGCTTCCAATGAAGCAATGGTTCTTGACTTGACTTGACTATCCCATGGGTTACAACATTCATCTTCATGTTGACCACCTCTTGCAACATGACCAATTGCTCTATTAGGCTCTTTGATGCTTTGTGCATTGAAGCTTGGTGACTTGACACTGCTTCTCTCAATTTATTTGTGTTTAACAACAGATTCCCAAGGTTCTAAATGAGAGGGGGACCTTGGGCCTTCATTTCATCAATCCCAACTAGATCAATTTAACCAAATTTCCTCTACTACTATAGCTTAAGTAGAAAATTCTTATTCTCCTTTGCACTTGGGTTGGATGTGCTTGTAGAGGTACTTCCAAGTGTAGCTCTGATGTAGTCCATTAACTCTTTATTTGAGGCTTTGAGTACCTATTTTTCTGACTTTAACTCCTCTAATCTATCCTCAATCTTTACTTTTGTTGATTTCCAGATGTTGATCATAGAATCATGCATTGGAATGCCTATGTTAATCATTTCTAATATGAAAATCATTAGGACCTAGCTCATGAAAATTTCCCTCCTTCTGAGGTTCTGCAATCTCCACTAGTATGTGACCAGTAGAAGAATTTGTGGGCAATGTTGCTATAGCCTTTTCCTTCTTTTCCTTTTTTGATGCTGGTTGAGCTAAATTTTCAAGTATAATAAGGTCCTTAGATGGAGCACTTTCCACACATCTTCTCTTATTTTGATCAATAGTCTCTTAAAACCAATATTAAGTTGAAAGGACATTAAGTGATGACTACAAATCTGTAGGATCAAAAATTTTCCTCACAAATGGAGGTGTTACTTTGCTTTGGCTGACAATAGGAAAGATAATCATTTCAGTAATAAAGAGGGATATAGTGTTACCTTGTTGGGATGCTTCCTATTCTTTCCCATCTAGAGGGTTATTGTCACCATCAGGGTTGATGACTAGTATAGGGGAGGAGGCATTGGACATGATTTCTCCTTTTCTTTGTCTTTATCTTTCTTTTCTCCAACCTTTCTAGTATATGTTAGAGATCTTCCTCCATAGGTTCAAGTGATTTGAACATTCTTCTTAGGAGGTTGGTCTCCTCCTCTACCAACAAATTATGTTGGTTTGGTTGATGTTGATGTAGTAGCAGTAGTAGAAGTAAAAGTAGATGATTGGGTAGTTCTGGTAGCTACTCCACTAGAAGAACTCATGACTCTAGTTCTCTTTTTCCTTGCTCTGATCCACTCCACCCATTTATCTATCCTCTTGATGATACCTCACATAAGGACTTCCATTGTACTAATAATAGGACAATTAGATATAGTTGACACTATAGGAATGTCCTTGATTTTATCATAAGTTGAGGGACTCATGTAAGAGACATCATCTACAAGATAACTAACATCAATAGTGTCATTATAGAACTTAATCTGATCTAGTTCAACTTAGACCAATATTTTTCTTTTTTTTGGTACTCATCATAACATCTGGCCCAATAGTCTTCAATATCTAAAACATGCTTATGAGCATACCCTAGCTTTAGATGATCTTTTACAAAGTTAACTGGGTCATATTGGGGTCTTATCACCTCATAATCCATCAGTTTAACTTTTTTCTCAAAGGCCTTAACTAAATTCCTGGCATCAGATCTTAAGGCACAAGAATAAGGTCCTACCACTATTGGAAAAGGAACCCTGACTATCTTCTTCACATTTGAACATGAGGTATTTACCTCTAGTATTTGTCTACACATCTCAATAAGAACTACCTTGTCTATGAGATATTTAGGGAGTCTCTTTAGGAAGCCATCAAATGCACCAATTCTCAAGTAGGAGAAAGATGAAAATAGGATAGAACAACATCCAAACAAGCTAATTGCTGATATGGCTTCTAGTGAAAACCTCCTACCAAGGCATCCTTGCAATTCCCAACACAGACTCATTTTGAAGGCATCATTTACCTTTACATATTCTTCAAAGCTCCTTTGCAATTGGAGATGGGGGTAGAATTCATACACTTTCGTGTTTTCATCAAAATCTTTGATACTGGGAAGACCAGGCTAGAGATGATGTGTGGCTAAGGCTTATACCATATACAATGACATAAAGAACTATTTGAAAGCCTTTGCTGAATTTAGAAAAGAGGCTAGCTCTTCACATATAATTTGATCCCAATGAATGTGTTTTCCTTTAGCACAAATGACCTGGACCAAGTAGAAGTAATGCTTGATGAAATCCATGATCTCTTCCTTACCCTTTAGTCTTAGCAATAGAGCCAAGACATCCAAAATCTCCTTCTTCAGATTGGTACAAAAAAATGTCCTTAGCATCTTACTTTTTTTTCCATGAGTGGTTGGAAACCATGTTCTCTTCATATCTTCCCTCTTCAAAGTCTTTTTCTCATTGAACATTTATGCAAATGATGAAAAATCAATGTCATAATATTCTTCCTTTGCTGGAATTTTGAAAGTAGATTGCTTCAACTCTTTATCCACATAAAGTACAATGGATTTATTGGGTAACAAAATTTGCTACATTTCTAGATTATATCTCTCAATGTACTTCTTTAATATTTCTAGCTCTTGCATAGCCATGGGGAATTTGATAACTTTGACTAATCCACTCTCTTTCAATTTCTATGTAATTGGATGGATGGTTTGGGTGTTTAATCTTCTATGCAGATCACCTAGGTCATAAAATTTGAAGGAAGTATCATAAATGTACTTTAACTCACTCTCTAATCCAACTAGACAATCATAACCAGCACTTTTGATTGCCATTAGCTTATAATTTTACATAGAGAAGAAAAATTTCTTGAGATAATAGCTGTTACGATATGAAGACCTCTGTTTGGTAGAAATTTGATCATATAGAATCATAACTCACTCTGTAACCCGATCATATAGACTCATAACTCACCCTCATAACCTAGGCCATAAAATTTGAAGGAAGTATCATAAATGTACTTTAACTCACTCTCCAATCCAACTAGACAATCATAACCAACAACTTTGATTGCCATTAGCTTATAGTTTTACATAGAGAAGACAAATTTTGTTGACATAATAGCCATTACGATATGAAGAACTTTGTTTGGCAAAAATCCGATCATATAGACTCAAGAATTTGAACATTGGCGCCACATGAATGAAATAACTCACAACTAATGGTTGTGATGGTTAGATTTGCAATCAATTGGATAGATTAATAGCTCTTTAAATCATTTTACCTCTACCCATATGATGATTCATAAATCCAATGAACATAAAATTCACTTAAATTGCATTTAGTAGTGAGATTATTTACTTACCAAATTGATTGGGTCAAGCTTTAATTTTAGCAACCCTTTTAACTTCAAAATCCAGGACAAAGGTTTTCATTATGATTCTTAATGTGTGGGTAAGGAGGCATAAATCTATCTTTCCGTAAGTTTTCCTTTTCCTTTGATTCAAGATCACATCATGAGCAATATTGCTTCAGTGCCTTGGATATCCTATCACTTTCTTTTCTACAAAAAGCTTTCCCTTGTGATCTATTACATTCCTTGGAGAAGCAGTGAAATGGAATTTATGCCTTAAGGGCTTGGGCTATTATTTTTCTTTTAATCAGGTTTGCACTTCATAAACTACTCCATCATAAACAACTTTGTGTTATTTACAAATAATGTCTTCACATTTGAATTTAGTATTTCCATATTTTTATATCTTCTAGAATAGAAGATCCATATTTTCTTTTTGAAAAAAAGTATGATCAAGGCATATATTTTTTGAAGATTTTAACAATTAGAAGTATTTTTCTTCTTTTCCCAACATTGCTTTGAAAATGAACCTGAAGACGTTCTCTTCCAAGGGAAAATCACTTAGATTGATGGAAGTCTATTCCTCTACACAAAATCAAATTCTAACTTTGGATATTTACTCTAAGAGTTCCATAGATTCATATTTTTGTTCTTTTGATCATCTCATTATAAATCAATCCCTCATATACACCTAGAGATGTCAACATACTTTGCTCTTTGGGATCTTAACTAATGAAGTGCACCAAAAATGGGAATTTGACAACATATGCTGGAATCTAAAAGAAAAATTCTAGTGATAGGAGTTAATTGTAGAGCTAAAATAGGCTTTCTTCTCATTGGGAAGATGCTTAGATAGAAACCCACCCAAACCTAGATCACCTAAGACCTTGATGCAGAGTAAAAAGTGAGAATCCTACATAAAGGCATAGGGGGAAGCAAAGCAAGGAAAACTCAAAAAGACCCACAAGGAAAGTATCAAGGATGTTTGATGAGAAGAGAGACACCTAGGGGCTTTCTAGACAAGGACTTAAACATAATTTCAATGAAAACTCACCAAGCTAGAAGATTAAAAGGGATGGACTAAAAGTTGGCAACATATTTATACCTATTTTAGTTCCATTTCATTAAACAAAGCTAATCCTTCCACCAAAGTTGTAATTTATGCCTACTTTTTGGTTGCTTCCTCTATATGTTTAGTAGTTCTTTCTATCTCCATCCCTTGATCATTATGAATACTACATATGATGCCACCTTAACTAGATTACCCCTAGATGATCCATCAAAATCAAGCTTAAATCAACCATTTTTTTGTGGGTTCCATACATAGTACTTCCTCTTATTGTTGATTGAAGTTGGTCTATCACCAATAAAGTGACAAATTTTCAATCCTATCCATTGTCAACACATTTTTTCATCCCAATGAGACATTACCATCATTTTTTGATTGATTTTCATCAATCTATTATTAGTTAATTCAATAATAGATGCCTCAATTTTATTGATGAGTTTCTTAGTGTCCATACTTTTATCTTGGAAGATCCTTATATTCCTCTCCTACTATAGTTACCATAGAACTATGGAAGGGGAGGAAACCCATGGATTCTTATAGATAATTTCATTCCTTAGAATGAGCCATATTAAAAGTATTTGAGCAATAGTTTTAGGAAAAGCCGACATCCATCCTAATTGAGAGCATAACTATTACCAACATTGGATGTAATATGGACAATTTAGGAATAGATGATCAACACTCTCCTCCTCCAATTCACATAGGGAGCATCTACTTGGTCCTAGGTAGGCCATTTTATTAAATCTTTTTGTTGCAAGTACTTTTTTACCAAGGACTACCCATGTGAAAGACACAGCCTTGGGGAGATAGGCCTTGCCCCAACATAATTTAGTGGGCATATTGTTCTTGGTATTCTCTAGAAATTATTCTAACATTTTATAGCCCATTTTAGGGCTATATTATCCACTCCTAGATCCATCCCAAATTAGAGTGTCTTTTCCTCCCCTAAGGTAATCTTTTATGCTAGCACTATTTCCTATAAGATATATTTCTCTCTGGATGAGATATCCATTCTTTCAAAGTTTCTCTAATGCCAACCTAGACAATCTTGGTCAAATTCAAAATAGTCCCTTGCTCTTATCCTCCATCTCACTTGCCTAATATATCCATAGATTATTGGAAATATTGGCCTTTATCTAAAGCTTTGAAGCCTCCCCATGAATCTTTCCAAAAGATGGTGTTCCCCCATCTCCCAAGATCTAGGTTAATTTGTGTTGAATAAGATATCTACATTCCATCAGAAATTTCCAAATTATTGAGCCTTTGGGGGCATTAGCCTCCATAAAAAGGTTGATAGGATTATAATTATAGGAATGAGTATATTGCCTCAAGATGGAGTTCAAGACCATGGCCTCTTTTAGAATACTCTGGCCATAGAGAAAGATGTCATCTACAAATTTTGGGTGGGTAGTTCGTTCTAACTCATTAGTAATAGAGTTCCCTTTCACACTACCTAAGATCCTTGCCTGAGAAATGGATCTACCTAAGGCTTTTTCCATTAGGATAAAGAGAAATGGATATATAGGGCCCCCTTGTCTCAAACCCCTAGAAATACTAAAGAAACCTACCAGGACACTATATACAAGGATATATAGTTTAGGGGTACATATTCATTCAAAAATCAGCTCGATCCATCATTTAGAAAAACAAAAGGCCTCCAAAAATTTACATAAGAACATCTAATCTACTCTATCATAGGGCTTCTTGATGTCTAATATAATAAGCATACCTAGTTCTTTATAAATCTAGATATAATGAATTTCTTCCTAAGCTATAATTAATCCATCGTATGTGGAACATCTTGTTTATTAATAGTTTGTGTTCCTTGATATTTTGGTTTATACTTTGACTCTTTGATTACTCAATGGCTTATGGAAAACAAAGAAGTTAACAACAAAATGGGTTAATTTAGTAATTTATCAAAGACCCCAGAATTGAAAAGTACAATGACTTTTTTCTTTTAGGTTTTGGGGGTATGCTCTTAACCAGAGAGCAAAAGGGACAAAACCAAGTTTCTCAACACTTTAAATAACCTAGTTAAAGAAGGGGGAAGAACTCACACAATAAAACCTATTACAACCTAGATGCAAGGAAAATAAAAATGCATAACTATCTACGACAATAGGAAGAAATGAAGAGATGGTGCAATAAGTAATTTGCGGATTAAATAGTTAGCTAATATTTTGACAATACCCAAATTGTCTATCCCTTAGCTAATCCACACACCAACTTTCGATGTCCTTATGAAATGAATGAACTTAAACACACAAGCCATAATGAACATCAGAGAGAACAAGAGACATGCTTATGTTGAAATGAGTAAGACATATAATCTATTGAATGAAGAAAAAAAATTCAAGTTCATTCACATTCACTCAACTTTCAACATTAACACATTTATTCGATATACTAAACTTTAAACTAAATGAACATCAAAACTTAAAATGAACTCATAGTCACACATAGTAGTCCTAGCTACAGGGGTTTTCCAAAGTAAATTTTTCTGCTGTTGTCAACTTCATCAAAGATTACATTTATAGGCCTTCTTAGGATGGCCAATTACATTAGATGATTACTTTGTAGAGCATCTCTAAACATAAAGACTAACAATAGGACAAGCTTCAATCATCTAGTAGTCATGAATTTCTACCAGTTCATCAATTATAACACCCTTGGTTGGAATTTCTTCACTTCCCTCTTTATGATTGTGTCCACTGTTGACAATTCCTGGAATTTGGATAGTTGGAAGTTAAGAAGGTCAATAACTTCATCAATAAATGTAAATAACTTGGATTTCATTCTTTCGATGTCCACTAGCTTGCCATTAGTAGACATGACTTTGTGTGCAAGATCTTCAATTATAGAAACAACTTTTCAATAATCTTTTGCACTAGGTCATGCACATCCTTTAGTTCATTTGCATATCTCATGGAGCTTTCTATAACAAACTCCAAGGATTACTTGTAGTGGAATAATGACTCCTTGCCAGCCTTTAGAATCCCATGAGTAATGGTCACATTTGTCTTCATGTCTATCACTTCCTATAGAAGGGCTAATTGCTATGTCAACTTGTTAGGTGCCTTCTATATAGTTGATTGATGATTTGAAGCTACTTCCCTAAGCTTGCAAGCATCCAATACTAGGCTTCCCAAGTTTTCAACTAGTGGGAGACCTTGAGCCTTCATCTGATCTACCCATGCCCGGCCTACCTACCCAAATTGTCTTTCTTGTTGCAACTTTAGAAGTAAGTTCTTATTCTTTAAATTTGGGTAAAATTGACTTGTAGATATGCTTCTAAGTGCATACCTTATGTATTCCACTAGCTCTCTATGTGAGGCCTTCGATATCTCCTTCTCAACTCTAATCTCTTCTAGCTTATCCTCAATTTTCTCATTAGTTGACTTCCACATGTTTACCATGGAGTCATGAACTAGGATACCAAGATCAACTATCCTAATCAAGAAATCATCCTTTGAGAGCTCATGAAAATTTCCCTCCTTCTATGGCTCAACAATCTCAACCAAGATGTGGCTAGTTGTTGAATTTGTTGCTAGTCTAGCAATTGTCTTCTACTTCTTTGTCTTCTTGGAAGGCTAAGAGGAGGTGACTTGTGTGATCAAGTCCTTTGATGAAGCTACATCCTCATATCTCCTCTTCTTCCTATCAATGGTCTCTTCAAGCCAAGAATCTATAGAGAGCACATTGATAACAAATTGTAATGTAGTAGGGTCAAAAAAATTCCTCGAGATTAATGGAGTTGGCTTGCTTTGGGAAGCAATAGGGAAGGTAGCTAGCTTGGTTATTGAAAGGGATAAAGTTTCCCCTTGCTGAGATACTTCTTGTTCTTGGCCATCCATCAAGTTAGTATCCCCATCCAAATTGATGACTTGAATAGGGGAAGATGGATTGGCCACTAATTTTTCTTGTTCCTTCCCCTTATCCTTACCATCATCCTTCTCCCCAGTCTTCCTGATCTTCAAAAGAGGGCTAGCTTCACAGGTAGGGGTGAGTGGCACATTCTTTTGTGAAGGCTGGTCTCCACCTTGGCCAATAGACTATAATGGCCCTACAGATGTTTATGGAGTGGTTGTAGTGGTGGTTGTTGCAGTTGAATGGGTGGCTCTAGTTGATACTCCACCTGTAGAACTAGTGCTTCTGGTCCTTTTATTCCTTGCTCAGGTCCACTCCACTGATTTGCCTATTCTCTTGTTTATACCCTGCATGAGAACATTCATGGTGTCAATGACTAGATCTATAGTTGGTGTGCCCTTAATCTTTTTGTAAGATGTGGGGTGCATGTAGGCTCCATCATCTGCAAGGCTAGAAACATCAACAAAATCATTATATAATTTTTATTTATCAATGGTTAGCCTTGACCAAAATCTCTACTAAGTTTGGTACTCATTAAGACACCTAGACCAGAAATCTTCAATGTCTAGGACATGCATATAGGCATACCCCAGCTTTAGATGATCCCTTACAAAATTAACTAGATCTAATTGAGGTTAGAGCATGTCATAGTCTAACAACTTAATCTTTCTCTTAAATATCTTCACCAAATTTTGAGCATTTGATTTGGAGGCACATGAATATGGGTCTACCACTATAGGGAATGGAATCTCAACAATCTTCTTCACATTTGAACACATGGTGTTCACTTTGAGTATCTATTAACACAACTCAATTAGAACCACTTTTTCCTCTAAATACCTTGGCAACCTCTTAGGAAATCCATCATAGGCTCCTATTTACAAATAGGAGAAACTTGGAAACTAGATGATTGAGCATTTAAACTAGCTTGTAGCCAAAATTTATTTTGGTGAGAATCTCCTTTCAGGGCATCCTTGCAATTCCTAGCATATCCTCATTGTAAAAGCATCACTGATAGCTACATACTCCTCATAGCTTCTTTGTAGTTTAGACATAGGTAGAATTCATAGACTTTGGTGCACTCATCATAATTTGGGATGCTGGGGAGGTCAGGCCACAAATGGTGTGTCACTAAGGCATAGATCAAATAAGAGGACATGTAAAATTTCTTGAATCCTCTAGCCAAATTCAACCACGAGGAAAGCTCATGGTAGTTGATCTGTGCCCAATTGATCTACACATCCTTAGCATAGATTTCTTGTACTAGGAAAAAGTTGTGCTCGATGAACTCCAAAATTTCCTCTTTTCCTTTTGGTCTAAGAAGGAGTGCGAGAATGTCCATAATCTCTCACTTCAGATTTGTGCTAAATAGAGTCTTAGACAATTTTCTCTTCTTTGAGTGGGTAGTTTGGAACCAGGTTCTTTGCATGTCTTCCCCTCTTAGGGTCTTCTTTTCATTGAACATGGATGTGGAAGACTTGAAATCTACATCACAATACTGCTCCTTCATGGGGATTCCAAATGCAGACCGCATCAGTGCCTTGTTAATTTATATGAGGATGGACTGATTAGGAAAAAAAACTTGCTTTATTTCCAAGTTGTATCTCTCTATGCAATCCTTCACTAACTCAGGTGCATGAACTACCATTGGAAAACCAACTACTTCTACTAGTAAGTTGTCTTTAAGTTTCTCAGTGATTGGGTGAATGGGTTGAGATGAAGATCACCCAAGTTGTAGAATTTGAAAGATGTGTCACTCACTCTCCAAGCCAATTAATTTATTGTAACTATCAACTTTGATTGTCATTCGCTATGATTGCACAAGATGCAGTTCTTGATAAATAACAATTTAAATATACTTGATGAAACTAATTAGATGTAATTATAAGAAAATAACTTTTAGGAATTATAACATTGGTGCTACACAAATGGAATTAAGTTTGACCAATAATTATAACGACATGATTTGCATTTAATTCTATGAGTAGCAACTATTTAAACTTTCTATTTATTTACACATAAAATAATAAGTTCCAGAAAGCACTTTTACTTTACTTAAAGTAAAGTGATATGACTAAGAAACACTTAACAATAAAAATACTTTATCTTTATAGGAAGTGCTTTACTTTGCTTCAAAATCCAGAGTGCAAATATACTTACTAATTTTAAGATATGCAGGAGAGAGAGACACTTAGATTTTTTGCAACCCCATTTTCCTTTTATTTAGAAGCGCAACACGGGGAGTAATCCTTTGGAAATCTTGCACACTTTGCTCTTCCATTTGCTACCTAAGGCTTTTAACACAACATTTCCTTCATAACAGGTTTGCATCTCCATCACCAACTTCTCCGGAAGTATGTTTCAAGAATCTTAGAAGGATATTCATATCTTAGGATAACTTGACTTTCTTTTCTCAAAGCCCACAAGGAAGTACCCCCTTTTATTGTCTTGGGACTGAAATCCCTCTCTCAACAGTGTTTTCCAAACTAAGGCACAAAAAACAATATTCAACCTTTTACTTCAATTTGATGGCCCTGTTGCTACAACTCAAGCATGCCTTAGTAGTTATGAGCCTTTAAATGGTTCTTTAAGCAATGTGTCCACACTATTCGATCATTATAACTTAGATTTGGCTCAAGTTCACATAGCCTTAGAAATAGAAGAAACCAACTTCATTTTCATGAATATGTAGCATAAAAACCATAGACCCATATTTCCTCGTAGTACTTGATCTTATCTCCCCAAATTTTAATGAGACTCACTTTGGCTTCTATCCACAACTTTTTAGGCCTTTGGGCATGAGATAATCATCTTCACAACCTATCAATCACTATCACTACTTCATGCTTCAAATTTGCACTTGATGTAGTTCGTTCAAGGGGAATATCAGCTCGAAAGGTCCGAATCCATGGGACATGAAATGTTAGAGCAAGATAACAAATAATGAGGTGTAGAAAAAACTTACTTCTCATCAAGAAGACACTAGAAAAAACCTTGACCATGCTTAGATCACCTAAACCCCGTGTGCAACAGAAAAATAGGAAGCCTGCTTAGATGATGGGTAAGGTAGTGCAAAGGGGGACTTGAAAAAAAGTAAGCAAAGAACTTCAAGAAATATGAGAATTGACCTAAAAGAAACTTAGACAAAAATCTTGAACATACACTCACCTCTACCAATGACTTTCGACTTTCAAAAGGGGAAGACTAAAACTTGGCAACACATCTAGAGACAAAACTACTTTTTTCTTCACTTATAAGGTTAGGAAGAATCTTTTGGATTATGTTAGCCAAGGTCTTGGTGAAATTTTTTTAGAGGGTGTTGCAAAGTGCTATAGGTCTAAAGTCATTGAAGGTTTCTTTCTTTCTTTTTTTTTTCTCTCTTTTTGGTATAAGAACTATGAAGGTATTATTGACCTCTTTGAGAAGCTTGCCAAAAGTTTTGAATCCCTCAAGGGAATTTATTACATCTTCCCCTAAAATTCCCAACACTTCTAGAAGAAGGTTGTCGGGAATCTATTTGGATTTAAGTACTTGTTGAGGTTTATTTGGTTTAAAGTTGTCTTAACTTATTATTGAGAGAATTTCTTCAAAAATATCTTATTTTGGTCTAGGGAAATAAGTCTTGGGATATTTTCTAGAATCAACTATTGGGCCCTAAGGTTGGAGCTACATGAGTTGATAACAATATTTTTAAAGTAGTTTACAGATTTCAAACTTATGTCTTTAGGGAATCTTTAACAATTCTATCATCTCCTTTAATGAATGCAACACATTAATCATATGCTCATGTTTAGAGATATTATGGAAGTACTTCATATTTTCATCACCAACTTCTAGCTAGAATTCCCTTGATTTTTGTCTCCATAAGAATTCTTCTGTGGCTAGAATATCCTCATCTTGTTGCATTAACTATTTTTCTTCTAAGAATAGAGATTCATCCATTCCCTATTTCAAAACTATTCTATTCAACTTATCCTATTCTACTTCTATAGAAATATTATCTTAAAAAATATTCCCAAAGAATTTAGAGTTCCATTCCTTATGTTTGTGTTTAATAAATTTTAACTTTCTAAAAATCTGCAAGAGTTTAGCACCATATACTTCTATCTCATTCCACCATTTTTTGATCATTTCAAGACGATTGTCATTCTTGAACTACATTATCTCAAATTTGAAAGGATAATTGCAAGGTCATTTCTTCTCAATAATTCTCAACTCCATAGGGAAATGATCAGAATTAGATAATAGTCCAACATCTCAAATAAAAGAGATAGAATATGCCAAAATATCCCCATGGAAAAAGAATCTATCTAGATTCTCTAATATATTACTAAAGACTTTCCTTCTTTTATTCCATGTGAAGGATTATGAAGAAAACATGATTTCTATAAGCCCATTCCTACTAACCCATTTAGAAAATTCCTTGGAGGCTAAAGACAACTTCCTACACCTCCCCCAGTTTTCTAAGGGTTATAGAATTGCATTGAAGTCCCCCTATAACAGATATATCATTCCTAAATTTGTTAATTTTGTCCTTAAGCTCCTTCCATACTTTAGTTTTGTCCCGACCTTGGATTGATCCATAAAAATTAAAGAGTTTGAAATAAACATTTGACCTTATTCCCCTAACAAACTTGCTTATCTAGTTCTTATGGAACTCTAGAGAAGATATAGAGATATTCCTATGATCCCATATGATAGCTAGTCCACTCAAAGCTCCCACAATAGGAGAATCCCTAATCTCCTACAACCTTATAGATCTCCTAAAATTTCCATATCATCTTTAAATAATTTGGTTTGAAGAAGGATACTGTCTACTTTGGTAGTCAAGATGCAACAATTTAGAAGATGATACTTGTTAGGGACATTAAGGCCCCAAACATCCCAAGAAAGGACATGCATGGCTCTATGGGAAGGACCTTCCCCTTCCCATCATAAAATAGATTGGTTAATTTTGCTTGAACTTGGGCTTCTCCATCTCTTAATCTAATCTCTTGAAGGGTTTTTCACCCTCTTTTCGTAAAGTACCTAGCATAGCTACAATTAACTTTGCTAGGATGATTTTTAGCTAGCCCTAAAGTTTCTAACTCATCTCTTTTCAGAGATCCTAGATCTATTAGAAGATTCCTTACTTCTAAGCCTGAGAAGGTTCCTCATCAGGATATTTTTAATGAGAAGAGATTTTTGTCTCATAAGCTCTTCTTCATCACATATTTTGTCCATCAACTATTCCATGAGTCATCCACCACTATGTCATTTAGAGATTCAATTAAAGTATTCACTTATTCTTCCACCCTCCTAGGTGAGTCATAGATGAAATCTTGAGGGACACCTCTATGATCAACAATCCCTAAGCTATTATTAGTCATTGAAGGCATTGCTAAGCTTATCTCCATGTTTGTAAGCTTTGACAAAATCAAATCATTCTCTCTATTAGGCTCAACTAGAGTCTATATAGGGACCAACTGAGAAGAATCTTTCATAGATTTTGAGGGTGAAACTTCTCCTCTAAATGATTATGAAGCCTAACTATAACTGACTGAAGAGGAGGATTTGCTTCCCTAATCCCCCCTTCTTTCAAATTATCATCAACTAAAGCTAAAAATCTCTAATTTCCTCATTGAGGACGACTACGATATTTGAAGTTAGGAGAGGGGAGAAAATATGGGCATCTAGAGGGAGAGGGGATCACTAAAAGAGGATTCCTTTGTGAAAGCACCTTCCATGAATCTTGATTCAACTATTTTGATCCTACCATTGACATTGATGTCTAAGGGTTTAGGATTCAGGACATTAACATCCATGCTAACAATAATAATAGTGCTAGAAATTTTTAGGTATGTTTCAACAAAGGAAATGAATGTCCCCAATTTATTTCCTATAAGTTTTAACATGTCATTAACTACTAGCTCAATCATAATATTAGAAAACTTTACTACCTACTCAATGTTAAATGCTTCAAATTTTTTAGGATAAAAAAGGGTTTCAAATCCATAGTCTTACAAGGTTTACCTTTGTAATTTAGAGCATCACCATTTAAAATTCTACTTTTAAAATTAGAACTATAACAATCAATGTAAAACTAATCATTTTTCAAAATAACTATCCCTACTTGATTACCAAAAGAAACCTTAATCCAGTTAGCAAAAATTTCAACTCATATACTTGTACCTGTCCATCTAGTGAGGAATCTATATTTATGGTATTGTCAATAAATGTATTCAACTAAGCTTCCTTTTAGATTTAGAAAGTCTTTCCTCCTGGAGAATTAAAGGTCATTTTAGGGTTTTCCTAGTTGTTCCGGTGTTAATAGTTTCTTTTTTATTTTTTCATTGAATTTGATCCATCGGGGTGGGGGAGGATCATCTTGGATCTTCTTTTGAAAGTGGGGAAAAAGGATTGGAATGAAACAATGATTTAGAAGAATATTAAAAGTCTTGCCTTTAGATGGGTTGATTGAGTTGGTTTGAACATTGTGGCAGCTAGAATGAAATGATTTCCAAGAAGGGTAAAGCATATAGTGTTTTTTAGAACACATGACATTGCCTGTAATATTTTCAATATCTGCTTGAAATATGAAGTTAGCATAATTCACATAAATTATAGAGGTCATCAGATTAAAAAAAAAACTTGTAAGTCATATTATATATTATATCAAATAGTTTTGAACCTTACTAGTAGTGAACAAAATCTTGTGAATATATGTTTTTTTTAAGGGGAAATATTATCTTTTATCAACTTAGTGTTCAATGCAAAAAAAAAATGTGATTGTTAGTTTCATAAATATTTTAAATATATAACAGTAGACAATCTTCTAATTATAAATATACAATTGTAGACAATTCTCTAATCCTTGAAATATTTCAAATACATAACTTGTATAAAATATTATAATTTTTAAAATGCTTCAAATGGGGTCATGACTTAGGGTAGATCTTCACATGGAGTGAGGAGAAGGCTTCATGCAATTTCTTAACTTGTTCCATATTTATGGAGTAATCTATGGAGAAAGAGGTCCCATGCAAGCTCCATTTTTTCTTCATAGCTTGAGATGTGGTTGTATGGAGGAGGGCAAGTACTTAAAAAATAGTGGTCATGGCTCAAATCGTTAATGATTATTCTAAACTAGGAGTTTCTACTAATTAGCACTCCACAATTTATGGTAGTTAGTGACATAACAATGTCTAAGTTGGTTGGGCAATTCCTAACTCCCAATCTTTTCCACATACTATCTCTAAAACATAAGGGTTATTACTTTTGATGAAAATTTTAAATTAATTTTATAAACTCTTCTTTTGACTTGAAAGATCTTCTACTCCATAAGAATAGTTTATTTTTATTTTCTAAACATAAGCTCCTTCACAAAAATAGGAAACACAAATTATATTATCCTTTTCCTATAATTTTAATTGGCAATAGGAACAACCTCATGGGAACATGATAGTAGTAGCCTTAAATTTCTATCTAGGCCTTTTACTTTCAATTTTGATTAATTATATTTTTAATATTTAAAAGCTGAATTGTATTTAACAATTCATAAGACCACTTATTTTAAACACTTATAATTGTTGTTAGTAATGTGAGTGAATCTTTTTAGGAAGTCCCTTCCATGAAGCCTTTATTTCCAATCTCTAAATAGTAGCTACCAAAATATTCTAAATTATTAATTTTGTCTAATTTTAAACTTATAAGTGAATTCCAAGAGGAAAAAAAAGAAATGTACTTGAGAAACAATATAGGAAATAGTAGCTAAGAAAATATTCTAAATTATTAATTTTGTCTAATTAAGTTGATAAGCTTATTATTCTGAGACTTGCCCCCAGAATGTTATGACATTCCGATAGTGTCGGACATTGTACAATAGAAAAATGACCATTGTAAAATGAAGATCCTATGTTTTGGTATCGAAAAAAATGCCATGTGAAATAAATCATCTCTATGAGACACGTGGGAAGGGAGTGTGATCGATGAAGATGGTAATGGAGAGGCCATTCTACAGATAGGACGCAATGGATTGATATGCCCACAATCTGGCAACATACATAAAAATTCCTTGTGCAACTAGAGCAATACACATCGTTTGTCTAGGATAGCAGCTAGCACCTGCAGAACACCACTTTGGGATATGAACATATGATCACCATTATTTGTATGGCCTCTTATTCCTTTCATTCTCACATAGACATAAGAGGAAACCATTGTTGTGGAGACCAATACTAGTATTCCTACAACTATTGCATTACTTCATGCAAATTCGGTGTTGCTTTACCATCATTAATATTTAATATTTAGATTCATTTTTATAATGACATGATTTGATGGTAGTGACTAAAATATTCCAAAGTATTTCAGCATTGTGGGTTGAGTTGCTTTGAGAAACTATAAAAATATTGGAAATTGGAAACGTTGATCATCAATTTGATTACCACTTTTTCGAAACTTCATATTTTTGTTGGTTTTAGGAAAAGATCTTTGGAAAGAATGTTATTTTTTTTGGAATAGAAACAACATCATGTTTGTAATGAAAAACATGGGAAGGTAATAACTCTCCATCATGTCGTGTACTTGTGGCATGTTTTATGGGTCGCTTTGCCTATCCCTATTAAAATTGCCAAAGGTAAGAAAGATTTAGGGATACGAAAATCATAGGAAGTCAAAGTTTATGAGAACTGGTGTAGGATTTTTGAACAAGAGGTCAAGATGGTTGGGGAGAGGAGCAAGAAGGAGCCAACTAGGGAGGCAAAAAAATGGAGGAAAAGAACAAAGGTCTAGAACAAGTTGGAGAAAGGTGGAATAGTGAGGTACATTTAGAAACTCCACAACTTTAATAAGAAGATCACCAAACTCATGGTGAATACATGGAAGGATGGGTACATAAAAATTGATGGGGTTTCTCACAAAATCAATGTGGAAATGATAGCTTAGATAAAAAAGATACCCATGGAGGGGATCAATTTTTATAGGGATAAGAAAATGTCCACAAATGCAGTTAAAGATTTTGTGAAGAATGAGGAAGAAAGGAAGCAGTTAGTGAAGGTCAAGACATACTACGAAATGGAGTCGATAAAAATTTGTGGAGGTATATTTTAAGGGCACTTATTGAATTTATATCTTTGGACACTAGATTTGATAGGGTCAAAACACACCACTTTGTTCTGTCAAATCATTTTAGACATGGCATAAAAATTTCCTTTCCTTTTTATCTGTTTACTTCGATGAGTAAGGGCATTTAGGGTTTTAAGAAGAAACCCAGTGCAAACCCAACCCTTCATGAGGGTTTACTACGGTTGTTCTATGAATATCTTAAGAATTAAATGAGGGGGAAATATTTAGGCCACTTTGGGGATGATTTAGAGGCCACTGGGAGCTCAAACTATTCTGACTCTGAGGAAGTTCAAAGTCTAAGCTCCAAAGATGAGGATAATACCTCGTTAAAAGGCAAGAAGCCTAAGCGATGGGAGAAAATTTCTCCTCTAGCCAGTACTGTTCCTAGCAGAAAGAGCCCTCAGGGCTTAACCTCCAACCTAGTGAAATAAGAGGAAGAGGAGTACAATGAAGAAGAAGAGGAAATGGAGTCAGAGGAAGAGAAGAAGGGGGAGGACAGTGAGAAGATGGGGGAGGATATTACTATTCTATTAGGGAAACCCAAAAAGAGAAAGGTCAAGGAGGAGTTGCGATCGGAAGAGAGAAAAGATATGACCCCTGAGGCTTCGGGACCTATCCCTTCTATCTCTCCATCTTAGGAGATTAAGAAAACCGTGGTGGAAGACAATGGGGAGATGATTATGAAAGATAGAAGGAGGTTGTGGAGAAACTTCAACACTAAAATGGCAAAGATGCAGATTGTTAGGGAGAAAATGAACTTTCAAGTCATGGAAGACATAGAAGGTAAAGCCCATTTTGATGAACTCATAAACCTTGCTCTAGTTGCAATTTCAAATAATGCAAGAAAAATAGGGTTCAATCTGCTCAATAATGCCAAAAACAACATGATAGACAATTTTCACTTTATCAAGTGGCTGCTCCATGAGATTGAGGTGCTCAAGGAGAAAAGGAGCTAGGAAGGTCATAGGAAGAGCAATGACTAGGGCCATCGTGCCAACCAGGAGGATCATTTCCCATAGGTTGAGAAAAGGGTGCAAAAGATGGAGATATTGAACCAAAACCTGGCTAATCAGGTGATCGCTACTCTAAACATCCTAAATGAGAACATCAATAGTTTGGGTGAATTGCTAAAAAATGTAGGAATCGGTGGGGAAAAGGAAGAAAAGGCTAGCATGAATGTTAGGAAGATCGAGGGAGAAATGAAAGAGACCAAGGGTCAGGTGGAATGAACTAACAACCCAAACTAGGAACGTGTGGATGTGGAGATCTAGAGTGCCAATGAGGAAGCAACAAATCTACAGGACCTAAATAGTGAGAAATAATTTTTAGTGGTCTTATTTTCTTCATCCTCTCTTTAGTTTAGAGTATCTGGCTTTTGTTTCCTGGCTTTGAGCCTGTCTTTTGTTATGGCTTTTTATAATCAATTGCATAGGGTCTAGACATTATTTAAAATTATTATTTCAGATATTATGTAAAAACTCTTTGGTTTCAGGATCCCTGTAAAACCTATTTTTCTTAATAAAAGACATCTTGAAATGGAAAGATACAAGCAATGATATTGAGGGAATGCAAGGTAAAAAAATCGTAGAGTTTTGGAGAAAAAAGGGTGTGGTATGTGTTATTTTTTCAATTTTTTTTAATGTTCAGAAATAATAATTAGAAAAATCATATAGTATGCATAAATATTAGAGTAAATAAATAATGAATATATAATTATGTAATATTAATTTTATTTATTAAATTAAAGATGAATGGTGATATTTTTAGAATAAGCTGTTAATAGAAATATAGATAACTAATAATATATTTAATATATTCATTAAACAAAATGTTAAAAATATCTTCTAATTATACACCAAATATACAAATTAATAATATTATAGCTTCAACATCTTACTCAACAAGTAGAAGATATTTAGAGGTGATACACATTTATTAAACTGGATAATTGAATATTTCACATTATTTAGCATAGTTTCTCCTATTAATATCAAAATAGACAATGAAGTGACATGTTATTGAAGATCAAAATAGACAGATGGGGAGGAGATGACCATGATGTGATAGGCTCAATTTTCTATTATTGATTTCAAAGTCCTAGGTTGTAAAATATCAGTTAAAAGGATAGAAAAATATAATGAGACATAAGGGAAGATAGGGGTGAGATGAGTAAGATAAATAATAGAAATAGTAAAGAGAGATGACAAGGTGAAGATAGTGGTAGAGATAAAACAATGAGGGCAATACTGGGGGAGAGAAATTATAGACAAGTGGTTTGGGATCATATATCAAAGTAGGGGATAGTTATGAAGTAATAAATAGAATGAAGAGAGGGTTAGTACAAACATATAGAATGATAAATATCTTTGAGGTGATAGATAGATCTAATCAAAGAGAAATTAGAGTAAAAAGAATAAAGATAGATAGAGAGAGAGAGAGAGAGAGAGAGAGGAGAGAGAGAGAGAGAGAGAGAGAGAGGGGTAAGATACGATAGAGAATTTGAGTAAAAATGATTTGGCATTGACATATATATGACTCTACGATTGACTATTGTCTTAGCCATAAATAGTAGCCAAACATTATTCATTCAAAGTTCCTCCCTATGAAAGGAGGGGTTTCCTCTACCACTATCAACATTTTAATGCCAAATATCATTACCAAAGTAATAAAAATGGACCCAATATTTTTTAAAAATATTTTATTTTACATAGAACCTGTATTCCCATGTTATTTAAAACATTATGAAAGAATAACAAATTGGAGAGATAGAGATTATGACAAATATTTCAACATTAACAACACAATGACATCATTTAGTTTCTATAAAACTATCCACAAAACCCTTTGAGAATTATAATGGACCACCATGGAACCATGAGGATCCCAAATGTGTGCCAATAGTGCATGTCACTTTAAGTAGCCAAAGACAACTACCAATCACCATTATACAAAAATCTGAAGGGCTCACACTACTGAAAGTAACCGTGGATATCAATGTGTTGAAGAGATAACGCCTTACTTTCACAACTATATCGAGTGTAAAACTAATAGATGGGCTTCACATTTGACCTACTTTTACTTTTGAAAGTTACTCCAAAATGAAAAGTAATCCATATACAATTATACAGAAAAAGGAAGAGGCCCTAGATCATATGACTCTTCAAACAAAATGTTACTATTCTAAGTGCAAAAAACAATACAAATGACATTTTTTTTATGGATCATCTTGCTCGAACTACAAAAATAAATTAGAACTAGTAGTAAAATAAAAATTATGCAAACAAATTATCACAAGTATACAAGACTATCGGCGTAACCCTTGCACCCTTCAAAGGTGCAAGTGCTAGTTTTAAACTTACGAGTGCACTCAAGAAATAATATATATTGTATTGATGTTGTTTCCCAAATTCTCACTTAGCTATTGTAATATAAGCTTATACTTCTAATCTAATGTTCAAACTAGCTTATACTTCTAACCTAATGTTCAAACTAGCATTGAACTATTATGATCACAAACTTATACCATCAAATTTTAGCCTTTAACATTGTTAAATGAGGATGAGGTTCAAAGACACACACAGCCATTCCACTTTGAAAAAATGAGGATGAGGTTCAAAGACACACATCCATTCCACTTTGAAAAAATGTTCCCTAGTAATATAAAACGTGATAATTTAAAGGATCAATCACAAAAGCAGATGACCGTCTGGTCCATAGAATTACATGGGAAAAACATGCGTGCGTGGGAATCAAAATTGGGGTTTGTATACATATTCCTCCGTACCCATTCTTGCCAAACATTATTGAAGTTATTTACATGTTTATTTTTCATTTGTTTACATTGCCTGATTCTCCACTCCATAGAATAAAACAGAGACAAGTATGGAAGGAAAACCTACTGTATCTCCAAAGCTGCCTTTTATGCCCACATCTATTGGAACAAGAAAAGGTAAGCTTACATTTTCTTTACTGTTTTCATTTATCAGGATCCCACTCAATAAGATTGTATGATTTTTCTGTTTTCCTGCTTGTATTATGAATTGGGCACATCTATTGGAAAAAGAAGAAGTAAACTTACATTTTCTTTAATGTTTTCTTTTATCAGTATCCTACTCTAATAAGATTGTATAATTTTTCTCTTTTCATGCTTGTATTATGAATTGGGTATTTCTGATTTTCGTTTATAATGATGGGTTTTAAAGAGCTTTGGGAAAGACTCTGAATTATTTTTGTTTGTAGGATGCCCTCCAGAAGCCATTGGAGTTCAACAAAGAAACACTCAAGATAATAGGAGGCTGTTATCAACATTAGTGGGTATGGAAAAATGGGATGCTGATGCAATTTCAAATATGGCAGATAAAGATGTGAGCACAAAGATTTCATGTTCAAAGGCAATGGCGGATTTAAGAGAAGCATGGATTCCTCAAGAAATGCAGTTAACAGAAACTTGGATTCCTCTTGAAATGCCATTTGATGAGCTTCTTTACCTGTTTGAAGCTAATAATGTATGGTAGATACATTTTCATAGCAGCTGTCTTAGAAAATTCCACAACAATTTGGACTTTAATTCAAATCTTTTATATGTACATTCATAATTCATGTTGATTATTTTCAAGCTGGAATAGCTGCTTTATTGACAATTGTTGTTATAAACTTTGTAGATTTTCAAGTAGTTATTGTTTTTGAATCAAGAAACTTCCTGCCTTTTATTTCTTGATTCTGCATCACGAAACTTCCTCTTCTATTTATAAGATCAAATCTGTAACCCAATTTTCTAATTCTCATATTTGTGATGATGAATCAATGGTAACAAAAAGAATGGGTTTACATCTTATCTTGAAAAATCTTATGATTTTTTTTCAACCACAATGTTAAATAATGAGAGAGGGGGCAATGTGGCAAGCTACTTGGACAAAAGAGGTTTTAGTTAGGGGTCTTCCAATATTCTTCAAGAACTCTAACATTCAAACACAAACATACCTCCAAGTTCCACAACAAAAATGTTAAATTTCCTTATAAAAAGCACGTGGAAGAAAATAAAAAGAGTACTCTCTTCCCTATTATTACACATTTATCAACATGAATATTCAACAAGATATCTAAAACTATCTTTCTAATATTATCTACAAGACTAGGTTTTGTATATCCAATTTTTCAAATAGTGAAGAGAATAGGATAGACTTGATTTGCAAATGAGAATCCAACATTTCTTTGAATGAACGAGAGACATCATCAGACATTTCAAACTTTGGTTTGAGTGAATCAACCACTCTTTCTTCTTCCTTTACAAAGCCACATTTTCAACATTAATTAAACATCTATCATACTATTTCTATAAGTTGTCTATATAGAAGACCACTAATCAAAGGAATGTTAGAATGATCTTCCTTTAATTCCTTAATGATTTGGCGAACAAACATTTCAATTTATTTTAATAATTTTCCTTTATCTTCTTTGGATTCCTTCATAAAGATACTGATCTTCTAAGATGTTGCAAATGTGAGCAAATTAAGGAGTTATTATGGATGTCAGCATGATTGTCATTTATTTCAACTTTTTCTATTGTATGTATGGTTGTCTTTGACTACTTTTCTATAATCAATTTTGAGTATATTGCTCTACATACCTTGTACTTTGAGAATATATTGATGCAACCTTGGCATGGTGTTGCAGACTCTTTTGTTAAGATATATATATTAGGTGTTTGAAGTTTGAAACAAAGTACTATAAATTTGGTGATTGTTTAACTTAATTGTGACCAACTCTAGTTATTGTGTGAAATACATGCTCCACACTTCAGTGCATGACTATTTTTAATGTTCCACTTTTGGAGATGAGTTTTTAGTATTGTTAGCTTCAATCGGCTCATTTGACACGAGATTTTTGATTTTGAAACTTCGTTTCAAAGTTTGATGGTGTTTCTATTCTAATTTTGACTAACCTAAGTGTTTACATTTCATTATTATGTCTCTTAAAGATCTAGTTAACTACTTGTACTTGGTAAACAAATGCTATAACTCAGTAAATTAAATTATTACTTTCTTTTCAAGCATTCATGCATGCAACTGAAAATAAAGTGAACACAAGGGACACCAGATTTAACGTGAAAACCCAATATGGGAAAAACCACCAAGTAACTAGTCACCAATTTTTCACTCTTCTGAAGTGAGCCCTATTAGGAGCCAACCCTGTTAAAGGTTACAATACACACTATTAGGTGTGACCCTGTTAGAGGATTTAATCACCCTGTTAGGAGTGGCCTCGCTAGAGGTCTTTAGAACAATTCAATTGAACTGTCACCTTGTTAGAGGATTTACAAAATGACTATTAAACCAACTTTGTTAAGAGATTTGAAATCACTGCTACAATGGTTAGAAAGAAACAATGAATTAACCTGAATAAGATGCAACTGAATTTGCTAGATACAGGTCTCTGTTCAGCATCATTAGATCCTCCTTGATCAAATATGACTCTGCTGCTTCTCAATGATCTCTGATCATCCTTCGAATCTGCTTCCACAACAATTAGTCTTCATATCATATTAATTTCACATTCTTCCACCTCATACATCTTTGAATTTGCAACTTGACTTCTTACTTATATCATTCAGGTTGTCAAGTCAGCTCATTTACATATTACATTTACCAATAAACCATTCAACAGTCGGCTATAGATATTATTCTTAAACAAATAAATGTCCTTTATTGGCCGACCCTGCTTGGTAAATACTGCTTCCAAAAATTTCCAGAGTTAACCTTCTTGACTCGGTTAACATTACAATATCTTAAAATCCTTTGGCTGCTGAGTTTACTCCGTAAGAACTGCTTTTACCAAATTACCTTTGATGACCGAGTGAACTCGGTAAGAACTATTTCTGTCATATTTTCTTTGATTACCGAGTGAGCTTGGTAAGAACTGCTTTTGTCATATTTTCTTCGATTACCAAGTGATCTCGGTAAGAACTAAATTTCTTTGATTACCTTGAAGGCTTGGTAACCAACTGTCTACTCGGTAGACATTGCAAGCTATCTTTACTAACCTTTTGGGCTCGGTAGACACTGTCTATTGCCTTGCTGACCTTTTGAGCTTGGTAGACACTGTCCTTTGCTTTGCTGACCTTTTGAGTTTGGTAGACATTGTATGATGATTGATATGACATTTGTATGACATCAAAGACAACACACAATTGAACAATTGTATCCAACAATCTCTCTCTTTGGCATTGATGGCAACACAACATGTCATAGAAGAATGAAATTTGAAAACAAGTCTTTTATTGACAAAACTCCCTCTTACACAAACTCTTATTATTTGCAAATTTTAGAAAGATATGACAATATATATTCTCCCTCTTTGACAACACATGCCAAAGATAACTCAAAACAACTGAATAACATTGTACCTGATGTACTTATTCATATGCAATGTCTTCATTGGTTTGCTGCATCAATTGATAGATCTTCAATTCTATTCATGTTGATGCATCACTAAACTGTATTTTAGTGAGCTTCAAATAGGGGAATGACCCCTAACTTACCTCTTAGATACAAGAATGCATCCTTAGGTAAAGGCTTTGTGAATGTCAGCAATTTGTTCCTTTGTATGCACATATTCCAATCTTATTTCCTTTTCTTGCACCAATTCTCTAACAAAGTGATACTTTATGGCAATGTGCTTGGTTTTTGAATGCATCACTGGATTTTTGGAGATGTTAATTGCACTTGTGTTATCACAAAACATAACAAATGGTTCTTTGATTTCTTGCTTCATACCTTCCAATAGTTGTTTAAACCACACAATGTTTGAACAATTCACTGCTACTGCAACATATTCAGCTTCTGCTATGGATTGAGATGTACAATTATGCTTTTTTCTTGTCCAAGAAATCAATCTTTTTCCAAGAAAGAAAGCTCCTCCACTTGTGCTCTTCCTGTCATCAATATTTCCTGCCCAATCTGCATCAGTGAACACCTTTAAATCCAATTTTCCTCCAAGTTTATACCATAATCCATATTCTTCAGTTCCTTTCAAGTATCTCATGATTCTTTTGATTGCCATCATGTGATTTTCTTTTGGTTTTGCTGAGAATCTTGCTACAATTCCTACTGCAAGGGCAATGTTTGGTCTTGTGTGCATTACATATTGCAACTTTCCAATCATAGATCTATACAATGTCTGATCCACTTCCTTTGATTCATCATCCTTGGTGAGTTTTAATCCAGTACACATAGGAGTCCCAACTGGTTTGCAGTCTTCCATACCAAACTTTTTCAGTATCTACTTGATGTATTTAGATTGAGTGATGTAAATGCCATTTTTATTCTACTAAATTTGAAGACCAAAAAAGAATTTTATCTCACCAAACATTGACATTTCAAATTCCTTGTTCATTTGTTCTAAAAATTCTTTGCAAAGATCATCATTTCCTGTGAACAAAGTATCATCTACAAATATTTCTACCAAAACAATCTAATTATCTAGTCATTCCTTTATGTACAAATTGCTGTTGTCATTAGTTCTTTGAAAACCAATCTGAATAAGATAGTTATGCAATCTTTCATACCATGCTCTAGGGGCTTGTTTCAAACCATATAGTGCTTTATGCAACTTGCAGACCATGTCCTTCTTGTCTGGATCAACAAAACCTTCAGGCTGCTCAATGTAAACCTCTTCCTCCAATATGCCATTGAGAAATGCTGACTTGACATCCATCTGATAAACTTTTTATCCTTTGTGTGCAGCATATGCAAGTAAGGTTCTAACACCTTCCAATCTTGCAACAGGAGCAAAAGTTTCTCCATAGTCTACACCTTCTTTTTGTGAATATGCTTTGCATATAGTCTAGCTTTGTTCCTTGATACCTTACTATCTTCATTTAGTTTGTTTCTGAATACCCACTTTGTTCCAATCACATTCTTGTCTTTGGGTCTAGGTACAAGAGTCCATGTTTTATTTTTCTCTATCTGTTCCATCTCTTCATTCATAGCTTCAATCCAACTTTCATTGTCTAGTGCATCTTTGACATTTCTAGGTTCAAAATTAGCAAGTAAACAAGTGCCTTTCAACTTACTTCTTGTTATTGTTCTTTCTGATTTATCACCAATGATCTAATCTAGTGCATGATGCTTTTTGACATATTTGGCTAACATGGGCTCCTTGCCTTTTGAATGACTTGCATTGTTGTCCTTCTGTCTCTCAACTTCTAGTTCTGATTCAGGTTGCTCAAGCTCGGTAGATGCTAACTCGATAGCTTCTGTTTGTAACTTGGGTTCTTGCAGCTCTATGGATGCTAACTTAGTTTGAACTTCTCATGATTCAGTTAATGAAGATTCTAGAGTTGAGGATTCTTGATTGATTGGTATACTTGGTATTGTATCAGGTTCAATGTAAACAAATCTTCTGTAGTCTTCAAGTTCCTTTTTGCTTTCTTCTTCTGTTCTTTCTGCAAATTCACCAACTTTCACATGTGCACTTTCTACAACTTTTTGAGTAGATAAGTTCAAACATCTATATGCTTTGCTTTTGCAAGAGTACCCGAAAAATATTCCTTCATCACTTTTTACATCAAATTTACCTTTTCTAGATTCTTTCAAAATGTAACATTTGCTTCCAAATGCCTTTAGATAACTTACATTGGGTTTGTAGCCATACCATAATTCATAGGGTGTTTTCAATGAGTCATTTTCCAGCTATACTCGGTTCAAAGTATGAACTGCAGTGCTGATAGCTTCCTTCCAGTATTTGATAGTAATTCCTTTCTCAATCATTAAGGTTCTTGCACAATTCATGATAGATCTATTCCTTCTTTTTGCTATTCCATTTTGTTCTAGAGTTCTAGGTGCTGAAACCTGTCTTTTGATTCCTCTTTCAATGCAAAAGTTATTGAGCTCATGTGAAATGAATTCACCACCTCTGTCAGACCTTAAGCATTTCAGCCTTTTGCCTATTTCTTTTTCTACTCTGGTCAAATACCATTTGAACTTTTCAAATGCTTCTGATTTCTCTCTAAGGTACATGACAATCATCATTCTTGAATAATCATCAACAAACAGAATGACGATTTTTTCACTAGTATAACTTTTAATGCCAATAGGTCGACACAAATCAGTATGCACAATTTTTAGAACTTCTTCAGTCTGATAGTTCTTGCTTTTAAAACTAGTCTTTCCCATTTTACCAATTTGACAATTTTTGCATAGACCAACTTCAGGTTTCTTTATGTCAGCAATACCTCTTACTTTTCTAAATTTACTGATTTTTATTAAGTTTTCAAAGTTTACATGACACAACCTCCTATGCCATAACCAACTTTCTTCAATTTGAGCAATGAAACATGAACATTCACCAAGTTCAAGATACAATAAGTTACCTTTTGTTTAAGTGCCATATCCAATCAACTTTCCTTTGCCATCCAGCAATCTTGCTTTTCCATGCATGAATTCTACCTTGAATCCATTATTGAGTAGCTATGCCACACTCAACAAATTATGCTTTAGTCCTTCTACCCAATATGCATTATCACACACAAGTTCCTTAGTTAGAGAGATTCTTCCTTTTCCTCTTATACAACAAGGTTCATTGTTACCAAATCTTACACTACCACCATCATAGTCTTTAAAATATTCAAACTTAGTTTTATCACCAATCATGTGATGAGAAAACCCACTATCTATGATCCATATATCATTTTTTCTCATATGAGAAATTAGTGCCATTTCCTCATCATTATCAGATTCATCTTTTATAGCAATGTAGATAATTTCATCTTCTTTTTCATCATCAGAATCATTGGAATCTTTTGCAATAAAACATGTTTTCTTACTTTTATCCTTGAATGATTTGAAGTCTTTCTTGCCATTGTACTTGTGACCTTTATTTTCATCTTTGTTTTTCTTATTTGGGCACCTAGCAGCAATATGTCCAATTTATTCACAAGAGAAATAGATTAGAAAAACTTTACCTTTGTATTTTCCTTTGCCTCTTGAATATTTTCTTGCTAGTAGAGCTTCAACCACTTCAAGATCACTGTCTAAACTTTGTTCTGATTCTTCATCACTTTCTGATTGTGGTTCCTTCATTTTTTTCCCTTTTTCTTTGAGTGAAAGCTTAGCTTTAAATGCTAATTCAATATTCTTGGTTGCTGGAACATAGTTTTCATAGTTGTTAGCTCAAATATAGTAAATCTTCCAACTATGGCCTCTAAATTTATTTTATGATTTGCCTCACATCTCCTTTCTTGAATTGCAGATTCTCTGATTGCATAATAGGAAGTAGGGTTCTAAGTACTTTACTTATAACTATCTCCTCACTGATATCTCCTCCAGATGCTTTGATTGCACTAACACATGCTTTAACTCTTTCAACATACTTTGCAATGTTTTCATCCTCTCTCATCATCATTTGGTCAAATTGTCCTCTCAAACTTTTTGCTTTGGCTCTTCTCACATTATCATCTCCTCCATAGATTTCTTTCAGTTTGTTCCACATTTTAAAGGCAGTTTTGCAATCCTTGATGTCATCAAATTCTTCATAACTCAGAGTGGATGCTATATCTATTATCATGTTATTGTGAGTCTTTTTTTTAGCAATATCATTGACAGATAATGTACCAGAAGGTTCTTCATATTTTTCATCAAGCTACTGCAGCCCTATATCACCAATGGAAGCTAGATGAAGCCTCATCAATCCTTGCCATGTTGAGAAGTTGTCCCTATTAGGTCTTGGAATTTCCCTTTTGTAAGACATCCTGATTTTTGGCTTAGATCCTTGAAATCTTTTCATATAAGCACCAATAGCTCTGATACCAATTGTTGGAATTAAAGATAGAGTAATTGAGAGGGGGGGTGAATAAGTTACTACCAAAAATTAATCCACAAATCCCTTAGATGTCTTAAAAATCTAGTTACTACTTGTACTCGGTAAACAAATGCTATAACTCAGTAAATTAAACTATTACTTTCTTTTCAAGCATTCATGCATGTAACTGAAAATAAAGTGAACACAAGAGACACCAGATTTAACGTGGAAACCCAATATGGGAAAAACCACCAAGTAACTAGTCACCAATTTTTTACTCTTCTGAAGTGAGCCCTATTAGGAGCCAACTCTATTAAAGGTTACAATACACACTGTTAGGTGTGACCTTGTTAGAGGATTTAATCACCCTGTTAGGAGTGGCTTTGCTAGAGGTCTTTAGAACAATTCAACTAAACTATCACCTTGTTAGAGGATTTACAAAATGGTTGTTAAACCAACTCTGTTAAGAGATTTGAAATCACTACTACAATGGTTAGAAAGAAATAATGAATTGACCTGAACAAGATGCAATTGAATTTGCTGGATATAAGTCTCTGTTCAGCATCATTAGATCCTCCTTGATCAAGTATGACTCTGTTGCTTCTCAATGATCTATGATCATCCTTCAAGTCTGCTTCCACAACAATTAGTCTTCATATCATATTAATTTCACATTCTTCCACCTCATACATCTTTGAATTCACAACTTGACTTCTTACTTATATCATTCAGGTTGTCAATTCGGCTCATTTACATATTAAATTTACCAATAAACCATTCAATAGTCGGCTGCAGATATTATTCTTAAACAAATAAACGTCCTTTACTGGTCGACCCTACTCGATAAATACTGCTTCCAAGAATTTCCAGAGTTAACCTTCTTGACTTGGTTAACATTACAATATCTTAAAATCCTTTGGCTATTAAGTTTACTCGGTAAGAACTGCTTTTACCAAATTACCTTTGATGACCGAGTGAACTCGGTAAGAACTATATCTGTCATATTTTCTTTGATTACCAAGTGAGCTCAGTAAGAACTACTTTTGTCACATTTTCTTTGATTATTGAGTGATCTTGGTAAGAACTAAGTTTCTTTGATTACTTTGAAGGCTCGGTAACCAATTGTCTACTCGATAGACACTACAAGCTATCTTTACTAACCTTTTGGGCTCAGTAGACATTGTCTATTTCCTTGCTAACCGTCTAAGCTCGGTAGACAATGTCCTTTGCTTTGCTGACCTTCTGAGTTTGGTAGACACTGTCTTATGATTGATATGACATTTGTATGACATCAAAGACAACACACAATTGAACAATTGCGTCCAATAGTCAAGTTATTAGTTGCATATTTTTTCTGAACTAACACTTGGAGAGATTTCCATTGAATATATATACCTCTTAATAGAAGGGAAGAAAGCCAAACTAACATCTGAACATAGAGATACAGTTAATAAGAACCATAGATTTACAAATAGAAAAAGAAAAAATAACACACAACACATTTCCTAACAACCCTCAATGAAATGATTAGAAAATTAAAAACACCCCCTTCAAATATTGTGTAAATATCCATGATTGAAAATTCATGAAGTAATCACATACACAATGCATCATATTAGACAAAATCACTCGAGAACAATTTTTAAAACAACAATCATAAAAATATATGGATAAACACTAAGTTTCACATTTTCTTTTTAATTCTCAAACAAAATTGAAGAGCTAAAAAAAAATATCATGTTTCCATTTAGCCAAAAATATGCTACTATCTCCCTCTTACAATTGATAAAAATACCCCTCTCATGTAGCATAAGATTATGTAGAAAGAAAAGAAACTACCCCCTTTCCTCCTTGTGAATAGAATAAATAGTCTCAAAATATTTCTAGTCCCTAATTACCAATAATAATAAGAGTGAAATCTTTTCATGTCTCAAGAATATAATGTTTGAACTTTTTATTATATTTAATTATGTCATGTTTATTTTACCCTAATTGGGATTCGGGTGCATGCCATTTGGATCATCACTAATATATTTAAGATTTTGTGAATATAGTTTCACAAATCTTTGAATTTTAATTCATCTCTTGCAATCCATCATATTTTAAAATTTCTGAAAATTGTATCTTCCTTTGCTTACTGTGATCCTTGGAATTTCCTGTTTATTATAATGGAAAAAGCACCCCACTTGATTCAACATTCACAAGGTATTAGTCACAAAACATGTCATCTGTAGTTCAACATTTAATATGTGGCTCTATATTTCATCTCATCAAGCTAAAATTTATTTTAAATATGTGGTTCTACATTTCCTTGTGTCATTATAATTCATGACAAACTATGCATTCTATCTAACTTTACATCCTCTCACATGCATAAGTACTATGCTTAATATTCTATGCAACCTCAATAATTTTTGTGCATCGAAGATCTATTTATGATATATCTTCTACCCTAATGACAAACTATCCTCCTTGGTAAGTTCTCATTCTAATTTTAACCTCACTTTCATTAAGCGCCATTATAGAATTTTCATGGGAATATAAATCAAGAGCACACATACAAGGTTAATTAGCCCATAGGAATTATTTTTTATAGGAAAATGGTGAAGTTGTAACCTTTTAAATTTGATAAGCATAAAAATAGGTAATATTGGTCAAGTCTGGGAGGCTTTGCAAATTATAGATTGATATATGTAAAGAATAAGTCATTTTGCTTGTAGTTATGGAATTTTTCACAAAGGAGATTTAAGAAGATGATTTAACTATTTGATTGATTGATTTATTGAGAAGAGTTTTTTAATTGATAAGTAGGAGATATGTCCACAACAAGTCAAATTGTGATACTGCTATCAAAATTTGATAGTGTAGTTTTTGAGTCAAACTCATTGACCCATGTTTCATGAGTAGTGATTCACACATGAATCCATCTCTCATGAGAATAAATGGAATATTTAGCAGTCGTTGGATCTAGGTTATTCTCATAGAGGTGAAGCACCAAGACTTCCTAAGTGGTCACCCATCCCAATACTACTCTGACATGAGCATGCTTAAGAGTTGTTTAAGGATAGTGAAGATGTTCAAGTTCTAGTTTTCAAAGGTAATGAGCTGAAGGTTTTTATAGATCAAATGGTTTAGTTGTATTAACTTGATGGATCTATTCTCTTGAGACTTTCTTCGTCTAGTAGCAAGCATTCTTTCTTCAGATAGTGTATCCTTTGGAATAGAGCCTCATTTATAAAAATCACCTTAATTGGTGTTCATACATTTAAGAATAAGATTCTTTGTGTTTTCTTCCACCAATAAGAGTTTTCATGCAAATAGATGGTCTTTTATGTGCTCTATAATTATGCTTCCATTTTTTTTTATCTTGTTGCAATCAAGGATTCAAATATGTTTAGTGGAATTGATTAAACAATGTTCTAAATGTTATGTTTTTGTGGATAACTAATTCTCTCCCCTCTAATCCATCTTTCATATTCAAGAATTGGTAACAAAGTTGTGGTTCCTTGAAAAAAAAAAAATTACTTAAGAAGACCCCAATGATGAGCAAGCTAGCAATACCTACTTTTAATGGAAATACGTATGGTTTCTAGAAAGTATAAATTCAAGGATTCTTGCATAGATGTCTAAAAATATCCCTTGATAATTTTATTCTCTTTAATTAATTTACCCTTAATGGAAAAGTAATGGTTTTTGGAAAGTACAAATTCAAGGATACTTGTATAGCTATCTAAAACCATCCCTTGATACTTTTATTCTCTTTAATTAATTTACCCTAGCCATGTAGTTAAATTTAATGGATTAAATTTGATAATTTTTTTTTGGCAAATGTGGATAAGCCACTAAATACATATATTAAAAATAAAACTAATTCAAAAGCTCAACCGAGAAAGAATTAGAAAGAAAACTCAAAATCCTTGCTGAATACAAAAGATTAGAAACATCAATATATACAAAATACCATATCGATGAGATATAAGTTTCCTGATTACAATTTGGATCCTATATTTTCTCCAAAACTAAAATCTATCAACAATCGAGAAATTATCAAAATTTCAAAAATTTGACAAGTGAAAGGAGCAATCTCTCACTCCTCCATTGCAACATATGTAGACTTATGTTTTTAGGTAGAATTAATCTATGAAACTGAGAACAAGAGTCAAACTTTGATACAAGCCTCCATGTTAAAGAACAATTCCAAACCACCTGCAATGAAACAATGCTGAAACTAATGGTTGATAGAAATAAATAAGGCTTGCGAACAAGAAAAACTGCAAATCTTGTGTGAATTAAATTCTAGTAGAAACCAACATGCTCGAGGGATATGAAGGAAAAATATCCCTATGACATGAAGTAACATTGGATGATGAAGTGACCACAAGCCCAATGAAGTAAACCACACATCCATCCAAGGCACACAAGATACAGTTATGGTGATTGTATGACAAGAACTTGATAGTTATTTTTGAAAATCCCAATTATGAGAAGATCAGATTCATCATGACACATGAGCTTGATAAAACTTAATCAAGATTGACATTTAACAATATCTAAGGTAATCAATAATTGCAACTCTTTTTATTAATCAAGAAATGAAGATGGCTGAAAAGTGGAGATCGTAATGCCATCACAACCTAGATTTTAAAGGAAATCAACAACTTGATTTCCCTCTCATAGAGTATGCAAAATACATAAATGTTGATACCAATCTAACAAATTCCATATCTAAAAGAGACTGTACTTAAGTTGCCAAGAGAATGTCTGCCTTTTAATGCAAGCATTAATGATTACCTGTGAGTCGCCTTCAATGTGTAGACATTGAACATTACCTTTTTTTGGCAAGAAATAGACCAACAAACAAGGCTTGAGCTTCTACAAGATTATTGGTTCCCTCCTATAAGGGGGTAGATGTAAATGCTGACATTTTCCCATTACAATCATGAATACATGTTCCTAGCTCTGATTTACCTAGATTTCCTCTAGAGGCACCATCAAAATTGATCTTCACATACCCTAAATTGGGAGTATAGTAGTGTACATCAGACCGACCTACTTTAGGTTGTGATTTACTGGTTAATCCCCCACCCATAGGAATAAAAAGTTTTTCCATTCATGTAGAATGTTGGTGTCCCAATGAGTAATGATAGGATTGAACTTAGACCTGCTAAGGCCTGCATTTGTTACTTCCGCAATTGACTTTTTGACACCTTCAAGAACCTTATCAATAGTAGAAAAGTCTTTTTTGAATATCCTTTTATTTCTTTCCCACCAAATAGCCCAAATGACTAATGTGAGGGAGCACTTCCATAACCTTGCAAACGAGGCGTGAGGATGGATGATTGGCCATGCTTGGAAGATATCCCATAGGTTATTTTGGAGAGGGGTAAAGAAGCTTAATTTTTGTAGAAGAAAGGTCCATCACTGATAAGCAACTGAACATCTCACAAAAAGGTGATCACTTGTTTCAAATTCTTCATTACATAAAACACATTTTAAAGATGAAGCAATATTTAACCTTACAAGTCTGTCACTTGTAAGAATCCTATGTTTAATAGCAAGTCATGCAACACAACCAACTTTTAGAAGAACCACATTGTTCCAATAGAACAAGTATGCTCTACAAGGACTCTTTCTTAAAGCAATCCTTTGAATACACTTATATCCCTCTTTAATAGAATAGTTACCATCCTTGGTAGGTTCCCACAGTAATTTATCTTCAGAGTTTGATAAGAAGGCATGTTTCTGATAAAAAATGGTACAAAAATACTCCCGATCTTGATTAGGAAGAGGAAGAAGGTCTAGATCCTTCTAGATGACTTTTCTAGAAAAAAGGTAGATTCCTAAAATATATTGATGAACTTGCATTCCCCAAATAGATTCTAAAATTAAGCTAAGATCTTTTGTTTTGGGAAAAGTGATCAATAGAGGTTGACCATTCCAAGAGTCTCTCCAAAAGTTAACTTTGTCTCTACTATTCACTTCCCAAGTAATATAGTTAAGAACAATGTCTCTTGAAGATACCAAAAAGTCCCAAACCAGAAACCCCTTTGGAGGATCAGACATTGAGAATATTCTTGATGGATTATTATTATCCAAATAATTTTGCTGCATTATTTGGAACCAAGTAGTGTGAGATTTGGTATACATTTTCCAAGCTAATTTACCACCAAATTCAACATTCCTATATGATAAATCATGAACACCCTCACCCCAAACAATAGGAGTATGTGTCATGTCCTGAAGAGATATAAAAGGAATTTTCTTATCATTTGACATATTATCCATCTAAAGGAAACCTCTAATCAAATTTTAAATTTGTAAGATGATTGAGGTTGGAGCTTTAAGAACAACAAGATAGTAATTCAGAATAGCTACATGTACTGATTTAATGAGAAGAATTTTTCCTGACAAAGAGAGCCATCTAAATTTCCATGCAACAACTCTTCTTTTAATTCTATCAATGACAAAAGTCCAATAACTTGACCTATTTGACCCCATGAAAAATAAAATTCCAAGGTAATTAGAAGATAGAAAGTCCTAAGAGAATCCCAGAATCCACACAATTTTGTTAGAAATGACTTTGTTGGTGTTGAAGAGATTTTTTTTTGATTTTTGAGGGTTAATTTTTTGCCTAGAGACAATAGAATATAACTGCAAAATGTGCTTAATCTGCCTAGCCTCAGAAGCATGAGAACTACCAAATAGAAGCGTGTCATCTGCAAATAATGAATGAGTGACAGATAAAGAAGTACCAAGTATATGCACACCCTTCCATTTGTCAAGTGAGTTATGGAGCTTAATGGTCTTGCTGAAAGCTTCAACCATAATGATGAATAAAGCTAGTGATAGTGGATCACCTTGTCTAACATCTTGTGTAGAAAAGAAGAAACCAAAAGCTTTCCTATTGATGATAACTGAGAATGAGGCTCTAGATATAGATGCTTTATTCCATTTACACCATGTTTTCGAAAAGCCCATTTTTTGAAGAACTTGAAAGAGGAAAGTCCAACAAACTTTGTCATATGCTTTCATCTTATCAAGTTTGATCACAAAATTTGGAGATTGCAAAGAATTAATGGAATGAAGGACTTCATGAGCAACCAAAGCACCCTCCATAGTTTCCCTACCTGGAACAAAACCACCTTGCTCAGGAGAGATAATGCTGGGAAGAAGAAGTTGTAGTTGCAATTAGATGGCTTTGATGACAATCTTATATGTTAGATTGCACAAAGAAATGGGTAAAAAATCTACAAAAGTTTTAGGCTCCATAGATTTAGGAATCAATGCAATAGTGGTAGCATTGAAATTTTCAACATAGATCTATTTTTCCTGGATTTCTCAATAGCAGTGAACAAATCCCAACCAATGGTGTCCCAACAACTTTGGTAGAAGAAAGCAATAAACCCATCAGGACTTGGGGCTTTATCTAAAGATAATGAGAAGACAACCTTACAAATCTCTTGAATGGAAAAGGGAGCCATAGGCATAGAATTCTCTAAAGGAGACACCATTGTAGGAATAGACTCAAGAAGTTCATTCACTTGAGAATCCAAGGGTGTTGGAAATTCCATAGGAGCAAGAAGATTTTTGAAGAAGTTAACACCAAAATCCCTAATATGTTGTTCATTAGTTAAAATAATACTTGAAGTAGCATCTTGAATTTGAAAGATCATTTTAGTAGCACTCTTTTGTTTGGCTGAGGCATGAAAGCATTTAGTATTCTTATTGCCTTGCTATAGCCATAGTTTCATGGAATTTTGTCTCCAACATTCTTCTTCCCTATTACACAATTCATCCCATTCAGTTTGAAGGCTCTTTTGCTTATGATATGTATTGTTATTCATGCCATTTTGAATGATATTGTTGTAAATATCATTTAGTTGTGCTTTAACAACCTCTTTTTGTTGAAAGACATTCTTAAAAACATGGTGATTCCAATTCTTAATGATTGCCTTGATATGTTTTAGTTTGTTGGAAAATTGATGCATCTTGGAGCCATGAGCAAAGGATGCACTAACCCAACATTGTTTGAACAAGTGAAGGAAGTGAGGGTAGCTGAGCTACATCCTTTCAAACTGGAAATATGATTTTTCCTAATTGTTGACCCCATTAGAATCCTGAGTAAGAGAGATAGATATCAGAAAGTGGTCTGAGCTTGGCAAAGAAAAAAATTCAGACTGAATATGGAAGTTGTGTAATTTCCATTCTTAAGAAAGGAGAAACCTATCCAAGTAGAACAACAAATTGTGCAAACCCAACTCTCCTATTTGTCTAGGTAAATGATCCTTGAGTAGGATGAATATCCACTAAATTATTGCTTTCCAAAAAGTGAGAAAAGTCATGAATGGTTTTAATTAATGGGTAGATCCCTCCAAATTTCTTTGATTGATTCAAAATTACACTAAAATCTCCCCCAAGAATGACATTCTAAGAATCTTGGGTTTGAATCAAGCGAGTTATGCCATTCCAAATCTTTAGTTTGTCTTGCATTGAGGAGGGCCCATAAACATTAATAAGAATGAAGGAAAGGTCAAAATGAGACATCTTAAGAATTTGCCAATTGAAGTGCTGCTGAATGAGTTCACCCTAAATAGTTTGGGGATTCCTGAGGAAAACAAGACCACCAGAAGCACCAATCCTAGGAGAATGCAAGGAAGACCACTTAGGACATTTAGCAAGTGTCTTTCCAAATGTATCATTTAATAACTTAGTTCCCTACAATAAGATAATATATGCATTCATAGGATCAATTAGTTTCTTGATCCTACATCTTTTATCAAAGGCACTGATGCCTCTGACATTCCAAGAGTTAATCTTCATAGCAAACAAGGAGAAACTTTCATTCTCCTTGTCACTCATTTGGTAACAACAAATCTATCATCTAGGGTAGTCTGAATACCTACTGCAATTTCAACTTTAGTCTTGGACCCTTTAGGTCTACCTCTAGATTTGGGCATTTTAGGGACCTTCTGACAATGGGAAGGAGATTGGGCAATTGAAAGGATTTGACGGTGATCAAATAATCCAACTATAAGAAGACTATCAAACTCCTTAGCAGAATAAGCATTGATAATTTTGAATTCATTAAGATGGACATCCATACATTGAGGGTCTGAAAACATTGTCACATTTTGAAGCTGCTTGTAGATACAATCTTCTAAACCCAAGGAGTCTTCATGAAAAGAGAATTTATCATTGTCCATATTTTGTACTTGTTGTGAATTTTTACAAGCTCAGATCAGATCAATATGTGGATTTTTAAAAGAAGACTACTTATTCTAGAATTGGAAATCTTTAAGCAATCTGTCAATTGAAATTGGCTTATGATGATCTAAAATAATTCCCTTTTCCTATGCTATTTTCAAAAATGGTAAAAGTTACAATCTCTGAAAGGATTTGATCACTGGTACATCTAACCTTCAAATCAACAAATTGGGTGTTAATGAATAGGCCCTGCGGAATAGATATGGATGAAGAGGATCCCAAGAAAGAAGGCCTCTGCCTTAGCTCTTTAGAGATCAGCAATAAGGGCCAACTGATAATGAGGAAGAATCACAAACAATTTCACCAAGTAGAAGATTCTAAATAGAAGGAAAAACTGAGCAAAGCAAAAGGGAAAATACATGGCTTGACATCTTGGAAGTATTCATAGACCAAAAATATCCAAAAGGGAAAAGGGGTATGATGACACTATGGTTCTTATGAGAATTTGTATCCCATTTTAAAGTGCATAACACTAGGTCATAATTGAAATTAGGATGAACTTCTGTAGAGCCAAGCACCAATTCTTGGCATTAGGAATTAAAATGACCTAGTTTGTGTTGAAACTTTTGCATAGTGTCCTCATCTTTCATCTTAATGGACTAATTCCATAGGCCCCATTGAGAGTTGACCATGAATTAAGTAGGAAGGCTTTTCCTCATGTCTAAAAGTAGGAAAACTCTGACATCCAACTATGGACGGTCATAAGGGATAAGATCATGTTTCAGAAAAATCCCAATTTTATTAGCAAAAATTTTCAATAATTTGTGGATCTCTGTATTCAAGTGGTAGAAAAGGAAATGAGATCCAAAATGTGAAGACTTGAATATCTGTAGGTTAAGGCTTGAAATTGGGTACCCAAACTATAGTGAAGAGTCCAAAACCTTGGCAAAAGCAACCTTTTTTCTTGTGGACAGAGTCCCTAAACTCCTTGGAGGAGAAAATGGCAACAAAAAATTGGGAGTCCATATCCAAGTAGAAAATTTCTTTTAGCCCATATCAAGAAGAACATGTCCATTCTTTAATAGCAAGAAATGGAAATGATGAACAATTAAACTTACCAATAAGTGTAGTTTGACAGAGAAGACCAATTGGTTGCTGTAGTAAATGACCTGATAATGTTATCATCAAAGGATTAAGAGGATGGCCATTTATCCCCTATGATAATGCACTCCGAATCTACTTCTTTTGCCAAATTTGATGAGTCTCTGTTGGATTGATGACCTTGGGAGGAGGAGGAGTTGTGAAAATAGGGACAAACATATTAACCACTTGCTTTGATTTATTACCAGTAGATCAACCTAACTCATTTGAATGTAGATGATCTTTTTCCATCTCAACATTTGCAATATTTTTCAGCTCAAGAAGGTGACCATCACATATATCAAAGATAGGTTGTTTATTGGGTTGACATCAACTGCCCTTTGGTCCAGATTTCCCAAACCTATGAGGAAGACCCCTGATCCTCTAATCCCATGGATGAGGGGAGGGTTAAAAAAATTTGAATTTTTATCTCTCCACCAAAAACCATATTCATGTGGATCATATGGAGGGCAAAGCAAAGCTTGATCAGAGGATTCCCTAATTTCAAATGTAGATAGAGGTAAGGGTAGTCAAGATTTATTTGTAGTCTCCTTGGAGGAAGCCACTATAATATCATCAGGCTGAATTATTGAATGCAGTCCATGATTGTGATGAAGATGAAATCATGGATTTACGAAAAAGGGTTTAGCCAGTTGAACAATTGCTTTGTCACAAAAGATCAACTTCACACCCTTATGCTCAAAGAATCCACTATACTTTTCTTGAAAAAGGCATTGCTAGAACCACATATTAGAATGAGGCCCTAGAATAGGTTGTAAAATGGGCACAAAAGAGAAGATGTCACAATTTTTTTTCTCAAAGGGTATAGCTGTGGCCCAAAACTATGGATGTTTTGATGTCCTAATGACTGTATTTCAAATCTAGCACCAAAACCCACTCCTGGCCCTACAATGGACATAGATTGTGCACCTATACAAGGAGGATAAGACATTTAAAGACAATGTTTACAAGGAGGATAAGAGATTTAAAGATGATTTTAAGCACCTAGGGCAACTTGAGGTTGTGCAGTACATATTTCACCATGAATTTGATAATGAGGAATGGATAAGAATCATTTTGAGCCATCTACATGACAATATGTTTTGGATTAGAAATGAACCTGTTATAATTACTAGTGATCTAATTCATGAGGTAACATGATTAAGAAACAAATGTATAATCACCATTAATGATAAACATGTGAAGAAGATTGTACTATAGAACACAAAATCTAAGTGGAATGGGAGAGGAATGATCCTGAGTTTGATTAAACAAAATGATGTGAGATTTATCAACATGGTTTTTTTCTTACAAGATGAAGTCTAGTTCAAGAGAAGATGAAGTATGAACATGATTCATACATGCTTCTTAGAAAATGTGTGTGGATAGAGTAGAATTCAATCTTTGTGAGATTCTAAGACAACAACTATTTGATAACTTTGAGAGGATAAAGAAGAATAAATATGCAACTTTTAGATTTAGATAATTGTTTATTTATATTTTCTTTCATGTCTTCAAAGGATTTACTAACATGCCTACATCTGAATGGAAATCTGATAAATGAACAATGGAATTAGTAAACTATTATTTTAGAAAAACTTCAAAGGAATACATGACCAAAAACATAACTAGTGTGATGAAAACATTTCAGTCAGAGATGAAGAAGAGGATGAGAATTCGTAAATATGTATTGGACAAGTATAAACATGACATCTATTTCATGACAAAAATTGACAAAACATGCATGGAGGTTGTATAGCCTAGAGTTATGTTTGTTGAACCATTAGGATATGAGGTAACAAAGGAAATTATAGATGGATATGCCAAAGAAATACTAAATCATATTTAAATGAGAATAGTGACAGATGGGATACAACTGAAGAAAGATTAACATATGCACAATAATTACAATTGTCTAAGGCAGCTAAGAAGAAGGTTGAACCTGTAATGAAGAAAATTCCTAAGGATACACACATGTATAAGGAGGAATTGACCGAAGAAAAATAAACAACCTTTTAAATGAAGGAAAGTGGACAATCAAACGTTCTATTTGTCCAACCACTATCTATGGAACCTTCACCAAGTACTCCAACAATAGTAACTACACCTGCAACATCTTTAGCCTCAATAGATCAACCTACAATAAAGGAAGAAGTCAAAATTGTTGATATTCAACCCACACCAGTTACATCAATAAGGAACCCTACAAGGACTTCATCAATAGAAGTACAAACACCTGAGATTATAGTTAAATAAGAAAAAGTGGAAAAAACTCCAAAAAGATCAAAGAGGGTCAAGGAAATGGTAAATGGACCTAGACCTAGGAAGAAACCAAATTTATTAGCCACATATGCTAGAGAGAAGAGTAAGATAGAGGAAGAGGAAAAGGTACTAGCTAAAAGAATGAGAGGACAAATCTCTCCTCTTGTAGAACAATCAAAGAATGATAAACTAGAACAAGGAAGTGGTAGTAACAAAATAAAATGGAAATTTGAGATAGGAAAAATGAATGAGATGATTATAAATGAAGGTAACTCAAAAAATTGAAGTAATTTTATGATAATTATAATGATTTCTATCAAAAGATAAATTTGGATATACTTGTTATTAAATACATGATCAAATTCAAGACTCCCCTAATATGTCTACATGGAAGTCTACCTAAGGAAATGTATGAAAGATTGAACAAATAAAGATTAAGGGAAGTAGATGAAGAAAATAAATTAAGAGAGGTATATATTCATAAATTTTACATAGTAGACAATGATGACCAAGTGGAGGAAAAAAAAACTAAGTTCCCTAGTGAGAGACAAGATGAGAGCTATAAGAATGATGGGTGGACAATATGAAGAGGCGAGAAGAGAAATAGGAAAGGTAATATATCAGATACTATGTGAGCTTGATATTATGCAATCACTAGTACCTCTAGCAGTAGCAAAAGGAGAAGAAGAAGAACCCAACATTTCAGTTATAGGCACATGAGACAACCAAACATACATGTTTATTGATGGTGTACAGATCACAGTTGACACCATAATAGATCCCTTCAAGGATTGCATAGAGACTAATGTTGGAACTTTGGTTGTTGATAAAATTTTAGATTGCTCCATCTCTGATGATGAAGATGAAAAAGATGATAATGAAAAGCACATTGAAACTAAAAAAAATCATTTCATGGAGTGAATTGTCAACACAATGACTATTTCTCACTTGGCCACAACAAAGTTTGATAGTATTAACACCAATTGTTGAGATAACACACAATAGTTATAATTTGCAAGAGAAGAAAGGATAGGAGAGAGAAAGAGAGGATGAGAGAAAGAAGAAAAGAAATTAGAGGACAAGAATAGTGATATACCAAAGAAGAAGGAGCAATCATCAAATCATCCACAAGAAGAACAAAGAATGAAGGAAATCAGTAGAGAAACTCAAATCCAATTAACAACTTCCAAAGAGGTGGTTAGACTAGTTATACCACCTCTCCATCACCATTTAAGATTTTATTATCAAGCATGAAGATGGAAGAATACATGGATATTGAGAAATAATGTGAAGTCATCATATATTCCATGAGAAAATGTAGAAAATACAAATACACTAAGAAAGAGTGCTCAAGGCAATTTAGAAATGATAATAGGAAGACTCCAGAGAACCATACCTATATAAATTATTGAACAAGATGTGGAGAAAAGAGAAAATAAGGTAGTAGAAGAATTTGACAAAAAAATTTCTACTCTTGATGATGCAACCTCTTTGAAAGTACAAACAACACATGATGCAAACTTGTTTAGTTCAATTTGTAGAAATATTAGAAATGATTTGATATCATTAGACATTTGCATTAAGGAATAAAGGATCAATATATTTGACAAAAAATACTTTTATGGAAGATGTTCTTTGGCACATAAATTCACTCAAGACATTTCCATATAAATAAAGAAGAAAAATGAAGTAGAGAATATGGTGAATGAATTGAAGAATCATACGGCTGAAATAAATGAAATTGAGAAAAGTATAAGGACAATTTATGATGAGTTAAGGGATCCTGATCTAAATAGAGATAGATTCTCAAAGAGATTCTCACTATTGAGAGAGAACCTAACTTTGAAGATTGAAATTTTTTGGAGGCAGTTGGATACATGTCTAGAGGCAATGTAATCATATGCAAATATTCCTACTCTGACATCAATGCAACATAAGTTGTATCTTATAGGTTATGTGCCTTAACCGATGTGGTAGATGTAGTAAAAGACTCTTAGGAAAAATGAGTTTTGTAGCCTAAAGAAACAATTTGATGAGTGCATGATACTTATTGACACCCATCCATCCTAATGAGACAAGGTAGAACCATAATTGTGACTTGTATATACATTTTTTATTAACCTTGATCATTGATATCAAAGGGGGAGAGTAATAGTGTGAAACATTTTTAAAATGTATATTGTAAAGGGAGATATAAATTACATGGAGTACAATATCTATGTATGAAGAATATTATATATAGAAGATGGTAAAAGTAAATAGAGATGATCCACACATTTTAAATTTTTATGGCCATGTGAATACTTCACAAATTTGAAGTTTTGTATTTTTGGATACTCAGCCAAATTTTTCCATATCTTTCCATCAATGATAAAGGAGGATATTATTGAAAATTTGGATAAGGAGATATTTTATGGCTTTCATTTATGAAAACATACATCTTACTTTGAGGAGGAAAATTGAAAGGATAAGTCTGAAGGCATAATAATTCTGAAAATTGTCAAAGTACATATCAACAGAACAATATACAATTAGTTTATTTTGTTTAGCCCAGTTCATTGGAGGAACTTAATCTTATGAATCCTTAAAGGAAGGAAGAGCATAATGTATATGGTACATGGTTAATAGTTCTTAAGGTTTGGATATGTACGGACAATGTTATAACATATTTACCAGAAATAGTTTACCAAGATAGAACATAGTTAAAGACATTTTGGCCAAGGAATTTTTTTGGTTTACCAAAATAATTACTTGAAAATGATGGGATGACATCCTAGATTTTAACCCACATGTTGAAAAAGATAACTCAAAATATTTAACAAAGTATCAAGAAGTAAGGCCGATAGGATGAAAGAATTTGGTATAAAAAGAAGAACATTTTGGTTTAGTGAATGTGTGACATTGTATTCTAATGATATGATGTTTGAATGTGAACTTTGTATGTTCAATATAGATGAGAGTTTGATGATATTATAGAGAAGTATATATGTGTGATCAATTTTGAAGAAAGGAACCAAAGGACATATTAAATATTGAAGATATCAAAACTGTATAAAGGTTTATGTATCTATCTCTATTTATAGCATTGTAAAGTTGTCTATGAATGTTTGAGTAGTGGGCTCCTCTTGCACACTTTTGTATTGTAATACGGATTCATCACATGTTTGAGGATTCTAACAAGGGGTAATCCTCTAACAAGGATAGATACATTATATGCATGCAATAGTCTACTAACAGGGTCAATATCTTTCACAAGTTACTTTTGATTAGTGGATCATTTTGTGGATACCATCCCCACCAAGGTTTTCACTTGGCTAGGGCTTCCTAGTAAAAAAATAATGGTGTTATGAGTTGCATTCTTTTATGGTTATATTTACATTTTAGTTTGATCATATATGCAATTCTAAAGATTGTTAATGATGCCCATAGTTGGCAAAACATTTGTGGAACACTGATTCACCTCCCCTCCCCTTAGTTTTCCCTATTTCTAGAAACTCAAAGTCTAAATTGATTGACATATACATTAGAGGAACTAACATCTTATCCCTTATAATATGAGGAGAAAAAGTTTCAATAGTTATACTAAAACTCTGAGCTTGCATAAATACCTATAAAATAGTGTCTAAAAGGATCAACATCTCCAATGTGGAATGATATACTTTCCAAATTCAAGAGAGTAATTAGAGATTTCAATAATTCATCATTTTGGACCTTCTAGTTGACCAATAAATAAGATTTCTTAGTTGAGTCCTATAGAACCAAAGAGTAATTAGAGCTAGCAATAATTCATCATATTGGATCTTCTAGTTGACCATTAAATAAGAATTCTTAGTTGAGTTTTGTAGTCCATAAAAAATCTTGTTAACCTCTAGCTAATGTCATATTCAAGGAAATATAAGAAATATAAGGTACAATTACCTCATGTTTATAGACAAAAGAGAGAGGTTGACCCAGAGAGTCAAGGCCTAGAGAGTCCCCAAAGGAGATGTCCAAGCGCCCAACTAACAACCACATAACAAAAACACAAGATATGATACCAAAATAGACTATTTATTCACAAATGAACTAATTAAATGCAATGTGATGGCATTTAAGGCCTTATTGGTTACAATTAGATATAAAGAAATAACAGTTCAACAAGACCTTGATAGATCCAAAATACTTCCAACCCTAACTAGCCTAGATCTGTAACAATACACAAATTTGGTAGAAAATCCAAGAAAGATCAAAACTTGTTCTCAGAAGCCACCAAGAAATCTCCTTATTTTCTAAGTTCACACTCAAGACTAGCTATACCCACACATTTGTAACACCAAACTCCTTCCTGAATATTTGCTACTCCTATGCTCTATCTCCTAAACACTACACAAACCCTCCTTTTAAACTTGCATGACTAGAAGTTGACATGTTTTAAATAGAATAATCTAGAACCAAAATAAAATCAATATTCCTTAGTCATCTTAGAATGATTATTAAATGCACATTAGAAAAAGAACCAAGACCCAAAATAGGTCCCTACACATTGCATGATTGATCTACACCATGATCACGTTTATTAAATGCATAAATTGACCAATAAAACCTCCCAAGAACATCATTTTGTGAGCCAAAAATCTAAGCATAGGTAAAGACCATCAAGAAGGCCAAGCATCACTGAGAATACCAAGAAAACACATTCACCAAGATCCTATAAGAAGAACTAAGCATAGGTCCATCGAGAAGATCATCAATCAAGCACCTTAAGCATCATCAAGTTTCTTTAGTCAACAATCTTCTCCAACACAACTACACCCAAGAACTCCCCAGTAATGAGTGGGCATCACGATCTTTCAATTGAGTCCACCCACTCCAAGGTGAAAAGAAAGCCAACATATAAGATTTACAACTACCCAAGGATTCTCCTGCATCAAACATCACAAGTGCAAAAAGATGTTCTTAATAAATAGAAGAACATTTTTTGGGATTCAACATATAAACCCTAGATTGGTTTGTCACATACATGTCCTCCAATTCATCAAATTGTACACTCTTGCTTTTGTTCCACTTCTGCCAACCCTTTCCTTCAATAGGAAATTGTTTACTCTGTCTCTTCACATCTTTTGTCGATGTACTACAAGTCTTTTTTCCATGCTAATCTCTGACCCCTTGAGAATCATTTAACTTAACTTGCCTGCCAAAACTCAAGTTCCTCTTATCGAGTTCTACATGCCACAAAGGAATCAACGAAAGATTCTTGACACAATCATGAACTGCATTGCAATCATACTGCCAAGGTCCACCAAGTAATACATGACAACTAATCATGTCCATAATATGACACAAAATTTGATTAATATAGTGTCCAATCTGTAAATCATTACAAAACTACTCCCTCACTTCCAAAGCATGTTCATCTCGCAACCAACTCATCCTATAAGGACAAGGATGTCTCACTCTCTTAAAACCAAGTTTATGAATCATCTCCTCAACAAGTAGGTTTTCAATACTACCACTATCTACAATCACACTCCAATATTCACCTCTAGACTTACAATGAGTCTTGAACAAATTCCTTCTTTGAAAAGGTTCCAACACCTTCTTACAAAGAAACATTCACTGAACCAATAAGTTCTCCTCCAGCTTGAGCTCATTCATTGAGTGGTTATCCTTGTTTACCATAGTAGTACTTTAATCACCATCCTTTTGGGAACATTCAAAAGATATGTTCCCTTCTTATCCACATTTGAAACATGTACCTTAAACATAACACTACTTGTTGTTCTCCTTTTCTCAATAGGTTTTGGTTCATCTTTAAAAAATCTATATATCCTTCACCAAGAGATCCTTCTTCTCCTTCCCTTGGGAACTACCTTGATGTCTTCTCTTCAACTTATATTTTTCCTTCAGAGCATACTGATAAGCATTCTCAACCAAATCAATCTTCAACATATCAAGATCATCTTGAATATTGAATCTCAAATTATTAACATATCTAGTCACTTTTTCCTTAGAAATTTCTCTGTCTAGACTAGATAGTCAACTTATAAAACTCCTCAATATAATCCTTTACAAACATATCCTTATTCTTTAGATTTGGTAACCTCTTAAAAAACTAAAGTTCATAATCAACAAGAATGAACTTAGCCTTCAACTTAGTCACCATCAATCTCCACCAAGTGATTTTTATTTTACCTTCCTCATTTCTATCTCTCGCTAATTATTTCCACCATAAAGTAGCATGTACTTTCAACTCTGTTTGTGCCAACGTCACTCTAAGAAGATCTCTAATATCCTCTAACTTAAAGTAGTCTTCAAACTCACCAATCCAATCAATTAGGTTCTCAAGATTCAAATTTCTTGAGAAATTAGAAACATCCATTGCATGCTTTAATTTCAACTGAATGCTAGATCTATCCAACCGATCAGTTCTATCTTTCATAGATCTCTCCATGTGATCAATTCTATCCTCACCACTAGATCCAAAAATCTCAAAGTCCTTAGTATATTCCTCATAACCATCTTTGTACCTACATTCCTTGGTAAACCATCTATAGCTCTCATGTTCTTTAACCATATCAATCTTCATCAACTCCATCTTAGATCTAAAATCTGATCTAACCTTCTTTGAAATCTTAGTCTCCACAACATCAAAAAATATTAAATGACCGTAGGGCCCAATCTTCTTAGAGGCATCTTCCAAGATCTTTGTAAACCCTTTGAAACAAATCCTTAACAATCACCAACCAGATCAAACCTTCACTCTAATACAACTTGATATCATGCATGGCCTAGAGAATCCCTAAAGGAGATGTCCAAGCCCTAGCTAATAACCACATAGTTGAAACACAACAATAACACAAGATTTGATACCAATATCAAATCTTCAATCATAAATCAATTGATTACATGCAATGTGTTGGGTAGTAAGGCCTTCCTAGTTATGACCTAATAAAAAGAAATTATACTTTTGCAAGACCTCACCATTGTAAACTTACAATTGGAACAATTGTTGGTTTTTCATTAATGTCAAATCTATTGATAAGATATATTGCTACATAATCTAAATATCATATCTATTTGATTAATGAATAGGATTTGAGAAATTTCTCATAATAATAGCACCTAGAGAAAAGGTTGAGTTATGCAAAGGAAGCTACATTGGAAATTTGATTAGTTATACTTTGATAAGACATAATGATTATTTATATAAAGAAAGATAAGCTAAGACCAACAATTAAGTAGAAGCTTAAGGAATGTCAAGTGATGTTAGTGTTAACTGAGCCACAATATGTGTTGAGTAAATCTAGTGTTGACCAAGCATTAATATTGACTGAGCAAGATAGTTGATGCCAAGGTAAAATTTTTATAGCAACCGAGTGCTTAAGTGATGATTGAGTGTCAAAACTTAGTGATTGTCGAGTAATAGTATTGAGAATAAATTTGAGGAAATTATATTTCCTAGCCGACTCAATTGATTTCAAGGGAGGTGTAAAGCATGTTGAAGATAATATTGATGAGTTGGATCATTAAATATAAGGTGAGGATTAGGTAAAGACCTAATAGATGGATTCTAGAGAAGTTTCTAGATGATGATCAAGAAGGTGGACATATACAATGAATCATGCTGAACCTGATCATAAACCCTATGATCTACGGTGATCATGGAAAATGAAAAAAATAAGAATTACATATTTAAAGATATATAGAGCTGAACTCAAAGGTGAAGAGGTGAGTGTGAGGCATGTATAGAAGAAGGTTGATCAGAGATGCACAAGTGTGAATGTGAAGCTAAAGGAGATTGCTTATGCATATGGTGCTGATATTGATAAATGAAATCTAAGAATATGGCTCAAGTTTTGTTCGAAGGAGAAGATTGATTACTTGAAGTGTTGCCAAGTGAATCAAGAACAAAGATGATAGTGGAGAGATTATTAGAGAATAAACACATAAAATGAATAGTGATCTAAACTTGCAAAGTGATTTGCAATCATAAATATCAAAACCCTACTATTTTCTTTCTAATCATTATAAACATATTGCATTGAAATTATTTTAACAGAGGCTGATCTAACAATCTTTTGAAAGACTTAATAGTCTATGCAAATCCTTTAACAAGGTGACATTCTAAATGGAATGATAAAATTCCTCTAACAAGGCCACTCCTAATAGGGTGATAAAATACTCTAACCAGGTCACATTTAACAGTGTGTATTGTAAACTTTTAATAGGGTTGGCTCTTAACAGAGCTCACTTTGAAAGAGTGAAAATGTGGTGACATGTTGCTGGTGTTTTTTCCCAAATTATGTTTCTACTTAAAATTCTAGTGTCAAACTTGTGTTGAATATTTTATATATTTTATAGTTTATATTCAACAAAGTATGTTATGCTTGAGACAATAATTTTATTAGTACAATAGAGACTGAGCAACAACAGGATAAGTAGAACAATGACTAGTGTCTTATGTTTAATCATTTAAATGGTACTTATGGAACTTGAGTAACTGATTCAACCCCCCTTGCCCTCTTAGTTATTCCAAACATTTCTATCAGAGTTCAATGCTTATAGAGAAAAGTTTGAAGGTACTTAAATACAAAGTTCATGACTCACAAAAGAGATGTACCAGAGCTAAATAGCAAGAAGTTTCCTACATGGAAAACCTTGATTAGGTTGCATATATCCATTATCAATGATGCTACTATCAATTTTGTGGAAAATGAGTATGTGAAGGTAATTACTACTCCTTTGACAACCAAAAAATTTAAGAAGAAGCAAGAACACAATCAAGCAATGTTGGAGATTCTTTCACCCCTAAGCTATGCTGAGTTTGATGACTAAAAAGACTGTGATAATGCAAATAAAATGTCAAAAAAATTGAAAAATATATATGGAGGTGATGACAATTTATTGAGAGCCAAATTAGAGAGCTTGAGAGATAATTTTGATGACATGAGAATGATGAAAGGTGAGAATATAGTTCAATACTACACAAGAGTCAAAGAAGTTGTTAATATTATTCATGGTGCAAATGGAGAAATCAAAGATGAAACTATCATAAGAAAGGTATTAAGGATTCTACTCCCTATATATGCCATTAGAGTGTTTGTAATTCAAGAGCTAAGATGCACACCAGGTAACACTTTGACCTTGGAAGGTGTAATTGGTAGACTAACTTCTTTTGAGATGTCTAACTTTGATAACTACACAAGTGCTACCATTGAATTTTCCTTTAAGTCACAGTTGGTTCTTTGCAAAAGAAAAGGAAAACATGTGAAGAGTGAGAGTGATAGTTTTGATGACAAGATTGATAAACTTGAAGCCCTTATTTCAAAATGACTTGGAAGAGGAAAAGGTAAATACAAAAGTAAACTACCTACTATCTTTTTTTTCATGCAACAAGGTTGGTCATCTTGCTGCTAGGTGTCCTAATAGAGAGGATAAGGATGAAAGAAAGAAAATAAAGTAAAAAGGAAGAAGAGATGATTGAGATTCCAAGAGGAAAAAGGATGAAAAAGGTAAGAAATCTTGTTATATTGTTGAAGAAGAAACTAACAATGAATATGAAAGTAATGATGATGGAGTTTTCTATGTTGCTATGAAAGAAGATTCTGATGAAGATGAGAAAACTGCATTGATCTCTTATGTAAACAAAAGTCATAGATGGATAATTGATAGTGGATGTTCAAATCATATGACTGGTGATAAAGATAATTTTGAGGATATTGGTCCATACATACGTGGATGTGTCAAATTTGGTAATGATATTCCATGTGTTGTAAAAGGTAAAGGTGCATTTCAACTAACTAACAAGATAAAATGTGACAATGTCTACTAGGTTGAATGACTTAACTATAATTTGTTGAGTGTTTCACAACTAAAAAAATTAGGTTACAGAGTTGAATTCCATAATGGAACAACCAAGATACATGATGTTGATGGTAAGCTGATTGGAAGTGGTGATCAAACAAGAGGTGACTTGTTTTATCTAGATCTATCTAATGAGACATGTTTGTTTTCATAACAAGAAGATGTTTGGTTATAGCACAAGAGGCTATGTCATGTGAATTTTGAAATATGGTGAATATCAATAAGATGAAGAAGCCTAAACTGAAGAAGCCTGACAATGTCATGTGTTAATAAAATCAATTGGGAAAAATGACCAAGTCTGGTTTTAAGAGAAAAAATATACTTCTAGTGATATTTTGGAATTGGTTCATACTGACCTATGTGGACCTATTGATGTTCAAAGATATTGTGGAGATAAGTTTTTCATTCTATTTGTTGATGATGAATGTGATGTTCCTTAAAGCTAAATATGATGTTTTTTAGTTATTCAAGTGGTATTTAGCCAAAGTTGAAAAAAAAAATAGAGAAGAGTCTAAAGTACTTGAGATCTAACAGAGGTGGTGAACTCATTTCAAATGAGCTCAATACATTATACAATGATAGAGGAATTAAAAGATAGATGTTAGCATCGAGGACCCCTCCTTAGAATGGGATAGCTCAAAGGAGAAACATATCAACAATGGACTGTGCAAGAACATAAATGATGGAGAAGATTTTATTAAAGAAACATTAGAGAGAAGTTATTAGTACTGCTATCTATACCTTGAATAGAGTACAAATCAAGAAAGGTATAAATTCTACACCTTTTAAACTATGATATGGATATGCTCTTAACATGAAATATTTCAAAATCTTTGGAAGTAGATGCTGTATACTTAAAGATAATAAGAATGGAAAACTTGATGCAAAGAGTGATGTAGATATATTCTTAGGATATTCCACCAAGAGTGAAGCTTATAAGTGTTTGAACTCTAACATGAACAAAGCTGTGGAAAGTGTAAATGTGAAAATTGATGAGTTTGTAGAGAGAAGTGATATTGCATGTAAAGAAGAACCTAAGGACTAAAATAAGTTCATCTATATGGATGATGGTGCTCCTAACACTTAAAATGAACAAGAAAATAAAGCTATATCTTTCCAGTAGATAGGAAATGACGTAGTGCAACCAGTTGTGAAGGAGTAGAGAGTGGGTGCCGAGCAATAGACTAAAGATGCTAAGTCATAGAGATGCATTTTTGACCATCAGATCGAGAATGCTAAGGATGTAGAACATGAACCATAACCTAAACAAGAAAGAGAAAATGAGCTTGAGATTATTTCCAAGATGAACCTATAGAAGAACAGAGAGGAAACCACCCTTGCTAGAAAATTTTGTAAGAAGACATCACAAAATTGAACAAATCATTGGTCATGTTGAATCAAGTATTATGACAAGAGAAAGACTCAAGATGACCTATGCTTAACTTTTGAATTTGAGCCCAAAATAGTAAACTATGCTTTAGATAATGAAGATTGGATTTAGGCAATGAATGAGGAAATTGAATAGACTAAGAAGAACAATACTTGGACTCTAGTGCCAAGACCTAATGACAAAAATGTCATTGGAACAAAGTGGGTTTTTAGAAATAAACTCAATGAAAATAGAAAAGTAACAATAAATAAAGAAAGACTGGTCTAAAAGGATATCCTCAAGAAGAAGGACTTGATTATGGAGAAACTTTTTCTCCTGTGGCAAGACTTGAAGGAGTAAGAACTTTGCTTGCATATTCAACCTATAAGAATTTAAAGGTATATCAAATGGATGTCAAATCTTCATTTTTGAATAGTATGCTTGAGGAAGAAGTATACATTGAACAACCTAAAGGATTTTTAGATCTAGACAAGAAGAATATGGTATGTAAACTAAACAAAGCCCTTTATGGATTAAAGCAAGCCCCAAGAGCATCATATGAAATATTGCATAATTATTTGGTGAAGATTGGTTTTGAAAGGACAAATGATAATAGTAATCTAAATTTGAAGAATGGTAAGAAAAATGAAGTACTAATATCTGAAATATTTTTTGATGAAATTATATTTGGAGGAAGAGAAGCATTATGCAAATCACTTGCAGATGAAATGAAGAAGGAATTTGAAATGTATATGTTTGGTGAAATTAAATTCTTTGTTGGATCACAAATATGTCAAATGAAGTTTGGTATTTTCATTATACAATCCAAATACATCAAGGAGATACTAAAAAACATTTGGAATGGAAGATTCAAGACTAGTGAGCACATCTATGTCTACAAGTTATAAGCTATCTAAGAATGATGAATCTATTGATGTGAACCACACATTATACAGATCCATGATTAGAAAATTGCAATATGTTGTTCACAATAGACCTGATATTGTATTAGTAGTTGGGATATTTGTTATGCTTTCAAAAAATTCTAAGGACATTCACATGATGGATATGAAAAGGATAATGAGATATTTGAAAGGTAAATAAGAATATGGATTATACAACAAGAGAAGTGATATATTTGAACTAAGGGTATTTACTGACTCAGATTGGGAAGGAAATATTGATGACAAAAGAAGAACTTGTGGAGGTGCATTCTTTCTAGGAAAAAGATTGGTTTCATGGACAAGAAAGAAACATAATTGTATTTCCCAATCAATAGCTAAAGTTGAGTATTTGGGAGCTGCAGTGAACTATTCAAACATTATGTGGATAAAGAAATTACTGAAAGGTATGAAAGAAGAAATTATTGACCCAGTAGTTATCTATTGTGATAACACAAGTGCTATTAATATTTCAAAGAATCTAGTGATGCACACTAAGACAAAACACATTTCTATCAAGTATCACTACTTGAGGGAACTAGTTCAAGACAAAGAAGTGAAGTTAGAATATGTGCACACCAAAGAAAAAATAGATGACATATTCAATAAAGCCTTACCTAAAGATGCTCATGAATATCTTAGAGGTAAAATAGGGGTGATTCACCTAAATAAAGCTACTAAAGGAGACAAGGTTCATTGCATCAAATGTATTAATCCGAATATCTTACATATTGATGCAATACAACTCTACTTTGGGAAATGCCTAGGGTAGATAGTCAAGTACAATAGATTAGTCATGGAAAAATGACAAGAAGCAGCCAGACATACAAAATGTACATAATTTAGATGTATTTGAAGCTCAAAAAGCTAAGTGTCTTTGGCATTGTGGTCAAAGTGGGAGAGATATATCAAAGAAGGAGAATATACAAAGAAGGAGAGATATAAAACAGTCAGAGCAGGAGATCCATTATTTTAGAGGGAGAAAATAAGTAAAGAGAATCAAAGTGAAATCTTTTGGATTGTATGGTAACAAAGTTATATACATTAATATGTTGAGCTATTGCTAATATTGAGATATTACCATCAATATCAAAGAGAGAGATTGTTGGAAACTTACAATTGGAACAATTTTTGTTTTGTCATTGATGGAAAATCTGCTGATAAGACATATGCCACCTAATCTAAATTTCATATCCATTTGATTGATGAAGAGAATTTGAGAAATTTCTCATAACAATAACACCTAGAGGAAAGGTTGAGTTATGGAAAGGATGCTATAATGGACACTTGATTAGTTAGACTTTGATAAGACATAGTGATTTTTTATATCAAAAAAACTAAGCTAAGATGAGAAATAGAGTAAAAGGTTAAGGAATATCGTGTGATTCTAGTGTTAACTAAGCCACAGTACGTGTCAAGAATATCTAGTATTGACTGTGCATTAGTATCAACCAAGAAAGATAGTTGATGTTGAGCCATAATTTTTACACCAACTGAGTGCTTAATTGATAACCGAGTGTCATAACTTAGTGATTGCTGAGTAACAATGTTGAAAATGAATTCGAGGAAATCATAATTCCTATCTAAATAAGTTGATTTCTTGGGAGATTTAAATCATGTTAAAGATAATATTGATGAGTTGGATCATTAAATTCAAGGTGAGTATTAGATAAAGAACTAATAGATGGATTCCAAAAAAGTTTCTAGAGGATGATCAAGAAGGTGAATAGATACAATGAATCATGTTGAACCTGATCATAAACCCTAAGATTTATGATGATCATGGAAAATGGAAAAAGCAAGAAATAACCTATTTAAAGAGATACACACCTGAACTCAAAGGTGAAGAGGTGAGTTTGAGGCATATATAGAAGAAGGTTGATCAAAGACTCATAAGTGTGAATGCAAAGCTAAAGGAGATTTCTTACACATATATTGTTGATATTGATAAGTGAAATCTAAGCAGATGGCTTAAGTTTTATTGGAAGGAGAAGATTGATTGCTTGAAGGGTTTCCAAGTGAATCAAGAACAAAGAAGACAGTGGAGAGCTTATCAGTGAATGAGCACATGAACCAAACAATGATGTAAACTTGCAAAGTGAGTTGTAATCATATAGTTCAAAACCCTACTATTTTATTTCTAATCATTGTAAATAGTTTGTATTATAATCCTTTTAATAGAGATTGACCTAATAGACATTTTAAGGACTTAACAATCTACGTAAATCCTTTAACAAGGTGACATTCTAAATGGAATGATCAAAGTCCTCTAACAAGGCCACTCCTAATAGGGTGATTAAATCCTCTAATTAGGTCACATTTAACAATGTGTATTGTAAACCTTTAACAAGGTTGGCTCTTAACAAAGCTCACTATGAAAGAGTGAAAAAGAAGTGACATGTTGCTAGTGGTTTTTCCCAAATTGGGTTTCCATGTAAAATCCTAGTGTCAAATTTGTGTTGAATATTTTAAACATTTTACAATTTATACTCAACAAATTTTTTAATTTTTGAGACAATAATTTTATCAATATAATAGAGATCAAGAAACAATAGGATAAGAAGAATAGTGAGTGTTTTATGTTTAATTTTTCAAATGATAATTATGGACCTTGAGTAACTGAGTCACCTCCTTAGTTATTCTAAACATTTCTAACATGCATAAGATCCAAAATACTCCCAACACTTAGTGACTAGCTTTTCTTACAATTTGCAATACTAGATTCCTTCCTAAATCTCTACTACTCCCATAATTTGTCTCATAAACACTATCTGGACCCTCCTTTTATACTTGCATGGCCACAAGTTATCCTAATAAAAATAGAATCATCTAGAACCTAGGTAAACTCAATATGGCTTCAACTTACAATAATTATTAAATACACATATGAGAAATAACCAAGACCCCTAATACATCCCAACACATCCCATGATCAATCCACATCATGATTACTTATAACACATATTAAATGCATAGGTTGAAACTCCCCAATAATGACCAAGCATTACCATCTTTAAATTGAGTGCACCCCCTCCAAGGTCAAAAGTACACCAACATGCAAGATTTCCAATTGCAACTTGTATTTTTTTTGGAAACTAAAATTAGGAAAAAAAATTATATTGTCATTGATGTCAAACCTTATTGGTGAGATAATTTCTACTTGAGTAGAGTGCCATATCAAGATGATTTATGAAGAGGATTTGAGAAGAAGAGATAACTAGAAGACCTACTTGAAAGGTTGAGTTATACATAATTACAATGGATACTTGAATAGTTGGACCTTAACAAGATATTGTGTTGTTTAATCATAACACTGAGTGGAGAAGATAGTTGAGTTGAAGCCTAGTTGAGATGATCAAAGAAGGACCATATGAGTAAGCTAAATGGAGCTACAAAGTAGAAGAATTAAGGAACTTATAGTTGAAGCCAAGTTGTGCTGGTGTTGATTGAGTGAATAGTAGAAGCCAAGAAAATATAGTGTCGACTAAGCACTAGTAAAGTCTGAGTATTAGAAAAGTCAGACTGAGTGAAGATAGTAAAAGCCAAGTTATCTAGTGATGGCTGAGGCCAAGGAACACAATTTTAACCAAGTGTTAGCGTTTATTATTTTTTGAAGGAATTGAAATTCCTAGACGACATAGTTGAAATTATAGATTGGTCAAAGTACATGAAGGATAAGTAATAATGAGCTGGAGCTTTTATTTTTTGAGAAATCATGTTTGAGAATTTATAGACATGGATTCAAAGAGAAGTTTTGAAAAGTTTCTAGAAGGAGAAGGAGGGAATGAAAAGATGGTAGGATTCAATGAGTCAGACCTAATCCTAAGATCAATGGTGATATTTAAGTGGAAAAAGGTCAAAGATACCTATTTAAGGAGGCATAATGATTAACCTAGAGAGGTTAGTAGTTGGTAATTTTCTTAGCTAACAAACTTGAGTAGAAGGCTATGAAGAAGGAGAAAAGATTAGGTGAAGAGTGATTGCTTCAAGAACTTTCCAAGCATATTAGAGATAGTGATGGAGACATGAATAGAGTTTAGTAAATGAATTATTAGATGAGCTACATTGTGATCTATATTTGCAAAGTGAGTTGTATTTATCAAATCAACCTATTGTTACTTTCTAACCACTGTATCATTTAAAATCCTTTAATCAAGGTTGACCTAAAAATCATTTGTGAATTCATTAATCAAGGTGACATTCTAATGGAATGTTCTAAAGCCCTATAACAAGGCCACTCCTAATAGGGAAATTAAATCCTTTAATAGAGTCATGCCTAACAATGTGTATTGTAACCTTTACTAGGGTTGGCTCCTAACAGAGCTCACTTTAGAAGAGTGAAAAATTAGTGACATGTTACTAATGGTTTTTCCCAAATTGGCTTTCCATCTTAAATCCTGGTATTATACTTGTGTGAATGATTTTTGAGATGTTTTACTATTTAATGTTTTATATTATGCCAGTTAGTTATTATTGGGACAGTGGACTAGAAGTTTATGTTACTAATAAGTTTCTATAGAGACCAAGTGGATTAAAGAATAGATCTAAGTTGTTTGATGTGTTCAAAAGTTTAATTGATATATTTGGACCTAAGGATAACTAATTCACCATGCCCTCTTAGTTATTCTAAATCGTTATAGTAGTTAGTATTAGAGCATTGGTGCTTGTGAAGAAAAGTTGAAGGGACTTAAAGCTAAAGATCAAGATGTACAAAAAGAAGGTACCTAAGTTGAACAAGGAAAGTTTCCTTGTATGAAAAAGTTTTATGAAGTTGCATATTGCTAGAATTCGAGATTTAGGACTATACTACTTGGATAATAAATAAATAGTAGTACCATCACCCATGATAGCCTAGTAGATAAAAGAGAAACAAGAGCACAATCATGTAATGTTGGAGATTGTGTCTTCCTTAAGCTACTCATAATTTGATGGCATAAAGGACTGCAACATTACAAATAATATGTGCAAAATTTTTGCAAAGATTTATGGAGGAGATAATAATATACTAAGAGTAAAATCACAAAACTTGAGAGGAAATTTTGATGACATGAAGATGGTAAAAGGGGAAAACATTGCTTAGTATGTTGGAAGAATCAAAGAAGTTGTGAATTCTATTAGAGGAGCAAAATGATAGTTTATTGATGAGACTGTGATCAATAAGGTAATGAGAACCTTACTTCCTATTTATGTTATTAGAGTTTCTACAATACAAGAACTAAGATGTACTCCCAGTAATGATCTAACCTTGGATAGTCTAGTTGGTAGACTTAGTTCTTTTGAATTGTCAAATTTTGATAATTTTACCATTCCTTCTATTGAATTTGCTTTCATTTCATAATTAGTGTTATGTAAATCTAAGAAGAAGAAAGGAAAGTATGAAGTTAGTGAAGTGAATCTTTTGATGATGATCTTGAGGATCTTGAAGCATTAATGGCTAGAAGGTTACTAAGAGGCAAGGAAAATTTTATAGGTAAACTTCCCATAATCTGTATTTTATGAAATAAAGTTGGTCATATTGCTACAAGATGTCCTAATAGGGATGAGAAGGATGAAAGTAAAGAAAAAAAGTTCAAAATAAGAAGAGATGTAGGAAAATACAACAAAGGATACAAAGAATCAAATGGAAAATGTAATAAGTCTTGTTACATGATTGAAGAAGAAACCGATGATGATTCTAATAGTCATGATGAAGAAGTTGTTTATTTTACTATAAAATATGATTATGATAAAGATGAGAAAACTACACTTATTTCATATGTGATTAAAGGTGATAGATGGATAATTGATAGTGGTTTCTCACACCACATGACTCATGATAAAAGTAAGTTTGAGACCTTAGTATATTATAAAGGAGGTAATGGTAAGTTTGGTAATGATGCACCATGTCTTATGAAAGATAAAGGATCAATAAGATTGACTAATAAGATCAAATGTGATAATGCTTATTGGGTTTAAGGACTTAACTATAATTTGTTGAGTGTGGCATAGTAGAATAGTTTAGGCTACAAAGTTGAATTTCAGCACAAGAAGGCCAAGATCTACAATGGTTTTGGTGAATTGATTGAAAGTGGAGACCAAACAAGAGGTAACTTATTCTATCTAGACTTATTTGATAATAGATGCTTGCTTGCATAGTGTGATGATATATGGTTATGGCGTAAGAGTTTATGTCATGTAAACTTTGAAAATTTTGTAAGCATTATTAAGATGAATAAAGTAAGAGGTTTACCAAGATTAAAGAAACCTGATAATGTGATGTGTAAACAATGTTAACTGGGAAAAATGACAAAGTCTAGTTTCAAGAGAAAGGCCTATACTTCTGATGTTATTTTAGACTTGGTTCATACTAACCTTTGTGGACCTATTGGAGTGAAAAGCTACTTTGGTGACATATATTTTATTTGATTTTTTGATGACTACTCTAGAATGATGAAAATGATGTTTCTTAAAGAAAATATGATGCATTTCAAATGTTTAAGTGGTATTTGGCTAGAGTTGAAAAGGAAATAGGTAAAAGCTTGAAGTGTTTGAGATTTGATAGAGGAGGTGAATTCATATATGAGAAATTCAACACATTCTGCAATGATAGAGGAATCAAGAGAAAAATGCCTACACCAAGGACCCCTCCATAGAATGGTATAACTAAAAGGAGGAATAAATTAATCATGGACTATGCTAGGAAATTGATGATGGAGAATAATGTTGCACTTAAGTACTAGAGAGAAGCTATAAGTACTCCAGTTTATACCTTGAATATAGTACAAGTCAAGAAAGGTACAATTATGACACCTTTTGAGTTATGATATGGATATGCACCAAATGTGAAATATTTCAAAGTTTTTGGAAGAAAATATTATATACTAAAAGATAATAGACATGGAAAAATTGATGCAAAGAGTAATGAAGGTATATTCTTATGATATTCCACTAAAAGCAAAGCATATAAGTGTTTTAATTCTAACACTAACAAAGTTGTGGAAAGTGCAAATGTGAAACTTGATGAATATGAAGAAAAGAATGAAGTTGAATGTAAGAAGGAACATGAAGATTTTAGGAATTTCACATATATTGATGAAGATGAGCCCATCACTTTGCCCAAATTTGAGAAGAAAGTTGTCAAGCATCAACAACCAATAAATGCCAAGTTACAACAATAATGTGCTAAACATGAGGCATTTGGTACCAAGCATTAGGAAGAGCATGTTGATCATCAACATGTGATTGCTAAAAAACTAGAAGAGAAAGATAAGATACAAGAAGTGCTACCTAAAGCTTATTTGCAAGATGAACCTAAAGAATAAGTAAGAAGACCTAAAGCCTACACTAGAACAATATGTGAGAGGACATCATGCACCTGATCAAATCATTGGAGACAAAGAATCCAAAGTTTTGAGGAGCAATACATTCTTACTATGTGAATTTGAGCGTAAACCAATAAAGGATGCCTTGGACAATGAACATTGGATTCAAGCAATGAATGAAGATATTTAGCAGATAGAGAAGAAAAAAACCTAGTCACTAGTACCTAGACCAAATTATGATAATTTTATTGGTACAAAGTGGGTATTTAGAAACAAGTTGAATGATAAAGGTGAAGTCACAAGAAATAAAGAAAGACTAGTTTGTAAGGGATATGCATAAGAAGAAAGTATTAACTATGGGAAGACATTTTCCCTTGTTGTAAGATTAGAAGGAGTGAGAAGTTTTCTTACCTATTATTCTTACAAAGGATTCAAAGTGTACCAAATGGATGTCATGTCTGCATTTTTTAATGGAATTCTAGAAGAGGGAATCTATGTTGAACATCTTGAAGAATTTGTTGACTCAAATAAAAGTGATTTGGTATGTAAGTTACACAAATCATTGTATAGATTGAAACAAGCCCTTAAAACATGGTATGAAAGGTTGCACACATATTTGGTGAAAATTGGTTTTGGAAGGACTAATGATAATGAAAATCTATTCTTGAATACTAAATCTAAAAAATGGATATTACTAGTAGAGATATTTGTTAATGATATCATATTTGGAGGAAAATATGCATTGTGTAAATCATTTACATATGAAATGAGATGAAAATTTGAGATGTTTATGTTTGGAGAGATCAAATTCTTTTCTAGTTTGTAAGTATATCAAATGAAGAAAGGTATCTACATTACACAATCAAAGTATATCAAAGAGATACTCAAAACTTTTGGTATGGAAGACTCAAGACTAGTTGGAACACCCATGGTACTGGACATAAAATTTCAAGGAATGATAATTTTTTTTGATGTGAATCAAACCATATATAGATAAATGATTGGAAAATCATAATATGTTTTTCATAGTAGACCATATATTTCACTAGCAATTAGGATTGTTGTTAGATTTTCTATAAATCCTAAGGATAATCACATAATGGCTATGAAAAGAATATTGAGATATCTGAAAGGAACAAAGGACTATGGATTGTATTACAAGAAGAATGAAATGTTGGCAATATGGTCAATTAGTCAAATAAGATGAGATATGTGGTTGTCATTTATGGAAACATATGTTTTACAATACAATTATGATTGCTTGTGATGGAAAATTATCTAAGTATTGGACAATATTACAACAACATGATAAGATTTCCTAATAATGGAATATTCCTTTGGAATATCCTCTTGTGTAGTTAACTACAGATGCTTGATGTAATCTTGATGATGTAGACAAGTGCACATGTCTGTACAATCAACCGAGTCCAAGTTATGGAGGAAATATTGTTGCAAATACTTCATTGTGCAAAATAGAGCATGTCAATAAATTGAGTTATATGACTTATATAATTATTTTGATTACTAAATCTTGATGAACTGACTCTAAGGATAATATGGGAGCTAAATAAGGAATTTTTTTTTAATATGATTGATATAAATGTGAGGAATATGTATGCAAATATAAATGCGAGTGATATGATGTGAATTGACATATGCACAACAACTCCTTGCTTATGACATTGAGTGAATAGGAAGGAAGATTGTCTACCATCTACCAAAGGCTTGTATGAAGAACTAACAATCAAAAGAATTGCAAAGTACATCAAATGATCTGGTTTTGTATGTATATCTATTCCTTTGAAGAACTCAATTGTATAATTGCATGTTAGGACATCGGGCTCTTCCTGCACACATTTGTATATGATCCACCAACTCCTAATAGGGTTAAAGAAACTCCTAATAGGGTTGAGGCTTCTAACAAGGCCTAGTATGCTAACTAGGACTTGAGACACTATAAATTCTTCATAGACTCCTAACAAGGTCAATATCCTTAACCAGATTCTTTATATAGTGAATCATTTTATGGGTTTCATCCCCACCAGGGTTTTCCCTTGGTTATGGTTTCCCTAATTAACAAAATATGGTGTTATGAGATCTCTTTATGTATGGTTGTTTATACTATTCAGCATTATTGGTTTACTTTCTTGTGCATTTATCAAAGTAATTAATATCGAGTTGTAGGCAAAAAGATTGAATATATTGATTCACCCCCCTTAGTATTATCTATTTCTAACAATTGGTATCAGATCTTAGTTATTCAGAAGAGGCTTAACAACTTGAATAAAATCCCTATGGTTATGGAATAGTTGAAGAAGAATCTTGAAGAAGCTCTTGAACAAATTGATCTCCTTATTGATGAAAGAGATTGCCTAAAAGATATTTTTAAAGATGCAAATGCTTATATTGGTGAACTAAAGGACAAGATAGATAACCTGAAGCAAAAAGGACCTAGTGAGCAAACCATTGATGATGTTATTAAACATCTAAAGAAAGAAAATAAGATCTTAAAACATGAGTTAAAAATAGTTGAGCTCAAGCTAAGTCTTAAGAAAAATGGAGGAAAGAATGACTCTAAAATAAAAGATGAAAATGTAGATCTAAGATCCCAGTTAGGAAAAGTAACATTTGAAGTAGAATCTATCAAGTTGGAGCATGTAGAATTAGAGAAATACAACACTATTTGTGAAAGGTGAATTGGTGCAAACTAAACAACAACTTGAGAAATCATATACTAGTGGTGAAAAGATTGAAGAACAAATATCTGTACAAAGACCTAGTTATGATAAGACTAGACTTGGATTCTTCCTTGGGACAATTTTTTCCAAGAAACCTATTGAGAGAAAAGAACCTAATACTCCTGAAGTAAAAAAGGATCTAAACATAAGCAAATTAGATGATACATCTAAAGAAAAAGAGAATGTTACTCACTCTGAGAAATCTAAAGAATCTGATCAAAATGAGGATAATAGAAGAAATGAATCTCATGCCAGGTGTAATGAGCCTAAACATATTGGAGATAATTGCAAAGGTAAGTATTTTAAACCTATTTCAAATTTTTATTGTCATAATTGTTATGGATATGGAAATCATGCAGTAGATTGTAAGAAACCTAAATTTGATAATGATAATGCAAATAGTAGAATATTTAGGAACACTAACTATCCAGGCAATAGAAGAAGATCTCACAGTAATGAAAGTTGAGAAAGAAGACAAATTATTTGTTTTAGATGCAACAATCTTGGACACATTGCAAGGAATTATAGAGCACCTGGCAACCATAATAATGAGCAAAGAAGGAATGTACCTATATGCCAATTATGTAATAACTTTGGACACACAAAAAAATTCTACAAAATGGATAGAAGAAACCTTAATAGGAATCAAAACTATAGAAGAAATAAAAAAAGAAACGATGATAGTCTGAAGGAAGAAATGAAGGAGCTAATAGAAGAATTTAAGGGAACATTTGTAAAGACAAAAGAAATTAGAAGTTTTCATACAGTTCACAAAGAAGCACATCCTAATGTACCTAATAAGATAGTAAAGTCACTTATTTTCTGTGACCCTTCCTACCTGCATTAAGCATTCTCAATAAAATAGTGCATCAGTTAATAAAAACTGATGTTAGAGATAATACAAGGATGAACTATGTTTCATGGTAGAAATAGATTTCACATGCATGGAGGCAATACTTCCTCGAGTAAATTTCATTGAACCTATGGGTTATGAAATGAGTGCTAAACTAATTGAAGGCTATGCATAGATAATTCTTCACTCTAGAGTTGATTCTAAATGCTCTAGATGGGGCACACATGCTGAAAAGATGAAATAAGTCAACAAAAATCTAATGGACAAGGATATCAAGAAGAAAGTAGAAAAAGTAATTGATTCCATCTTAAAAGAATCAGGGATGTCTAGAAAGGAATTTGAAGAGGTGAAAGGGATAGCCTCGAAAATGAAGGCTAGTGGTCAAACTAACCTATTAACCCCTACACCTATTACTATGGCCAGACCTACTATAGAGGTCATAGTTGCATAGAAAAGTGTGCAAGCATCTACAGTTCCATATGCAACAGTTATGCAACAACAACCTTTAAGGAATCAAAAGAAAGTAGAAGAAGCATCAGTGCCAAGAAAATCTACAAGGTTTGAGAAAACACAGCCTGTATAAATCCTCGCTCCTAAGAAGAGATTTAAGAAAACAACAAGTGCACCAAGTAAGAGAAGGAAGACCTTGCAGATTAGTTCCTCAAAATCTAAAGAAGAAACTAGTGACAGACTAGTAGAGCCTGTGGATCAAGAAGTAAAGACTTCAACAGGAAGGAAAGCATGGAAGCCTAAGGTAGAAAAACTTAATATGCAAATTATTAATGATGATAATTTTGTGCAATTGAATAAGTATTATGACTTGTATAATAATATGGATAGGAGACAACTAGAGAATGATGTAGTTAGAAACATGATTCTGAAAGATAAAAGGTTTGATAGCATAAAAGGTCAAATCCCTAAAGATTTGTATAATAGACCAAGAAACAAAAAGAGTAGAGTAATTAAGGAAGATAAGAAAATAAGGATAAATATGGTGAAAAAGCTATGTATAGTGAATAATGAGGAAGAGTTAAAGGAAAATTTGAAAGGAATAACACCTTTACTAAGGAATAAGAAGAGATCTATTCATCTTATGGGAGGAAATTATGAAGAGGTGAATGTGGAAACTCAAAAGGCAATAATCACATACATGTCTATTATGCCTAAGGAGTCTAAGGAGGGTGCACAATCAAACAAGACAAGCCCTATTGTGGCAGCAGCCAATCCACATCATAGTTTTGAGCAACCAGTTAAAACTTCAATTCCAAGTGATTCACCACACATTACCATTGATAGTGAATCCATGCAAGTAGATAACACAAATGTAACGATGGATAGAACTGAAGATCCATTCAAAGATTTTGGCTCTATCATTTTTGGCAATATTGTTGACTACAGTAGCTCTTTTGATGAAGAAAAAGAGGAGCAAAAGAAAGATATATTCTCTAAAAAGAAATTTGAAACTATGTCAACTAGCACTAAAGAAGCTACTACAAGTGCACCCTTAGCAAAAGCTACAATAAAACCCTCTACACCACCTACACAAGCAACAATGGTCACCTCAGTAGTACAGTTAGATGATGAAGATGAAGTGCAAAATCTTATATCTTCTTTAAGTAAATTCCTTGAAAATAAGAAATCAATTAAGTCAATTGATAAGACTTTAACTTTAGTTTTGGATAGATTGGAGAAGACAATATGTTCTATTGATACATCTGTAGACATTCAATAGAGAGTAGCAATTGTGTGCAAAATTTTTGATAATGAGTTTACAACACTTACCAATGTTGCTACAATTCAAGCACAGACTGAGCATGATGGTAAAATTCTTAATACTATGTGTACAAATATAAGAAATGATATAGAAATGTTAAATATATGCATTAAGGTATTAAGGTAGAGTATGGAGGAAGGGAAGCAAATATATGCTAAGTGCAACATGGCATACCTTCACCTTCATAGTTTTGATGAACAAATCAAAGAAATGGTAACTGAGCTACAAACACTTACTGATAACTTTCTAAAACAAGATTAGAAGTTAGAAAATTTTAAGCATTCAATGTAAGTAATCCATGATAGCATCCATGATATTCAAGAAAAAAAAGAGAAAGAGCTAAAAAGATTTACTCTTTTAAAAGATCACTTATCCCCATGGATTACATTGTAACAAAATTAGTTGGAGGAATGCTTGGCAACTAAAAATTCATATGACAAGTTTGTGGCTATGGACTTGAATCTAGAAAAGTTGGAATCCACATACTAAATTCTAAAGGTATCCACATACGCCCTATGTGCACTAATAAGTGTGTCAGATGCACTGAAAGAAAGTTGGAAGAAACATCTTGCATAGTTGAAGACTAACTTCAGCAATTGTTTTTCTAAATTTTTATGTAACTTTTAGATTTTGATAGGATTCTCTTTTTTTTGACACCTTTGTCATTGATGTCAAAGGGGGAGAAATAAGGAAAATTGTAATTGTAAGTTATATAGTTGTACTTTGACATATAGTAGTAAGCTTTTCTTTAAGAAAACTTTGTAAATAGAGTTATAAGTGATGTAATCTTTTTCAAAACATGAATATAATGTTTTATTGTGTGTTATGTATGGTTATTTACTTTGATTGGTATGACAACATTTTTGGGACTTAGCCAATTTTACCAAAATGTTGCCATCAATGCCAAAGGGGGAGATTGTTGGCAATATGGTCGATCAGTCAAATAAGATGAGATATGTGGTTATCATTTATGACAACATATATTTTATAGTATAGCTATGATTGCTTGTGGTGGAAAATTATTTAAGTATTGGACAATGTTACAACAACACGATGAGATTTACTAATAAAGGAATATTCCTTTCGAATATCCTCTTGCACAGTTAACTACATATGCATGACATCATCCTAATGATGTAGACAAGTACACATGTCCATACAATCAACCGAGTTCAAGTTATGGAGGAAATATTGTTGTAGATACTTCACTGCATAGAATAAATTTCACTTGTATGACGTATAGAATTGTTTTGATTACTAAATCTTGATGAGCCGACTCTAAGGATAATATGGGAGCTGACTAAGGAAGGATTTTTAAATATGATTGATATAAATGTTGGAATATGTATGTGAATATAAATGTGAGTGATATGATGCAAATTGACATATGCATAGTAATTCCTTGCTTATGACATTGAGTGATCAGGAAGGAAGATTGTCTATAGTCTACCAAAGGCTTGTATGAAGAAATGAAAATTAGAAGAATTGCAAAGTACAACAAGTAATCTAGTTTTGTATGTATATCTATTCCCTTGAAGAACTCAATCGTATAGTTTCATGTTAGGGCAGTGGGCTCTTCTTGCACACATTTGTATATGATCCACCAACTCCTAATAGGGTTGAAGCAACTCCTAACAAGTTTGAGGCTTCTAACAAGGCCTAGTCACCTAACAAGGACTTGAGACACTATACATTCTTCATAGACTCCTAACAGGGTCAATATCCTTAACTGAATTCTTTATATAGTGAATCATTTTGTGGGTTTCATCTCCACCAGGGTTTTCCCTTGGCCAAGGTTTCCCTAGTTAGTAAAATATGGTGTTATGAGATCTCTTTATGTATGGTTATTTATACTATTCAGCATTATTGGTTTACTTTCTTGTGCATGTATCAAAGTAATTAATATCTAGTTGTGGGCAAAAAGATTGAATATACTGATTCACCACCCATCTCAGTATTATCTATTTCTAACATTAATTTTTTTAATTGAGAGTATATATTGATGCATATTGGTTTGGAAATATTGATGATAGAAAGAGTACAAGTAGTGGAGATTTCTTTCTAGGAAAGAGATTAGTTTCATGGAAAGGCAAGAAGAAGAACTACATTTCTCAATCTACAACTAAATCTAAATATGTAGCTACAATAGTTAATTATTCTAACATATTGTTGATCAAGAAATTGTTGAAAGGAATGAAGGAAGATATCATTAAAGCTATTGTTATATTATGTGATATATATCTAAAAATCATGTGATGCACACTAAGACCAAGCACATTACTATCAAGTATCATTAATTGAAAGAGTTCGTACAAGACAAAGAAGTGAGATTAGAGTATGTGAATACAAAGGGACAAATAGATGATATATTAACAAAAGCTTTACTGAAGGATGCTCATGAATATTTAAGAGGTAAATTAGGGATGATTCCCCTAATTGAGGCTACTTAAGCCAATATGGAGCTCTGGATCAAATTTTTTGATCAACACATTTTCCAAGTTGATGTAGAAGGTCACACTTTAGGACTTGTCTAAAGCTATGAAGAGATAATCACAAGAGGTTGAATCTTTCATAAGCATGATGATAGAAGGAGAAACTAGTTTAGAGAACTAACAAATATATATATACATGTTGAAGATATATGAGATAGAGCTAACTAAAGATGTTGAAGTGTCTTTGGCATTGTTGTCAAAGAGGGAGAGATTATGAATTACCAAGAAAGAAGTTAAAAACGGAGAGATTGTAGATGAAATAAGTCATACATAAAAGATGGAGAGTATGTAAAGTTACCTTACAACAAGAGGGAAATACTATGATATAGTTACCACATAAGAGGATATATATCAAAGAGGGAGTTCATGTTCTGATATATTACAATTGATGTCTAAAGGTGTTTCTTATCAAAGTTTCTTAGATGAGAATAAAAATGAAACTAAAAGATGAGACCAAAGAAATTTTTGGAAACTTAGATTAGAATTAGAATGAAACTAAGGATATTAATGAAGATTTTTTATTAAACATAGAAGGAGTTGAATGAAGCAAGTCAAGTGTTTTGGATTGTATGGTAACTTGAAGTGAGGTGTTTCCATCAATGCCAAAGAGGGAGATCGTTAAAAACTACAATTGGAAATTGTTATGTTTCATGTTGTGAAACCTTATTGATGAGAAATTTTCTACCTAAGTAGAGTACAATATCAAGATGATTTATGAAGAGGATTTGAGAAGAAGAGATAAGAAGAAGACCTAGTGGAAAGGTTGAATTATGTAGAATTACAATGGGAACTTGATTACTTGGACCTTGAGAAGATAATGTGTTGTTTAATCATAGCACTAAGTGGAGAAGATAGTTGAATGGAAGCCTAGTTGATATGATCAAAGAAAGACCAAATGGATAAGCTAAAATGAGCTATAGAGAAGAAAATTTAAGGAACTTATAGTTAAAGTCAATTCATGCTAGTGTCAACTGTGTGAACATTAGAAGCCAAGAAAATATAGTGTCAACTAAGCACCAGTAGAGATCGAGTATCAAAAAAGTTAGACTGAGCAAAGATAGTAGAAGCCAAGTTATCTAGTGATGACTAAGGCTAAGGAACACAATTTTGACCAAGTGTTAGAATTTATTATTTTGTGAAGAAATTCAAATTCCTAGTTGACATAATTGAAATTTTGGATTGGTCAAAGCATGTGAAGGATAAGTATTGGTGAGTTAGAGTATTTAATGTTTGAGAAACCATGTTTGAGTTTTTGTAAACATGGATTCAAAGATAATTTTTTTGAAGTTTCTAGAAGGAGGAGGAAACAAAAAGATGGAAGGATTCAATGAATCTGACCTAACCCTAAGATCAATGGTGATGTTTAAATGGTAAAAGATCAAAGCTACGTATTTAAGGAGGCACAAGGATTAACCTAGAGAGGTTAGTAGTTGATAATTTTCTTGACTAGAAAAATTGAGAAGGATGTGAAGGAGTATAGATGAGGTAAAGAGTGATTACTTGAAGAAATTTCCAAGAAGATCAGAGACAGTGATGGAGACATGAATGAAGTTTAGTCAATGAGTTAGAAGATGAGCTACATTGTGATCTATATTTTTAAAGTGAGTTGTATTTATCAGATCAACCTACTATTACTTTCTAACCATTATATTAGTTAAAAACCTTTAATCAAGGTTGAGCTAATATTTATTTGTAAATATTTTAATCAAGGTGACATTATAATGGAATGTTCTAAAGTCCTCTAACAAGGCCACTCCTAACAAGATGATTAAATCCTTTAATAGGGGTCAAACCTAATAGTGTGTATTGTAACCTTCAATAGGGTTGGCTCCTAATAGAGCTCACTTGAGAAGAGTGTAAAATTGGTGACATGTTACTGGTGGTTTTTTTTGGAATTCTTTAGAATAACTGAGAGGGGGGTGAATCAGTTATCCAAGGTCTAGATTTAAAACTAAAACTTTTCACAACTTAGTGAACCCACATCCATAAAAAAATTTCATCATGCATGCATCCATTAGATTATGAAATCACTTAAACTTGTAGGTTACTGTCAAATCAACTTTGCAAAAATATAAACATGAAACATAACATATTCAATAATGCATCTAACACAATGATTTAACATAGAAACCCAATTTGGGAAAAACCATCAGTAACATGCTACTCATTCTCACTCTTTTGAAGTGATTCTCTATCGAAGGCCAACCCTGTTAAAGGTTACAATACACACTATTAAATGTGACTTGGTTAAAGGATTTCAATCACCCTATTAGGAGTGAGCCTTGTTAGAGTACTTTAGATCATTCACTTGGAATGTCACCTAGTTAAAGGATTTACAAATGAAAGTTAGGTCAACCTTAATCTAAAGGATTTACCCTAGAATGATACAATGATTAGAAAGTAATAGTAAGTCTTGATCTAATAACAACTTACAACACACTTGCAAATTATAGATCTCTATTTTAGTCCTCCATTTTGCTTAGCTTTCATACACTTTCTCTTTGATAGCTTGTTCACCTTTCAAGCATCTATACCATTAAACCTTCTTGCTTTACTTACCAATGAAGTCTCTTGACATAGGTCATTGAATGAAGAAATACCCTAGACTCCTTGTCTTCCTTAGGTTCTCGCACATGACAACCTTTAATTCTGACCAACCATCTCTATAAATGGAGAATTAAGAATTTTTTCCATTCACCCTCTATTGTCCATTTTAGGGTTAGGTTGGATTAAGTAGGATTCAATGAATCTACCCACTATTTCATTTCATCCCTTTCTAGAAACTTCTCCTTCAATCCTCTTTGAATTCACCTCTAAATGGTTCATCTTGAATTCTGTGCTACTAGCTCATCAATCTTATCTTCCACACAGTTTACAAAATCCAAGAAATCAAACTTGTTGGCCTAGATTCATTGATTTTTTGATCTTTCTCATAATGCTAACACTTGGCATTAATTGGCTTCTAATGATCAATACATACTGCATTGATTAACATCCACTATCAAATCACTCAACATAAACTAAAGTTTACTGGTGCTCAACATCAACTAAACTTTACTTGGCTTACACTCTATTACTCAACTTACACTAAAATTGACTTTTCTCAACTCCAACTAATTTTTTTCTTGGCTTGCACTAACTTTTCTCGGCACCTACTATGTATAATTTTAAGCTTGGAAGAAAAACTTCATTTAACTTGTTCTTCTAAACTTAATCAATTTAACCAACCTTTACAACCTTAAGTAGACTATCAATGCACTATAATATCACTGTCTTAATTGATCCTTGTACTCCTTTTTCATATCATAAATCGACCTTTTCTCTAGGTGCTATTGTTACCTCATTTGATCAAATCCTCTTTATCAATCAAACAAATCATAGTACTTAAATGTTATAAGAAATTGTCTTACCAACAAGTAGTAGGTTTGACATCAATGACAAAACAATGATTAAAACATATTTATCATACTTGTATCAATTTGTTTTCAAAAATCTCCCTCTTTGACATTGATGGCAAACCAAGCTGACCAAGCTTAATTATTATGACCAACAAAATACCGAAAATAAAAATAAAAATTCCTTGTATTGAAATGTCTCCCTCTATCAAAAACTTTCATCTTTTGAATAGGTTACAACATTTTTTTATGACCAACAAACAATGAATCAACTCATCCTTATGACTCCCTCTAGATTACTTCTTATAATCTCCCCCAACATTATCTCCCTCTTACTAGGTAGATGTAATCAACAAGTGCACTTTCTCTCTCTAAGTAGATATTCCATGTTTCTTCTATCTGGATTTCTCCCTCTTTATGTCTTTCTCCCTTGGCACTCTATCTCCCTTAGCAATTAGGATTAGGCAGATCAAGATTTCTCCTTCACCTCCCTTAACTTTCATATCCCTCTTTGATAAAAATTCAAAAGACTTTTCATCTTAACGTGCAGATATGAACATTTTTAGTTTCTCCCTTGATCACCTAGCTTGTGACTAATTCGTAGTTCCATCTCTTTTATTACTTTAGGTAGCTCCTAAAGTAAGATCCACTACATCAATGTGTAACATATGTCAATAAACTTGTTTCATGTAGGGCACTCCTCATGCTTCTTAGATATCCTTTGATAGGGGTATAACCCCTAGTTTACCTCTTAGATACTCATGAGCATCCTTAGGTAATGCTTTTGTGAAGATATCAACTATTTTCTCTTTTGTGTTAACATATTCCCTCTTCACCTCTTTATCTTGAAGTAACTCTCTCAAGTACTGATACTTGTTACAATGTGCTTAGTCTTTGTGTGCATCATGAGATTCTTTGATATATTTATAACACTTGTAGCATCATAGGTTCAATGATTTCTTCCTTCATACCTTTAAGTGGCTGTTTGATCCAAATAATGTTTGTATAATTTATTGTAGCAACAACATATTCAACTTGAATAGTAGATTGAGAAATGTAGTTTTGTTTCTTGCTAGTCCATGTAACCAACCTTTTGCCTAAGAAAAATTCTCCTCCACTGGTGCTCGTTCTATCATCAATATTTCCATCCCAATCAACATCAGTGTAGGATCTCAATTCAAATTTATCATTCTTCTTATAGTATAGACCATAGTCTCTTGTTCCCTTCAGATATCTCATTATTCTCTTTACAACCATGAAATGATTCTCCTTGGGATTAGCAGAGAATCTTGTAACTTTCTCTACAGATAATGCAATATCAAGTCTGTTGTATACTACATATTGTAATTTTCCAATCAGAGACCTATGTAATGTTTGATTCACCTCAGTTGAATCATCATTCTTTGAAAATTTATGTCCTATCACCATAGGTGTACTTATTGGCTTGGAATCCTCCAATCCAAAAGTTTTCATTATCTCCTTTTACATACTTTGACTAAGTGATGTATGTACCATATTTCATTTGATGTACTTGCAAACCTACAAAGAACTTGATGTCTCCAAACATAGACATCTCAAATTATTTCTTCATTTCATTTACAAAAACATTACATAAAGTATCTTGACCTCTAACTATGATATCATCAAAAAAGATTTTAGATAACAAAATACCTTTGCCTTTTTCTATCTTCAAGTACATATTGTTGTTATCATTAGTCCTTTCAAATCCAGTCTTCACAAGATAATTATGAAGTATTTCATACCATGCTCTTGGTGCTTGCTTCAAACCATATGAAAATTTGTGTAGTCTACATACCATGTTTTTGTTGTTAGCATAAAAAAATCCTTTTGGCTATTCTATATAAACTTGTTTCTCCAATATACCATTCAGAAATGTAGACTTAACATCTATTTGATAAACTTTGAAACCTTTGTATGCAGAGTTCTTAGTCCTTCCAATCTTGTAGCAGGGGCAAATATTTCTCCATATTTCAATTGATTCTTCTTAAGCATATCCTTTACAAACTAATCTTTCCTTATTCCTTGTGACTTCACCATTTTTATCTAAATTGTTTCCATGTACCCATTTGGTACCAATCTTATTTTTGTCTTCTGGTCTAGGAACTAGAGTCCATGTCTTATTTTTCTCAATTCGTTCAATCTCCTCTTCCATGGCTTTAGTCTAGTCCACATCTTTTAAGGAATCTTTCACTATTTTGGGTTCTTACATGCTCAGCAAACATGTATCATTTCTCAACTTGTTCCTTGTCATTGGTCTAGCATCTTTGTCTCTAATTATTTGTGTAGCATGGTGATGTATCTTGACGTACTTAGACAATCTTGGTTCTAATCTATTTTCTTCATTTTGTCTCTCAACTTCTAAATCACTATGTACATCTCTATCAGGTAATTCAACATCTCTTTCATGTACACTAATCTCAGAATCAAAATGTGCCTCAACTTCATTTTGTAACTTAGCACTTGAATGTAATCTAGTTCTTGAATGCAACTCGACATTCATAGTATGTGACTCAATAGTCACTGAAACTTGATGTTGGTTTGTAGCTTGATTTATATCATCTTCTTCAATAGACATACCTTGATAAAAGTATACAAATGATTTGTATTCTTTTGGTTCCTTCATAGGTTTAGCCTCATATACTTCTGTATATTCATCTAATTTCACATTTGCACTTTTCAAAAATTTGTTAGTATTAGTATTTAAATACTTATAAGCTTTGCTTCTTGTGGAGTAACCAAGAAATATACCTTCTACACTTTTTTCATCTAGTTTTCTATTCCTAAATTTTTTAAGAATATAACACTCACTTCCAAATAGCTTAAAATATTTCACTTTGGGTGAGTATCCATACCATAGTTCAGAAGGTGTAGATTGAGTACCTTTTTTTACTTGCACACTATTCAAGGTATAGATAGCTATACTTACAACTTCTCTCTAGTATTTCAAAGTAACATTTTTCTCCATCATGAGTGTCCTAGCATAGTCCATTACATATTTGTTCCTCCTTTCAAAAATTCCATTTTTTGGAGGGGTTCTAGGAGTATATGTCTGTCTTTTGATTCCTCTGTCATTACAAAACATCCCAAATTCATTTGATGTAAATTCACCTCCTCTATTAGATCTCAAATATTTGAAACTTTTAAGCATTTTTTTCTCAACTCTTGCTAAGTACCACTTAAACATTTGGAAAGCATCAGATTTCTCTTTCAGAAACATAACTACCATCATTCCACAATAATTATTAAACATTTGGAAAGCATCAAATTTCTCTTTCAAAAACATAACTACCATCGTTCCAGAATAATTATCAACAAAAAACATAATGTACTTATCTCCTTTGTAGCTTTGCAATTCAATTGGTCCACATAAGTCAGTATGAACAATCTCTAATATTCCTTTAGAGGTATGAGTCTTACTCTTAAAATTTGACTTTGTCATTTTTCCTAATTGACATTATTCACAAATTATATTGTCAAGCTTCTTCAACTTAGGGAAAGCTTTGACTCTCTTCATGTTACTGATACTAACTAAGTTATCAAAATTAACATGACATAACCTCTTGTGCCATAGCCACACATCATCAAATTCTATAATTAAACAAGTAGTTATTGTAAATGCAAGAGGAGTAACTAAGAGGGGAGGGGTAAATCAATTACTACAAAAATAAATCTTAGATCCCCTAGATGTCAGTACAAAATGTAAATAGATAACTGAATACTTCTAAAGCTCGCTAAACACACAGAATGTTCAAGATTAACACATAGATCATTATATATTATCTATGATTTCCATTACTTTAACTTAGTTGCAAACATATAAAAAAAATAGCATGAACAAATTTGACACAAGATTTAACTTGGAAACCCAATTTGGGAAAAACCACCAATAGCAACTAGTTACTGATTTTCACTCTTTTGAAGTGAGCTCTGTTAGGAGCCAACCCTAATATAGGTTATAAAATACACTATTAGGTGTAACCCTATTAAAGGATTTAATCACCCTATTAGGAGTGGCCTAGTTAGAGGTCTCAAGAAAAATTCAATGGAATTGCCACCTTGTTAGAGGATTTGTAAATAGTTGTTAAGCCAACTCTGTTAGGAGATTTAGATCACTACTACAATGGTTAGAGAGTAACAATGAAATGACTTGATTTGAATGCAACTAAATTTTTGATTTCAAATATTTGTTCTAGCTTGAACTTGATCCTTCCTAATAAAATATAGCTTTTCTGCACCACAAGGATATTTTGCTTATCCTTCAAATTCACTTCCTTTGCTCATCAATAGATCTTCAATTACATCATCACAATTCACATATTCTCTTTCAATTTTTCACACACTTTGAAATCACAACTTGACCTTATACTTATACCTTCCACTTTTTCAAGTTGGATCAAATACAACTTACAATAATCAATATTCATCACTTTAGTCAGCTAGAATCTATAGATAAATCAATTAAGTTTAATACAACAAAATAAGAAAATCCTTCATTAGCCAACATTGCTTAGTAGAAAATAACTCTGAAACAATTTCCTTTGTTAACCAACAGAAGCTTGGTTAACATAGAAAACTTACAAAAATGCTTTGGCAACCAAGTGAGCTTGGTTAACACTCACTTTCTGCAACTTTTCCTTCAACGCTTGAGTGAACTCAGTGGACACTACCTTCTAAACTAGGAAAACACATGATTGCTCAGTAGACACTGAGAATTGTCTTCATTACCTAAGTGAGCTTAGCATATACTAATTGATAATGATTATGACATTTGTGTAACATCAAAGATGACACACAATTAATCAGTTGTATCGAACAATCTCCCTCTTTGGCATTGATGGTAACAAAACATGTCATAACACAATGAAATTTTGGATTTTAGATTTGAAAAATCCCTCTGTTAGTATGAGCTTTTCCTTTCACTGAATTATGTCTACAATGGCTATTACCAAGTTCATTCAGAACATCCTCCCTCTTTCAACATACTTCTTCTTTGGAAGACTTCTCCCTCTCTGGTTTCTAACTTTATTCTGATTCCAAAAATTTCTTAGAGATATGACAGTAAACTTCTCCCTCTTTGACAACATATGCCAAAGAAAATAACTCTATAAATACCAATGTACCTTAAGTACTGATTCATCTACAATATGCCCTTGCCAATTTTGCACCAATTGATTGATCTTCAACATGTTTTGGTTGATGCATTCACTAAAATTTATTTAGTGAATTTTAGATAAGGGAATGACCCCTAGCTTACCTCTTAGATACATAAATGCATCCTTAGGTAATGACTTGGTGAATATTTCTGCAATCTATTTCTTTGTATTCACATATTCCAATCTGACTTCTTTATCTTGCACGAATTCTCTTAAGAAGTGATATTTTATATCAATATGTTTTGTTTTGGAATGCATTACTGAATTCTTTGATATGTTGATTTCATTGGTGTTATCACAATATATGACAACTGGATATTTGATCTCTATCTTCATTCCTTCCAATAATTGTTTGAACCAAACAATGGACTACTGCTGCTACATATTCTACCTCTGTTATGAATTGAGATGTACAATTTTGTTGCTTTCTTGTCCAAGATACTAGTCTTTTGCCAAGAAAGAATGCTCCACCACTATTTCTTTTTCTGTCATCAAGACTTCCTACCTAAGCAGCATCAGTAAATACTTTCAAGTCAAAATTGCCTCCAAGTTTGTACCATAAACCATAGTCTTCAGTACCTTTTTGATATCTCATGATTCTCTTAATTGCCATTATGTGATTTTCTTTAAGATTTGTTGAGAATCTTCCCACTATTCTAACTGCTAGAGAAATATCAGACCTTGTGTGTACTACATACTACAATTTTCCAATCATTGATTTGTAAGTGGTCTTATCTACTTCTTTCAAATCATCATTTTTGGAAAGCTTATGTCTAGTAGACATAGGTGTTCCAACTAGTCTTGAATCTTCCATTCCAAATTTCTTTAGTATCTCCTTGATATACTTAGATTGAGTGATGTAGATACCATTCTTGTTTTACTATATTTTTAATCCAACAAAGAATTTTATTTCACCAAATATGGACATCTCAAATTCTTTACTCATTTCTTCCAAGAATTTTTTGCATAAGTCATCATTTCCTATAAATAGAGTATCATCAACAAATATTTCTACCAATACAATATTTTTATCTGGTCCTTCCTTGATATATAGACTATTGTTATCATTAGTCCTTTGAAAACCTATACCAAGTAATTATGGAGTCTTTCATACCAAGCTCTGGGAGCTTGCTTAAGACCATATAATGCTTTTTGTAGTTTTCAAACCATGTCTCCTTTGCTAGGATCTAAAAAACCTCCTGGTTGCTCAATGTAGATTTCCTCATCAAGAATGTAGATTTAACACCCATTTGATATATTTTAAATCCTCTATGTGCTACATATGCTAGTAAAGTTCTAACACCTTCTAGTCTTGCCACAGTAGCAAAAGTTTCACCATAGTCAATACCTTCTTCTTGAGAATAACCTTTGCTTACCAATTATTCTTTGTTTCTTGACACCTTTCCATCTTCATTCAACTTATTTTTAAATACCCACTTTGTACCAATCACATTTTTATCCTTGGGTCTAGAAACAAGAGTTCAAGTTTTGTTCTTTTCTATCTGTTCTATCTCTTCATTCATTGCTTCAATCCAACTTTCATTTTTCAGAGCATCTTTAACACTTCTAGGTTCAAATTTAGCAAGTAAACATGTACCTTTTAATTTTCTTGTCATTATTCCATCAAATTTGTCTCCAATGATCTAACTAGGTGCATGATGTCTTATGACATATCTTGCTAACACAGGCTCCTTGGTCTTTGAATGAGTTCCACCATCTTCTTCTTGAATTTTAGTTTCAAGCTTGGGTCCTTCTATCTATGACTCAGGTCCATCATTCTTAGCTTGAATTAGCTCAGTAGCCTCTGATTGTGACTCTGGTCTTTGCATCTTAGGTTGCACTTCCTGCAACTCGATAACTATTGGAGTTTCTGGAGACTTGGGAGATGAAGCTTATTTTCTCTTAGATAGATTTGGTAGAGTATTAGGTTCATAGTAAATGAATCTTCTGTAGTCTTTAGGTTCCTTGTTGTTTTCTTCTTCACTCTTTTCTACATATTCATCAATTTTGACATGTGCACTTTCTATAATTTTGTGAGTAGACAAATTCAAACACCTATATGCTTTACTTCTACATGAGAATCCTAGAAATATACCTTCATCACCTTTTACATCAAATTTTCCTTTTCTAGATTCTTTCAATATGTAACATTTGCTGCTAAATACTTTCAAGTAGCTTACAATAGGTTTGTAGCCATACCATAACCGATAAGGTGTCTTGTTTGAATCTTTCTTCAGCTAAACTTTGTTCAAAGTATGAACTGCAGTGCTGATAGCTTCCTTCTAGTATTTAAGACAAACATTCTGTTTAATCATCAGGTTCTTGCACAATCCATGATAGATCCGTTTCTTCTTTTTGCTATACCATTTTACCATGGTGTACCAAGGGAAAATACTTGTCTTTTGATTCATCTTTCAATGCAAAAAATATTAAATTCATGGGAGATGAATTCACTACCTTTCTTTGATCTTAGGCATTTCAACTTCTTTCCAGTTTATTTTTCTACTCTTTCCAGATACCACTTAAATTTTTGAAAGGCTTCTAATTTTTCTTTTAGGTACATTACTATCATCATTCTAGAGTAGTCATCCACAAAGAGAATGAAATTTTTTTCTCCACTATAACTCTCTATATCAATAGGTCCACATAAGCCTATATGAATAATTTCCAAGACTTCTTCTAATTGATAGTCTTTGCTTTTGAAGCTTGTCTTTCCCATCTTACCAATTTGGAAATTCTTGCATAGACCCATGTTAGGCTTCTTCAAGCTAGGAATACCTATTACTCTTTTATGTTTACTTATCTAAACCAGATTATCAAAATTCACATGACATATCCTTTTGTACCATAACCATCTTTCCTCTACTTGAGCAATAAAACATAAACAATCACTGAGATCAAGATAAAATAGATTAACTTTTGTTTCCTTGCCACAACCAACCAAATTTCCTTTCCCATCTGGTAGTTTGGCCTGTCCATGTTAGCTTAAAGAATAAATTTGACAACTGAGTGTCAATACACTTAACCAAGATCAAGAGTAAGTGCCGAGTAAGATGAAGTGCCGAGCTATATCAAGTGCCGAGCTATATCAAGTGCCGAGTGTAACAGGTGCTGAGTGTAACAAGTGCCGAGTGTAACAAGTGCCAAGTGTAACAAGTGCCAAGTGTAACAGGTGCCGAGTGTAACAGGTGCCGAGTATTAACAATGCCGAGTGTCAACAAGTGCCAAGAGCAACAAGTGTCGAGTGTTAGCAGGTGCCAAGTGATACAGTTTTGTTTAGGTGCTGAGCTATCTAGGAAACAGCATGTGCCGAGCGTTAGCAATGCTTCAGGAGCCGAGTAACTCAGTATATCAGCATAAGAGTTTGAAATGACACAAACTATGATGCAAATAATTTTTACAGCCGACATAAGGTAAATTTTGAAGGATTTAATGATGAGGTCAAATCTTTTGTTTTTCCTATGCAATCTACATGCAGCCAATAAGAAAAATGATAAAAGCATGCAACCAATCAGCAAAAGATAAGTATTGAGCAAGAAATTGAGATTCAGTGTGGATCGTAGATCCGTATCTAACCCTAAGTCCTTGAAGTCTTTATAAGGAAGACGAAATTTCATTAAAAATATATATGAGAAGACATACAAGGGTGCATAGGGAAATAATTTCAGAAGCAAGGGTTATCAGATCACAAAAGGATCAAGACTAGAGAAAGCGGAACAGGTGCTTGCATTCAACAATCAAGGATTATAATCTATCAAGTTCATGATACCTAATACTTTCTAGCAATTGTATTAGAATGAAAATCCTATGGTGATAGGTTAGCTTAACAACTATTTCATAGATCCTTTAATTAGGTGATTAAAATCCTTTAACAGGGTGAGACTTCATGTTAAGTGTTTGAAATCCTTTAAACAGGTCACTATTGATACAGTGTAAAGCCTTTAACAGGGAAAACCATCAGAAGTGGTTGAACAATATTGCTGTAGTAATTTTTGTGGGTATCATCCCCACCCCAGTTTTACCTTCTTATTCCTGGAGGGTTTCTGGGTTACCAAATTCCAGTGTTATGAGTTGTTGATGCATGTGCTTAGTTTCATGTTTATTTGATGCATGCAATTTACTTTCAGTTAAAAGTTTTATTGGCTAAAGTGTGATACTTATGATTCATCCCCCCCCTCTCATAAGTACTCTTTCCATATTTGAATATTCCAATAGTCCATTTATGAAATCTACCTTGAATCCAATGTTATTTAACTATGCCACACTCATTAGATTATGCTTTAGTCCTTCAATCCAATAAGCATTATCACACACAAGTTCTTTAGTCAACAAGACACATCCTTTTCTTTTTATGTTACAAGGTTCATTGTTTCCAAATCTTACACTACCTCCATCATAATATTCCATATGCTCAAATTTTGTTTTGTCACCAGTCATATGATGTGGGCATCTATTATCAATAATCCATACATCATTTTTGCTAACATGAGAGATAAGTGCCATATTATCTCCGTCATCATCAGATTCATTTTTCATAGCAATATATACCATTTCATCTTCACTGTTATCGTAATCTTTAGCTATGAAACAAGATTTCTTACCTTTTTCCTTAAATCTCTTGTAGTTCTTGGAGTCATTCTTGCCTTTATGCTTATTTCTTTTCTTCTCATCCTTAATTTTCTTGTTTGGACACCTAGTAGCAATGTGACTAATTTCTTCACAAGAATAGTAGATCAGAGGAACTTTAACTTTGTACTTTCCCCTTCCTTTGGAATACTTCCTTACAAGTAGGGCTTCAAAAACTTCAAGATCACTATCTAAACTTTCTTCTGATGATCCATCTTCTTCACTTCCTGATTGATTGGATTTTGAAATTTTACCCTTTTCTTTGAGTGAAAGCTTAGTTTTAAATGCAGATTCAATATTTTTTGAAGCAAGAACATAGTTATCATAATTGTCTAACTCAAAAGATGTTAATGTTCTAACTAGAGAATCCAAGCCTATCTTGTTATTTGGATCACATCTCATTTCTTGAATAGTAGATACTCTAATAGCATAACTAGGAATAAGAGTTCTAAGAACTTTACCGACAACAGTTTCCTCCTTGATGTCTCTTCTAGATGCTTTGATTGCACTTACATTGGCCTTGATCCTTTCTACATATTTTTTAATGTTTTCATCTTCTCTCATTTTCATTTGATCAAATTGTCCTCTAAGGCTTTCTTCTTTGGCTCTTCTTACATTGCCATCTCCTCCATAGATATCTTTCAGTTTGTTCCACATTGCAAAAGCAATTTTGCAATCTTTTACTTCATCAAATTCAACATAACTAAGAGTAGATGCAATATCAATCATCATGATATTATGATTCTTCTTTTCAACAATGCCTTCAACTAATAATGTCCAGTGGGAGTCTTATATTTAGCATCAAGATAATTGCAACTTGAATCACTAATGGTAGCTAGATATAATCTCATAAGTCCTTGCCATGCTACAAAATTGTCTCTATTTAGCTTGGGAATCTCTCTTTTGTAAGACATCCCAATCTTTAGCTTAGGTACTTGAAAACCTTCTCTACAAGCACAAAAAGATCTAATATGGTGAGTCAGTTACTACAAAAATAAATCCCATATCCCTTAGATGTTAGTAAAAAATGTAAACAGATAACTAAATATTGCTGAAGCTCAGTAAACACACAGAATGTTGTAACTCGATAATAAGTGGATTAGCTTGGTAAATGATTAACACATAAATCATTAGATGTTATTTGTGATTACCATTACTTTAATTTAGTTGAAAACACATAACAAAATAGCATGAACACATTTGACACCAAGATTTAATGTGGAAACCCAATTTGGGAAAAACCACCAATAGCAACTAGTTATCAATTTTCTCTCTTCTGAAGTGAGCCCTATTAGGAGCCAACCCTATTAAAGGTTACAAAACACACTATAAGGTGTGACCCTATTAAAGGATTTAATCACCTTGTTAGGATTGGCCTAGTTAGAGGTCTTGAGAACAATTTAATGGAATTGCCACCTTGTAAGAGGATTTGCAAATAGCTGTTGAGCTAACTCTGTTAGGAGATTTAGATCACTACTACAATGGTTAAAGAGTAACAATGAGATGACCTAATTTGAATGCAACTAAATAATTGATTTTAGATCTTTGTTCTAGCTTGTACTTGATCTTTCCTGATCGAATATAGCTTTGTTGCACCACATGGATATTCTGCTTGTCCTTCAAATTTGCTTCTTGTGCTCATCAATAGATCTTCAATCACATCATCACAATTTGCATATTCTCTTTCAAATTTTCATAGACTTTGAAATCACAACTTGACCTTACACCTATACCTTCCACTTTATCAAGTCGGCTCAAATACAACTTACAATAATCAATATTCATCACTTTAGTCAGCTAGAATCCTTAGATAAATCAATTAAGCTTAATACAAAAAAATAAGAAAAATACTTCTTTAGCTAACCCTGCTCTATAGAAACTAACTCTGAAATGATTTCCTTTGTTAACCAATAGAAGCTTGGTTAACATTGCAAACTTATGAAAATCCTTTGGCAACTAAGTGAGCTTAGTTAGCACGGGTTCCATCCAACTTTCCTTCATTACTCGAGTGAGCTCAATTAATGCTCACTTTCTACAACTTTTACTTCGATGCCTGAGTGAACTTGGTAGACATTGCCTTGTGAACTAGGCAAATACAAGAATGCTCAGTAGACACTAAGAACTATCTTCACTGCTCGAGTGAGCTCGGCATATACTGACTAATAATGATTATGACATTTTTGTAATATTGAAGACAACACACAATTAATCAATTGTATCCAACAGTAGCATCCTCTATATCAAGGTAGAATATATTAACTCTTGTTTGATCACCTTTTCTAATTAGTTTTCCATCAGTATCATATATCTTAGCAATCTTGTTTTCAAACTCAACCTTATATCCTGAATTATTCAGTTGTGACACACTCAACAAATTATAGTTAAGTCCTTCAACATTGTAAGAATTGTCACATAAAATCTTTTATGTGAGCTTGATAGAACCTTTTTACTTTATTAGACATGGTGCATCATTAATAAACCTTACACTATTTCCATCATAATAATTCAAGGTAATGAACTCACTTTTAGCTCTAGTCATGTAATGTGAACACTCACTATCAATGATCCATCTGCCATTCTTGTTCACACAAGACACTAGTGTAGTTGCCTCATGCTCATCAGATTCATCCTTCATTGGTATATACACCACTTCATCATCATGGTCGTTAGATCCATCTTTTGTTTCCTCTTGAACAATGTAGCAAGACTTCTTGCCTTTTTCTTTGTAATATTTGCTATCTTCATCTCTTCTACTTTTGTACTTGTCTCCACCTCTGTAATTCTTCTTCTCTAGACATCTAGCAACAAAATGACCAACCTCATTGCAATTGAAACACATGATAGGTAATTTACCTTTGAACTTGCCTTTACCTCTATGAAATCTCCTTGCTAGTAGTGCTTCAAGTTGATCTACATCTTCCTTATCTGTATCACTATCACTAGACACATATTTTGCCTTATTCTTCTTCTTCTCATTAGGTTCCTTTAATGAAAACTTAGCTTTGAAAGAAGATTCAATATTTTTTAAGTTTTTACTTATCAAAGTTAGATAGCTCAAAAGTAGTGAGCCTACATTCTAGATCTTCAAGAGTTAGATCATTCTCTAGCATACATCTCACTTCTTGTATTGCAAAAAATCTAATAGCATATATAGTTAGTAGTGTTCTAAATTTTTTTCTTAATACTATATCATCATCTATTATACCATTAGCTCCTCTTATTGCAATAACAACATATTTTATCCTAGACCAATATTGAGCAATATTCTCACCTTCTTGCATTCTCATATCATTGAACTTACCTCTAAGACTTTCAACTTTGTCTCTTAGAATATTTTTTCTACCTCCATAGATGGTGTGTGGAGAATCCTACATTTTCTTTGCATTGTCACAATCCTTGATATCATCAAACTCAGCATAGCTTAGGGTAAAGGTAATTTTCAACATTGCCTGGTTGTGTTCTTTCTTCTATTTTAGATCTTCAGTAATTAGGGCTTTAGTAGGATCAACATGCTCAACAACAATGATAGATTGTGCATGATCTCCAAGACCTCCTTGGTATAGCTTCATTAGACTTTAACAGGAAGTAAAGTTATCTCTATCAAGTTTAGGTAACTCTCTTTTTGACATCTTGATCTTTTTGCTTCTAGTACCTTCAAAATAGTCCTCTTAAGTGGATGGCTATGATACCAATTGTTGGAATTCTTTAGAATAATTGGGGGGAGGGGGCATGAATCAGTTACCCAAGGTCTAGATGTACAATTAATTTTTTTCAAAACTTAGTGAACCCATATCCATAAAACATTTTCATCATGCATGCATCCATTAGATTATGCAATCACTTAAACTTGTAGGTTATTGTCAAATCAACTTTGCAAAAATGTAAACATGAAATATAACAGATTCAATAACACATTTGATATAATGATTTAATGTGGAAACCAAATTTTTGAAAAACTACCGATAACATGCTACCCATTCTTCCTCTTTTGAAGTGATGCCCTGTTAAAGGTTACAATACAGACTATTAAATGTGACCCGGTTAAAGGATTTCAATCACCCTGTTAGGAGTGAACCTTGTTAGAGGACTGTAGATCATTCATTTGGAATGCCACCCGGTTAAAGGATTTACCCTAGATTGATACAATGATTAGAAAGTAATAGTAAGGTTTGATCTAATAACAACTTACAATATACTTGCAAATTATAGGTCTTAGTTTGAGTCCTCCATTTTGCTTGCCTTTCACACACTTCAAATTTGATTGTTTGTTAACCCATCAAGCATCCACACCCTTAAGCCTTTTTTCTTTTCTTGCCAATGTAATATCTTTACTTAGGTCACTGAATGAAGCAATACCCTAGAAACCTCTTCTTCCTTAGGTTCTCACACATGACAACCTTTACTTCTGACCAACCATATCCATAAATATAGAATTAAGATCTTTTTCTATTTATCCTCCATCATTCATTTTAGGGTTAGGTTAGATTAGGTAGGATTCAATGAATCTACCCACTATTTCATTTCATCCCTTTCTAGAAACTTCTCCTTTAATCCTCTTTGAATTGACCTCAAAATGGTTCATCTTGAATTCTGTGCCATTAGCTCATCAATCTTATCTTCCACATAGTTCACACAATCCAAGAAATCAAACTTGTCACCTCAGATTCATTAAATTCTTGATTGTTCTCATTATGGTGACACTCAATATTAACTAGCTTTTGATGCTCAACATCCACTATCAAAGTAATTGGCACAAACTAAAATTTACTGGTGCTCGACATCTACTAAACTTTACTCAGCTTACATAGTGTGACATGGTTTACACTAAAATTGACTTTTTTCAGCTCCAACTATTTTTTTGCTTGGCTTGCACTAACTTTTCTCGACACCTACTGTGCACAATGTTACTTTGTTTAACTTGTCCTTTTGAACTTAATCAGTGTAACAAACCTTTGCAACCTTAATTATATTATCAATGCACTATAATATCATTGTCTTAACTAATCATTGTACTCCTTTTCCATTTCATAACTCAACCTTTCCTCTAGGTGCTATTGTTACCTCATTTTATCAAATACTCGTCATCAATCAAACAAATGATAGTACTTAAATTATATAAGAAATTGTCTTACCAATAAGTACCAAGTTTGACATTAGTGACAAAACAATGATTAAGACATATTTATGATACTTGTATCAAATTTTTTTCAATAGCTTTTCCCAAATTGGGTTTTCACTTTAAGTCTTGGTATTATACTTGTGTGAATGATGTTTGATATGTTTTACTATTTAATGTTTTACATTATGCAAGTTAGTTATTATTCAGACAATGGATTGCAAGTTTATGTTACTGATAAGTTTCTATATAGATGAAGTGAATTAAAGAATATATTTAAATTGTTTGAAGAGTTCAAAATTTTAATGGGTACATATGGACCTAGGGATAATTGATTCACCCCCCCCCTCTCAGTTATTCTAAATCATTCTCACATATGTATATGTATATATATGTATGTATACATATATGTGTATGTATATATATAAATGCACACACACACACACACACACACACACACACACACATGTAGCTTATATTCATAGATGTTATCTTTGGTTAGGATAGACCCTGATCCCTCCATCTCCATCTACACCCCCACCTATACCTTCACACCCTCCATCCCTACTCATAGCTATACGACTACCTACTCCTCCTCAACCACCTTAACCTAGGAATCTTAGAGAGAGAATGAGGTGCTATATAAATTCTCTCATGCGGGACATTAGTACCCTTATAAGTTAACCACATTCCTCTCCTCAATTACTCCATCTTGCATACAATATGCAAGGCATTATAAAGTCTATTCAGACCTTGGATAGTGAGCTAGATAGCTTTTATACATGGACATAGTCCATGAATGTATTTTGTTCAAATGACCTCTCTTATAAATAGGTCAATGAATTGAAAATATATTTTGTGAACCTAAAGATGAGTCAAAACATTAGTAAAAAGAAAATGCAAATATCCATTAGATGGTGTTGGCACCCATAGATATCCAATCATTTTTGGGAGTGGTGGTGGATGGTATTGACCATCAACCACACACTAATCATGAGGTATCTATGTACTTTCTTAAGAAATTATAGGCTGAATTTGAATTGGGTTTAAAATCTAATTATTTTGACATGAAATCATTTTAGGGGGTTGGTAGAGGTATGCCCCAAGAGAGGCATGGGGAAAAGCTTATTAATAATATTACTAGTTATTCCTCTAACTATCCATCATAGAATAGTGTTATATGTTCTTGGTTTAATTAGTGACATTTCAAGCAATTTATTAGAGAAATAGACTTAGGTCACAATGGTTCCTAGCAATGATATTGTTATAACATCATATGTTGACTTCTCTATGCAGAGGATGATCAAGATAAGGTATACATTTCATTATAATTTAAAGATTATAATTATTTACATTATGCATATATATATATATATATATATATATATATATAGAGAGAGAGAGAGAGAGAGAGAGAGAGAGAGAGAGAGAGATATGTGTATATATATGTATGAACAATAACATGTTGATTTTATGAATAGAGGATAGATGATATTATTTCTTCTAGGGATCAATATCATATTTTATTGAGACCTACAAGTGTTGTCATCCTTGATATAGTTTGCATTTTCATTTAGATTATACATTGAGCTACTCTTAGAATAATGTTCATTGGAACTTGAATTTAATAACATGTGCTAATGTATTATTTTTGTCTAATTTTGTAGGGTTTTTCATCTATTACAAAGTTGGGTAGTTCTTTATGTATCGGTTCATCCACCACTAAGGCTTAATCTCAAAAACCTATTGTATGTTTTTAAAGAAAAGTAATTTAAATTAGCATGTTTATATGTACATACTTACTAATTTATCTACAACTTAGAATCATCTTTATTTTTTGCAATTATAGGTCACTAAAGTATGTGATGATTCATCACACATATGTCTAGACCCATCTATGACAATGGCTACTACATAGATATGATATGTATAATCTTTTATTTCATAAATTTTTAGTGTTTATGTACTTTATAATTTATGTATATATGCATCCTTTTAAAATGGATGTACTTCATTTTGAGACCTTTTAGCCCTCCTTGGTTTGGTTTTGGTCTATTTTTATTGTCTCTTAATCCATCTTATGCTCCTTTGTCAGTTTTCACCTTTGACATGGTCTTCTGAGTGTTTCTTTTCCCCTTTTCTGGCCATATCTCCTGGTAGGCTTGTTATCTTCTAGTTTCATCTAAACTTTATCTTGAGCCTTTCTAAAACCTATTTTACCCTCGTCTAGGTATAGATCAACCTAGGTTGACCTAGGCTGGTCAAGTTCAACCCAAGTTGACCTAGACTAGGTCAAGGTTGACTAGATTGACCTTGACCCCATGGTTGTAGAGGCCAAAGGCTAACAAGTCTTAGGGGTTTAATTAGTTAACTCTATACTTCCTAGTTAGCCTAAAGTTAACTATCCACTTCCCAGTCAACATGAAGTTAACTCTCCACTTCCTAGTTGGCCTAAAGTTAACTCTCCACTTCCCAAGTGGTCCTAAATTATTTTTCCACCAGAAACCTGGTATAAAAGGAGACTTGTGGGTTTCATTTTCATATATCATCTTCATAAGGTAAGACATCCATAAGAAATCAATCAAAGCATTATTCTTCCAGAAAGCATCTTCAAGCATTTAAGTTCATAAATCTCTTCTTGCATTAAGCTTCTTCCTTCAAGGTGGTAATAAATTTTGGCTCTAATGGGAAGGTTTATCATTCAATCCATTTAATTTATTCTATTACTCATCTTGGCATGTCATGTACATTCTTATACATGATATGGTTTCTTTAAGTCAAGGCAACTATTACACTTACTTGATCACATATCAAATACAATTACATCTTCAAAGGTAATTGTATCAATCATTTGATATTATTTAGTCTTACTAAATGCAAGCATTTTATTTACCAATTACACTTCAATTCAAGCTCAATTCATCAATCTAGGGGTCAACCAAGGTAAGCCCTCATCCACCAAATAACAAAAACCCTTCACTTTATGTGTGTAGGAATAAGATAGAAGGATTTTACACATGGATCTAGAAATTACTCTCCAAGAGATTTCTAGAAAATTTGGTTTGACCATGCTATAGGTTCCCATAGTACACATCAACCCTACAAGAATGTGACCTTCCAGGTTAACCTGTACCATTTTGCTTTTCTAAAAAATGATTTTTGGATTTTGTCCATTTCGTGATTTCATTTGAGAATCTATAGTTAGTTATTCAAAAATAAGATCAAATTTTCTATTTTTGGACCTAAAATACATCTTCTACTATATATTTCAAGGTGATTCCTTTATATATTACTTTCTTTCATATATTTATCCTAGATCTAGGTCTTAATTGGATTGATTCTATGCACTTAGCATCTTGATTTATATTATTTAAGAAATTAGTTCAAATTTTCATACACAATATCCTATAAGGGCCAAATAGTGCATTTCCTTAGACCACATTCTTCTTTATAGCTTAAATTTAGAATTGACACCCTTTCTCTTTTGGGTCCTTGCTAATCTAATTTGGGTTGTAAAGAGGAATCATACTTGGACATTCCCTCTTTCCCTCACATACATATTTGAATGTTTTAGCAGTGTAAAGTGGAGGCCTACATCTCAATAAAGCTACCATATTTTATTCTTAAAAAATATATACAATTTGGACTCAAGGTTTTTATATATTCATTATTTTTAGGTGGATACCAACATGACTTCTAGTGGGAGCATAGGGTTGAGCCAAATGTAGTTACCCGCATCTTCCTTTGGGGTCAGTATCAAGTGTCATTTACATTTAAGTTTCTTTTATAATATAATATTATCAAATCTTTATAATTTATGTATTTTTATAGGACTTGGACACTACTAATTTTTTTGGCCATGAGAGTGCACCCCATCCTATCATTGAGGGTAGCCAAAGTCAGATGGAATTTTTTTTAACAAGTTCATTTTTTTCTTTTTGTGAACTAGATTTTGAAAATCACTTCAATTAAACACACATTTTGTCTTCTCATGTTACTTTTTAATAATATACATGAGGGTGGAGACTTTGGTTCTCATCAAAAACATGACAAGAAGGATGGTCCATTTCAGTTCTTTTCACATAGAGTGAAGATGAAACTAGATCAAATACATGACAACTAGATTAGATTTTCATGATGTATTTTTATAACACATCATCAAATTTTTCAACAAGACAAGTAACATCATTCAAGTCAAGATAAAATAGATTACCTCTAGTTTGATCTCCACTTCCAATTAGTTTTTAATCAATGTCATAGATCTTAGCCTTCATGTTATCAAATTCAACTTTGCATCCTGAACTATTCAATTGTGACACACTCAACAAATATAGTTAAGCCCTTTCACATAGTAAACATTGTCACACATGATCTTGTTTTTCAATCTTATTGATTCTTTTCCTTTTATCAGATAGGGTGCATCATTACCAAATCTAACACTATTTCCATTGTAATACTCAAGGGTAATGAACTTACTTTTGTCTCCAGTCATGTGATGTGAACATCCACTATCGATGATCCATCTGTCACTTTTTGTTCACATAAGAAACTAATGTTGTTATGTCATCTTCATTAGAACCATCTTTCATAGAAACATAGACAACTTAATCATCATGATCATTAGATTCATCATTAGATTCTTCTTCAACAATGTAATAAGCCTTCTTTTCCTTGTCCTTATAGCCTTTGTTAGTATCATCTTTTCTACCTCTGTATTTTTCATCATTCTTATTGTTTGACTTTTTAGGACATCTTGCTGCAATATGGCCAACCTCATTACAATTAAAACATATTATGGGCAACTTACCTTTGTATTTTCATTTGCCTCTATAAAATTTCCTAGCCAACAATGCTTCTAGTTATTCTTGCTCTTCATCATTTGTATCACTATCACGAGCAACATGTTTGAACTTTTTATTTTTATTATCTTTCTAATCTTCTAGTGTCAACTTATATTTGAAAGAAGAATCAACATTCTTAGGTTTGAAATTATCAAATTTGAAAGTTCAAAAGTAGTGATTCTTGCAACCAGTCCTTAAAGGGTTAGCTACTAGGAATACAACTCAGTTGTTTTATAGTAGAGAATCTAATAGCATGGATAGGAAAAGGTTCTCAATACTTTTATAATCATAGTCTCATCTTCAATCTATCCATCAAATCATCAAATTGCATTAACAACATCTTTGATCCTTGCACAATACTAGACTATAGTCTCACCTTCTTGCATTCTCATTTCATCAAAATTTCCTCTAAGACTTTCAACTTTGGCTCTCAACACATTCTTGTTTCCTCCATAGATCTTTTGTAGAGAATCCCACATCTTCTTAGTAGAATCACATACTTTGATGTCATCAAATTTTGAATAGCTTAGGGCAGATGCAATCTCCAACATTGCCTAATTATGTTCCTTCTTCCATTTCAATTATTCAACAATTGGGGCTCTAATTGGATCAACATGTTCAGTGGTGATAGTTACTATGCATAATATCCAAGTCCTCCTACATGTAGCTTCATCAAAATTTTCCATGCAAGAAAGTTTTCCTTGTTTAACTTGGGAACCTCCTTTCTGTACATCTTGATCTTTACCATTAAGTACTTCCAAACTTTTTTTCTTCACAAGCACTTGATGCTTTGATACCAATTGTTGGAATGTTTAGAATAACTTTGGGGGGGGGGGGGGGGGGGTAAATCAGTTATCCAAGGTTGAAATGTACAAATAAAACTCTTTAGTACCTCAAATTATGCATGCATTGATCATTCAATATCTTAAACATTTGCAAATTGCTATCCTAGGTCAAAATAAATCTATAGAAATGTAAACATGGAATACTAGAAAATCAATAACACATTTTGACACAAGGATTTTATGTGGAAACCCAATTTGAGAAAAACCACCAGTAACGTGCTACCAATTTTCACTATTCTAAAGTGAGCTCTACGAGGAGCCAATCCTATTAAAAGTTACAATACACACTGTTAAACATGACCTTGATTCAAGGATTTCAATCACCTTGTTAGGTGTGAGACTTGTTAGAGGACTTTAGAACATTCCATTAGAATGTCACCTAGTTAAAGAATTTACTCATGACTGTTAGGTCAACCTTAGTCCAAAGGATTTATCCAGACTAATACAATTGTCACAAAGTAATAGAAGCACTTGTTCTAATAACAAAAAAAAACTCACTTGTAGATTATATTTCTCACATTTATTCCTCCATTCTACTTGGCATTCATCCTCTTCATCTCTAATATCTTGTTCACCCTTCAAGACTTGATCTCCTTAAGCCTTATTGCTTAGTGTTCCAACTAAAAACTCTTCCTCTTAGCCACCAAATGAAGCAACACCGCAAGATACCTTGTTTGTCTCTGATTCACACAATGACTTAATGCTTTTAGCTTGTTATCTCCTTAAATAGAGAATTTAGATCTTTTATCACTTAAACATAATCATCCATCTTTGGGTTAGGTTAGAATCATTGAATCTTTCCATCTTTCCATTGTATTCCCTTCTAGAAACTTCTCTTTTAATCCTCTTTGAATTCATCACAAAATGGTTTATCTTGAATTCTATGCCACTAGCTCATCATACTTGTTCCACACGCTTCACACAATTCAAGAAATTGACTTTGTCAGCTCAGATTCATTGAATCATTGATCAAACTCATTTTACTATCACTTGACAATAACATGTTGTTTGCTCAACAACATTGTCTTCTAATGCTTAGTCAACACTAGGTTACTCAACATATACTAAGTTTCTCTTAGTCACTATTTCCATCTTTTGACACTCGACACATACTAAGATTTCTTCACTTGGCACTACTACATTTCTCTTTTCTTGACATATACTGAACTTACTAATCGACTTTAACTAATTTTCTAGTCAGCCTACACTGACTTGCTTGGCTTCCACTATTTTCTCAGTTAGGGTTGATAGACACATTTCTTTGCTTAGCATTCTTCTGTTCTTTTCTCAAGTATCCTTTTATTATAGTCTCAAGTAGATAAACAATATACACTATATCATCAAAGTTTTGCTTGGTCTTAGTGCTCCTTTTATACACCATATAACTCAACCTTTCTCTAGGTTCTCTTATTATCCTTTCTTTTCAAATCCTCTTCATTAATCAATCAAATGATAGCATTCAGACCAAAGTAAGCAATTGTCTTACCAACAAGTAGTAGGTTTGACATCAGTAACAAAATAATCATTGTTCCATTATAGGTTTCATCAATCTTCTTCATTTCGACAATCTTCTTTCAACAATCTCCCTCTCTGGCATTGCTGGCAAACCAATACCAGCAAAAATACCAAAAAGAAACTTAATAGCTTTCAATTAAATCTCTTCCTTTATCAATATGTGTGCCTTTCTCTATTTATTTAGATCTCTCCTTCAAATTTCTCCCTCATTTGGTCTTGTCTTTCTATTACAATCTATCTCCTTCCTTCTCTAATCTCTTCAATATCTCCCTAATTCTCTGATATCTCCCTCTTTAACAAAAATTCCAAAGACTTTTCATATATAAATGTAGATATAATCAATTTAGGTTCTCCATTTTTCACCTTGCATGTGATTGTAAATCTTTTGTTTTTAGCTCCTTCTTTACTTTAGGCATCTCCTAAAGTAAGATCCACTACATCAAATTGTAAAATATGTCATTCAAATCAGTTGATGTAGGGCACTACTCTTACTTCTTAAGTAGCTATGGATAGGGGTATCACCCCTAGTTTACCTCTAAGATATTCATGTGCATCCTTAGGTAAAGCCTTTTGAATATATTAGCTATCTATTATTTTGTATTCATATATTGGATTATCACTTCTTTGTCTTGAACCAATTATCTCAAGTAATGATACTTGATTGCAATGTTCTTTGTCTTTGTGTGTGTCATAGGATTCTTAGATATGTTTATAACACTTGTATTGCCACAGTAGAGTACCACAAGTTTAGTAATTTCTTCCTTCATTCCTTTGAGTAACTATTTAATCCATATTACATTTGTGCAATTCATAGTAGTAGCCACATATTCAGCTTCAACAATAGATTGTGAAATACAATTTTGTTTCTTATTTATCCAAGAGTCTAATCTTTTTACTAGGAAAAATGCTCCTCCACGGGTACTTTTTCTGTCATCAACATTTCCATCCCAATCAACATTTGCATAGGATCTCAATTTAAAATTTTCATTCTTCTTGTAGTATAGACCATAATCTTTTGTACCATTCAAGTATCTCATAATCCTTTTAATAACCATTAAGCTTTTCTCCTTAGGATTTGTAAAAAATATTGCAACAATCCCAACAACTAGTGCAATATTAGGTTTGGTATGAACTACATATTGCAATTTTCCAATCATAGACCTATACAATATTTGATTTACTTCAGCGGAACCATCAATTTTGCATTGCGTCCTATCACCACAGGAGTACTAATTGGTTTTGAATCCTCCATACCAATTTAAAAAAAAGTTTCCTTCACATACTTGGACTGAGTGATGTAAATACCATATTTCATTTGATATACTTGCAATCCAACAAAGAACTTTATTTCTCCAAACATAGACATCTCAAACTCTTTCATCATTTGATTTGCAATTTTCTTACACAATGCATTTTGTCCTCCAAATATAATATCATCAACAAATATTTCAGCTAGTAAGATTCCTTTACCTCCTTATGTCTTCAAGTAAAGATTTTTTTGTCATCAATCTTCTCAAAACCAATCTTCACAAGATAGTTGTAGAATCTTTCATACTATGCTCTACGAGCTTTCTTTAAACCATATAAAACTTTGTGCAATCTATGCACCATGTTCTTATTTTTTGGATTAACAAATCCTTTAGATTGTTCAATGTAAACCTCCTCTTCTAGTATACCATTTAGAAATGCTAAATTAACATTAATTTGATAAACTTTAAGTCCTTTGTAAGAAGAGTAAGAAGAAGAGTTCTTACTCCTTCCAATTTTGCAACTGGGGAAAATGTCTCTCTATAGTCAATTCCTTCTTCTTGTGCATATCCTTTGCAAACTAATCTTTCCTTATTCCTTGTAACTTCACCATTCTCATCTTGTTTGTTTCTGTACACCCACTTAGTTCCAATAACACTCTTATTCTTAGGTCTAGGTATTAGTGTCCATGTTTTGTTCTTCTCAATTTGATCAATTTCTTCTTTCATGGCTTGAATCAAGTCTTCAAAATCCATGCATGCTTAGCAAACATATGTCATTTCTCAACCTATTCCTTGTCATTGGTCTATCTTCTTTATCTCCAATGATTTTTTTTGTAGGGTGATATATTTTGACCTACTTTGACAACCTTGGCTTTTTTCTCCTTTCTATAATGGGTCTTTTGTGAAGTTCAATTTTAAATTCATTGTGTGCTTCTCTATCTGGTAACTTGACATTCCTTTCATGTCGATTGGTCTTAGTATCAGAATGTACCTCAACTTCTAATTGCAACTTGGCTCTTGAATACAACTCGGCTCCTAAATGCAACTTGGCATCCATTGTATGTGACTCAATAGTTACTAGTTCTTGTTGATTAGCAATGTGCTTTGTAGAATTATTAGCATCAGCAAACATGCCATCATTGTAGTATATAAATGTTGTGTAATTTTCTAGTTCCTTCTTTGGTTCATCTTCATCTACCTTTGGATATTCATCAAACTTTACATTTGCACTTTCCACAACTTTTTTAGTGTTAGTATTTAAGCACTTATAAGCTTTACTTCTTGTGGAATAACCTAGGAATATACTATTAGAAATATGAATTATTGAGAGAGTGAGGGGAGGGGGGGTAAATCATTAATATACAAACTTTAGTCACCAAATAGATATTATTAATTACTTTGAACCATACATAACAAAGTAAATAGGTAATGCTAAACAATAATAGTAACCATGCACAAAGATAACTCATAGCACCATATTTTGTTAACTAGGGGAACCATGGCCAAGGTAAAACCCTAGTGGGGATGATACCTACTAGATAATATATTGATATATAAGTTCCTTGTTAGAGGATGGACCTTGTTAGGAGTCAATGAGAAAATTTAGTATAGAGTTTCCTTGTTAGGAGACTTTGAATACCTATTAGGAGATTCTGACCCTGTTAGGAGTTGTAGTACAATAGATGCAAGAAAAGCCCACTGCCCAAACATGTACTTCAAACAAGTAATTAGAATTTTGAAATATAGATTCTATAACTTCTTTCTTGGTTGATCTCTGATCTTCAACTCGATCTTAGATCACAAAAACAACTTCGCATATATCACTTTCACAAAAGTTTGCATACAATTGCTCAACACAACATATCACAACTACTACATTACACTCTTTGAATTCACAAAATGTCCTTTGCATAAATACCATGCCTTTTCAAAAATTTCTTCTAGGTCAGATAAGACCACAATATAATTTTCAAACCTAGAGTAAACGTCTAGGATGTTGGCTCTAATTGGTCAAGTAATTATTTTGTAAACAAAATAATTCCTTTCCTTTAATTCTTCTTGAATATATTTCTTTTGTATAGTCTGTACTAAATTTTGAGGCTGTACATGTCATCATTAGCATGTGTAAAATCTCCATCTAACTTTGCTAGTCATAATATGACATTAGTAACAAGCTACATACAAAACAATGCACTACTATAAACCAATTTCATACTTAGACAAATTTCTAAGTACCAAAAGCTAAGTATCTTTATTTTTGAGGTTTCTTGTAAGCATTTACATCATGTGTTTCTATAAATGACAACAATTACATATCTTCATTAGCCAATTTTCAATAATATCCCCCTTTGGCATTGGTGGCAACAAAATAGGGAAAATTGGCTAAGTATCAAAAACTTGTCAAAAACAATAAAGTAACATTACATTAATCATATATTGCAACTTGTCCATCTTACATATGCCCACCCTTACAATATGATTTCATACCTTACAATTTTATCTTCTCCTTTACTCGAATTACAATTTTCTTATGCATATTCTCCCCCTTTGACATCAATGACAAAGGTATGTAGAAAACTGCTATCAAAAATTCTATCTTCTGTCTTAAGTTGATAGTATCTTCATGCAATCATCAAAAGTTTCCTTAAGACTATTCATACCTTTTTTCCATGTATCCTTGTTTGATTCAATAGAGGTGAGAATTGCACATAAGGCATATGATGTAATCTCAACTACATTAAGATCAAAGAATAAAAAGTTTGAGTAGGTGTCCTTGGCTTTGATACACTCCTCCAATTGTCTCTCAGTAATAGATATTTTCAGAGTAATTGACTCTCTGAGATATGATAATCTCTTCAAAATTTGTTCCTTTCAAAGCTCCAATTTCCTGATATCCCAATGATTATTGGCCACTTGTCCTTCAATGCCATCAATTTTTCTAGAAGGATGTTGTATCTAGCTAGATAGAGCCTCTAGCTTGCTCATCTTACCTTCAATCTAACTATCAAGATCTGTGGTCCACTTGTGAGATAGGGTACACTTGATGTACAATACCTTTCCATCCTATTGACATTTTTGAAGTTCCTTGATACAAATATCAAGACTCATCAAATTGTTCTTGATATTCTAACAAATAGTGCTAAACAAATTAGCATCATGTGAAATTTGTGCCTTTTATTTTTCAATATTGAACAAATTTTAAAGTTCCTCATCAAAAGATTTCAATATTGCTTGTGCCCTCTATTTAGGATCTTCCTATGTATGCTAGACTGCTAGAGTACTATGTAATCTATCAATAACCTCCATCAAGGTTCTTTGCAAGCTCTGCACTATTATGTTTTTCTCAATAAATTTTGACAAAGATGAGATCAAGTTAGTTTGATCATCATCATCAATTATTAGGCTAGCAAGAGAAAGCAGAGTAGATGAACTAGATGGTTTGGATTCATCTTCCCTTTGCTTCTTTTCAGCTACCTCTTTGACTTTTCTTTCTTCTTTCTCTTTCTATTCTTTTTCTTTTCTTTCTCTTTCTCTCTTTTCTTCCTCCTTTATTCTTTTGTTCTTATTTTCCTCTAATTTCTTCTTCTTTTCTTCCTCAACTCTTCTTTTCATTTCTTCTTCAAGAAATTTCTACTAGGCTTCTTCTATATTGCTCTTTTCTTCCTCTAATAGCATCTTCTCCTCTTCAATTTGTTTCGATTGATCTTCAATATCCTCGGCATGAGACTCAAGTTGTTCCTATTGGAAGAATGCATACTAATGATATTCCTATGGAGGCATATTGTAGATATGTTACATTCATGACTATGTTTTTCATTGATGTCAACATAGTAGTTTTATGTGGTATCTAATAGAAGAACAACAAAAAGATCAAGTTGGTATGAATGACTAGTTGAGTATTCTCACTATCTAAGGTTATGGGAGATACTTTTGAGTATCTAGTATATGTAGTTAATGTCAGATGAAGAAATGTTAAGTTTGGAAGAAGTTATGTAAGTTATGGTGATGTCTATTCTAAGATAGAGTTAATAGAGGCATGTTCTGGTAAACCTTTTATATATATTAAAAGAATTGTTATTCTAAGAATTGAGGTTGAGGATGTGAAGAAGACATGTTGGTGATGACATGGATAATTTTTCTCATTATAAGGTTACGTGTATAAAAAGATAGTCAAGTTGCAAGGTAGAAGACTAATGTTATTGCTAAGTGTAACATGTTCGTACTGTGGTCCTATAATAATTAATTGAGAAGGTCTAATAGCCAACTCAGGGAATTTTTTTATGGACTCAGTATAAAGCAAGGACATTTTCCTTTATCATATAGTATGGAATTGTATCAGTGAGAAGTGATTGTAAGCAACAAAGGGAGTAGAATGCAAAGTTGAGCAGTGCAGAGTGGAAGTGAAGGAAACTTCATTGCTGAGGTTCTATTGTGTGATCCAAGGTTTGATATTTGGATCCAAGGTTCATGACCTAGTCCACAAGGTCTGATAGTGATTGGTCTAGTTGATAGAATAGAGGAAAGATGAACTTAACAATAAATTAATTGTTTGGGTAGTGAGCTCTTGTTGTAGTTGAAATTACATGTTTGGGCAGTGGGCTCTTCTTGCATACATTGTATTACAACTCCTAACAGGGTTGGAATCTTCTAATAGGGATTCAAGGTCTCCTAATAGGGACTCATATGTACTAAATGTTGTAATAGAATTCTCATAGGGTCCATCCTCTAATAAGGAATATTTATATTATTATGTCATCTTGTGGGCATCATTCCCATCGAGGGTTTCCCTAGTTAACATATCTAATGTAGTTTTCTATGTGCATCTTATTATGGTTGCTATTAACTTTGGTTGAATGGATATTAAGGTTGATAAATGTTTTAATAGTTAGATAATTGATTATCACCCCCCCCCGCCCCCCCTCTTAGTTATCTTGGTGGACTATTGTTTCTAACAGTTCCAAACTCTTAAAAGGGTCATTATCATCAATATTAATAGTAACAATGGTCTGATCAATCTACATTGTGTCACCACTTACTAACACTTTTGAGGTTCTAGGTGCTAGTGAAGGTGTTGCCTTAGATTTTTTCATCATCTGACTTATGGTTGCTATAGTTTCACTTCTTATCTTATCCTTCTCACCCACCATAAAAATAATTGGTCTCACCTTGTTTCTTAAGTAAGGTTCTAGATTAGTTAACAATATTTTGACTTCTTCTTCATCACCAATCTTGTATATTGTCCTTATCATAGAATTCTAAAGTTATATGTCCTCTTCTTGAGTTGGTTTCTTCTTCTCAATAATTTTGTTATAGACTCTAATTTACCATGCCTTCAATAACCTTAAGTTTTAGATTGTTAGCTATTATGTATCTCACATTAGAGATATCAATCTGATCTTTCTCAATATTGTTATACAAGTTATAAAATTTGTTCATCTACACAAAGTTTCCTTCTCTAGCAATGGCTGAATTTATCTTCTCTATCTTCAGCTTCAAAGATTGCCAAGTTTTTCCTACTGACTATTTAGAAGTAGTTACCTTCTCTACCTATTTATCTTCTTGTTCTTGTTCTTGTTCTTCACCAGATTCAACAATTGTCAATAATGTCTTTTGTCTCTTTCCTAGTCCAGTGACTTTTTTCTTGACCTTTTTTTGTCTTGGTGGTCACAACTTCCACTAATATTTTTTATTTCCTCTTTGGCTCACATGGATGTACAACAGACACTGCTGCATATGGAGTGCTCTGTACCAAAGATGTCTTTATAATAGACATTGATAAAGGTTGTACATTTGTTATACTTTGTTTCATGCCTGTCTAACTACATATGACTCACTTTCTATCATACCAACCTCTGTTAAAGCTTTATTCATTATTGTTTCTATCTTCTTGTGAGATGCCTTCTCTAAGGATGTCTGATGGGCTGATTGGGTAATTTTTTCATAAGTCCCAAATCTATACTCAACTTGGTCTTCTAGAATTTTAACAATAAATCAATGTATCCAACTACCACTTCATCACTCAATTCATAACCTTAGGGATCAAGAAATGTTTCTCGAAGTTTTACTGCTTGAATATAAGTAAAATCTATATCAACCATAACACATATATCTTTAAATATTTCTACAATTATAGGTGCAATTCTGAATCTTTGTCTCATCTCATTCTAAAATGTTTTCATTATCAAATTCCCACTATTGAAGATTTTATCTGCTAGATGTCTTCTACATACATCTATGATTTTCTCCATTGTACATCTCTTGCTGCTCATAATATCTATGACTCATAAATATGGAAATCTCGTAAGTACATGAAAGAATATATGATTTATTAGTGACTAAAATCTAAACACACCATTCTTGGTCCTCTTAATTTTCTCCAAGTTTACAAGAAGTTGCATTCTTAGAATTTCACTAAGGTTAACTTGTTCCTTCTCAACGCATATCCTATAGGTTGCATAGATGAATTGAATTGACAATTTATCAATCTTAAAACTTGCACATATAGAGTAGGCAATGATTCTACTGAGGAATCTTACATTATCTTGTTTCATGCTGCTGATCACCATGGTCTTTCCATTATAAACTACTTTTCTCTAGCTCTTAACTTTCTTCTTAACTAGTTTCTCATCTATAGGTACACTTCCTTGTTGCTAAGACTAGTTACCTCATAAATAAGGTCAGCTGAGATATCAACTACATTATCTTCCATCCATAGTTTTCCATCATGAATTCTACTTAGTATGAGCTATGTCCACTCATCGGTGTGAAATTCTCAATAGAAATGATATTTGAAAAGATCTAGTTCCTTCAAACATTCAAATTTAGGCTTCATAGTCATATCATGGTTAAAAATTGATTCCATATCTTTGTTCATATACTCTCTCCCAATAGATTCAAACTTGTTGTTAAGATAACTTCCTACATCTTCCAAATATACTACATTGTTTAGAGTAATGGATAATGTTGAATTAGGGTTTCCTTCTATCAGTTTTATAGAAACAACCTTTAATTTTGGTCTCTCCTTATTCTCACAATTATGAACTACTAACATATCCATGATTCTATCAAATATAAACTTTATCGAATAAATTCTATGGATAAAAGATAAAATACCTCTTTCCAAAAATACAATTTTCTTCGAAATCCCCTTGTCAAGTTGCTTCTGAGTGCTCTATGATTTTGATGTAATTGCAATGAAGCGCTAATCAAGTCTATCCTCTATTTTATTCATTCAACTCAAATTTGCATTAATTGCATACTTTACAAACACAAAAAAGCTATCAATTACATTTTGAAATCAAATATCTACTCAAGATCTTCTATCTGATATTCATATGCCACCTGAGGTTTACCATTCTTTCATCATAACAATATTCCACAAAACTTCAGTTCATGAAATTCTTTGTAAAAACATGTTTTTCATCTTCTACTACAGAATTAACTTTCTCTGTAATAACAATAACTCTTAATTCCTTGATAACAAGTTCATATAAGCTCCAAATTTCAAGTGAGCTTAGTTATTGTCTAAACTTATCTTCATACACCTTTTCCCAACTTTGCTACCCATAATTTGATCTCTAGATGAAGTTTTAGATTCTGGTGTTGTGAACAAGCTTATTTTAACTTAATTGAATCAAACTTGATTACTAACTTCAATCTTCCTGTCTCATCATCTTCTAGCTTTTCTTTTGAGATGTCTAATTCTTTTACAAATGCCTCATTGACCTCTTCTCAAATTTTTCTGAATACATTTCTTTGTTCCTCATTGTTTTTGTTAGTTCTTGAGTTCCTCTCATGGTCCCTTCTATCATTTCTGACATTTCTTCCATCATTCCTTCTATTTCAAAAGTTTCTTCCATTGTTCCTTCTAGCTCTAAAGTTTCTATCCATTCTACAATACTTTGTTGTATGTCTAAAATTGTTGCATAACTAACATACTGAAGTTCTACTTCTAGGATTTTGTTGATCATTAGGTGCATGATAATTTTGAGATATGTGTCCAAAGTTGTTACACTTATAACACACAATCTATCTTCTTACTTCATAAGGTCTTTCCTCTCTTGATGTTCTTTCATTAGATCTTCTTCTATCTAAAGGTTTAATATTTCAAAACATTCTACTACTCCTTCTATCATTATCATATTTAGGTTTCCTACAATCAATTGCTTTATGACCCATACCATGACAATTATGACAATAAAAATCCTTAACATGATTAAATGACTTATTTGTACAATTTCTTTTCATATGATCTATTTCATTACATGAAAAACACTTACCTCTAAATTCATACTTGGTTTTTTTAGGAGATTCCACTTGCCTTCGTTTATCCAATTTCTCAACTTCCTTGTCTTGTCCAACTTCTTTAGGTTTATCAGAAGATTGACTAGATTCAATATTATCATCATATTTATCTTTTTCTTTTGGATATGATCTAATCTGAGGTTTCTTTGCAGACATGTTAAATAGATAATCAAGACCATTCTTATCATAAGTAGGTCTTTATATTGACATTGAATCATCAAGATTTTCTTTGCTAGAATAAAGCATCTTATGTTGTTTCTTGCACTAAGTTAATTCACCTTTCACAATAGTGTTGTACTTATGAAGTTCTTCATAATCTTCTTTCAATGTTTCAAACTCAGATGTCTTCTTCACAAGACTTGCTCTAACATCTTTATTCTCAGTATTCAAATCAGATTTAACTTTGTTATGATCACAAATCTTCAAAGTCAACTTTAGATTCATAATCTTCAATTCATGCTTCAAGATCTTGTACTCTATCTTCAGCTTTGAATAATCATCATCACTAGTTTTTATATTTAGTAGATTCAGGCTTAGATTTGAGATGTTCAATATTATCCTTTGATTGTCCAATGTATACATTAGAGTCTTCACATCTATTCTTTAACTTATCTCTTTCTTTAGTAAGGAGATAAATTTGTTCAAGTGCCTCTTCAAGGTTCTTCATCAATTGTTCCATATCCATAGGGATATTAGTCAAGCTCTTAAGCCTCTTCTGATTAACTATGCTTTGATACCAATTATTAGAAATAGGAATTACTGGCCGGGGGGGGGGGGTTGAATCAGTAATATACAAACTTTAGTCATCAACTAGATATTATTAATTACTTTGAACCATATATAACAAAGTAAACAAGTAATGCTAAATAGTAATAGTAACCATGCATAAAGATAACTCATAACACCATATTTTGTTAACTAGGGAAACCCTAGTCAAGGGAAAACTTCAGTGGGGATGATACCCACTAGATAATATACTGATATATAAGTTCCTTGTTAGAGGATGGACCTTGTTAGGAGTCAATGAGAAAATTCAATATAGAGAGTCCCTATTAGGAGACCTTGAATCCTTGTTAGGAGATTCTGACCCTGTTAGGATTTGTAGTATAGTAGATGCAAGATGAGCCCCCTACCCAAACATGTACTTCCAATTACAATAAGAGCTCATTGTCAAAACAAGTAATTAGACTTCTAGAATATATATTCTATAACTTCTTTCCTAATAGATCACAAAAACAACTTTGCATATATCACTTTCACAGAAGTTCACATACAATTGCTCAACACAACATGTCACAATTGCTACATTACACTTTTTAAATTTGCAAGATGTGCTTTGCATAGATACCATGCCTTTTCAAATTTTTTTGCTAGGTCAGCTAAGACCATAAGATACTTTTCCAACTTAGAGTAAACATCTAGGATGTTGGCCCTAATTGGTCAAGTAATTATTTTATAAACAAAATAATTCCTTTCCTTTAATTCTGCTATCCTATTCACTGGTGAAACATGAATATCTATTTTCCATACAATTTGTATTGACTTCTAAGGTTGTACATGTCATCATAAACATGTGTACAATCTCCATCTAACTTCACTAGTCACAATATGATGCCAGTAACATGTTACATATAAAACAATACATTGTTGTAAATCGAATTCATACTTAGATAATTTTTTGAGTACCAAAAGCTAATTATCTTTAATTCCGAGGTTTCTTGTAAACAAGTACATCATGTGTTGCCATAAATGATAAAAATTACATATCTTCATTAGCCAATTGTCAACATATACCTTTACTTTTTGCATCAAGTTTACTATTTCTATTATCCTCAAGAATGTTACACTTGCTTCCAAATACCTTAAAATATTTGACATTGTGTGAGTATCCATACCATAATTCAAAAGGTGTGGAATTTATACCTTTTTTGATTTGTACTTGGTTCAAGGTATAGACAACTGTACTAATAGCTTCTCTCTAGTATTTCAAAGCAACATTCTTCTCCATCATTAGTGTTCTAGCACAATCCATTATAGATTTGCTCCTCCTTTCAACAATCCCATTTTGTGGAAGGACCCTCGGTGTAGAAGTTTGTCTTTTGATTCCTTTTTCATTCCAATTTTTTTTTGAACTCATTTGATTTAAACTCTCCACCTCTATCAAATCTTAGAAATTTCAAGCTTTTACTGGAGTTACCTTTTCAACTCTTGCTAGATACCACTTAAACATTTGAAAAGCATTAGATTTTTCTCTTAGAAACATAAATTTCATTATTCTAGAGTAATCATCAACAAATAGGATAATGTACTTGTCATCTTTGTAGCTTTGCACATCAATTGGTACACATAAATAAATATAAACTAATTCTAGAATTTCTTTTGAAGTATGAGTCTTACTTATAAAACTAGACTTTAACATTTTGCCTAACTGACATTATTTGCAAATCACATTATCAGGTTTCTTCAGTTTTGGCAAACCTCTGACTCTTTTCATCTTACTAATACTGACCAAATTTTAAAAATTTACATGATATAACCTTTTGTACCATAGCTACACATCATCAAATTGTACAACAAGACAAGTAACATCATTCATGTCAAGATAAAATAGATTACTTCTAGTTTGATCTACACTTTCAATTAGTTTTCCATCAGCCTTCCTATTATCAAATTTAACTTTTCATCTTGAACTATTCAATTGTGACACACTCAATATATTATAGTTAAGTCCTTCCACATAGTAAGCATTTCCACACATGATCTTGTTTGTAAATATTATTATCCTTTTCCTTTTATCAAACATGGTGCATCATTACCAAATCTAACACTATTTCTATTGTAATACTCAAGGGTAATGAATTTAATTTTGTTTCCAGTCATGTGATTTGAACATCCACTATCAATGATCCATTTGTCACTTTTGTTCACATAAGAAACTAATATATTTGCGTCATCTTCATGAAAATCATCTTTCACAGCAACATAGACAACTTCATCATCCCGATTATCAGATTCATCATTGGAGTCTTGTTCAACAATGTAACAAGCATTCTTTCCCTTGTCCTTATAGCCTTTATTACTATCATCTTTTCTACATCTATATTTTTCTTCATTCTTGCTATTTGACTTTTTAGGACATCTTGCTGCAATATGACCAACCTCATTACAACTAAAACATATGACAAGTAACTTACCTTTGTATTTTCCTTTTTGTCTATGAAATTTCCTAGCCAACAATGCTTCCAATTCTTCTAGCTCTTCATCATCTGTATCACTATCACTAGCCGCATGTTTGACCTTTTTCTTTTTCTTATCTTTTGGTTCTTTTAGTGTCATCTTATCTATGAAAGAAGAATCAACATTTTTAGATCTGAAATTATCAAAATTAGTTAAAAAGCAGTGAGTCTACAAACTAGTCCTTTAAGGGTTAAATTACTACTAGGAGTACACCTTAGTTCTTGTATAGAAGAGACTCTAATTATAATGCCCCACCAGGGAACCCAAAAGAAATTAACCTAAAGTTTCACTCAATTTGCCAAACATTTTTATTTTTAAAAAGATAATAACTTAACAACAATAGAAATAATATAGCAGAAGAAATAACATACACATAAATACATACAATAAAATAGATTACATTTCTTAAGGGTCCCATGATGTTGAATCACATTTAAGTTTAATTAATACTAAAACCAATATATAACAATTCCATATTAAAGAATAACTACAAGTACAAATCCATTTAAATAATATACAATTATCTCAAATGCCACTTGGCAATAATCATAATGCACAATCATCCACTGTACAAGTCACAGGGTATGAAAGTCTGAAAGAATATACACCATAAAATAGATTACATCACCTCGTAAGATCTATGAAATCAAATACAGAGAAATAGAGTACAACCATCCATCATAGTACATAAGAACAAAATGAAAGATAATATGGAATAGGGAACTCTAGCCATGACATCAAACTATCGAATCTCAATGGTAAAAGCAAAAAGCACTACCACCCAACCTTGTTAAACCTAAATGGTCCACTCCCACCATATTAAGAAGATAGTCTCAAGTCCCAAATAGTATAAAAAATTCAAAAGTCAAATCCAACATCCAGGTCAAGGAAGACCTAAAAGTAATCTAACTCAAAGGTCCCAAGACAGAAATGACATCTAAACCTAGAGGCAATAATGACATGTAGAAAATATACTATGTAAGTGTGCAAGTGTCATTGCATGTGTCAACTCTAAGGTTACCTTTGCAGCCTCACTGGACTCCAGCCCCCTAGTGACTCTATGCGGCACTAGTGTCCTTTTGTACTGACAAGGCATACTAATGAAGCAAGTTCACAACCAAGCATACTCTCTACTCCCAACCTAGTCTATACTAGCACTCAAAGTATGAGTGAGGAATAACAATGGCTCTTATTAATTCATTTTACTCTCATTTAATAAAATGTTATCACTTATTAAAATAACCTACAATGGGTTACCTAGGTAGCCTCTTTAGGGCTCTAGCCTCCATCACAAGCCACTTCCTAACATGACAGACAAATAACCTACCCTAAGCTTAGTAAAAGTAGAAGATCTCATAAGATCATAAAATACACATCAGTTCTTAAACAAGTAACTGGAAAGCATTGATCAAAAATCACAGATTTCACTAATACAATCATCCTAATAGGATTGATCCAAAATCAAGTACACAAATCACAACCATGACATTACCAAACAATAACTCCTAACCTCTGGTAGACATCCTAAAATTGGTCAACCCTCTAAGTCAACCCCAAATCCAACACAAAAGAAAACATACAATCGACAGTGTAGTTTCATAGTTTTGTTTGGTTTTGAAAACATACAGTTTCATTTTAATAGTAAATTTCATGTTTACATTACGTTGTAAGTTTTTAACTTTAATAAAGTTTACAGATTTCTCATATAACTGAACCCATTTTCCCTTTTTAATCAGAACACACCATTACCACTAACTACTTAAAATAATAATTGCCTCTATTAAATATTACAAAATAATTTAAAAATAATTATTAAATTATTAAAAATAATAATTATCAATTTATTAATAAAATAATAAAATTAGTAATAACCATAATCATTAATTAATAATATAATAAAAATTAATTTAAATTCATTAAATAACATTTAATATTAATTTAACAATTAATAATAAAAAACAAGCTTAATTATATTAATTAACATAACTATTTAAAACTATATTTAAACATTTAATAATTTATAAAATTAAATAAAATTTTAAAATTATTAACAAAAATAATAATAAAGAGGAAAGCATTTTTTGAGGCCCATCGGCCTATTGCACATGGGATCACAGGTTGCTTAGGTAGCCCTGATTGCCTTTGTGACCAACGACCGTAACATAGGAGGAAGGGGGGTTGGGGGGGTGGGGTGTGATGACCCCTGTTCCTTTTTATTTTTTTTAAAAATATTTAAAAATAAATAAATGGAAACAAGAAACCCATGAACTCCCCTAGCATTTGCAGAATCCCAATTTTTTAATTAAAAAGTTTGGTGAATTATTTTCCATAACAACACCATTTAAAACATTTTAAATTATCATCTTATTATATACATACATACATACATACACATATATAACCAATCTACAAAATAGAATTGATAAGAAAATATGAACAATGAAAACTAATTTGTATATCAAATTTTGATTTATTCCTAACCCTTCTTGTATCAAAACATTGTTCTCTAAAATTTTACAAACAAGGGTTTTCTAAATTCAAAGCACATACATATATTTCTAAATCAAAGAAGGATAAATTCACATACAAGGGTTTAGGCCCAATTCAAATTCTAAGAAAAATTCATCTAGACACGAAGAATACAAAAATTTATCTAGACACGAAGAATACAAAAATTTGAAGAGAATAAAACTACTGTGCAAATAAACCCACAAGATTCTACCTGAATTTGATGCTAATATGACAAACACATGAAGCATGCAAGTAATCCCCTTTCTTCTAAAACCCTTCTGTTAGAAATGTTTTAGAATAACTGAGAGGGGGGGGGGAGGGGTGTGAATCAATTATTCAAGGTCCAAATGTCCTATTCAAAAATTTCACTAAGTATAGTGAGCTCATTCAATCATTCATTCATCCAAGCTTAGACTTATCTAATCAACAAGTTACTATAAATCAATATGCAAGTATAACACATAAGAAATCAACACATAACACAGTGATTTACATAGAAACCCAATTTGAGAAAAACCACTAGTAACATGCTACTCAATTCTCACCCTTTGAAGTGATGCCCTATGAAAGGCCTACCCTGTTAAAGGCTTACAACACACTGTTAAATGTGACCTTGTTAGAGGATTTATCCACCTTGTTAGAAGTGGGACTGGTTAGAGGACTTTACAACATTCACTTGGAATGCTACCCTATTAAAGGATTTACAAATGGCTATTAGGCCAACCTAAGTCCACAAGATTTTCAAATATAATACAATTGATAGAGAGTATTAGAAAAATCTTGATCTGACTATAGCATACAACTTATCTTGCAGATTTTAGATTACTTCTCAACTCATACCCTTGCCTAGCCTTCAATCTCTACAATTTTGACAACTTGTCCTCCTTTTAAGCTTAGTCTTCTTGAGTCTCAATGTTCAATGTACCAGTGCAATCATCTCTTCATGACCACTCATAGAAGCAGAGCCTCTGTGCTCTTCCTTCTCCTAGATGTCTCCCCCTTGACACCCTTTCAATCACTTTGCAGACTTGGCTCTTTTGCAACAATAGTATTAGCAGCTCTTTCCTTCTTGGTCTATGACTTCTTAAATAGAAGTCTTGGAGTTCTTTTTCTTGCTCGATTCTTCCATTCTTTAATTTCAATTTGTATGGGTTAGGTAGGATTCATTGCATCTAACCCATATTCTATTTCCTCTATAAACTTCTTGAATTATCCTTTAGAATTTGCCCAAAAATGGTTTACATAGGATTCTATGCCACCAGCTCATCATCCTTATCTTCCAACTTGTTCACAAAATTCAATGTAACCACTATGTCAGCTTAGATTAGGCAAATTTTCATCACTTGATATAATGTAGTAGCTCAACACTATTGAAATACTGGTGCTTGGCACATATTGTTTTACTCGGCATCAACTATGTTTTTCTTGATGCTTGGCACTTGAAGATCACTCGGCACCAACTAATTTTTTTCTAATGCTCAGCACCTAATCTTCACTTGGCACACACTAGAATTTCTTGTTACTCGACTCCTACTGAGAATTTTCTTGGCTTCAACTAACTTTCTCAGCATCCACTCATGATCTTAGTTTAAGCTTTGCATTCATCCTTGTTACAACTTCTTCCTCCAATGTTTCTAAGTGTGACTAGCCTCTATATCTTTGAGTGTGTCATCAATACATCATTTAATCATTGTCTTAACTAATCCTTGTACTTCATTACAACATCATAACTCAACCTTTCCCCTAGGTTCTCTTGTTACATCTTGTTGATCAAATCCTCTTCATCAATCAACTAAGTGATAGTACTTGGATCATATAAGCAAATGTCATTCCTTCAAGTAGCAAGTTTGACATCAATGAAAAAATAATGATTGAAAACATTCTTTTCCTTCTTTCAACAATCTCCCTCTTTGATATTCAACAATAAACTTTTCAATCAGATTTCCAACAATCTCCCTCTTCGGCATAAATGGCAAACCAAATTGATCAACCATCAGACTACACTATTCAACCATAGGCTAACTAGGTTAGAATAGTCAGTCAAATGCCAAAAAGTAAATTGTAACTTCACATCTCCTTCTACTTATTCTGATTGCTTCATTTCTACTTCTCCCTCTTTACTGCTGTATCCTCCTTGTTCTTTATCTTTCTCCCTCTGTATTGTTCAACTTTTTCTGTTCTGATCATCCTCTAATTATTTTTGTCAACTTCTCCTTCTATCTTCATTTGATTAGTTTTCTGCTATCTTTCCCTCTTGATCCTTTTCCTATTGATCAGTTTCAAACATCTTCTCCCTCTTTGACAACAATGCCAAAGACATATAAGCATCTTAGTATGCAGATGTAGCTTTTGAAGGTTCATTCAATTTCTCCCTCTATAACCTTGCTTGCGACTAATCTAGAATTTCAACACTTCTACTACTTTAGGCATAAATCCAAAAAGTAAACATCATCTACATCAATGTGTAAAATCTTCAACATTCAGCTTATTTGATGTAGGGCATACCTGTTGTTGCTTCAAGTAGCCTTAGCTAGGGGTATCACCCCTAACTTGCCTCTAAGATACTCAAAAGCATCTTTAGGTAGTTCCTTTGTGAAGATGTCAGCAATCTATTCCTTTGAGCTAACATATTCCATCTTTACTTGTTTATCTTCCACCAAAACTCTTACATAGTGATACTTGATTGCAATATGCTTGGTTTTGGCATGCATTAATGGATTCTTTGATATGTTAATAGCATTTGTATTATCACAATAGAGTATCATAGGTTTAGTTACCTCTTCCTTTATACCTTGCAGAAAATGTTTGATCCATACAATATTGGTGCAGTTTATAGCAACTGCCACATATTCAGCTTTAGCAGTGGACTGCGAGGTACAACTTTGCTTTTTGCTGATCCATGTAATCAACCTTTTTCCTAAGAAAAGTGCTCCTCCATTGGTGCTTTTTCTATCTTCAATATTATCTCCCCAATCTACATCAGTGTAGGCTTTTAGTTCAAATTTCTCACTCCTTTTGTAGTACAAACCAAAGTCATCAGTTCCTTTCAGGTATCTTAGTATTCTCTTTACTGCCATTAAGTGATTTTATCTTGGATTTGTAAAAAATCTTGCCACTATTCCAATAGCTAATGCAATGTCTAGTCTACTATGTACAACATATTACAACTTTCCAATCATTGACCTATACAATGTCTAATTTACTTTAGCAAATTCATCATTCTTGGATAGCTTATGATCTGTTGCCATTGGTGTGCTAACTAGTTTTGATTCTTCCAACCCAAAAATTTTGAGTACCTCCTTGATTTATTTAGATTTGGTCAGAAATATGCCATGCTTCAATTGATGTACTTGTAATCCAATGAAGAATTTGACTTCTCCAAACATTGACATCTCAAATTCATGCTTCATTTGATTAGCAAAATCTTTGCATAAAACATCTTTTTCACCAAATATTATATCATCCACAAAGATTTCTGATATCAAAATGTCTTTACCTTCTTCAAATTTGATGTACAAGTTGCTATTATCATCTATTCTCTCAAATTCAATCTTCACAAGATATTTGTGCAGTCTCTCATACCATGCTCTAGGTGCTTGCTTTAATCCATAAAGTGTTTTGTGCAATTTACAAACCATGTCCTTGTTCTTCTCATCTACAAATCCCTCTGGTTGTTCTATGTAGACTTTCTCTTCTAGTATACCATTCAGAAAAGAAAACTTTACATCCATTTGCTACACTTTCAAACCTTTATATGTAGCATATGCAAGTAATGTTCTTACTCCTTCCATTCTTGCAACAGGGGAAAATGTTTCCTCATAATCTAGTCCTTCTTCTTATGCATAGCCTTTGCAAACTAGTCTAGCTTTGTTTCTTGTTATCTCTCCATTCTCATCAAGTTTGTTTCTGAACACCCATTTGGTACCAATCACATTCTTATCAGCTGGTCTAGGAACTAGAGACCATGTTTTGTTCTTCTAAATCTGATCTATTTCCTCTTCCATGGCTTTATACCAATCATCATCTTGTAGTGCATCTTTCACTATTTTGGGTTCAACCTTGCTCAACAGACATGATTCATTTCTTAGTCTATTTCTTGTCATTGGTCTAGTATCCTTGTCACCAATGATTTTTTCTACAGGGTGATGTCTTCTCACATACTTGGCTAATCTTGGTTTAGTCTTTCTTTCCATGTTTGATCCTTCAGTTGCAGAGTCATTTTGTTCTTCTTCATCTGGCACTTCATCATTCCTTTCATGTGTACTATTTTTAGAATTAGAATGAGTATTTTCTACATTCTATAGCTCAGCTTCTAAATGTAGCTCGACATTTAGAGGTTGAGACTTAGTAGATACTGAAGTTTGTTGCTGATTCCCAACTTGATTTGTAGCATTGTCTTCAACAGTCATTCCTTCATAGAAGTATACAAAGGATCTATAATCTTTTGTTTTCTTTGACTCATCAATTTGAACTTTTGCATGGTCATCAAAGTTTACATTTGCATCTCCACAATCTTGTTAGTGTTAGTATTCAAAGACTTATATGCTTTGCTTCTAGTGGAGTATCCAAGAAATATGCCTTCATCACTCTTTGCATCAAACTTTTCATTTCTAGTATCTTTTAGAATATAGCATTTACAACCAAAAACTTTGAAATATTTAACATTGGGTGAGTGACCATACCACAATTCAAAAGGTGTTGCATTTGTACCTTTCTTAGCTTGAACTTTATTCAGTGTGTAGACTGTAGTACTTACAGCTTCTCTCAAGTATTTGAGTACAACATTTTTCTCCATCATCAAGGTTCTAGCATAGTCAATCACTGACCTATTCCTCCTTTCAGAAATACCATTTTGTGGTGGAGTTCTTGGTGCTGATGTTTTTCTTTTGATGCCTTTGTCATTGTAGAATATTTCAAACTTTCTTGATGTAAACTCACCTCCTCTATTTGACCTTAGGCATTTTAGGTTCTTTCCTATTTCCTTCTCAACTTTGGGCAAATACCACTTAAATATTTGAAATACATCAGATTTTTGATTTAAAAATATAGCAGTCATCATCTTGGAATAGTCATCTCCAAATAACATTATGTATTTGTCTCCTAGGTAGCTTTGTACTTCTATTGGACCACATAAGTCTATATGAACTAGCTCTAGTACTTCTTTGGAAGTGTATGTTTTTCTTTTGAAACTAGACTTAGTCATCTTCCCTAGTTAACATTATTTGCACATTGTGTTTTCAAGTTTCTTCAACTTGGGCAACCCTCTAACCTTCTTTTTCTAATTGATGCTAATCAGATTATCAAAGTTAACATGACATAGCCTTTTATGCCACAACCACACATCATCAAGTCTAACAACAAGACATGTTGCATCTTCTATATCTAGGTAAAATAGATTACTTCTAGTTTTTTCACCCTTTCCTATCAAATTTTCATTTGTGTCATAAATCTTGGCAGTTTTGTTTCTAAATTCAACTTTGTAACCTACATTGCCTAGCTGTGATACACTCAACAAGTTGTAGTTCAATCCTTCAACATAGTATGCATTGTTACATCAAATTTTCTCTGTGAGTTTAATAAAACCTTTTCCTTTGATTTGACATGGGACATCATTACCAAATCTAAGACTATTTCCACCATATTGAGTAAAGGTAATGAACTTACTTTTGTCTCCTACCATGTGGTGTGAGCATCCACTGTCTATGATCCACTTGTCATTCCTGTTCACATAAGTAACCAATGTTGTTGCTTCATCTTCATCTTTATCTGATTCATCCTTTATTGGTTACATAGACTACTTCATCATCATTGTGATTAGAATCTTCTTCTACAATGTAACATCTCTTGCCTTTCTCTTTATAATCCTTGCTATCATCTTCTCTCTTGTTCCTGTGCTTGTTTCCTTCTTTGTAATTCTTCTTCTGTAGACATCTTGTAGCAATATGATCAACTTCATTGCAATTGAAACATATAATAGGGAGCTTACCTTTGAATTTACCTTTTCCTCTATGGAATCTCCTAGCCAGTAGTGCTTCCAACTATTCCACATCTTCCTCATCTGTGCTGCTATCACTGGATGCATGATTTCCTTTCCTTCTCTTTTTACTTGATGTTTCCTCTATGTCTTTCATTGTCATCTTGGCCTTGAAAGTAGATTCAAGGTTCTTAGGTTTGTAGTTTTCAAAATTTGATAGCTCAAATGCAATAAGTCTTCCCACTATTCCTTCAAAGGTTGGTGTGTTCCCTTGTACACACCTCAGCACTTGGATGGCTGAAACTCTAATAGCATAAATAGGGAGAAGAGTTCTTAAGTATTTGCTGATGGCTGTCTCTTCTTCCAATTGACCACCTAGACTTCTTATTGCACTTACCACTTCTTTCATTCTTGCAGCATACTAAGCAACATTTTCACCTTCCTCCATCTTTATGTCATCAAAATTTCCTCTTAGGCTTTTTCTCTTTCCTCTCTAGACATTCTTATCTCCTCCATATATTTATGATAAGGTTTTTCACATTTTGAATGCAGTATCACAATTTTTGATGCCATCATATTCTGCATAATTAAGTGCTAAGGTAATCTCTAGCATTGCTTGATTGTTCTCCTTCTTTTTGTTCAAATCATCTATAGTAAGAGGTCCTGTTAGAATTACATGTTCTATTCCAATTGAGTTTTGTGCATAGTCACTTATTGATCCAAGGTGCAATTTTATCAGACTCTACCATGTAGCAAAGTTGTCTTTTTTGAGCTTGGGAACTTCTCTCTTGGACATCTTGATCTTTCTGCTTCTAGTACGGTGAAACTAAATCAAAAGATGGCTCTAATACCAATTATTAGAAATATTTTAGAATAATCAAGAGGGGGGGTGCATCAGTTATTCAAGGTCCAAATGTCCTATTCAAACTTTTCATTAAGTATAGTGAGCTCATTCAATCATTCATTCATCCAAGCTTAGACTTATCTAATCAACAAGTTACTGCAAATCAATATGCAAGTATAACACATCAGAAATCAACACATAACATAGTGATTTATGTGGAAACCCAATTTGGGAAAAACCACCAGTAATATGCTACTCAATTCTCACCCTTCTAAAGTGATACCCTGTGAAAGGCTTACCCTGTTAAAGGCTTACAATACACTGTTAAATGTGACCTTGTTAGAGGATTTATCCACCCTATTAGAAGTGGGCCTGATTAGAGGACTTTAGAACATTCACTTAGAATGACACCCTACTAAAGGATTTACAAATGGCTATTAGGCCAACCTAAGTCCATAGGATTTTTAGATCTAATACAATCGCTAGAGAGTATAAGAAAAATCTTGATCTGACTATGGCATACAACTTATCTTACAAATTTTAGATCACTTCTCAACTCATACCCTTGCCTGGCCTTCAATCTCTACAATTTTGATAACTTGTCCTCCTTTCAAGCTTAGTCTCCTTGAGTCTCAATGCTCAATGTGCCAGTGTAATTATCTCTTCATGACCACTTGTAGAAGCAGAGCCTCTATGCTCTTCCTTCTCCTAGATGTCTCCCCCTTGACACCCTTTCAATCACTTTGTAGACTTAGCTCTTTTGCAGCAATAGTATTAGCAACTGTTTGCTTCTTGGTCTATGACTTCTTAAATATAAGTCTTGGAGTTCTTTTTCCCACTTGATTCTTCCATTCTTTAATTTCAATTTGCATGGGTTAGGTAGGATTCATTGCATCTAACCCATATTCTGTTTCCTCTAGCAACTTCTTGAATAATCCTTTAGAATTCACGCAAAAAAGGTTTACATAGGATTCTGTGCCACCAGCTCATCATCCTTATCTTCCAACTCATTCACAAAATTCAATGTAACCACTATATTGGCTTAGATTTGGAAAATATTCATCACTTGAAATAATGCAGTAGCTCGGCACTATTGAAATACTGGTGCTCGACACATACTATTTTACTCGACATCAATTATGTTTTTCCTGATGCTCGGCACTTGAAGATCACTCGACACCAATTAAAATTTTTCTGATGCTCAGAACCTGATCTTCACTCAACACACACTAGAATTTCCTATTACTCGGCTCCTACTAAGAATTTTCATAGCTTCAACTAACTTGCTTAGCATCCACTCATGATCTTAGTTTAAGCTTTGCATTCATCCTTGTTATAACTTCTTCCTCCAATTTTTCTAATTGTGACCAACCTCTATATCTTTGAGTGTGTCATCAATACATCATTTAACCATTGTCTTAACTAATCCTTGTACTTCATTACAACATCATAACTCAACCTTTCCCCTAGTTTCTCTTGTTACATCTTGTTGATCAAATCCTCCTCATCAATCAACTAAGTGATAGTACTTGGATCATATAAGCAAATGTCATTCCCCCAAGTAGCATCTTTGACATCAATGACAAATTTTTTTTGAAAACATTCTTTTCCTTCTTTCAACAATCTCCCTCTTTGATCTTCAACAATGAGCTTTTCAATCAGATTTCCAACACCTTCTTCTCAGAAATTGCTCCTCCAAACCTTAGTTATTGAGAAATGAACTCTAAATCTCTAATAAAGAGTTCTCCCCTAGATTTAGGGCTTTGATCATGCAATCACGCGAAACCCTTTATCCTTTATTATTTTAGTATAGTTTAAATTTCCATGGGCAACCTTTTTTCAATTTAATTAAACTATATTTATTAAATTAACTTCTTTCTTTTTTAATTAATTCTTGAGACCTTTCAATAAAATATTATTAATTAATCTAGTAATAATATTTAGAGTTTATTTAAAAAATGAATCTCGTAAATATTTTATTATTAAATTAAATAAATATGATTACACCAAAATTAGAATTTTAACTACATCTTTAAATTTAATTCTTTTATTTAATTAATTTCTCAATTAATTAAATATAATTAAATATAATTAAATATTGAATTTTCTAAAGAAATTTTCTATTAAATTAAATCATTAAATACTCTTCTAATTTGATTTAATTATAACAAAAAATTATCATAGACCCACAAGACCAAATATGAAAACTCATAATAAAATACAAAAAATTAGATCAAACTCAAGGGTTATAATCACAAATTTATATCACTTGACAAATTTGGGAGGTAAACAACTTAGATACTTGCCCTAATTTTTAGGAAAAATGGTTTAAGGTTAGGATTTGGACTCAAGAATTTATCTCTACCCTTTTACAATTGAGATACTGTGATAAGGTATGCTCATCCTAGTAGTTTAGGGAAGTCAAGACTCGATACTTGCAATCTACATAAAATCCACGCATGTACATACACATTTAATCTAAATGATGTAGGAGCATCCTGAATGTAAGAGCAATCTTGCATCATCAAAAATATATTATTTTCGATGTTTTATATTTTAATAGGGACTAGTAGACAGGGTGGTTACTATTCATGGGGACTTGCTATTTTTAGTAAGTTTGTCATACAAGCTCAAATGTTCTCATTTTCTACATGAAGGTTCATTCAAGAAATATAAGCCTACCTTAAAAATCTCATTGCTCCAAATTAAGTATCAAAGAAGTTATTGTGGATTTTTGATGGAAATTTTTGGAGAAAAATCTTCAAGCTCACCATTGGAGGCCTTAGAGTGCCCAGATGAGGTTCAAAAAATTGATGGAAGGGTGTTTTCCTTGTTCCAAGCCTGTAGATCAAGAGTTGTCATTTTTGAAAAGTGATTATAATAGCCAATCAGAGCAATGATTTGAGAGTTATTGCCTTCCAAAGTTGGGCTACCTGAAATTTCTAAAATAATTGTCAAAGATGTATTTGACTGACTCTATATGTATTGTTAGTGTTTGTCGGTCCTAAGTATTAAGTTTTAATGTCTAGAACCTTCACGAGCAGCATAGAATTATCTATTTAAGAAATGCTTGAACATTGTCTAGAACAACTCTAGGTGGTAGTTCACAACTTAGTCTTGTAGATTACTATAATGAAGGTGCCCATGTGGGTTAGCATATTGTACTTGTGAATTTTCTCACATTTGTTGTTGTTTCTTTATTTCTATATGTGTTATGGTGTTAAGGGGAGCACCCTTTATCAAGTGGTATTAGAGCTAGAGTTCTTGAGTGTGTGGATAGATCACCAACTATGAGGCAATTCATGCTAGGACTGTGGTTTGAGGTGAGTGTGTAGACATATCGTTGATTGAGGTAGTTTGCACTAAGGTTGCAGTGAAAGCATGAAAATGCCTCTATGGAGAGAGCATGGCGAAAGAGATGTAGGTGTTACACCTAAGGGTTTTAGAGCCCTCCAAAGACAAATGCAAGCTTTGGAAGAACAAATGCGTAGAGGAATAAATCTTCCTATAAGAGATGAAAGTGAGGATGAGGACAAACAAGAAGAAAATTTAAAAAATATCAAAATGGAGATAGTTCTAAACCTAGAGGAAGAAAGGGACATGTAAAGATCTGGTGGTAGGAGGTTTAGTTAGAGCAAAATAGAAAGGGAAAGAAAAAAAATCACTATTTGGGATTGGATGATAGCTAAATTGAAGTAATAATTCATTCTTGTGGATTATGAGCTTGATCTGTTGAAACAAATGCGAGGGTTGAAGCAAGCGGAAAAAATTGTTCGAGAGTATATCAAACAGTTCTACCGAGTTCTCATTAGAACTAACCATGCAAAAGTTGATAATGATAAAGTGACCCATTATCTTAAGGGGTTAAGGCCAAGTATTCAGCATGAGTTGAGTCTAGTTTGAATGAACAATATTGAGGAGGCATACTAGTTTTCCCTAAGAGTTGAGAAGAAATTGAGCAATAAGTTTGACAACAATAATAGTGGAAGAGGTTGTAGTGAAAGATTCGATAGACAATCTTATGGAGGTCATAATGATGATAAGAAGAACAAGGATGAGGTTGGAAGTAGTAGTCAAAACTAGAGGGGAAACAATTCCAATCATTTCCATGATTAGAACAATGGAGATAAAAGAGGAAGAGGCAAAGGACAAGGATCTAGAAGAGGAGGCTTCTATGGGAAATTTTTTCACGGTGGACAAGAAGGGCACAAAGTATTTGAAAGTTCCTAGTGCTAAGGAAGGATAGATCAAAGAATAGAAGGCTAGGCCAGAGTTGCACATGTTGATGAAAATGCCAAATTTTCACATTCTGAAGACACTGAAAGAGGAGAAGCCCTAGTTAATAGAAGAGTCCTATTGAGTGGTGAGAATGAACCTGATCAAAGAATGAGCTTCTTTTGTACAAGATGAAAATGTGAAGATAAGTGTTGTGATGTGATCATTAATGGTGGAAGTACTAAAAATTTGGTGTCAAAAATGATGGTCACAAAATTGAAGCTGAAGAGACAGAAACACCGTTTCCATACCATATTGCTTGGGTGCAAGATGGCCACAAGGTCATGATCAATGAGCAATGCTCAATGAAGTTCAAGATTGGAAGCTACCAAGATGAGGTACTTTGTGATATCATACCTATGGACATATGTCATAATGTTGCTAGGTAGGTCGTGGTATTTTTACAGGCATATTGTACACAATGGGTGAGAAAATACCTATACTTTAACCAGGGATGGAGTGAAGCATAAGTTGAAGCTGTTGAAGGAGAGAAGAAGAGGTATGTAGTGTTTCTTGAATATTTTTTGTTGATGGAAAAGAGTTTCTCAAAGGTATGAAGCAAGAGCATATGTGTTTTGCTATAATTCCAAAAGATGGTAAAGAAGTAGAGGAGGTACCTACAGAAGTTGTAGATATGCTGGGAGAGTTTTTTGATATTGTATCAGATAATGTACCTAATGTATTTTTCCCAATGAGGAAGATCAGTCACTAGATGGATTTGGTTATAGGTGCTAGTTTTCCAAAAAAGCCAGCACATAGAATAGCACAAGTAGAAAGAGAAGAGTTGAACAGATAAGTTCACAAGTGTTGTAGAAGGGGTTGATTCGAGAGAGTCTGAATCCATGTGCTATACCAGCCATATTAGCACCAAAGAAGAATGGAAAATGGAGGATGTGTAAAGATTCTCATGGTATCAAAAAGATCACAATCAAGTACAAATTTCTATTACCAAGGATGGATGATATTATGGACTATTTGAGTGCAGTTGAGTATTTTACAAAGATAGAATTGAAGAGTGGGTACTATCAGATTCATATTAGAGAAGGTGATGAGTGGAAGACTACTTTCAAGACAAAAGGAGGACTATACAAGTGGTTAGTCATGCCTTTTGGGCTAACCAATACTCTAAGAACTTTCATGTGGCTCATGAATAAGGTATTGAAGGAGTTTTAGGGTAAGTTTTTCATTGTTTACCTAGATGATATTTTGATCTTTAGTAAGACATTGGAGAAGCATTTGATCCATATTTGCAAGGTGTTTGATAAGTTACTGATAAACCTAAAGAAGTACTATTTTGTAAAGAAGGAGTTGGTGTACTTGGGATTTGTAGTCCTAGCAGAAGGTCTAAAAATGGACCTAGAGAAAGTGAAGGCTATCATTGAATGACCTACTCCAAAGAGTGTGATAGAGGTAAGATCTTTTCATGTACTAGCTAGTTTTTATAGAAAGTTCATAAGAGGTTTTAGTAGTATTTGTGGACCTTTGACTGAAAAAATGAGAGGGGATAGGAAAGAATTTAAGTGGAATGTAGGAGCAAATAAGAGTTTTAATCTATTGAAATAGAAAGTTACTGAGAAACCTATTTTAGCACTTCCTAATTTTAACAAGGTGTTTCAAGTGGACTGTGATGCTAGTGGTACTACAATAGGAGTTGTTTTGAGCCAAGAAGGTAGACCTATTTCTTATTTTAGTGATAAGTTGAATGATGCAAAAAGAAAATATTCTATTTATGATCATAAATTTTATGCTGTAGTTCAAGTATTGAAGAAATGGAGACACTATTGTCTTCCTAAGGAATTTTTTTTGTATACTAATCATCAAGATTTGTAATATTTGAATAGTCAAGAAAAATTAAACCAAAGGCATTTGAAGTGGGTTGAGTTTTTGTAGAGTTATACATTTGTTTTGAAATACAAGAGTGTGAAGTCTAATAGAGTTGCAAATACTCTTAGTAGAAGACAACTTTTGTTAATAGCAATGCATATAGAGGTGTTTGGGTTCTAGGAACTCAGTGTATCAGATGATCCTAATTTTATTGAAGCATGGAAGGCTTGTACAAAACCTATTAGACTTGATAGGATAAAATGGTTGGATTTTATGATCTAGGATAGTATGTTGTTCAAAAGAAGCTAGTTGTGCATTCCCAGAAGTTCAATGAGAGATAATATCATCAAAGAGAAGCATAGTGGAGGATTGGCTAGACATTTTGGAAGAGATAAGACCATTTCTTTGGTTGTTGAGAATTATTACTGGCCACAATTAAAGCAAGATGTGAAGAAGTTTTTAAAGAGTTGCAGAGTATGTTAGATGGAAAAAGGATTGAAACAGAATATAGAGTTGTATTAGCCATTACCTATACCAGAGAAGCCATGGGAGGATGTCATCATGGATTTTGTTCTTGGATTATTGAGGACATAGTGTGCGTATGATTTTATTTTTGTGGTAGTTGACAAGTTTTCAAAAATGACACATTTTATTCCTTTCAAGAAGACTAGTGATGATGCTCATGTGACAAAGTTATTTTTCAAAGAATTGGTGAGACTAAATGATATGGCGAAGAGTATTGTTTCAGATTGAGATACCAAATTTGTTGGGTATTTTTGGTGTACATTGTGGAAGAAATTAAAGATGGAGTTGAAGTTTAGTTCATCAAATCATCTACAGATGGATGGACATACATAAGTTGTGAATAGGAGTTTAGGAAATTTACTGAGATGTTTGGTTGGAGACAAGCCAAAAGGATGAGATCTGATTTTACCATAGGCAGAATTTTCATATAATAATTCTATCAATAGGATAAATCACCATTCCCTGATATTATATATGGGAGTAGTCTTAGAAATGCTTCAAAATTGTGGTAGTTGGATAAAGGAGAGAAACGTAGTGTTGAAGTCAAAGAATTTGCTCAACATTTGAAGAATATCCATGAGGTGAGGAAGCACATCATAAAGATGAATACATAGTACAAGACTACAATAGATGTGAAAAGGAGGTATAAGGAATTTCAGATTGGAGATGAAGTCATGGTTCATTTGAGAAAGGAGAATTTTCCAGTGGGTACATATAATAAGCTAAAGATGAAGAAGTATGGACCATGCAAGATAGTGAAAAGGCACGATTCTAGAAATTCTTATGAAGTGGAGTTTTCTGTTGAATTGAATATTTCACTAGTATTTAATATTTCAGATTTGATAAAGTATTATGAAGGAGCTGATGGAGATGAAATCACAGAAGTGCAGTGGAGTATTCCAACAACTAGTTTGGCTACAAAGGAGATTGAGGATATATTGGATAATCATGTTGGAAAAAGTACAAGGAACATAACTTATGAGGAATACTTGGTCAAATGGAAAGGGAGGCCAGTAGAGGATTCATCATGGCTAGTAAGGGAGGAGGTTGACTATCTTGGTTTTCCTTTGAACACCTAAGACATGAAAGAGAAACTTCTCAAATTGCCTCAAGTGTCTAATGTAGAAGAATCTTGGGTGTCAAAGAAATCTTTCATCACCCAAAAATATTTTATTTTCAGTATTTTCTATTTTAATAAGGGCTAGTAGTTAGGGTGGTTAATATTTATGGGAACTTGCTATTTTTAGTAAGTTTTCCATACGAGATTAGAATGTTCTTATTTTCTACATGAAGGTTCATTTTAGAATCATAAGCCTACCATAAAAGTCTCATTTCTCTAGCTTAAGTACCAGAGAAGTTATTATGGATTTTCGGTGGAAAATTTTGGAGAAAAATCTTCAAGCTCATCGTTAGAGGCCTTAGAGTGCTTGGATGAGGTCCAAAAACTCAATGGAAGGGTGCTATAATTTATTAAAGCTTGTAGATCAGGAGTTGATATTACCCAATAGTGGTTATAATAGCCAATCAGAGTAACGGTTTGAGAGTTATGGCCTTCCAAAGTTTAACTACCCAAAATTTCTAAAATAATTGTCAAAGATATATTTGGTCAACTCTATATTTATTGTTAGGGTCTGTCAGCCCTAGGTATTAAGTTTGAATGTCTAGAACCTTCTTGAGTGACATAAAATTTCCTATTTAAGAAAGGCCCTAACATTGTCTAGAACAACTCTGGGTGGTGGTTTGTAACTTAGTGTTGCAGGTTACTGTAATGAAGGCACCCATATGGGTTAGCATATTATACTTGTGAATTATATGATTCCACATTTGCAGTGATAATAAGAAGTTCATATTTTGTTCTCGCATTTTTTGTTGTTTCTTTGTTGCTATATGTGTTATGGTATTAAGGGGAGCACCCTTCATCACTAAACTAAATAAGAAATGGTGGGAAGTGGTACATCATGTAGATTATGACTAGCAGGTGACTATGACTCCCTCCCTCAACCATATTAGAAACATCATACATAAAGTAAAACATACATGTACACCATACACATGTAGGTATGGGGTAAGTATCCACAGAAAACCATCTAACTATCATCATAAGATAACTGAAAACACTGTATACTAGCACCATCATCAAAAGAATAATCATGTATACTAGCATCATCATCAAAATAATAACTAGTACCAAGGTAACCCATCATATAATAAACTGAGTATGAAATAATATCTAATAATCTAGAAATCAAATTCCACTAATCATCAAACATAATCATAAAGCTATCATTAAAGAGTTTGACAATAATAGCTGAAAAGTAAACTAGGGGTAAGCATTACACTAATATCATAGATATGAAGAAGGGTTCTCAATACTTTTCTAATAATAGTCTCATCTTCAATTTGTCCATCAGATCCTTGAATTACATTAACAACATCTTTGATTCTTGTAGAATATTGGACTACAATCTCACCTTCTTGCATTCTCATTTCATCAAATTTTCTTCTAAGACTTTCAGCTTTGGCTCTCAACACATTCTTGTGTCCTCCATTGATCTTTTGTAGGGAATCTCACATCTTCTTAGTAGAATCACATAATTTGATGTCATCAAACTCTAAATAGCTTAGGGCAGATGCAATCTCCAAAATTTCCTAATTATGTTCCTTCTTTTGTTCAATTATTTAGTGGTTAGGGCTCCAATTAGATCAACATGTTTAGTGGTGATAGTTGACTGTGCATAATCTCCAAGTCCTCCTAGATGTAGCTTCATCAAAATTTTCCATGTAGAAAAGTTTTCCTTGTTTAACTTGGGCACCTCCTTTCTGTACATCTCAATCTTTATCTTTAAGTACCTCCAAACTTTTTCCTCACAAGCACTTGATTCTCTAATACCAATTGTTGGAATGTTTAGAATAACTAAGAGGGGGGGGGGAGTGAATTAGTTATCCAAGGTCCAAATATAAAGATAAAACTTTTTAGTACTTCAACTTATACTTATGCATGCATTGATCATTCAATATTTTAAAATTTTGCATATTTTTGTCCTAGTTCAAAATAACTTTGCAAAAACGTAACAATGAAATACCACAAAATTAATCACACATTTTGACACTAATTTTATGTGGAAATCCAATTTGGGAAATGATGTCAGTAACATGCTACTAATTTCTACTCTTTTGAAGTGAGCTTTGTGAAGAGCTAACCCTATTAAAGGTTACTATTGACACAAAAGTTTGCACCCTTGCTTGAGGTATGACCCTCAAGAAACCTCATGTAACATGGAAATAACCTTTAGGTGTGGGACTTGCACTCTATGGTCAAATCTCTAGAGAAGGCCATATTTCTTACAATCAGGATGCACCTAAGTAAACTTTGAAGGAAAAGGTAGAAGGAGACACATGAAAGCAAAATACCTACTCTAATCTAAAGGGAGTGATGCACCTAATTGAGATGATTACAACTCTATTTTGGGAAGCACAACACATCAATGAAAAGTCCATATACACTAGTCTTGACTCTTATACTCTCCAAGAATTCACATGTGGGTTTTGAATTGATTAAATGCTAAAGGGAAAGACATCTTCACAATACAACAATCATCAACAGTTTGGACACGACATACAAACTTTAGAAAACAAGAAGAAACATTCAAAACAAGGAAAAATACCTGCACAAAGAGTGAATGTTAAGAAGAGGTAAAGAAGGGAGATATTTCATTAATGGAAGGCAAATAATATAGTTATAGAGCCTAATGCTACTGGAAGTAAATATGATAGAATAGAGAGGAACTTGGAAGACATATTTACAACTGCCTTTTATAGAGTTCAGGCATAACTCTAATATTACATTGAGTTCAAACTCCAACTAGGTGTAGTTGAGATGCAAAAGAGCAGTAACTACCAATAAGAAGAGATCATGATCAGGTGCATGTCCCTATATAAGAAATCTATTTTTTTAAGTGTAAATTTGGTTTTGAGAAGATAGAAACAATGGTCATAACCAATTAGAATGGGTAGATGGATAACTAGAGTAGTGGAAGAAAGGAACTGCATTGAATAATCATGGAGAACAACAAAAGAGGTTGCAGATGATCCAAAAAGTCAATTTTCCATTAAAGAGTTGTATCAAATTGTGTGTTCATTTCCAAATCAGCTATATCATTAGTCAAAAGAATCAATTATCTAACTCTTCCATGTGGCCCAATACCATTTAAGTATTATACCACCTTGCTAGCTCTCTATCTTATGTTTGACCTGTGGACTACCTTGTGATTGTGGCCTTGCAACCTGCTTTTTTTCATTAACCACTGCCTTGTGAAATCACAACTAACCTTTATGTCATGATTTGCTGCTTCCATTTGCTCCTCTTCATTAACTTCTATGACCAAGAGAACCATCAGACTAACTGCCATCATGCTGTCAGAACTCAAACACTAACCCTAATGTCTAAAAACTATGAACAAGTGATCAAAGTAATTGCTATGTCATAGTCTTAACTAGGGTTTTTCCTTAACTTCATGTAATTGTGAAAACAAAAGGATTTCCACTTTGTAACTCTAACCATGGTTAGCTCTTTCTTGTGCATGAATATGTAAAAGCATTAGATTTGACTAGGCTATTGACTGTCACATGGTGGCAACTTAAACATTCAAAAATCATCAATGGATTTGAATTGATTCAACCAATCTACTTTCATTTGATTAACAACTCCTTTGAAACTGACCCTTGCAATGATGTGATGGAGTATTCAAATGAACCTAGCCCACCATGAAACGTGTCCACCTATTGTGTGCTTATGACCTTAACTTTGGGTCTAGCTTTTAACCTCGCGAACATGCGCACAAGAGGCTTTCACCACTTTGCAACTCTAACCACGGTTTTCCCTTTACTACCTATGAAGCTACGAATCTCTTTAAACTAAAATTTATCACACCATTGTAACCCAAAATTGGATGCTAGCATAAACTATGGTAAAGCTATGCTAACAATTAACTTAGCTATGTCATGCCTTCACAATCCACCCTAATGATTAAGCCATAACTGTAGTGACAAAGTGAAAAAGGGTAGTCGTAGGGGCACAACTTGAGATAACATAAGATCATATCATGTAATACAAAGAAAATGGTTAAGAGTTAGGGATATAAATAATATAGAGGTTTTACATATCCCTCTAAAGTTTGTATGGCAATAAATGAATAGATGGTCAGATGAACATGGATATGGCTACCACCCTAGTTTAATTAGATCTTTGGAAGAGGGGAAAAAGTTGTTAACAATTACAATGCACACTATTAAATGTGACCTTGATTAAAGGATTTCAATCACCTTATTAGAAGTGAGCCTTATTAGAGGACTTTAGAACATTCGATTAGAATGTCATCCTGTTAAAGGACTTATTCATGACTATTAGGTCAACCTTAGTCCAAAGGAGTTATCTAGACTGATACAATTGTTAGAAAGTAACAACAAGACTTGATCTGATAACAAAAATATTCACTTGTAGATTACAGATCTCACATTCAATCCTCCATTCTACTTGGCACTCATCCTCTTCATTTCTAATAGCTTGTTCACCCTTCAAGCCTTGATCTCCTTAAGCATGCTTGCTTAGTATTCCAACTATAGACTCTTCCTCTCAGCCACCAAATGAAGCAACACCACAAGACACCTCGTCTCTATCTGGTTCACACTATGACTTAATGCTTCGAGCCTATTATCTCCTTAAATAGAGAATTTAGATCTTTTGTCACTTAACCACAATTGTCCATCTTAGGGTTAGGTTAGATTCATTGAATCTCCCCATCATTCCATTTTATTCCCTCTTAGAAACTTTACTTACAATCCTCTTTGAATTTGTCTCAAAATAATTTATCTTGAATTCTTTGCCACCAACTAATCATACTTATCTTCCACATGCTTCACACAATTCAAGAAATCAACCTTTTCATCTCAGATTCATAAAATCTTTGATCAAACTCATTTTACTATCACTTGCCAATAACATGTTGTTTTCTCAGAAAACATTGCCTTTTGATGCTTGGTCAACATTGGGTTGCTCAACATATAATAAGTCTCTCGCAATCACTACTACCATCTTCTTATGCTCGACACATACTAAGATTTCTTAACTCAAAACCTACTAGATTTATCTTTTCTCGGCACATATTGAACTTATTGGTCGACTTCAACTAACTTTCTACTTGGCCTACATTGACTTGCTTGGCTTCCACTATTTTCTTAGTCAGGCTTAGTAGACATATTTCTTTTCTTAGCATTCTTCTAGTCTTTTCTCAAGTATCTTTTTATTATAGCCTTAAGTAGATAAACAATACACTATATCATCAAAGTCTTGCTTGTCTTAGTGCTCCTTTTATACACCATATAACTCAACCTTTCTCTAGGTTCTCTTATTATCTTTTCTTTTCAAATCCTTTTCATCAATCAATCAAATGATAGCATTCAGACCAAAATAATAAATTGTCTCACCAACAAGTAGCAAGTTTGACATTAGTGACAAAATAATGTTTGTTCCATGATAGGTTTCTTCAATCTTCTTAATTTCGACAATCTTCTTTCAACAATGGGGTCCTGCAAAATAAAAAACAAATGTTGAAATGTTAGTAAAAATATAATTTTATAATTAAAGTTCAATTAGTAAAATAGTTGAAAAGTTATATGTGTATTCTATAAAATATGTTTATTGTACTCACCATATCTAATTGTACAAGATGTTGACAAGATCCATGTGTTAGCAAGTAATTTACAAAAAAATAATAACACCTATGTGTATGATAGTCCAACATAAATATTAAAGAGACTAAGACCATATTTTAAATCAAAATAAAACAATTGTAGGAGACACAACTTAAATAATTTATGAAGTGCATACTCATATATTAATTAAATGCAGTCACCTATTGAAATGTAACTTTGATTTGTCAAAATTTGAGTGGCATCAATGTTGATAAGTTGTAACTAACACCTAAATAATAAGTACATATAAGATTATTGACAACGTGTACATAAATTAATTATATGTAAGTACATTTAAAAAAGAGCACAATAAACACAAAGTTACATGTGTGTAAATCTGATTAAAACTACTGTACCATCTACATCCTCTCTATTTTTAAATGCAGCTATGATTGCCTCATTCTCTTCCTTTGAAAGTGACCATAATATATGTTACTGGTGAGTCTCCATTTGTATCTCTGTAATTTGATATTCATTGCCACCAAAAAATGAGAATAGTGTAAAATCTTCTTTTTCAATTGGTAGTCTTCAAATGTTGGTAAACCATTCCTTAAGTTTTTGCATAACCATGTGCTAGGTACCATGAAAGATCCAATTGGATACTAAAAAAAATCATGATCTACTTGATGGCATATCAAAATTATCTTAGGTTTGATAGATATAGCTAGCCAATACCTAGTTTGTTCATCATTATCATTAGGTGCAATAACAACACATACATTTATTGCATAATAAGCTAAGGTACACATGTATGTACTTGAATTTAATTTGAATTTTTTCTATTTAAATTAATAGAAAAATATTAGTAAATTAAATGTGACATACATAAATAATATAATTTAAAGCACAGTGACAAAAAATTGAAATAAATTTTGTATCAGGTTGTATGAGGTCTGAAACATAATCATAGTCCTAAGATGCAATTATATCATTTGGATCTTTATTTATTCTATCATCTTCAATGTGTGTATCACTAGGTGCTAATGATTTTTTGTCATTCTCCAATCCATTCTATATTATCACATTCTTTCCATTCACCCACAACACAATATGGACAAAAGCATAAAAAATCCCTAGCCCATGTATTCCAAGTGCTAAAATTAAAAGTCCTAAATGAATACCATTTAGCTAACCCGATAATGGTATCATAGTCATATATTGAAAGGATATTATTCTCTTAAACTAGCCAGAATAAATGCCTAATTATAGTGTTCTGACTTGATCCTATGTATAAAGATGTGTTACAAGCATTCCACAAAGTCATGTGCATTTTTAAATTTGGCTTTTTCCTCAAATTTTAGTTTCTCTAAGAAAAGGGCTCTCTTAACACATGTACTAGCACCAACATGTTCTCCTTACCATGCCAAACCTTAAAAAAAAATCCACATATGTTAGATATTAGTTTTCTTGTCTATCCTACTCAATCAACAAAGTAATCTAGCATTCTTTAATTATCCCATACAATTAGCAAACCATATTAGATGTTGTGTCAATTGAATTTCTCTCTCCCTTAAATTATCATAAAAGACCTTGAAACAATTTTGGATAAACTCATATGTGTGTAATTTATTATCACTCATATGGAAATGGTACTCTTTCAAAAAAAAAAATTGATCCTCTTCTATACTATTAGGCACATGCCTTTAAAAAATATGAACAAAAAATAATACTTGCACTGAATTGTTATATTGTGATTGTATCTTACCTTGGGGTGAAAGTGTGTAGTTCTTTGCAAAGTCAATGACTAAAAGTATACTACCAATTGGAAACATATTCTTGCATGTGAAAAAATTCCCATCAAGAAATATAGCATATTGAGAGTGTTGAACATGTTTTGGTATGATCTACTCCTAAATTCATTCATAAATGCATGCCAACTAACTTTTTGTATAATTAGATTATACCCTCTTCCAACCTTTCCATTCTACAATGGATATTCAATAATTTTGAGTATTTTTAAAAATCAACTGGTTGTTGTCTAAAATCAATCAAAGGATTTTCATGAAAATATTCATCTAACAATGCAAGATTGCCACACATATCACGTACACTAGAAAGACATGTATTTAGGTGGGTTACAAAACTAACCTTATATGAAAACTTTTTATAGTTAAATGATGTGGTATATTTATACCACATTAAAAAAATATTTCAATAGTACAAATGTTACTATATATAGATCAAAATACATCATAATGGTAACAAAATTGAGTTACATGAATTTTAGAACATGTGATCTTTCCTTGTTAGTCCTTACATACCACAATTTACACTTTTCAAAAAATATTTGACTAATGCAATAGTTAACACCTTATCATCTCATTTTTTTTGTACAATTCAATTTGAGTCATGTCCAAAAGGTGCATAGGTTGTGGATCACAAATTTTTAAGCCAAATCTCAATTTAAGAAAATCTCTTGAATTATGTGATACTTTTGTATAATCATGCAATTTTTTTTAAAGTTTTGACTTCACTAATAATTTCTCATCAGATCTAATAAATATAACACTAGCAGTCAACAAACTAGTTTCTAGATGACTTTCAAAGTTAACCCTTCTCTTTACAACTCTTTCTAAAGTTTTACAACTCACATTACGATATCCACTTATGTTACTAATCATTTTTTTAATCAGAAGTTGATTTGTTAACTAGAGTTGTTATTTCTTGTCGTGATGTATTCTTATCTTTAGAGTGATTTTTTTTTTCTAATAACATCAAATGCACTACCAAAAGTGGATACAACTTAATTTAAAGAATTGTCTTTATTTATTGGTTTCACAAAAATTCCTAACCTTTTCATCACTTTTTTCATTTTAGATATTTTAAATATTTGCAACATTAATTGACATTGAAACCCAAATTTCTTATTATAAAAATATTGTAAGAATAATTTACTAGCATGTGTCTTAGCCTATTTCCATGAAACCAATCCTTGAAGATTATATAGCACATCACTACTAATTTCAAAATATTTATCTACTTTGTTATCACTCAAACATGATTCTTCATTAGTTGGTGTTTCCATGTGTACATTCATGTTGTTATTTTCAACTGGAGTTTGATTTTCAATATTAATTGGAACTTGAATGTCATTTCATTTTTTGATGCAATGCAAGGAAGGAGAATTCCCAAACTAGATGTCCTAGGCCCCAACTATATAACCACACAGTGGAAGCAAAACAACAAGAAGCAACAATGCAAGATATGGTACCAACTCACAATAATTTGTTCATAAATATAACTGATTACATGCAATATGCCTGACTGTAAGGCCTTCTAGGTTAGGGCCAAATACAAATAGCAATTACAAAATCAATTTTGCAAGATCCAACAAGATCCACTAGTACATTTGAGGCCCTTTTTCAACCAAAATTGGTCAAAATTTCACCCTAATTTTTGACCAAAGTTCAACCAAATTTGACCAACCCATTGGTCAAAGTTTTTCTCATCAAAATTTTGACCAACCTACTTGTTGGTCAAAATTTTGACCAATAAGTTGGTCGAAAACTATCAAACATGTTGGGCCAAGTTCTGCCAAGTATTGGTCAAAATTTTGACCAATGCTTGGTAGTTCTTGACCAAACATTGGTCAAAATTTTGACCAACACTTGGTAGTTCTTGACCAAACATTGGTCAAAATTTTGACCAATACTTGGTAGTTCTTGACCAAACATTGGTCGAGAACTATCAAACATGGCCCAAATTCTGCCAAGCATTGGTTGAAATTTTGACCAATGCTTGGATGTTGTCGACCAAACATTGGTCACAATTTTTTTTTTTATGCTCACACTTATTGAGGTCCACTTTAGCAATGCCCCTTCCTGTGAAATTTTTGCCTAAAACCTTTCTAATGAGATAATGTGTTATGAGCTCTTCATCAGTGGGATGGAACGTGAATCTAGGAGGCAGTTGTACATCACCCATATCATGACTGTAACTAAAGTTAAGAGCATCTATTATTGAATTCTCTTCCCTATCACCCATATTCATTTCCTTTGCTATGGGAAATAAGGAAGAGAATTCAATAATAGAGGCTCTTAACTTTAGTTACAATCATGATATGGGTGATGCACAACTACCTCCTAGATTCACGTTCCATCCCACTGATGAAGAGCTCATAACACATTATCTCATTAGAAAGGTTTTAGATAGAAATTTCATAGGAAGGGCCATTGCTGAAGTGTACCTCCACAAGTGTGAGCCTTAGGGAGGGTTAAATTCCCTCCTTTATTATTCACTATGTGTATAATCCTACACACCCATTTGATCTCGAATGATGATGTACTGAATGCTGAGTGTTTGTGCTGAGTGCTCCAAAACCATCCATTTTGTTGGTGTTTGAAACTACTGAGCAACAAAATGCTGAATATAGTAGTGAAATTACTCACATAATCTAAGGATTATCCAAACTAGTAGCAATTACATGAATACAACACTTTGACCCAACTTCAACAAAACCAAAAATGGGTTTCTACTCTTTAGGCTCTGCTAAACCAAGGCAGGTATACCTAGGGATGATTCTAATACAAACTGTGGTATGAAATTATCTTAGTTTAATTTTGATTCTCATCTTTTACCCTCAGGCACATACATAGTTTATCAATTTTCTCTAAAAGCTTCTCAAATCTATATGCATCCCCTAGAAGAATATCTGGTTATAAATCTCCTGTTAGTTTAAAAGTATTCTTGGAATTAGTGGCTATCTAAGACTTAGAAAACTATATGAAAATGAGTGGTAACCAACATTTCTAACTTTGAACGAAATGGAATGAAATAATTTTGATTTTTTAAAAATGATTTGATATGTAGCAGCAGAATTCACCCTTGCCCATTTCTGACTCATGTGATCAGTGCCTTATCCATTGGGTAGAAAATTGACTATTGGCAAGAGATCTAATTCAAATAACTTGCAAATGAATAAGTCAATTGTAATCACCCATTTCCCTTCTTATGAAATATCCCTTTTATAAGCTCACAAACCCTATTGATTCACTGAAGCATTTCCATAATTTCTTGAATTATAAGCAACAATAAAACTAGCATACAACCCATCCAGATTACATTCAACCAATTAAACCTTATTTAAGTGACTTCAAAGTAAACAAACTCATAAAATGGAGATACAAATTGGTGACACAAATATAGTGTTAATACCCCTTTGTACTATCCTTTTGAATGACTAATACAATAACCAATAGAATTCAAAGAAAATCGCAAAACATCTTGCTGATTCTATCATTTCAATATCACCAGAGAGTACAAGTGGAAGCAAATTCAGAACAACTGCATACTATTGGATTGACTGTCTGTACTTTTCTTCTTCATCATCTGTACCACCTTCTTTTAACTACTCATTAGGAGCAATATCTACCATCCAGGTGTTAAATTGTGCATCATCAGGCTAGCTAAATCATAGGATATCATCTTTCTTCTTTAATATATAGTTAGCCTCATTTTCAAAACCAACAAACTCTTGTCTCAAAGAATAAAAAAATAACTAAACTTTAACCAATTCCTCTATCATGATGGCCCACAAAGCATGCCCCTTTTCATTTACAACTTTATTTATCCTTATGCAGAATAGGTCATCTAATTCTTTTCTCCGTTCATCCTTATTTTTCAATTTTTTCTTTCTATCCAGGGCACAAGGAAATAAATCAAATTTCTAATTCTTATACTTTCTTAAATAAAAAACAATTTTCAATTGCAAAGCAATTCTCCTATTATCAAAATCTGACAGGTCATTAGCAACATCATACACTTTTTCAATATGGTCATGGGAAGACCTTATAATTGAATAACATAAAAGGGTGATTTCTTTCTCCCTTTTTCCCCACTTATTAACAATAGGCTTGAAGGTTTCATCATGGGTTTTTAGTTCCTTCCATACACTTTTCACTCTTGCCAACTGATCATAAAACAAGGGCCATTCAATTTTATCTACTAAATACATTAGAGTCTTTCTAATCTTATCCTCATATTGCATATTTAGCTCTATATGTAATGTGCATAGCTTGCTTTTCTCTTCTTCACAATCCTTAGCTATGTAATATTCTAGCCTTTGAGGTGTGTCTAGTATTTCTACAAGGGAGGTGGATTTAAAAGGTTCCACTGGAGGACGGGGGTATGTTATTCTTGCCTTGGTGGACTTCCCCATTAGCTTGTCTTCAAGCTCAATTCTCCTTTTTAACTCTTTATTATAGGTATCAAGAATTGTCTCATATTTATTCTGCAACTCAAACATAGCTTGTTCTTCCTTCCTAGCATTGGCCAAAAGAAATTTGGATGAATCCACATTCCAGTGTGCTGCCTACACATGTGAGGTATCAGCAACCCTTCTTATAATTATGTTTCCCATCAATCCAAACTCATCTGACTTTGATGGTGTGGCTCTAGATCCTCTTGTTAATGACCAAATGACCAATGTAGCTTGATCCTCAACCAATGCAGTGCCCTTGAAATCCTTTTTATTGTGGTCTTGCAAATTCAATTTATTTGAAATAGAACTAAAAACTAAAGCATCAACAATATCCCAATTTGGTAACAATAAAATGTTAGAGCCCTTTACCATTTGCCTCCCCTCCTCAGGGCTTATATTCTGAAATTCTTTCATCATTTCCTCTTTTATTTTCTTCTGGATGGAAGTTTCATCCATTTCTAGATGCTCTGTTTTTAGGCTTTTGCATCTCTCTTCAAAAATATCCATGTTTTCCTTCCATGTATACTGCTGGAAAGCCCTAGATCTCACGAAGCTGTCATCAGCCAAAAATTGATTACTTGCCTATTCTAACATAGGGTCCAACTCCCTGCCTCTATAGTTTACTATTGTTAGATCCAAACTTGGTAGGGGAGGTTCTGGAGGATTTCCCTCATCTAATTCCACTTGAGTAATAAAGATACCTCCCTGTGATCCCATCTATTCAATCTGCTCGCCAGTGAGCTGTTCTTCTCCAATCCTCAAAGGGGATTGAGTGGGTGAATATTCCTCAACTTGAGGCCTCTCTTCTTTCATTACCTTCTACCTCTTGGGACTAGGTTCATCAGGTCTCTCCTCTTAGGCTGCACTAGTGAATCCCATTATTTGCTTGCCCTTATCTATAGGAGCCCTTTTATTTTGAATGATAGTATAACCAAGCTACTTTTGTACAATTATCTGACCAGCTCCTTAATTAGGAGTGAAAGCAAACCTCCTCATGACCTCTCTGGCCTTACCAAGATAAGAGTCAATAAAAAATTATTTCTTCTCATTTATAGCTTCTATTATTTCAAGGAAGTTATTTATGAGCTTATTTATTTTGTCAACCTCTGTAGTAACATTATCTAAAGGACTATATTTTTTATCAAAACAATGAATGAATTCTAGGACCTGCGATTAAACTCTCCATTTTTCCTTTTTAGTTTCTTGCTCCTGCAATGATAATTCATTCCTTATAATGTCCTCTAGATAATATGAATCATGTTTGACCTATCCCAACTTAATTCTATGCCTCAAAGTTTGATTAAAAAATCCCTCAGAATCACAAAAATGGGGATGGGAGACATCCATCATATACTAATCCAAAATCTTATGCAAAAAGAGCCAATCCCTTTAGTAATCACAAACTGATGGGCTACTGTACAGGTAGAGAAAATTGACCCTTGTTTCCTTTTCAATAGAAACATTTCTTCTACTCCTCCTAATTGCAACAAAACTTCAACCATTCCTACCTTAAAAGGTACTTGGTAAGGCAAGACATTAGGACTTCCTTTAAAACCGTAGATTCTAAAAATTGTAGAAATAGGTTAAGGAATGATATCTCCCCAATTATGTGAAACTTTCAAGTAATGGGGTTTGTCCATAGGTCTGAGGAGGTCCATTAATACCTTAAGGATTTTGGGATTGTCTCTTAATATGAGGCATTTCAATTTAGAAGCAAAATACCTATCAAATCTAACAAAAATGGCATTATTTGCATCCCAGGTCATATTCGCACTCCACAACTGGATTGGCAGTGCTTCCCCATTCTCTTCTCTATTCAATTCCATCTCATTACTAAAATATGTCACCCCCTTGAACAAGAACATATGCATCAATAGAGAATAGTGGCCAAAATTTTTCTCCACTTTTCCCTTCACAATTCCAACTAAACTAGTATGAATTTCCTCAGCAAAAAAGGAGGCAAAATCAAAGATAACATCTACACCAAAAGAAAAAATTTGAACCATCATATACATAAGGCCAATGGACATAAAATCCTGCTCATCCTCACCAAAAACACAACACAAGGTTTTGTATATTTCTACAGCTTGAGAAGTGAAAAGACTCTTCTTAAAAGGTTCCCTAGAGGCTGTAGTAATTACTGGCAGAGTTCCTATTGTACTAATGTGTATCCTCAATGCACCTCCCCTAATCACATCCTTCTTTGCTTTGTATTCATTTTCTAGTTTTGGCAGATTTATTGGCACATGGTAATCTGACAATGGTTCTAGGTGAAAAACCTCTCTAATTTCTTCAGGACTAATCAAGATTAGAGGCACACCATCATTTCTTCTTACCACCCTAATAGCTTGGTCATAATTCTTGGCAATGGCTTCAAGAAAATTATAATCCATGAAAACACTTGGGACTACTAGCTTTCCCAAATCAAAATTCTAGATGTTAGAATGTGGGGCAAACAAATTCGTCTCTGAAAACCACTTTTTGAACAAGACAAGACCAGTTTGTGTAGTTGTTGCATCCCTAACCTAGTTCCCCTTGTCATATAAGCCATCATCAATATTCAGCGTAGGGTTTAAGGAAATTAACCTTTTGACTTATGCAGGCTCGGTGGTGGATTTTGGGAGTAATTCTAGCAAATCATCATGGACATTTCTATCCATATAATTAATTTTCCCAAAACATGCTTTCTTCAGAGGCATCTTGATCATAATAATAGGAACTGGAATGCTACAGAGGTTTTATGTGAATACTTACTTGACTTTCTAGACTTGTTCTTCTCTGAACCTCTGCAATTGCTCTCGAACAAATGAGGAATCGCTTCACATCTTTACCAAGCTTAACACAATACAATCAACAGGCTCTTGTGCTTAGAAAATGAGAAATCTTTGTTTGAGTGAGACTGGAAGTGATGAAATCTCCTATATTATACTTTATTTTTCTCACACGTGAAGCTTTCATTCATCATAAATGCATAAAATAGAGAAACAGAGTGGCACCATACTTCCTTTTAAATCTGTGCCGTCAATCTTCAAAAACTCCTATGATCATGGAATGAAAATTGGGCTGACTCACATTTCCTCTTAACACGTTGGTGGTCAACCTAATAAAATAACTCTATTTGTACCTTTCCTCTAATGCTTGCATTTCAAATTGGGCCCACAGATGATTGAGGAGACATGTCATCAACTTGCTACTTTGCTATACATACTTTTCACACATCTTTCCATAGCAAGTTAGCGAGTATTGTCAATTTATGCTTGATCTAACGATTTAGAATCATTTACATGTTCTATGCACAGGGAGTGGGTCCAAGATACTGCTGTCGCTGAGCTAGCTTAACATGCTGGCACAAATATATATTATTTCATTTCTAATGACATCATTTTTCCTTGACTCTGTCATGTTTTTCATTTTTAGGCATGTTGCTACCTCGCTACTGGTGAAAAACACAAACTTCTCAGTAGTGACATAGCGAGCTCTGGTGGAGTCAAAACTTTTGGCCTATAAATGCTAAGTAGGATGCCACCGTGTCATTTAATTTGCACAATTCATTTATGATGAATCACTTGTTCGGGGCCCATCTCTTTTAAAATTTCCACTGCATCACAACCCTCTGACTAGTCGCTACCTTGCTACTAGTGAAAACACCAACTTCCTGGCTAGTGAGATAGCAACTTATGAAGTAGTCAAAACTCTGGTGACAAAGAACACAAACACATTGATTGAAAATTTGTCAATTAATACTGGTGTCAGAGAAGGTGGTCACGCATATTTATGAACTTGCATGGGAATTTCCATGATCACATTAGTTTTAAAAAAAATTGCCGCTTCCTTTAAAATTTGGGCACTCACTATGTCACTACTGGTAGGTCACATAGATTTTTTGATAGTAACTTAGCGAGTCACAGAAGAAACTTCAATTTTGGTGACACCATTTGTGAATTCCTCCTTGTGCATCCTTTCTGACACTGACAATCCTAGGAGATAGCATGTGACCATAATGCCTTCATATTAATATAGTTTTATCAGCACTGGACTTCACTTTTAGTACCAAGACATAGTTCTCTAATGGTTGCTACATCACTATAGGAAACAACCTCACAACTTTTTATAGCGAGTACGCGACATTCGTTGATTCTAACAAGATCCAATGGCAGGATAAGATTTTTCAAAAGGACTCAACAATGACCTCGACGTAGGCGAGAAAGAATATTCAGCTACTGTTAAGACTTTCATGCCAAAATAAGATTTAAAAGGAAAGACCTAGGGTTTTACATAGATTTTAAAAGATATCAAAATATAAGACCAAAACCTAAAGCAATAGGACCTAAGAAAAGAACTCACATCTGATTTTTCACAATGATTTTAAGAAAAATTAATATGTAAAAAATCATACCAACACATTTCATGCCTTCATCTATACACAATATCTTTCTAGTTTCTTTCTACTCGCACGCCCATTTCATTTCATATGATCATCTGAAAATTGTGTCACTCTAAGCTCTCAACTGTTTCCTCTTGATTGATCATCTCATAACTATTGAATGAGAGCTTTGGGATAAGCTATAGGAATCTATCAAAGCGTAAAGCATTTTGTCAGACGGTGTAGATGAAGTAGTAACATTTGCCTTGGGAGACATGCTTGTAAAATGGAAGCATAGATAAATCATGTGAATTGTTTGATAGGATGCCTGAACGTAATGTGGTCATCAAAAGCCATGGTTGCTGGATATGCACAAAATAGATATATTGAGAGAATATATTTGTTTAAGTTGCAACTACCCTGGTAGACATGCATGCAAAATATGGAATCCTAGATGAATAGTTCAATTGAATCCTCCTCCTGGAGGAAGGCTACAACAAATACATAGTTCAATTGAATGGTCTATAGATACCATCAAGATAAATCACAACTATGGATAAATCATCATTTAGAACTATTTTCACTAGTAGCTAAGATATCAATTTGCATCATACATGGAAGAAGTTGAAGAGCAGTCAATACACATCAACATCATGAGACGAAGTGATTTGGTTAATGAACCAATTACTAAATCAATATGGAGTGATAAAAAATAGAAAATGAGGAATCTGTAATGGGTATTCTAGTTCCCAAGTGCTAATAAGTATGATAGCTACTACGAAGATCAAAAACCAAGTGATAATTGATCAATGATCATATGTATATCCAATGATGGTCCATGATTACTATGTAACAAGATGACACAAAAATTAGGAGAAGCTGTATCAATAAACATAAATAATCAAGAGGACATCAATCAACATATGACTAAGCAATAATAAGCATACAACACTCATAATTGATACCGATATGGAGGAACAACAATATGTTATGATAATGATTAAGTGAAAAAATGACAAAATTTGAGATTTATTGAACCAATGAACCATATTATTATACTAGCTCATGCACAATGACTAGTGAGATTATTACTATTGGCATCCAATAAGGAGAATAATATAATCAATAACTAAAGGTTGATTAATTATTGAATGAAAGGATGAAAATCTAACAAGGAAAAGGTGTGTCTAGAAATGATCATGAAGGGATATAATCTTCATTATTAAAAATTTTATACTAACTGATCCTATTGTTAGAAGACTTGTTACGGAAAGGTGTGATTAGCAAAGGAAATGAAGGGACACAAGACATGTCCCATACAATGGCACTCCTCACTCAAGGATGAATATATAAGAAAGCTTGTCCATTGATCATTCAGGAATATGATACAAATTATTCAAAACACAAAACAATTTAACACAAATGTCTTATATTCATTTAAAGAGGTTCTTCAAAATCTATTTCTTCTTTCAATTATTTTATCTTTATTATTCCTAGCTAAAAGAAATAAATATTTCTAAGTTTTGAATCTACATGAACAATGCACAACTTTTATTCAATAGAGGTATGAAGAATACTCATGATAGATAGTCGTTGTCAGTACGCTCCAGAATACTATCTGCTAGCTTGTTCTCATATGTTTTGATTGTCTCCAAGTAATGAGCACACTCTTCCACACTACAATCTCCAAACAACAATCCTAATTAAAGAAAAAAAATTTCTTCCATTTAAAAGAAAAGAAAATAGTTTTTCATGCATGTTTGACCCTATGTTTTGAGTGTTCCTTGGTGGTGTAGTACAAAAGATCTGTGGTGTCTTCCTAGGCAAGTTTGCAAGAGGTTGGAACACAATAAATTAGAAGCAAATCCCAGTAACAAATGTATAATGTATAGTAATATTAAAACTTGGAAGGATTGCTACTGAAGAGGCAAAACTAATGCTAAAGATAACAATTTATTTTGGAAGTTGAAGTAAAAGCGATTGCAATAGATGATCTAGTACTCAATTATGAAGTATTTTCCAAGACTTCAAAAATTGTGGCAAAACATTCATGTGAGCCAGTATTTTAAGAAAGAAGCCCCATTTTATGCATTTGTGAAGTTGTATATTAAAAGTGTTACTCAACATTTTGACTTTTACTAGCTTTGAGGATGAGTCTCTTTAAGGAAAAGGGCATGTTGTGTGCCTAGACACAAAATAACATTATACTTGTGTTGGTATGATTTTTTACATGAAAAAATTTCCTTTGTCTAGGTATAAAAAGTAGGTTGGAATCCATTAGTGGTGACTAGGGTTTTTGATTTAATCATCTATTTGTTAGCCTTTGAATTTTTTTGTTAAAACCCTATGTCTCAGTCCTTTTAAAATTTTGGGCACGAAATCTTTTGAAAAGGGAACTTGGGTGAATATTTTGTTTTCCTTTTATTCCACACCCCTCGAGTAGCCTTTTCTCTCATGTTCCCCACTGTCCAATTTGGAAAGATCCATAGTTATCACAATCTCACTATAAAAAGATGTGCACTTTTTATGCATAGTGAAGTAGTGAGCACCAAAAATTCTAAAAGAACGGGACTGTAAAATAAAGGGACGATAGTCAGGGATTTGTGCTATAGCTAAAAGCTTAGTCAGATGCACCATGTTAGTACCGTCAGGAAAGAAAATGGACCCAGTAAAAGATAGCCAGAAAATGATGTCAGAACAAAAGTTTTTTGATGCCTCGCTACCTCGCTATTGGAAAAAATAAGCATTCCACCATTAGTGAAGTAGTGAGTAGTCATGAAATCAAAGAGCATGGTGACCTTCAAGTTTCTCAATAATCATACTTTGTCTAAGTGGCATGATGAGTAATAGCTGCTATTATCAAAAGCAATTAATAAAGGTGATGGTGATTTGATTGGTTTTTATTCCTCCAGCGTCAAGTTTTTTTGAAATCACCGGAGCTCGCTACCTCGCTATCAAATTTTTTTGGCATCTCACTGTTAGCGACATAGTGAGACATCATGAAATGAACACATGGTGGGACCTCAAACAATGTGGAAAGGTGACTAAGATTTAAGAAAGGTTTGGCTTGTTGCTAGCAGTGCAAATTTTCCTACGTCACCAGTGCCTCAAACCCACACCCCATTCATAAAGCATATAAGGGATTCTAATCATTAGATCAAACTAGAATCAATAGACCTCACTATCTCAGTATGGAAAGTTGCAAGTTGTTTACTCTATGTGACATAGTATGGGACCCACCACTCTTCAAGGTACTTTATGTAGCTTCCCTACCTTTGATTTGGTCTCAGATCAACGATCGTCGCTATCTCACCATGAAGAATAGCTCAGAGGATATGTATAGCGAGGTAGTGAATAAGGACCCACCATTGTTCTTCAGAGAAATGCTATAATATGTCATCCACAAGATCAAGATTGAATCAATGGCTATCACTGCTTCACTATGGCAAGGTGCTCATTCTTTATGTATAGTGAAGTAGCAACCTGTCGACATGTGTCCTCAATCGCTAGTAGGTCTAGACAAAAATTCCATCAAGGACAGAGCTATGTACGTGATCAGTTTTCATTGGATTGATTGGCCAACTTGTCAAGTGGAATGCCAAGTTGTCTTTTTTTGCATCCCTTGATCATAGGATTTTCAAAGATCAATGACACAGACTTAAACACAGAAGGTGGTGCCACTCTGTGTATTAATTGGCATGAAAGCTTCACGTGTGAGGAAAAATAGAGTATAATAAAAAATATTTTCTCATTTCCACCTTATGCAAACAAATATTTTGAGCCTTTTCGAGAAGAAGTAATTACTAAGAAGACCGTGCTGAAATTGGCAAGATTGTGAAACAACTGGTTCACATAGAAATTGCAGAAATACAGAGAGAATGAGAGCTGAATTCAAGTAAGTAGTTACATTGTCATCTTTGTAAGTTTTTTTAGTACTGCAAAGCATAATCCAAGATGCCTCCAAAGAAGGGATTTTTAGGTCAAAAAAATTATTTGGATAGAAATGTACATGATGATATGCTTGAGTTACTTCCTGAGTCTACTGTTGAAATAGTACAAGTTAAGAAGTTGACGTCATTAAACCCTAAGTTGAGGATAAAAGATGGATTATTTGATAAGGGTAATTGGGTCCAACATGCTCATACCTCGCAAACTGGTTTAAATTTGTTTAAGAAATGGTTTGCAGAGAGAAAACTATTTGCTCCACATGCCAATATATGGAATTTCGACCTAGGAAAGCTAGTGGTCCCTAGTGTTTTTATGGATTATGATCTCCTTGAGGCCATGGCAAAGAATTATGATAAAGCCACTAGGGTAGTGAGAAGAATAGATGGTGAAATTCTTATCACCATCAGTCTAGAAGAGATTAGGGAAGTTTTTTGTTTGGGACCTCTCACTAAGTATCATGTGCCCATTAATTTGACAGATTTAGAAAAAGAGTATATGTCTCAGAAGGATATAGTTAGACAAGGTGCACTGAAGGCCCACGTTGGCAGAATTGGAACCCTACTGGCAATAACATCATCTTCTAAAGAACCTTTCAAGAAAACATGCTTCAATGCCAGGGTAGTAGAGATATATAGGACCCTGTGTAGAGTTTTTGGAGAGGGTGAAGAAGATTTTATCCCTATGAGTTTCATGTATTTGATTACTCAATTCTCCTCTTTCAACGTGGAAATAATTTTTGATTTTGCTTCTTACTTGGCCGATGAGATTCATAGTGGATTGGTTGGGATTGCTAAGGGCAAGGTGGAAAAGGCTTGGGGCCATTCCTCTCTACTAATGCACATGTTTTTGTTTCAGGGGGTTATGTACTTTGGTAAAGAAATGGTTTTAAATAGAGAACAAGAAGGAGAAGCATTGCCAGTTTAGTTATGGAGTGCAGATATGATTAGGGAAGCAAAAAATGCTAGTTTTATTATATTTGACAGGTACTTCACCTCCAAACTGAGGTGCCTCATATTGAGTGACAATCCTAGGATCCCTAAGGCACTAATGCACCTTGTTAGGCCTATGGATAAACCCCATAATTTGAAGGTTTCACATAATTGGGGAGATGTCATCCCATATTCAGTTTCAATTATTATCAGAATTTATGGATTCAAAGGGACACCCCATGTACTACCTTACCAGGTGCCCCTAAAGGTAGGAGTAGTTGAATTCTTGTGGCAGTTGGGAGGAGTAGAAGAAGCTTTTTTGCACAAAAGAGGGATAGGATCAATTTTTACCACTTGCACAGTAGCCCACCAGTTTGTGATAACCAAGGAAGGATGGGTTTCTCTTTACAAATTTTTGGACCAGTATAAGATGGCTATATCTCACCCTCATTTTTGTGATGCAGAGGGTTTCTTTAATTTGGCTCTTAGGCATAGGATCAAACTTTGTCTAGTTGAGCATGAGTTTTATTTCCCTAAAGATGTAATAAGGAATGAGTACTCTCTGCAGGAGCAAGAGACAAAGAAAGAAAAATGGAGAGTCTATTCAAAAGTTTTGAATTTTATTAATTGTTTTGATGAAAATTATAGTCCTCGTAGTGATGATGTAACTACTGTAGATAAAGTTAATAAGCTTATGAATACATTTCCTGAAATAATGGAGGTAATGAATGAGAAAAAATAATATTTCATTAATTCTTTTCCAGATAAAGCCAAGGAAATAATGAGGAGATTGGGCTTCACTCCTAATATAGGGACAATCTTAAATTTTAGATCTCTACAAATGTAATAACACTGCCATTGTTATTGATGTTTTTTTAATTGCAGATTTGCTTCTCATATAGATATGAGAAGGAGGAGACATGTCTCATAAAGAGACATGTCTCTATAGTTAATAATCATTGGTTTGTATAACTAACTAACTAACTAACTAACTATATATATATAGAATTATTGTTGTTTTCAATAATTGTAAAGGAGAATGTATTTTTTATTTTGTTTTATTCATTGAAATTAATTATGAATTTAAATTATTTCAACTTATAAAAATAAAAATAGATAACATCATGAAAATGTTATACACAATAAATAATCGTGAAACTAGTAAAATATATAAATATATAAATAATTATATATATAATATAATATGTAATATATATATTATATATAATAATAATATGTATGTATAAAGAATATATAGCTAATGATGATTTACCATTTATAATCAATTTGACTAAACTACAATTTAACATAATGTGCTATCAGTAAGTTGATTACATACAAACTGATTAATATAATCTTAAGTATATATATATATATATATATATATATATATACACACACACACACACACACACACACACACACACACACACACACACACTTAATGAATCAGTTATGTAATATTAACTTGAGGATAGACATAAACAATATAGATTCAATTTCACACAAGCTAATTTCTTAACACTCCTTCTTTAGCAAGAGAAATTGAAACAAGTTTAACTTGCACAATAAGGTGCAATCATCATTATGTTTTAAACTAAGAGAGAGAAAAAAGAGAGAAAACATAATAGATTTTCATGGTGTCTGGCTAACGCCCAAAAGACCCATGAAGGTTATCAACGTGTCTAGCAAAATTTGGCCCAAAGAACAAAGATAACCCAAACTTTCGAAACAATGGGTTTTCATGGTGTTCGACTATCGCCCAAAAGACCCATGAAGGTTATCAATGTGTCTGGCAAAATCAGGCCCAAAGAACAAAGGTAACCCAAACTTTCAAACAATGGATTTTCATGATGTATGGTTATCGCCTAAAGGACCCATGAAGGTTATCAATGTGTTCAGAAAAATTCAGCCCAAAGAACAAAGATAACACCAAATTCAGCCATTGTTTGAAGAAAGATCAACTAAAATAAAGTCATCACTTTATAATAGGATCAAAATACATGAAAGGTCATCACCTTTCACAAGAAAAGTCATCACTTTTCACAAAACAAGATTGCAAGAAAAATTTATATATATTCATGAATATGATGCAACGAAATGATGCAAGTGTACCTCCATATCAATATAACTCATCCTTCTGCTAAGTGCACCAATATCATCCTTAGGGTACATATCACAAGGTCACATGACATTAAGTCATGGAGCATTTTCTACAAAAGTAGATTTATCACTGTATGCATATAATCATCAACCATATGATGTTAGTCAATAAGTGCATAAGAAACAAACAATATTTATCATGTCAAGTTTACCTCTAAAGTGATATGGTCTACTCCCTCTGAATAAAATATTAATCTTTTTAACCTTCAGGTGATAAGTCAATACTTTGTCATGATGTACATAGAGGTAGGCCCATCAAAATCATGAAGACACACCCATGTATTTCTAGACTTCCTTTGAGTATCAATCTTCTAATCTCCTACATTTCCTTAAAAGAAGTGTCATACTCCCTCTTAATGTAGAAGGATCTCATAATTTCAATCATCAAAAGATGTTTTCTTCAAGAGCCTCACCTTATCCATCTTGATCATCAAGGTCTTTGGAACTACTATCATTAGAGGGTGAACCCACAATAATGGGTTCCACTTTAGTGGGATGAACAAAAATGAAAAAAATTGCAAAATGAGAAATTGAGTTTACCATATGTTCGCACGAACACACTTATTGTGTTTGTGCGAACTTTTTTTTAATCATGTTTGCGCGAACATATTTCGTATGTTCGCCCGAACATATATGATATATATATTCACGCAAACATGATTTGTATGTTCACGTGAACATGGTAAACGTGTTCGCACGAACGCCATGTTCGCACGAACATGCAAAATCACAAAAATTTTAACCTTTTTTTCTTTTTTCTTTGTTTTTGCTCTTTTGACTGCCATAATTGCAAGAGAATGATCTCCTACTGTAAAATTTTTTTTTTTAAAATGTGCTGCTCAGAGCAAGCTTTCCTATGACTATAATTTTATTACATAATTTAATCATTAAGACTTTCAAATATGAGTTTAACTCATTATAGGTTCATTACCGATTGAACATCAACCGACTTTGACACCTCGAGAAAATTAGTAAATTAGGTCAAATTTTTTTTGAAAAATATGGAGGCACTGGCTTATTGAGATACCTTTCTATTAAAAAATAAAATAAAAATGGTTTATGATAAATTGACTTCAAATTATCTGTGTCAAACGGAACGTATGTCTGAATTACGGTTCATGTCACTTCAAAACTTCATAAACTATACAATATTCATCAAAAATAAATCAAACCAAATGCAAACACTGGATATTGATGTTACAAATCGAACGCCGAAAGAATTACTTCATTATCATTTCTAGAAAAAAAGTTATGTGTGTCAAATGGACTGTCACTTTTTAAAATATTGAATTTTATTATGTACCACTTTTTGGAGGAGATAAAAAAAATTGACATAAATAAATATTTTTTTTAGATTAAAAAATATGGTTACAAAGTAGGAACAAAGTACTCAAAATCACTAGTTTATGTCATCTTGAAATTATTTATAGTTTTGGAGATATAGTCACTTGAACATGACGTTTGTTGCAAAAATATTGATTTCAATGTCAAAATTGGTCAAAAAGTGGAACCCATTATTGTGGGATCACCCTAGATTGAGTCTACACAATATTAGGTAGCACATGTAAAGTACCAAACTTCTTTTCCTGTAAGAATGTCCTGAAACATAAAGGAAAAAATCAAGGCAAATAACCCTTATAGTATGTATAGAATTAAAAATAGGAGAGAGTACAATAAGTAGATAAATGTAAAAGAGAAGAATACTTATATGCACATAAGGGTCCATAAACATTTCAGAATGGAATGTCTCCTTTCTAGAAATGGTTCAAGTGGGAATGGAAAATTTGTTATTATTCCCCCCACAATGCAAAATTCCCACACATTCCAGCTCATAGAGTTTTCAATTAATTTGAAGCATCAAATGATCTTGTTCAATAGCTTTAAAAAATATTGTGTTCACTTGTAGATGAATATCCATAATTATATTCCATCCAATCCTCTCAAAATGGTCCTTGTATTTATACTCAAGTTCCATACCTATGTTCATAATCCATATCCATGTCCTCTTTGCCCTTCCCTTTGCTATATTCTAGACACAAATTTTCTTACATCTTATTATGAATATATTCCATATTCACTTAATACTGGTCAAAATTTCATCTTTCACCACCAAGATGAAGTTTAGTTCATTGATTTTATGTTTACACACTCCACAACTTATAACAACTCATTTTCCATAGATCCCTTTTATCATTGTATGTGTCGCTAAATGCAAATGATATAAAGAATGCATATCATTGAATGGTGCTTAAATTTCATCCTTTCATGGTGCTTAAGTTTCATCCTTGCACATGCTACTACATTTCTCCCTTGGAAAGCATAAATTTTTATTGAAATCCTTTTTAATGGATTGCTTAGCTTTTACTCCAATCACTAGCAATATTTTATTCGTTGTGAATGGTGTGACTATTCTTGTCGCTTGTTATCCACTTTGTATTTTTAAATGTATTTCTTTGGCCCCTTCTATCTATATATGTTTCCTTACATACTTTCCAATTTCTCTTTTTAGATCACAGTCTCATCTCATCAATCTATCCAATGACTCCATGTATGGCTGCTAGTTATTGAAACATGCATTTGGTAGTGTAGTTTATATCATCTGTGATGCAAACCAAAAGGTGTGATAGTTGAATCACCACCTGAGGGAGAACAAGTTTCAAGAGAAATACAACCATCATCGAGTAGAAATAAAGGGAAAGAGCCTAGCAAACACCATCGTCACTGAAGGCTTGGAAGTCAAAATGTTGGAAAACACTGGAAATGCCTTAGAGAACCAAATCTTTTGTAATGTCCCCTATTCAATGAAATCAGGAAATAGGAGTGGTTTTACTTTTCCTTTTTTTTTTTTTTTTCTTGTTTTTTTTTCCTTTCCTAAAATCCTAAATCACAAGGAACTTATTCCCTTTAAGTCCTTATTGAGTGATATAGATTATGATTCATGAATATGAAAATATTGCAATTAATACAATGGAGACATTGCTCTATTTGACTTGAATGAAGCATTATGCAATGATATTTCTTATATATACTCTATTATGAACTATGGATGTAATTCTACTATTTCTCTCGTATTCTATATTGGAAGATATTTATTGCATCATAAGATGCCCCTTGATTTATTATTACCATTTCAAGGCTATTATTAAGTAACCAGAATATTACATCTTCAATCTGAGATGATCTTTTCTTTGATGCTCTTAATGTTGGGCACAATATATGTAACGGTACCTCCTTATCTGCTACCAAATGGCCCTTACTAAGCATGAGATGACTATATATCAATCTATACTTACTTTAATGTGATTTTCTATCATTGAGTGTGATGAATATTGCTAGTCAATACTCTGTATTGTTTTTTGGCTTTATTATTTAAAGCATCATCTCTGATTTAGGGCAGATTGAACATATATTGTTGACCATCTTGTTGAACAAACTCGTAACAAACACAACATATCAATGCAAACTTGAGCGCTAAAAACTCCAGGCCTAGCAAGTCTATTTATAACAACAAATGTAATAAATGTATAGAAATCTCCAGAAGTGGTTTTTGGTGAATTATTAATGTGAGTAGTTGGCAATTGGAGGGATGGCTGCACATGCCTCTGGAAGCTTCTTGGTCGGTGCTGACCATGCCTTGCAATGTAATTAATTTACATTGACATCCCCCCTAAATTAATTACAATAGCTATACTAAATATCTACTATCTAAATATCCCCCCATAATCTACATATGATGGGTCCTGGCCTAAGGCCTTGTTAGGTACCCATTTACAATCTATTATCTCCTAAATTCAATGGTTGGAATTCATAAGAATCCCCCCTAAATGACAACCATAATTATGTCACTGCTCTTAAGCCCAAAAGATGGCGAAGAGATACAAACTTGGCTTCACTTAAAGCCTTGGTGAATAAGTCAACAATCTGGTCCTCTGTCTTGCAATATTGAAGATGAATCACCTGTTGTTGGAGAAGATGCCTGATATAATGATGATAGACTTCAATATGTTTGGTGCGAGCATGGAACACTGGATTCTTAGACAATGATATGGCACTTTGATTGTCACAATGAAGTAGAGAAGGCTCTGCATGATGTTGCCTAAGGACTGATAAGATAGCTCGTAGCCAAGTGATGTCTTTTGCTGCTTCGTTTGCTGCAATATATTCAGCTTCTATAGTGGATAGAGCTATGGTAGACTGCTTTTTATTGCACCAAGAAACGAGACCTGCACCAAGATAGACAACATAACCTATAGTGGACTTACGATCATCCATGCATCCTGCCCAATCAGAATCTGAATAGCCAACAAGAGAAATATCTCCATGAAATGAATAATAGATGCCCATCGTTAAAGTCCCTTTCATATATCTTAGTATTCTTTTAGCAGCTATCCAATGTGGGACTTTAGGTGAGCTCAAAAATCTGGAAACCACACTAACTGCAAAAGAAATATCAGGATGAGTGTGTGTTAAATATACAAGACTACCAACCAATTGCCTATATAAGGTAGGATCAACATCTTCACCTTCCATGTCCTTGCTTAATTTCAACCCCGAAGCAATTTGAGTAGAGACACTTTTACAATCTGTCATTTGAAACCTCTTCAATATGTCTAGGGCATACTTAGTTTGAGAAAGATAAAATCCATCATCTTTTTGCCATACTTGTATACCAAGAAAATAGTGTAAAAAACCAAGATTTGTCATCTCAAATGTATTTTGCAAGCTTAACTTTATGTTACTAATTTTATCCATGCTATGTCCTGTGATAATAAGATCATCAACATAAAGCACAATGATTATGATATCACCACTAGCAAATTCTTTCACATACAAATTTGGATCATGTGGACTATTATGGAAGCCGTGAATTTGAAAATATTCATCAATTCTAGCATACCAAGCCCTTGGAGCCTGTTTGAGACCATATAAAGACTTCCTTAATTTGTAAACCAAATGTTCTTTCCCTTGTATTTCAAATCCTTGTGGCTGAGTCATATAAATCTCTTCATCAATTTCACCATTCAAAAATGCATTTTTAACATCCATTTGGTGTAAAGGCCACTTAAAATGAGTTGCTAATGCTATAATAACTCTGACAGTACTAATCTTTGCTACTGGGGCAAAAGTTTCTGTGTAATCAATCCCTTCTTTTTGTGAATACCCTTTGGCTACTAGTCTTGCCTTATGTTTTTCAATACTCCCATCTGACTTGAACTTGGTCTTATATACCCACTTATTGTTAACCACATTCTTACCTTTTGGCAACTCTACCAATTCCCAAGTGTTGTTCTTTATCAATGAATCATACTCATTTTTCATAGCTTCTTCCTATTCATGTTTTCCTTTGGCCTCTTCATATGTTTGAGGATCATTAGTCTTCATTATGGTGGTCATCAAAGCATAATTAATTTGATGAGTCCTTTGATAAATTTCTTGAATACTCTTGGTCTTTGGAGAAGGACTAGATTTTTCATCCATGTCAAAGGGTTCCTTAGAACTTTCACCAGTTTCAAAATCATTAGGATCTTCATGATTCTCAATGGCCATATGTGGAATGGGAGTGGATATTGGCATATCATCAAACCCTTCATTAAACTTGACATCCCTACTTGTAAACACATCTTCCACACTAGGATCATATAACCTATATCCTTTCCTTTGGTCATCATACCCCACAAAGATGCACTTAATGCTTTTCTTATCAAATTTCTTTTCTCTAATCTCATCTGGCACATGGGCATAGGCTTCACATCCAAACACTCTAAAATACTTAACATTAGGTTTTCTTCCACTCCAAGCTTCTTCAGGAGTAATGTTTTGCAAAACATTTGTGGGAGATCTATTCAAAACATGAGATGTGGTATTAATAGCTTCAACCCATAGAAACAAAGGAAGATTCTTAGATTGTAGCATACAACGCGCCATTTCCACTAAAGTCCTATTCTTCCTTTCAGCAATACCATTTTGTTGAGGAGTATATCTATTAGTCATCTCTCTTTTGATCCCATGATGATCACAAAATGATTTGAACCTATTGTTTACATATTCTCCACCATTGTCAGTTCTAATTCTCTTGATCTTATTTTCACTTTCATTTTCCACAAGAGCTTTAAATATTTCAAATTTGTTAAACACTTCATCCTTTTGTTTTAAGAAATAAACCCAAATTTTCCTTGAAAAATCATCAATAAATGTCAAGATATACCTAGCTCCTCCCTTTGATGTTGGATTCATAGGACCACACAAATCACTATGGATAAGTTCTAGACTTCTCTTTGCTCTCCATGTAGACCTCTCAAAAGTGTCTCTATGTTGTTTACCAACCATGCATCCTTCACACACATTTGTATTTAATTTTATCCAAGGTAATCCATCAACCATATTCATCTTTGAAAGCATAGCCAAACTTTGATAATTTAAATGACCATACCTTTGATGCCATAACTCACTTAAGGATGATCTTTTAGTGATATAAGCCTTCTTAGCAACAATAGCTTGAAATTTATATAATCCATCATTCTCAACTCCTCTAGCAACTATTTTGTATCCATCATTAATATTCTTGATTAAACACTTATCTGAATAAAATTCCCCCTTATATCCATGTTGAGTTATTTGACTCACTGATAGAAGATTTTTGGCCAACCTAGGTACAAAATTCACATTAGTTATTTCCAAATTTTTACCATCATTACCTTTCATTGAAATTGTACCTATTCCTTCTATGTCATGTGAACTATCATCACCAAGAAATATTTTTGCACCTTTTGTTGCTTCTAAAGAGTTAAAGATATTTTTGTTGTGAGTTAGATGTTGGCTAGCTCCCGAATCAATATACCATGCATTACTTGAATCACCTTGAGTAGCCAAAGAAGCTATCATTATATGATGATCACCCTCTTCTTGAACAAAATTTGATTGCCTTCTTTGATTAAATCTCTTTTGCCATTTCTTAAAACATTGATCACTTTTATGCCCTTCTTTTCCACACTTGAAACATTTGATAGTATTTGCTCTTTTGAGATTATTATTGTAATTTCTCCCTTTATTTTGTGGCCTTTGATAATTTTGCCTATTTTGATTATCTCTTTGTTGAGATCATTGTCTTTGATTATTTCTATATTGATTCCCTTGATTAGGTCTTTGATTTTGATATGTTCTTTCTTGATTATAATACTTGTATTTCCCTCTAGTTATAAATGCTTGACTCTTGCTAGACTCACTTGTAAACTTGTGAAGCCTTTCTTCTTCATTTAACAAAGCACCATAGACTTCTTGCAATTTTATATTTTCAAATTTGTCAGTTACTTCTAAAGTGCAAATGAAATTATTATACTCCTCTGAAAGACTTTCAATTAAAAATTCTATGATTTCATCATCTTCGTACTCAACCTTCATCATTGCAAGCTGATTTCTTAAGTTTTTCAATCTAGCAATATGATCATTCATGCTATATCCTTCTTTCATTTTCAAATGAGTTAATTGCCTCTTAATATCCATTGCTTTTAACTTACTTGTTCTTTCATACATTGTTTGTAAAGTTTCCCATATTGCCTTTGTTGTTTTTAAACCTTGAACATGAGGCCTAATCCCTGGACTAATTTGCCACAAAAGTGTAGCACGTGCATTCATATACTTTTTATTCCATTTATTAAGTTTATCTTGATCCTCAGGTTCTTCTTCTGTGACTAGTTCCCATAAATCTTTCATTTGTAAAATTAACTCTATCTCACATTTCCAATTAGCATAATTTGAACCATCCAATTTTTCACTAACCACAAGATTAGACATTTCACCAGCCATAGTTAATTTTCAATCAATTACCAACACACATGCACACAATCACATAAGCATCAAGCATCTGGCAAAGACCACACCTTGATATTGGCCTTCTTAAGAACCTATCAAACAAGGACTTATAATAACTTTATCAAACTTTTCTTTTCTAAACAAAGTTACCACTTTCTATTTTTATTAACCACTTCACAATACATCTTCAACAATACTCCTTAATCTCATAAAAAATCTCCACACACCTTGAGACACACACAATTTATATCTTCCAAAGATACTCTCACTTCTCAATCATATATAATGATCAAATATTTTAAGCTTCACAAAATAAAATACAATCCAGTTTTAAGCTTCAACAGTTTACAAAACAATTTTCCCGTTCAAAAGATACCCATCAAAATACCAAACAGCAAGGTAGAAACAAAATGACCGAGTTTGAACACCGATATGTCAAAGCTACCAGAGCACCACCAAAAGGCAACGCCACAATTGAATAAAATAGAGTACTGTCAAAATGTCGAATCACATTATCATCATAATGCCCATCAGCATAGCACTACCAAAGTTGCCCAAAATCACCACCACCAAATACCCAAAAGTACCATCTCTAAAAAAAAATCAAACTGTCCAAGCCACACAACACTACAAATATGTGCAACCGTATAAACACCACCAAACTGCCTAACCACAGCAGAAAACCAGATGATACCTAAAATTTACTTATTCCCATAAACCCCACTTCAAAGATTTATTGATTGATATTCAGCCTCCGTATACAAAGCCTTTCATAAATGAAAGTAAGAATACTTTAGTTGCAACGCTACATTATTATATTCTTTCCCAAAAATTCAGACTGAAGAAAATGTACCTTTTAATATCTTTGTATCTCGCATATTTCTAACAGCAAACTCTAGCAGATCATTCATTGCCACTGGCTCCTTACTAATGGCTCTGATACCATGAACAAACTCGTAACAAACACAGCATATCAATGCAAACTTGAGCGCTGAAAACTCCAGGCCCAGCAAGTCTATTTATAACAACAAATGTAATAAATATACAAATCTCCAAAAGTGGTTTTTGGTGAATTATTAATGTGAGTAGTTGGCAGTTGGAGGGATGGCCGCACATTCTTCTGAAAGCTTCTTGGTCGGTGCTGACCATGCCTTGCAATGTAATTAATTTACGTTGACACTTGTTAATAGTTGAACTGGTTCGTCATCATCATTTGTATTGAATAAGCTGCTATGATTGCAAAGGAAATGTTACTTCTAAGTCTCTAAATCTGCGTTGGGTAACAATATTATTATATTCATATATTTCTTGAATCCTTCGCTCCGTATAGTTTCCCAATTAGACTCCGTGATTCTTATCTCCTTTCCTTGCTGGGTATATGTAAGTAGACCCATGTTCATCGTCCTATCCATGTCTGTGCTCTCCAGTCCTCTGTGTCTTAGATATGTCTTTCCTATCCATGTCGAACACTAACTATATCTAGTCTGCTACACTAGAGGTGATAATGTTCTTGTTTGCTGTGCAAATTTTCTTTTTTTCGTTGAGAGACAGTTATTGGCACTCCAATATGCTATGAATTTCTCATTTTATGATTCTTCAATATTATATACTCATGTTACATTTATCTTCGTGCTCTTCACTGACAGTCGCATGTTTCGGATTCTTACTCGCCTACAATATGATTATATAATTCTATAATTCTCTAACTTAACCGATGCTTAGTTCAGAATAATGAGATTTTTTTTGCTTTTGATCTCCTTCATAATTGATGCTACCTAATTATTGTATCTTGATAATCCTCTTTCCATGTATCTTCCCCATTAAATAATTTAGAGATTATATTAGTTCTATTAATCATTGTATGTATTCTGTTGTTCTAGTCTCCAAATCGTTGTTGCTTGCAAATACACAGTCGTCTTAACTTGTTTATCGGTCTGTATATACCACTCAATCTGCCTTAACGGACGTCTGATGACTGGAAGTTGTTTAGTCCCTTCTTTTCTAACTTCCTTCAATACCTTTCTATCTCATTTACTCGCCACTAATTTTGGCGTAGATTCCCGATGTGTATGCTGTGTTCATCTTTATTTCTAAATATTATAAAATACTAAAAAATGTGTTCGGTGTATGCAGCGAGTCTTTTCAATCCCAGGGAATGGACGTCATCTATTGGAATTCCCCTGCATAACTAGGATCATTTAGCATCATGGCAGCTAATTACGCTGGGATGAAAGTTCCTCCACAACATATGCACAATGTTGTACTATTAATATCTTTGTACTCCAATGACATTTGCAGTTTATCTCTGATAGCATCTTAAATTTTAGATCTCTGCAAATGTAATAACATTGTCATTGTTATTGATGTTTTTTTAATTGCAAATTTGCTTCTCATATAAATATGAGAAAGATGGATGAGACATGTGTTTATAGTTAATCATCATTGGTTAGTATATTTAATATAACTAACTAACTATATATATACAAATTATTATATATATCATATAATATGTAATATATATATTATATATATAATAATATGCATGTATAAAGAATATATAGCTAATGATTATTTACCATTTATAATCAATTTGACTGAACTACAATTTAACATAATGTGCTATCAATAATTTGATTACATACAAACTGATTAATATAATCTTAAGTATATATGTATATGTATAATATTGTATGTATGTATGTATGTATGTATGTATAGACACAATTAATGAATCAGTGATGTAATATTAACTTGAGGATAGACATAAACAATATAGATTCAATTTCACACAAGTTAATTTCTTAATAGATAGGTCCATTAATTGTTCAAAGGAAGCCAGGATATACTATCATTCATAATCAAAGGCCCATGGTGGATAAAAGAAAATAGACAGTGCATCTACTAGTGCTATTTTTGAGGAAAGGCCTCTTGAACCTTCTCCTAAGAGGAGAAGGATAATAAGGGAAGAGGAATCTCAAGATGAGGGTTACTCATCTTCCCAAACCCCTATGAGAATTGAGGAGGAGTGCTCACTGATGAGCAGATTGAACAAATTGGAACACAAGGGGGAGTTTTTGTTACCCAAGTAGAGATTGATGAAGGGAACCCCTAGGTGCCTCCTATGCCAAGTTTTGAGTTGACTGTAGCAGATTTCAAGGGAAGGGAATTGGATCCTATTTTGGAATAAGCCAGTTAGCAATTTTTGTCTGATGACAATTTTGTAAAGTCTAGGGCTTTCCATCAGTTTTCTTGGAGGGCAAACATGCACAACTTTGAGGAAATATGTAAGAATATGAAAACAGAGCATCCAAAAATGGATGAAGCCTCCATTCAAAATCGAATAAAGGAACAAATGATTCAAGAGTTCCAAAATATAACCCCTGAAGAAGGGAGATGGATGGTAAAGGCTGAAAATATTTTATTATTGCCCAATTGGGACATTGTTGATGCCTTGATTTTCAATTTTGTGTCAAATAATTTGGGATTGCAAGATCCAAATAAAAAAGAATTCTTGAGAACTGCATTTAGTAATGACCAAGTTGCTCTTGTCATGCGGTCATTGAGAAGAGGATCTAGGGCTGCTCCATCACAGCTTGATGATTTAGGACTAACTGGGAGTATCATTGTGAGGAGAGTTTCTGATACCTCACATGTCCAAGTAGCTCACATGAATGTAGATTACTCTCAATTTTCCTTGGCTACTATAGAGAGAGAGGAAAATGAAATGATTGAGCTACAGAGCAAGTATGAGGTAGTTGTGGATGCCTACAATAAAGAGGTAAAGAGGATAATTGAGCTTGAGAATAAGCTAATGGGGAGGTCCACAAGACCAAGCATAACATACCCTCGCCCCCCAGTTGAACCTTTTAAATCCACTCCCTTCATAGAGGTACCAGATACACCCCAAAGGCCAGAATATTATACTGCTGAGGACTTTGAAGAAGAAAAGAATAAATTGTGGGCCTTGCATGTGGAATTGAATGTGAAATATGAAGAAAGATTAAGAAAGGCTCTTACATATTTGGGAGATAAAATTGAATGGCCACTAGTTTATGATCAGTTGGCTAGGGTGATCAGTATCTGGGATGAAATGAAAGCAAGTGATGAGGCTTTGAAGCCTATTGTAAATAAGTGGGTAAGAAGGAGGAAAAATGTGACATTTTTGTGTTATTCTGCTATAAAAGTTTCTTGTGATCAAATTGAGAAAACTTTTGATATTATTTTTGATCTTACTGACTTTGACAATAAGAGAATTCATTTGCAAAGAATAATAGTTGGCTACTTAGATAAGTACAAGAGCCAAAAGTTTAGTTTGTTTCCTTGTGCCCTAGATAAGAAAAATAATTTGAAAAGAAAAGATAAATGGGCTAAGGAGCTTGATGATTTATTTTTTTAAAAGAATGAATCAAGTTATCAGTGAAATAGGGCATGCATGGTGGGCCACAACAACTGAAGAAATAGTGAAGGCCCAAATATTCTTTGATTCTTTGAAACTGAATTTTGTTACCATTGATAATGAGGCTAAGTATCTGCTCAAGAGCCAGAGTGATACTTTGCAATTCAATTGGCCAAATGACACACTGTTTGACAAGTGGATGGCAAAAATAGCTCCTGGTGAATAGTTTGAGGATATAGAAACTGACAGTGATGAGGTGCAGGGTGATGAGATCCAAATCATTGACACCATCACTACACAAGGCCAACATGGAGAAGAAGACAAGAATAATCAGTCACTTTCAGTTGCAGACCCAGGCCCATAGGACACTAATACAACCAAAGAAGAGGAAAAAGTAGAAGTTATTCCCATTGTGCAGGATAAAGATGGTGAAAGCCCATAGGTGGAGACTAACTTGCAATCATCAGAACAAACTTCATCATTAGTTAGCTTGGTAGTTGCATACAAAGAGGGATCATAATAGTTACCAAATCAGCAATAATAGAGAATGTAATAGAAGCAGACCCACTAAAGGGAATGTTTGATCTAGGCATCTTCTGTTATCCATATTTTTGTCATTTTGTGATAGGTGTATGTAATTATCTCCGAAAAAGGACACCTGTCAGTTTCTCTTAGCTTGTAGCTTGTTGCATCTCACATTATATAAGTGAGATTCCATGGCTAGAGAAGGGTATGATTTTCTAATGCTTAAATTTGGGATCTGTTCTTTATATTTTTCCATTTTGGTAATGTCTATTAGAGAGAATGGATAGAGGAGAGGAGTCAATTAGCCTCTAGCCTTCCTAAAGTTCCTTGGATTCTTGATGGGCCAGAGACATGGAATTTGTTAACCTATAAACTTCCTAAAGTTCCTTGGATTCTTGATGGGCCAGAGACATGGAATTTGTTAATGTATAAACTTCCTAAAGTTCCTTGAATTTTGATAAGGACATCAATATGATAGGAAAATAAAGATACATTTTTTTGTAATAGAATACACTTACTTTTTAGACTAAAATGAAAAGGGTCCTTAGCTTGTCTAACCCTCTTGAACATAATGAAAAAGGGTCCTTAGTTTGAGCTTCACTTGGTTTCAAGAATACTATAATATTCTCTACTTAACAAGGCGAACCATGTGAAGGTGGAAGCTCATCTGGCCTCACCCCCCTCCCCCTAACATTAATCTAAAGTACCCATTATCATCTAATTACATACTTCATTCATTCATTCATCCATTTATGAACTAAAACATTCAATCAATACAATCACATAACATTCATTAATACGATATACAATTCATTAATACACAATACTAATCAAGACTTCATTACCACATAACAATATTCATTAACATAAAATAAAAATCTGTATTAATATGCATCATTCATACATAATTACTTAAAAAAAGTTCTTTCATTATCCAACAAGGTTTATCAAAGAAGATTTTTAAAACATCATTTCTTTTTTTTATTTTTCTGAGCTCTCCTAAGAAAAGTGCTCATAGGAGCATCCATATCTGCATCATTCTCCTCCTCTTTTGGCACATGTAATGTCAAATTATGATGGCTCATTCTCTTTGGAGGAGCAGGAGGCTGCTGTACTAAAGGGGGCTTTGTTGCAAGAACAAGTGAATGGGATAAATTGGCATACTCTTTTTCTTTTTCTAACTGTTACAAGTCTGTAATTAAGTATAAATACAACATAACATACATTTTTTTTACTTGACAATGCCACATTATGTACATTAACATTTTGATCCACCACCATGTCAACATGTTGAACACTTGGAACATGGTCCACTCCTTCAGCATGATGTTCAACATGCTATGAAATATTCAAAAAAAGGATAAACGTCAAATTGCAATTGAAGATGTTAAATTGTATTCATAATTGCATAATTAATTTCCAATAGCAAATTAATACCTCCACCACTATAATGCACATCATGGCCTTCGTCACGAGCAGGTTTTGTGGTAGGATATGAAGGCTGCAATAAAATATTATGCACATTGTTATGTAGTCAATTTATGTTTAAAACTAATACCAAAAAAGAATTTTCTCAACTATTCAATTTCATTTACTTTTCATCTGACCAATTTACCTATGAGATATCATTTGGTGCACTAGATTCTTGGGCAAGGCTTATAGATTTTTTGTGTAGGTGTGTAGCCACAACTTTATAGCCTTCCTTCAAGACAATTTTTTTATCTTCATCTGTGACCTCCACATTGAATACTGTGCCCTTTATTTTTTTCTTGATAATGTCAATTTTCCATTTATGATTTCATTAAAAAAAACCGTTTGCAACATTATGTTAAAAAAAAAAAAATTCATTGCTCTACCTACAAGTCGAGACTGGAGATTCATATAGCCACCAGAGCCAAGTTTGTGTTGGCCAACCTTTTCTACTCTCGCTTTTGTAGCCATGGATGTGTCCTGCAATCTATGAACAATTTCAAACATCTTAGATTATATATTTACAAATATCAATAATTAGTGCATGATTACAATGTACTCAATACTATAATGACATACCTATTTTTGCCCTGTGCTGCTCCATTATCTCTATCTTCACATAGCCTTTTCTCCTTTGCATCTTCTATTAATTCATTCCACTCCATCGGTGGAATCATAGGAGGATGGTCGTACTTTGGGTTATCCTTAAGAGCCCTTCTATATTGATCCCTCACAGTCTTTATATGCTTTGCTACTCTTTTTAGAAGTAGGCTAGTGTCAAAAATGTTTTTCCCAAATTTCTCCTCAAAAGATGCAATCAGCTGATTTTTTAATTCCATAGCTTGTACATTCCACCTTTTAAAAAACAAATAGATTTTTAGATCAATAACTTTAATATATTACAATAAATGAAAGAAAAGAAAAATTATGTAGCAATGATATGAAACTACGTACCTTTTACGTATGGTGGGTCCAAATAGTCTCAATGTCATATGAAAAAGATGTTCAAAGAAAGCATTATTACCTACAAAAACATAAAGGATTTATCAGTCCAAAATGAGTAATGTAAAAGTAAACTAAATTTACACTTCAAATAATAACAATTTTAAAGCACTTGAAAGCTTTCATTCTTTTAATGGAAACATAGTTTTCTTATTCATCAATAATGTCCCTTCATACGAACTAGTACTAATCACATGAATTGCTCCAAGAAATGGATCAGCTTCAGTAGTACTACTCTCTATTGGTGTATCAATTGAAATATCATGACAATTAAATGACAATTCTAGTACTGCTCTTTGTTGGTCTACCTCCCTACCTATCTCCATGTCTCTTTATGTGTGGGTATATATATGTATGTATGTATGTATGTATGGTGTGTGTAAGCAGGCTTCTGTACACATCATTTAAGCACTAATATGCTACTTCATTATTCATCAACTTGTAGAAATACATTACAAATAGCACATTACAAAATATAGCAAAACAAGGTTTTACCAGTTCTAGTGGACATAGACGAGGATGTTTGCATGGTCCTTGTTGCCGACAATGCACCAGGAAATACTGGATCGCCAACCGAAGGAGGAGTCCGCACTTCATCATGTGCTGAAGAATAGAATATTGTTAGCAAAGAAATTTGAAATGGATAAAGATCAAATGAGATACTAGCGAGAAATGTCCACAAAAAAAAAGGTAAGTGTTATAATGTTGATTAAAACAAACAAAGTGTTACTTACACGAAGGTTGTGTGCAACAACCCTCACCATGTTCACCATGTGATGTTGCAACTGGCACATATGTCTATACAAGAACACATAAAATTAGAGATCATGATCCCTAAGATACTATAAAATATTAATATCTATTGAACTTCTATTACTGCTTTAGTCAAATTACTACTTACCTTCAAAGATTGGATTCTACAGTCCAATTCTATTCTCAGTACCTCTTTCTCCTCACTTCTATCACCCTCAATGATAATGTTAACAAGTTCATTAGTGTATCTTTGCTTAGTTTTCTGGGTGATGAATATAGGGTCAGTACTAAGGGCAATGTCATGTAGATATGACGCCTGTATTTCAGATCGCATTTGATCAGCGATCATTCTAGCTTTTTCCTATCATTTGTGACATCAAATATCAGTATAATTTCATCAAAATAACTCCAAAGCCATAAAGAAAAGAACATAATAATATGACATTTGTTTCTATATTAACATTAAAATTTACAATAATTAATGTTTACCTCTATTTAAGGTGTCTAAGATGGTGCATCCATATCACCTTGTGAAAAAAATTAGTAATTCCTAGAAATCAGCAGTGAAATTAAAGTAATAGACTTACCAAAAAAAATATTAATAATAAAGTAGATTGTATATGTAAATCATTTGTCTTAAGTTAAAAATTTAGTGTAACTAATGTTTATATCTAAAAAAATATTTGACATGTTCTACTTAATGTTTATATGTGCACATATGGTTTGGAAAGAAAAATTTGGTCATACAAGACCCCATCATAGTTGACATTGATCCTACCTAGACATTTCATTAATCATCATGATCTTCATCGATGTCATCATTATCATCATCATCACCATCATCATACTTGTCACTTTGATCATTGTCGTCACCACCACCATCTTCATCACCATCATCATCATCTTGATCACTATCATCATCATGACCATCATCACCATGATCATCACCATCTTCATCACCATGATCATGATCGTCATCAGCATCATCATCATCATTATCACCATTATCGTTAGCATGACCAAAATCATCACCATCTTCTTCTTCTTCATCACTGGGTAACTATCGTTCCTGATAATCATTTACTTCCTCTTATGCTTCTTCAATATCTTCTTCTTTGATCACATTATACTTTACTGGCCTTCCTCTTGGGTCATGTCTAACAACAAATGACCAACCTAGTTTGTGTGGAACACCAAAGTAAAACACTTGCTTGCATTGGCTTGGAAGAACATAGGGCTCATCTCTGACTGACTCAAATGACCTTGTATTAATCATAGTAAATCCACTATCATGTTCAATAATAGTCCTATCAAGATCATTTCGATTTAGTCGTAACCTGAACCATTTGATGAAAAATAGAACTATTTTGAATGAATTAAAGTTGCACTCAAGTATATCATCCAAAATGCCATAGTATCAATTTTCATATTGTTGAGGATGTATATCAGTTCTAGATGAAATATTGGTGACCGCGAAGACAACACTTATCCCGTAATCACACATTTTCTTCATTTGATCTAACTTTTTTGTGCAAAATTTATAGCCATGTTAGTACATAGCTTTGTGGTGTTTGACCTGCAATTATTCAAACATGTCAAGAATCTTCTCATTGATCTGTGAGTTGATATTAAACTTATGTCTAATGATTAGTAATCTTATGTGTACCTTTGTATCTCTTAAGCCATATATTAGATCAAGTACCATTGATGTAATATTGGGATCTCCATTACGATGAGCTTTTTTAACCAACAATGCAACACCATCCCATGTTAATGAGCGACCATTTTCTTGAGACTGTTCAATCCATACTATCATCTAATCAAGATTGTTTGTAATATACAAGTGTAGTGCATCCCACTCATGACCAACTATAAAGAAGACAATTATACCAGTTAGAAACAACTTATATATATTGATGATGGATAAGAATTATTAATTACAATTTTTTTAAATAATTACCTCTCACCCTCCTCAATCTACCTTTCCCCATCAAGTACTCCCCTTTGAATTTGTCATTACAGTTGGGATCCCAAATGCAATCTACATGGATATTTGCTGCAAACTTTGGAAGATATTCATTTATATACACCATGGTATGGTATATCATATATCTCTCTATCATAGAACCTTCAAGACATGCTCTTTGTTGAACCAAGCCCTTCATAAATTTCAAGTGCCTCTCAACCATCCACATTGATCTAGCTTGTACAGGTCCACACAATTCAATCTCCTCAACTTGATGTATGAGGTAGTGTTCTTGAGCATTGAAAAATATTGGAGGTAAACACTTTTGCATTTCACACATAAGCTATGGAATTTTTCTCTTTCAGTATTTTATATCTTTTATATCAATTTCTTTAGATGATAACCACCTAAAAGAGATTCAACACGCAAAAACACATAAAGGAGATTTCAAATAAAATTATACAATAGATTTCAGATAAAAAGCTACAAATCTAAAAAAAAACACTTCTAACCTCATGTATTTTCCAATATCATATATAACTTGTTTAATACTGTTGTCAAACTGTTGTGGAAGGGATAGAGGTAGGACGGACTGCAATCATTAAAAAATGATTATTTCAATATATTATTAAATAATGCAATTGGTACTACATTCAATCTTACAAATTTACTGTAAATAGAGAACATGACTTACCTTAAGGAAGGTATCCCAATCATGTGTTTTCAACCCTAGCCAAAAATCACCTTTCTTTGATAGAAGAGTGCTTATATTTGCAGCAAATCTTGTTGAATTTTTTTTTTTATGACTTCTTTTAATGCATCACTTTGTTGCTCCATTACTAACTAAGGAAGGGAACTTGTATTTATGCGATCTCCATTGCTATTTGATTCAATGAAAAATTTTAGTGCATGATTGGATTTATGAATGTAAGTAAAATTTTTTGCAATTTGTTCTTTATCACGTCTTTCATCCAACAAATTTCCATAATGTCTCTGTTACATTCTTTCCAATATGCATAGCATTAAACAAATGTGCGATTGGGAGATCCTTGTAGTATGGTAACTTATTAAATTGAGTAGGATAACTTTTCATTCCTCTAGGAAGTTGGTCATTGATGCCTTGAAAACATTCATGAGCATCAATTACAATATTAGTAAATATAAGACAATATCAAAATACAAATTTTACAATTTGAACGACAAATTGGACATTACCTCGATGATTTAGTCGATCGTATTCCAACTTCCATAAATGAGGTGTCATTCTTTGTGGCCTTGATGATGTCTCTTCTTTCCCATTGAAAAGATATTTTTTGTCAATTTGATACCTATGATTATTGTGGAGAAAGTGTCTAAACTCATCAAACACCTGCTTTCCTAAACTTCTTGAATGACAACATTTCATCTTCAGACCACAAACTAGACATGCAAATTTTTCCTTTATTTAAAGACCTAAAAGATCATGTATAATTGGATCATGTACAATTATCATGCACAACTTAAGCATTCAATAGTAATGTGTAAGCACTATAATAGACCAAAAATATGTGATCTTTATAATATGACATACCGCAAAAATGAGTTAGCCTAGGGGCATCATGTATTGTCCATACAAGCATTGGATGGAATTGAAATTGTCGATGTCCTATCAGTCTAGAGATGTCATACATAGTGATGTCATTCCATAACTTCAACAACTTGTCAATTAGGGGCTCAATATACACATTCATATCTTTAACTTGGTATTTACCTAGCAATTGAATGAACATAAACATTACGTAATTATTAGAACCATTTTTATGCACTATTTATAAATTAATTTTGATAACTATAAAATTAAAAAAAATACCTGGCACGATCATTGACAACATTATGTGCTCCCTCTTTATGGACATCCAAGGAGGAATGTTATTGTTAATAACAAAAATAGGCCACACTAAGTAAACAGATCTCATATCTCGATATGGATTAACACCGTCCACCACCAATGAAAGCTTCAAATTATGAGGTTCTTCTTTAAAGTGTGATCATATTTCTTCTATCTCTTTAAATGCAGAACCATCAGCAAGCATTTGCATAATGTCATCCTAACTTCTATTGTGTGCATGGTAATCTATAAATTGTGCCAAGCTAGCACACCTGAATAACCGTTGAAGACATGGAATAATGGGAATGTACCAAAGAACCTTATGAGGCACTTTTTTTGTTATTTGATCTGACTAATATCTACTAACATGACAATCAGGGCATTCTATTACAAATTCATGTTGTTTATGATATAGAATGTGATCATTGGGACATGCATTTATTATTTGATACTTCATTCCAATCTGATCCATAATGTTAGATAATTTTTGATACGAACGAGGCAAAATGTTTGATGGTGGTAACAAAAACTCACTAATCAACCTACAACAAAAAAAATGCATTGTTAATATAATGAATAGTAATTGTATGCTAACACTGAATATGACAAAAATGACACACCTTAGCATATGTGACATTGCTACATTGGATATACCATTCATAACCTTTAAGTTCACCAACAACACTACAGTCGAGAGTAGGGTTGTTTGGGAGCCTTCATATAAGGGCTCATGTGCCTTCTCAAGTAAAGGTATATCAAGACCATCTTCATCATCATTATTGGATTTTCTAGTACCATCATTGTGAGCCTCTTCATCACCTACCCCAATACCATCTTCTTCAATTGTGTCCTCTGGCACATTATCATCTTCTTCCATGGGAGTGTTATCCTTAGCTTGGATATTCACACATCCATGTTCCTCTAGTAGGAAATTCACATTCAGCAATGGACGAAAATCATGGCCTCCTTCAACATGACCATATTGCCTACAACGACTCTAGGCTGTTGTGATTAGAATTCTTTGATTATTTAAGCCCTTACACTTTTTGCAAGGATAATAACATTTATTAGGTTTTCTTCGAAACTGAGCCCACAATGCAGCCATTGTCTCATTATTTTGTTCTGGGTTCATATTGTCAGGCATGGTCTTTCTTCACAAGAAAATATACCTACAAATAAATTGGACATGTTGTAGTTAATTTTTATATCTGCACATATGGAAATTGTTGATTAATGTTTTCAAATGTAACTAAAATGATCCTATAATTTCTAGAAGGCCTAGATGTTTGCAAAATGTGGATTTATAGACAATGTATCTTAGTTATTTGCAAAATGCCTCAAAGAGATGTCACAAGGTGAAAGTTACTTAGGTGCTAACAGTAGCATGCCATGACTAATCTTGATAGCAATGACTAATGTAATTAATGCATCAACTAAAGAAGATGAATAAAAGATTGAAACATATTAATGCAATCTTCAATCAAGAATATGTGAGCTCAAAAGATAGGTAAATCTCAAAAACTCGTGAGCCTAAGATCATTATAGTTTCAACCATGAAATAATTGCAATTGAAATTTGTTGAAAAGTAGGCCTAAGTGGTTTGGCCTAAGGGTCAAAAGAAGAAATAAGATTTCACTTAAATAGAAATCAATTAGCTTATGCAAGTTTAGCCTCGTGGTGGTTGTACAATTAAAAAAAACTTAATCCTTAGACCATTTGGGCCTAACATCAAGGGACATGAATTTAGGACTCAAACGTCTATAAAGGTTGGATGTTGAAATTATTTGGAAAATCCAAAACAATTCCATAAGCATATAAGAAGAGCAGATTGGCGAGTTCCACCTTGGAGGATGATTTTTGAAAAGAAATTAGAGATCAAGATATCTAAACTCAAATGGATTTAGTGTTTAACTTAGATTTTATAAAGGAATATTATATTTGGAGGGTTTAAATGCTTGTAGATATGAGTTTAGAAATGCAACATTTTGTTACAAGCAACAAGGTAAGTGTTGATAAATATTTTGTGGGGATCATAGGTCTAGAGCTGTTACTAGGTGTTGGGATAGTCATAGGTCTGGAGGTTCCATCTAAAGGAGAATTATATTTTATGACAAGGAAGGTCATGTTATGGCTATATAAAATATAAAGGTGTTGGATCCATTGGAAGGATCAAGAAATGTTTGGAAAGGTGAGTTTGGTAAAACCCTTGGTTTAGGCACCTAGGAAGGAGGGTTTGTTGGTTGGGTGTGTAAAACTTGATGGAATCTCCTATGAATTTGAAAATCCTTTATTTTGGATGAAAATACAACTCTGTTTGAGGTTAGATGGTTTGTGAGATGAGATATGTTAGTGGTTGCTTTGTAATAGAAGGGCTAAAAGAGGGTTAATTATGTGGCAACAGTGTTGGTTTGGGCATTTGGTCCAAGGGAGTAGCATGAGCATTTGAAGTATGTTGTGTAGAATCCAAAATGGTATCTAGATATGGTCTTATTTTTCTAAGAGTTTTGGGAAAAGTGAGAGAAAAGTGTGAAAAACCAATTAGGCAGGGCTAATTGGGAAATAGGCCTAGTGAAGGGCTTGTAGTGGATTTTTGGTATCAGATAATAAGATGAGTATTTGGTAACCTTGGAAATAGGTTAGTTGAAGTTGTTTGAGATGTGTGAAGGTGACAGAAACACCTAGTTGAAGTGAAGTCAAGATTGGAGCCTATTGAGGCATTGTGGGCATTTGATGGTTGTTGAACAAGATTGCTTGGTGAATCCATTTGAGGGACATGGGATTATTTCTAAGATGTAGAGTCTATGGTGGCACAAGAGAATGGTATGTGCACTCTGATAAGGTTTGGAGTTGATTGGATCAAGGAGAGTGATCCTATGAAAAAGCTTGATTGTGTTATGAGAACACTAGGAAAGTCCCTCTTATTGTGAATAATTGAAAGTCCACCTAGGTCTTTGCATCAATGTCGAGAGCTAAAGGTGGAATGATTTCAAGGCAAGAAAGAAAGCTCCAATAATTCCTCTTTAGAATTGCAGCCAGAGTCCTAAGCATTCCAATCCAAATGATTGTGTATCAATGAGATTTAACACAGAATAATCCTAAGAACATTAAGTAAGTTAAGCCTTAACATATAAGAAAATGAATGAGAGAAATTTTGTTACCTGTTACCTATAAATAAAACTAGGTTAGGAGGAAAAGGGATGTAGGGGCATCATATGCTCATCATAGGTACCTTGAGGGTCCAGGTCATCACAGAGGACATGGAGAATCTCATGGTATCAATTGGTCCATTTTGTAACCAATCATTGCCTTTGAAAGCCTAAAGAGTCATAATATTGTATAATGTCTTGAAAGACTTTCATATTGAAAAGTTGTAATTGGACATGGAATAGAATCTAGAGGTTGTCTAAGGTAGAGGAGTCATGTGATAGGGTCTAGTATGATGTCATAATAATCTCAAGTCCTTAAATAAGTTAAAACATTCAATAAGTGATCCCTTAAAAACATAGTTTATTGCTTTAGAAAATTCAAATCTTGAATGTAACAGCTAGATGGGCATTTTGGAGGGAAACTCAATAGTTTAAATTTTATGAAGGAATTGGAAGTGAAAGGAGTTAGAGTAGGTTAAAGGGGTTGTTAACTATCTCCTGAAACTATAAATATATGATTGTACAGACTATCTTAGAAAAAACTAAATAAAAGTGCTTGGTTTTAACAACAGGTTGAAGGATTTTTGAGTTTCTTGCACATCTTTTCAATTGGAATGCATTGTGTTATATTCTCAGACATTTCTTGATGTCTTAAACCAAGATTTGAATCCAAATTTGTAAGTCATTTTTTCAAATTCATAGATTTCTAGCTGTAGCAAGCAGTTTGTTAACAATTTTGAATTTTTTTTCAAACAATCAAGGTCATTCCATGAAATATTGTCTGATTCTTCATGGAATGGTAGGTTTCTAACTTGTATGAATGCTTCTAACTTTGTAATGAACCACTAACTTAAGTATTTGGTGGCCACCATACACAAAAAGGGTGAAACTAAGGGTTATTTGGAGGGGATAGTCATATGGAGAGATAATTTCCTTAAGAAGGGTAGGATTTGAGATTTGATTCATGTTTATGGTGATAAAACATAGATGTCTACAGTTTGAATTAGTCCAAGAAACCTTGGCATGTGGGAGATTGGTGATGCCCTAGAAACAAGGGTTTTGAACAGATGAATTGGGGCTTTTGGGGTTAGGAAAGCCATAGAGTGGAATTGAGTGTGGATCTGTCTAATTAAAGAAATTTTAGAAATATATGCAAGTTTTGAAGTCCATACATTAAGTACTTCTATAAGTTGCTTTGTAAATGCACTATTGCTTCATTGTTGAAACAGGGTCATTGTGAAGAATCTTTGATACTTGGCAAAGGAAGCCCATCCAAGATTTACATATGTTTTGAATGAAGATAAAGGGTGTTTGAAACTGTTTCATTTGTGTAAACCAAAAGATATCCACCATTTTGTCTTGCTGTTGTTACAGAAGTTACAATTTTGCATTGACAACATTTAGGTGAATTATGCATTTTGGCTTGCAGGGTATGGAAACTGAAAGATGTTGATGGGAACATGTTAGATAGACTATAAAAACCCTATTGAGACCCCAAAACATCCTAGAGTTGACTGGTTGTGGAACTTGCCTATCAGGACCTAGAAGGGTCACTAGGAACACTCCTACAATCTTGCTCATTTTGGGTTTTTACTTGGGTCCATCACCCTATCCTTTGCATCACAAGGGTGCATGAGTTGTCAAAACTTCATGTGTTTCTCAATCAATTTCTATGGATAATAATAAAAGTCTTCACATACCCTTATACATTTTAATATTGAAACACAATCAATATTTTGTTGATAGGGAATGTTTAGTAAAATGAAGTAGAGAAAAAGAAACATAGTTGCAATAGAAAAATAAGGTTAAATGTAGTAGTGATCATTGCAAAAATGCAAACAAGATCACCATGAACCATTTGAGAATAAAAAAGATCAAACATAGAGGCATCCCAATGTACCATCATGCTCTTACAATCTTATCCTGATTTTCTTCCTATATCTAGATAACCACATTTTCTCACTGCGATGCTAACATTTTGATCTGATACAAGCCACAAGAAATTGGAATTTTTTTAGTGTTTTCATTTGGGAATATTGTTAAGGAAAATATATGGTAAAGATGATGATGAAGCTAGAATGATGAGAATTCCATTAGTTTCCTAATTCCCTTTCTTATTCATGTGCACTATGCTGTAATGTTATTATATTATCTAATCTACTATCCCCCAGTTCTTTATTGTATTCATCTCCAGCTGGTCAAATATCTTAGACTGTTATATCCATTACATATTTCCCTCTTTAATTTTAATAAACCTTCATCCTATATAAATGCAACTATATTTTCTAGGTTTTTGTCACAAAACATCCAGCTGCTCTGTGGTGATTTGCTAGTTTACAAAAATTGGTTTTGCCAATATGGAAAAACAATCCCAAAATCAGTCTAGTTGGGTTCGCTGTACAATATAATATATAATTTGATATTCCTATATATATTTATATATAACAATTTATATGTAAATACAATAATGAATAAACTAATAGGAAGATATATATTTCACATCCCTCCTATATATCTTTATAAGATTACAAGAATATTATATTAATTAATCAATTTACTGATTTATATATAATTTTTTTATATAACATGATTTTGGGTTGCACATATTATACACATGTCATTGGCTGTCCAATGGGGAGTGTAGATTATCCAAAACATCCAATGCTATTGCTATCAACTCCATGACAAATTCCTCTGCTTCAGGTTTGTCCTACCAAACTCTAGCCCACTTGAAGCATTCAAACATGGTTGTTAAGCCTTGGAGAACCTTCCATAAAATTTTAAACAATGGGCACCCAAAATTTTTTTATTAACGACATTTTGAGCTCCTAGACCTACATCATTTTCTCCTTCACACTCTCCATGCTTTCTTTTCTATAGATGCAAACAAATTTGTACTGGTCTTACAACAACAACACCAAATAAATCTCAAATGCTTCAAATGTATGAGGATCATATAGATGCAATGAGTGCTAGGTGGACTATTTTTAATCACAAGAGATGAGCTCTTGTAAACCACTACTCTTGCAATTGTTTCAAGATTGGTACTAATTAAACATCACATAATTTGACATGACAAAAAATACCACCTAGTTTTTAATGAAGGAACTAAGTAGATCTATGATCAATGGTTCATAGGGCACATAACTTGTTGAAGGTTTTGCAAATAGCATGGCAAGCTAAGAAGGCTTAATCTGTGTCAAATGTCAATGCCCTTTTTATGCCCAAAATATGGCTTTCTATAGTCTATAATTATTATAAAAAAACAATATTTTTTCCCCATATTTCATGATGATGTATGTAGCCATGTGATCAAGAAATGTATAGATCTGATATGAAGGCTTTAAAAGGATTAAAATAGTTTTAAGATAGCAAAACTAGCAAAATAGATGTTTCCTTCTTTGTTGTTTGCAATGTAGGTAAGGAGTAAATTATGTCCACAAAAGATGTTCTACAAAACTACCAAAAATTAGAATTGATGCTTCTAGGAATGAAGTCCAAACCTGATATATAAAAGAGATTAATTTTAACTTTTAACATTAGGAAACTAGCATAGAAGAGAACATTGTTCCAAGTCATGCAAAGTCCATTAAGGATTGTTTAGAGGAAGGCATATTATCAAGCATGAAATATCATAGAATTCATTGAGGAGAGGGCATCATCGGCCAAGCAATACCATACGAGGAAAGTGAAGAATGCATCCCTTGCACTTGCTACCAAGTTCAAAAGATAAGAAAGAACAAGGGAAAAAAATGCCCATCAAAGAAAGAACAAGGAAAAAATGCCCATCAAACCGATGGAAGAGAATTGGACATAATGATTCCTTGGATTGAAAAGAAGCAGCCATGTACAAGTTATACAACTGCACTGAATACAATCATGGAACAAATGATAATGAAGAGATGAAAGAATACGAAATTGCTTTTTGAAGATGAAAAGGCAATGAATCTAAAGAGAAAACAATTGAAACTCTACCTTATGCATTTGGCCTTGCTATTTCCAAATCTAAACTTCCAAAAGACCGATCACCTCCTTTTCAAAATATCAAGTTTCCAACTCCAACCGTGAGAAAGCTAGGGTAGAACTAGGGCATCCAATTTTTTTTTCTGGTGATGGTGCATCAAGTATCCAAATCCAACAAAACATCCCATGCATGTGAAAAATAACAAACAAAAAAACATCCCATGCATGCGAAAACAAACAAACATGAAATTTTTTTATTGTTTACATCTAAGCCCCCCATTTCGACCAATATGGGGCTTAGGTTTTTTTTTAAAAAAAAATTTTCCTTCTACATTCCAACCAAACTAAACTTTTTTAGTTGATGGTCAAAAATTTTGGTAGAAAAATGATGTCAAATGTAGTAGTGTAATTTTCTTTCTTGGGTCAACAACATCCTCTATATACCCTAGGGCTTTTACTAAATTGAGTGTGCAAATATTGAGGCTTACTCCTCCATCAACCAATGCTCACTTAACTATGTTTCTATGGGTAAAGAATTCAATATACAAAAGAGAGTTTTGAGGCTAGATGACAGACATGTCATCTTGGGTTGAGAAAGATATGTAGTGAGGGGCGACAAGGTTGCTGACCATGTTCTGGAATCTACTCACATCTAGATCATTCAATACTAAGGCTTTAGTGAGTATTTCTTTATGCTCTGAGGAAATCTATAATAGTTCAAAAATGGAGATATGGGCCAGAGTTTTAAGTAATTGGTTGACCAAATTGTACTTGGGCAAGGAGGAGCTTGTAGCTACAGGGTCAGAATTTGTCATAGGTCCTAGTAGGATAACTTTAGAGGCTTGGCCTCAAGTAATGGCATTTGAGGATTGTTTTTTGTTTTTATCCTTAACTATGATGACATTTATGGTGTCATCAAAGTTAGAAATCATGTTAATGGTGTTGTCATAATGATGCGCGTAATTAACCTTAGTTTGAGGGGCTGCATTCTGATTAGCTTTAGAGGATTCACCCTTTTCATGACTCATGAAGGGGTTCTTGAAGGCCATATGATCTTCATTATTGCTAATGTTGTTTACTATGATGACCCCATCATTAATCAATTTTTGGATTGCCCCCTCAAGGGAAAAATAATTGTTTGTTAAATGCCCCCTGTTTCGATGGTAGGCACAAATGTGTTTGTCATTCCACCATTTCGGTTTGACTTGGGGTTCATAAGGTTTAGCCTTAGAAATTATAATGAGCTCATCTTCCAAGAGGGTTTGCAAGGCACTCTCATAAGACACTCTGATGGGAGTATATACCTTGGGTATATCGAAAGATTTGTATTTGTGAGGGGAGGAGCTTGATTGTAAGCAACTTGTTGATTGGTCGTTGAGGGGGTTTCCACATTGTGTCAATAAAACAGGTGGACCACATTGTCTTGTTGGGGTGAATTCGGGTTAGTGTTGTTGACAATAGGATATGATTGGTTTAGATGTGATTAGTTTTGAGGTTTCACATGGTTGGCTTCAACCATCCCATCATTAACAGTGTTCTTGTTTTTGTTTTGCCACCATGACTTTTGTTTATCAATGGCCTAATTAGAGGAATTATGAGTTTGTGTGGAGTTATTTGAAAAGCCCTTACCATCTTTTGATAGTTTAATGATGTCATTATTTGGTAAGGTCTCTTCTACCTTAGCAGCATTTTCTAAGGTAGTTTTGAAATCCTTAGGCCCTTGGAGTTTGAGCTAGTAATTCATTGGTTTGGAGAGGCTATTAATGAAGATGTCAATCTTCTCCTTATCAGGTATGTCTCTCTGGTACTTAGCAAAAGTGTGTCTCCATTTTTGTAAGAAAGTTTTGAATCACTTGCCAAGGAGTTGTTTCATGTTGCATAGGTCGATCATTGAAACTTCCCTTTCGATATGTAAGAATATTGGGAGATGAACACGAAAGCTAGTTGGTCAAATGTTTTGATATTGGAGGGTAGCTTAGAGAACCACTCCATGGTTTTCCCTCCAAGGCTTCTAGGAAATAGTTGCATCAGGTATGTCATGTCATGGACAAATTCCATACTCAAGGTATAGAATTGTCTGTCAAAATATTTATCATATTTTGGTATTTGCACATTTGGTGGGAAAGGCATGAAGGTAATGTTCTTATCAAAGGGGAGAGGGCACACCTTCTCAAGACTAAATTCTACGGGTTGTGTTTTTCCTCTCTTCATTCTTTCCATTTCCATTTGTAGGTCTTGTAACTTTTGTGTGACAACATCTAGGGGTGACTCTTCTTCATCTCATTTCAAGTTGGTCACATCAAAATCATATGGTAATTTTGCACCTTGTTGTGCTAACGCTAGTATATAACATTCCTTATGTTTTTCAAGTATCTTGTCCATGATGTCGACAAGCTTGAAATTTTGTTAGAAATCTTCAATCTTAATTTCAATACTTCTTTCATCCCAGACATTAGATGAATCCATTGTGGCCATGGATTCTGGGTCTTGATTGAACAAGGGTGACTGGTGAATATCTGTGTTCTGTGGGAAAGCTATTGTTGTAGTAGGCTTGAGGAGATTTAGAGGTTTCGTGTGTTTGATGGTTCTATTGGTTATTCTAGCACTCACTTGTATAGGCGATCACTTTCGTTTTGTAGTTGTACTAGTTTTATTTGTTGGCATGAAATGTGAGTTGGATTCCTTTAGTTCTTAGGCATTTTTTGAAAAGGCAAGGGTTTTCGTTGACCGTGATTTGTCTGTGGTAGCAAGCTAGATTGGAAAAGGTGCTTATGGATGTTGAAAGGATGAATTTCACTTTCACAAAGTCAAGTAAGGGACGGATGTGTGTCTCCGAACATTTTTCACTTGATGTACAAAATGAAGCAATGATAACTGTTGGGTTGATAAGGATGTTTGTAGCCCTGCTTGTTTTGGAAGGATGTTTTTAGTTAGATACAAAATTTCTCAGACTTCGTAAAATACCAGCAAGGAAAGGGGTATCCAAATTCATCATTTTTTTGTGATTATTATACCTAAAGATGGCTTCTATTTTATGTTTTTGTTCAGATGTGTCATAAGAATGGTTAGATGCATTGTTTTAGTAATCAAATGCATTGTTTCATTATTTATATGCACTACTTAAATACTTAGATGTGCTATTTGAACTATAATAAGTGCTATTTCTTGAATCAGATGTGTTGTTTCAAGGCTCAGATGCACTCTTTTATAGATATATGCATCATAACAGAGATCATAAGTGTTATAGGAATATTCAAAAGCATTATTTTATGTAGTATATGCATTAATTTAAGGGTTTTTCAGAAATGTCTTCATATTAGACTTGGTTTCTTGATACCAATTTGAGGTTTATCTTTCTGGAAGGTTTGTGATTCACACTCGTGTTCATTATTAAGTTTTAAAGCACTTCCAAGCACAATAGTAGTAAGACCAAAATAAAATGAAAAATCACACACACCTAGAAAATGGAAGAAAATGGCTTCCTATCAAGGTTATCTAAAGCTGGTGACTAGTGGGTCTTAGTGTTCCAACTGTGTTCAGATTTACCTCTCTTGTGACAAAGAGCTTCCCACCAATGCTAGGGAGGTTTGGTGTAATCTTTTGTAGGACTACTAGAGGAAGGCTATGTTCTAAATATAGGTGGGTTACATTCAATTAGGAATACAAGATTGGGGGGCAATCCCTCTCACTGGCCCTACTAATACAACTTGAGAGGTAGCCCTTTTATGGCTAGATAATCCTACCTAGTGAAAAGTGAGAAATGGAAGTCACAAACAGGTTTGGGAGTCTGATCACTCGAGAAGAGTGAGAGCATATCCTCACTATTTTGGCTTCCCAAACATGACAGACACAAAGGTTTAATTACTAGCCCTTACACTACTGAAGACAGAGGGGCCCCTAATTAGGCTATGTGTGGGTTCTTTCCTCATTCAACTATGACTGATCTTTATAGAAGGTTGGGCATTCTAATCAACTTGAAGGAGTTAAGAGCATAGGCCTACTTCTTTATCAGATCAACAAGATTGAACACTTCTATTAAGCTATGTTTGAAAACTTAGAAATACCACACTCTTAATCAATGAGAGCCAAGGTCCACCTACTTGATTCAAAGCTAGCAAAGGCTAGGCACATTTATGAGGCTCTTCATTCTTGTTGCACGTTGTCTGCAATATAAAGGCTTTTTTGTTAATGCAGAAGGGACTTGTAAGAAAACAATATTCGGATGTAGAAGTTAGATTTAAGAAACTATAATTTTTACTAGATGTGCTTTAGAAATGCTCATATGCATTGCAATACACCTTATATGTGCTATTTTATCATACAAATGCGCTATAAGAAAATCAAATGCACTATAATATATTTCATATGCGCTACGAAAATGATTAAATGCGTTACATAACTCTTCAAAAGTGTCATAAGAAGATGTAGATGCATTACAGAACTATGCAAATGCATTACAGAACAATGTATATGCACTACAAAAAAGATTAAATACATTACAAAACTCTTCAAAAGTGCTACAAGAAGATGCAGATGCACTACACAACTATGCAAATGCATTAAAAAATAATGTATATGCAATACAAAAAGATTAAATGCATTAAAATATATTTCAAAAGCATTGAAATAGAGTGCAGAAGTGTCAGAAGATTCAAATCCAGCCCTTCTATGCTCGAAGAAGACTTTGGAATGTTGTTCTTGCTTATATGAGGTCTCCCAAACACTGTAGAACCTATATTTGATTAGATCTACATAAGAAAATAGCAAGGAACACATATCTATAATAGAAATGAAAGATTAGACTGAAAAAATTGAACATAGAGAGGCTTTTAGTTCAGCCCCATGGTGGGCACCATTTTGTACATGGCATGAATGTGTATTCATGAAACTTTAGTGTAGAATGAAAATAGACTGACGATGAACTAATCTAGACCCAAGATATCATCATCAGAATGTAATCTCTATGAGCATCTTAGGTTTCCCTAACTACAACTACTAAAATAGCTCTCAGACTGGCATCTTAGTGATAGTTCTAAAATGGGAGTATGCTAAAAATGCAGATCTACAATGAAAACATGCAAGATCTATGACTAAAATGCAGATTATATGTAAAATACAACTCCTAGAAATGCTCTTGAAATGATCATTCCATGAACTAATATGCAATAAATGATGCTAAAATGCTATGAACTTGCTATAATGAGAATGCTAAAACGACGAGTTCAAATGTACCTATAGTACAAATGCATAAAAAATTGGGTCCCTTGCCTCTTAGATTTCACTCCTATTTATAGGATATTGGAAGGGGTTGGGGTAAGAATCAAGATTTTCACCTTTAACTGGGGGTGAAAGAGAAACTAAAAATATCTCATAAGAGACCAGGAGGAAGAGTCCAACAAACTTGATTTTGAGGATAATTGAGGATATTTCTAATTCTTTTAAAATGAAAAAGGGAGATTTTCAATCTTGTGAGGATAAATGATTTTATTGATTTAATAAATGTCTTATGTATTTTCAACACTTTTGTCTTTTTCCTCCTCCTTTTTTGAATTTCATTTTATGAATTTCAATTGTTTTTCTTCTCTTTAAAGTTGATTTAGGTCTTGTTGATTTGATAGGTGATTAATGACCTGATGTGATTTTTGATTTGAAAGTCTGTTGTGTCTTTTCTAAATTTTCTCTTTAATTTGTACTAATTGATTAGAACTGCGTGATTTAAGTCTTTGCCAATTTTTGGGTGTCTACATTAATTATTGGACACACCTATGTGTTGAGAGGGTGGGGCAAATCATTATTTTCTTCCATAATCATAAACCTTTATTTGAATCCTTAACTGAATAATTTATTCACAATATTTGGCATGAAAGAAAATAACTAAATTAACAAAGCTATAGATATACTAAAACCAAAATAAATTGTTTAGAAAACCCAAGATGGGAAAAACCATTGGGAGAGTTATCTCACAATATAAATATAGAAAATTTTGATACAAGATGTAAGACTCACTACCTTAGACCTCACTTCTCAAGATTTTCAACTAAGGTTCACTACCTATAAAGAAAGATAAAATACTTACAATATAAAGATTAAATTTGATTCCAAGAAATACAATATTAGTTGATTAAGAAAGAAATTAAATAGATAACAAAGAATATTGATATTTTGGATCATAGTTCATAGGGAATACTCATATAAACCTTTATTCATCTTTGAACTATCTACATCCGAGCCTCATAGTCTTGTTCAATCCTTATTCCTTTTCATCTTTCTCCTTTACATCATCTTCACCAAACATTTCTTTGATCATAAAAATTACAGACACACACACCCACACACACATGTAAATACATTCTATCTGGATCACATAGAAGGTTTGTGAAAGAAAGATGTAACTTGTAGATACAAGTTCAATAAAAACACTTCCAAAAAAAAATTATTAGTGAAAGGAAAATATTTGTAAAAAATCACATGGAGTTGACACACATCCTGGAGTCATTAATTTTTTTAATTTTAACATAACACAATACATCAATTGGAAATTAGCTCTCCACCCTGAACAAAACTAGTACTAAAGAAGCACACATATTCTCAAAATAAGTCTTTTGAATCATATAATCAATTATAGATCAAAAATAGGTCAGTGGTTTACAAAATAAGGTTACCAAAAATATAATTTCACATTTTAAAAGAATTCAGATTTCGGAATTAGTCCTCATCATCCAATTTTTTTAAACCACTAATAGTACCAAAAAACTAAGCCATTAATCTTCCAATTTAGCAATTTTAGATCATCAACCTATTTTCAAATCATCTTCATCAATCATCAAATCTACTATAGTTAGACATTAATGACATCACATAATAGTTACATCAACCTATTTAATGATAAAAAAAGGAAAATATGTAAGACAACATCAAAATAGAACCAGTAAATGTACTAATATTTGTTGAATTATACTAGGCACTACCAAACAAGTAGTGAGCAAGGTAAACCAAAGCTACAAAAAATACAAATTGGACTGCACTAAAATGTATTGTATCTAATGATAAGAAAAGATTTTAGTATTACCTTAACATAGCTAAAATGTTGTAAAATTAGATGAACATATTTTTTATCAAGTTATTTACATATGTGACCAATTCTAAACCATAACACTAAAAGGAATTTTTGTCTTGATCACTAATTTCTATGATATTTTGAGAAAACCAAAATATTTTTAGGACAATGGAAACCAACACAATCACACCAAAATACAAAGTTTCATCAAACAATATATCATCCTTCCAACCAAGGGAAACCACGAAAACCTTCTAGCAAGTTTTTCATTAATGAAAACCAGCATATCATATCTAAAACAAACTCATGATATTGCATCTACACTTGTGATTCCATTCCAAGATCATTTAAATTATCAAGGTACAAGAATAATGTCTCTATTTCCTCAAGAGCATAAAGGCATAAAACTAAACCCAAGTATAAACATATTATCTCCTTTTGGCATCCTTCAAATTTTGATTGAAATAAAAAATGGAATTACTTGATTGACTCAAAGAAGCTCCAATGATATTGACACTTGCATAAATCTACTTGAAATAGCTTAATAAAATAAATTATAAAGTGCAAAAGTAGGCTAGTCTATAACTTTTGCTTTTCAGAAAATCTAAACCTCTTATTGCCTATTTAATCAAATTGATTCTCTTTTATTTTTCCATTGTGTGAGTTATTAATGTATAAGCATTACTAAAATATTTGATAAACTTCTTATAAAATCTTTTCGAAGAGTGAAAAGATCTCACCTCAATACTAATTTTAGTGGTAGTTCATTCAAGGGTAGTATTTATTTTTTTTGCCTCCACTCTAAGACCAAATGTTTTGTAAAAATATCTTAGGTTTACATCAACTCTTTCTCCATAGAGTTGCAATTCATAAGGTTAATCTGTAACTTTTCTTCTCTTAACAAATCTACCCATAAAGTATTCTAGTACCTCACTCATGAGCCACATGAATGTGTTTGGTGCATTGATTAGTCAAAATGAATTTTCTAGCTACTCATACAAATCCTTCTTGGATTTGAAGGCTATTCTCTACTCACTCTGTCTCCTATTCATGTTTTGTTATATACACTCTTCAAATATATCTATGGGAACTACTCAACTCTACTCGAATAATTTGTAATGTCATCCACCCTTGGAAAGAGAAATATATAGTCAATGGTAATTTATTTATGGCTTGAGATTATACAAATATCATATATATTCTTTATCCTAGTTTAGTTATATCATTATAAGTATATAGACTTTGGCTCTCTTGAATCAAATCCAATTTTTAAATAATATTGTCTTTTCATAGTCAATTCTTCATTTTCTATTTGATTCATTTTATGGGATGTGTTACATGGAAAACTAGATATAAGAATCAAGTCCATTTGGTGAATTATTTTCCTCATTTTTACATGGAAAACTAGATCAAGAATCAAGTCCATTTGGTGAATTATTTTCCTCATTAGCGACAATCCCTTAGGTACATTACCAAATACAATACATCCTAAGACTCATGCAAAAAATTTGCAACTTGTCTAGATACATCTTGTACTTCCTCTTTTTTTTACTTTAACAATTAAAGAAAAGAACATAGTCATGCTTAATGTCATCCAAAGATTTCCTTCCATCTACTACACATACTCTTGCGTTACTATGCACTTTCTTGTTTTTATCTTTTAATGGTTAGTAAAGGGGTGACCCATGTAGAGCAACAATTGAAACACTTGGTTAGTAAGGTTGTCACTTCAAGCTCATACTAGGTAGTTGTGCTCGCAAGTTTGTATATCCAATAAATAATAAACAATGTACATACTAGTGTATTATTCAAAAGAATATTATACAATAAGATGTGTTATAAAGATTTAATTTTATATCAAATATTAGAAAATTGGTAAAAGTTGTGCTCATTCTTGTTAAAATGCACCCTACATAAAGAAGTGATCAAATCTTATGTTATTTTCTTTTGTAATTTTTTTTTCTACTCCAACCACACCAAAACACTCCTACCTAATGTATTACACTACCATATAACATATTACTTAGAGAGGCAAAAAAAAATTATTTAAAAAAAAATTCAAGGTCCTCCAATATGGTTTAGATAGTGTGTTCTATCTACACTATTTACTATTTATTTTATCATTGTGCATTTATTTTTTTCACAACTATCAATATAAGTTGTAGGTCTGATAATTTATTTTTAAAAAGTGGAAATGTAATAAAGGTGTAGATGACTTATTTTAGTAAGAAGAGACATTATTTTTATTATTATTAGTTTAGTTCCATTTTAGTTTTTTAACATCTTATATTTAATTTAAAAATAATAGTGTGTTGTAAATAATGATTAGTTCATGTTATCGACAGAAGTTATATGGCTCTTGACAATCATATATTTATTTTTTCTTAGTAAGAAGAGTAGTTTATTTAATTTAAAAATAAAAGCCAGTTGTAAATAATGATTGGTTCACTGTTATTAATAGAGGTTATATGACTTCACGATTATTAATGGAGGTTATATGTCTCTATCACAAATGGCTTACCAATTCTTTTTCAAAAAGTGGATGCCTATAAATTGAAGATTTAAGCTAAATTTCATTAGTTGATGCTGACTGATTTCATAGTTGATGTTGAGCAACATAATATGTGCCAAGCATTAGAAGGTTGATAATGTTGAGATTTTGCATTATGTTAAAGATCAAAGATTTTCAAAATATAAGCCAACAAGTTTGTTTTCTTGAAACTTTTGAACTAGGAGGAAGATAAGGTTGATGAGCTGGTGGCACAAAATTTGATGTAAACCATTTTTGGGCAAATCCAAATAGATTCTAGGAGAAGCTTCTAGAAGAGATACAAGATATGGGGTAGATAAATTGTATCCTTCCTAATTGTCCAAACCCTAAAATGGACAATGGAAAATGGAAAAGTATCTTAATTTCCTATTTATAGGAATGTCTAGTCATGAAGCAAAGAGAGAAAACAAAGAGTTGGATGTGAGAACCTAAGGGAGAAAAGGTTTTGCTTCATCAAGTGACCTAAAAGGAGACTGCATTGACATATTGAGCAAGAAGGCTTAAGGAGATCTATTCTTTAAGGGTGAACAAGCTATCAAAACTACAAAGTGCAAAGGCCAGGCAAATTGAGGACTGAACAAAGATCTATAATTTGTAAGAGAAGTTGTAAATTGTGTCATATCAAAGCTCTACTATTACTCTTTAACAATTGTATCAGTCTAGGATAAATCCTTTGGATTAAGGTTGACTTAACAATCATTAGTAAATCCTTTAATAGGGTGAAATTCCAAGTGACTGGCCTAAAGTCCTCTAACAAGGCTCACTTCTAATAGGGTGATTGAAATCCCTTAACTGGGTCACATTTAACAGTATGTATTGTAACCTTTAATAGGGTTGGCCTTTCATAGGGCATCACTTTACAAGAGTGAAAGGGAGTAGTATGTTACTGGTTATTTTTTCCAAATGGGGTTTCCACATTAAATTATTATGTCAAGTGTGTTGATGAATCTATTATGTTTCATACTTTACATTTCTACAAGTTGATTTGATAGTAACCTACAAGGTTTTAAAGTAATTGCATATTTATATAAATGCATGCATGAATATGAATGTTTTATGGGTTCACTAAGCTGAGAAAAGTTTTATTTGTACATCTAGACCTTGAATAACTAATTCACCCCCCTCTTAGTTATTCTAAAGAATTCCAATAGATAATTGTGAATCCTTTCATACCGTGCTCTTGGAGCTTGCTTTAAACCATATAGAGCTTTGTGTAGTCTAATACCATGTTCTTGTTGTTAGCATCAGCAAATTCTTCTGTTCATTTGATGTAAACCTTTTCTTCTAATATGTCATTCAGAAATATTGACTTCACATCGATTTGATAAATTTTGAAACCTTTGTATGTAGAGTATGCAAATAGAGTTCTTACTCCTTCCAATCTTGCAATAGGAGAAAATGTTTATCCATAGTCTATTCCTTCTTCTTGTGCATAGCCCTTGCAAACTAATCTTACCTTATTCCTTGTGACTTCACCATTTTCATCTAGCTTGTTTCTATAAACCCACTTGGTTCTAATCACATTCTTGTCCTTTGGTTTGGGAACTATAGTCCATGTCTCATTCTTCTTAAGCTACTCAATCTCCATTTGCATGAATTTACTCTAGTCCTCATTTTCTAAGGCATCTTTCACTATCCTAGGCTCATGCATTCTCAAAAAATATGTATCACTTCTCAACGTGTTTCTTTTCATTCATCTAGCATCCTTATCTCCAATAATTTGTTCAGCAGGGTGATGTCTCTTGACATACTTTGACAATCTTCGTTCTTCTCTTCTTTTCTCATTAGGTCTATCAACTTCAGAATCACTATGTACTTCTCTATTAGGTAATTCAACATCTCTTTCATGTACACTTATCTTAGAATCAAAATGTGCCTTAGCTTCTATCTGCAACTTGGTTCCTAACTATCACTCGATTCTTGAATGCAACTCGATATTCATTGTATGTGACTTGGAATTCACTAAAACTTGTTGTTGATTTGCAACTTGATTTACAATATCTTCATCAACAAACATACCTTCATAAAAGTATACATATGATTTATACTCCTTAGGTTCCTTCATAGGTTAAATTTCATGTACCTCTTTATATTCATCAAACTTCACATTTTTACTTTCCACAACTTTTTTAGTGTTAGTATATAAACACTTATAATATTTAATTCTTGTGGAATATCCAAGGAATATATATAAGAGACATCTTTTCAGCTGTGAAATGTTTTAGGCTGTCTTTTTGTTTTGTAGAGAACTGTATTTATAATGGTATTATTATTTTGACTATATCATAAAATGTTCTCTTTTATTGAGTTATTGGTGAGAATTGAAAAGCTAATTGGTTTTTACATAGTACATTGGCAATATAGCATATTGCAGAAAACGTGATTTAAACTGATGAGGAACAGAATTGAAGTGACTCAGTTGTTTATCGTTTTTATCTATAAAAACATGTTTCTTTTCTGTTGCTTTTCAAAGTTTAATTCATCACACCATTGAATAACAGTGAGAAGAGTAAGCATGAAAGAAAACAAGGGACAGAATCCTGCTCCCCTTACAGCTAAAGGCTAAAGGAAAAAGAATGGGTAAATTTACATTTTCTCTACTGTTTTTAAATTTTTTTTCTCTTTTATCAGTAACTGGATTATATAATTTTCCTGTTTTTGTCTATTTTGAATTGGGACTTAACTGGATTTTTCCATTTTCAGTGAGTTCTGTAGTATCTGGTTGTCTTCTATTATGTCAGATATTTTATTTTCATAGTATTTGATTGTCTTTTATTTTGTCAGATATTAATAAAACATGATTAGCCTGTGAAAGTGTTATTTTGTCTTTTGGAACACTTTTATAAAAGTATTCTGATATGACATTATATTCCTTTCCATGGTGTATCCCTAAATCATTAATCATAAGCAATAGACTTGTTAAATAAACTGCTATACATAGAATTTTAAAACGATTAAACCAACTTTCTCCCCTATTTATAATATAACAACTCAAAGCCTATTGAAAGTTATTTTTCATTGTTGTCATGTTTATAGGACATCCTCTAAAAGTTAAGCCAGCAACAGTAGAAGTTGTTAACATAGAGAATAACAGTATTGGAGTTCAATAGGAAAAACCTGAAGATAAAAGAATGTTGACATCAAAAGTGGATGTGAAGGAACCGGTTTCAAATAAGAAGGTCATGAATTCAAGGGTAATGGAAATTCTTTCATGTGCAAAAGCAATGGCCGATTTAAGAGAAGCATGGATTTCTCAAGAAATGCAACTGAGAGAAGCATGGATTCCTCAAGAAATGCAGTTAACAGAAACTTGGGTTCCTCTTGAAATGTCATTTGATGAGCTTCTTTACCTTTTTGAAGATAATAATACATGGTAGATAGGTTTACAGAACACTTGCTTTGAATTCAGCTATCATTTGGTACATAGGTTTACACAACAATGCAACGCTTGTTTTGAATTCAGCTATCATTTGGTAGATAGGTTTACACAACAGTCCAACACTTGTTTTGAATTCAGCTGTTATTTGTATAGCTTGTTTCTGACTTTTCCAAATTTTATATTTTTCTTTCTTTGAAATAAGATATGTTCAATTTCAGACAAAATGATATTTTAAGTTCTATTTTAGAATCTTCTACAAATTTAAATTTTGAATTGTCTTTTTTAGGGGCAGTGTGTATTAGAAGTTCATATTTACTGTTGAAGTGCTGCAAGTATTGCTAGGGTTCATACTGATTATATTAAAAGAAATTGCTGAAGTCTTGTATGTATTGCTAGAATTCATACTGATTAGTACAGAAACTATGCGCTCTTTTCATCTGTGTTGAGATTTATAAATATGTAGCTTCTTAGTGTATTTGATAACTAATAGGCTGGAAATCTTTTAAGGAGATTTTGTGTGTCAAGTATTCTCTAGAATTCTCTTTTGTTGTCTTTATTGCTTAAGAGAATTGGCTCTAAGTACTATATTGTAATTGTTGTAGTTGAAAATATATCCGAGTCTGGATTTTAGAGTGTAAGTTTTTTTCAAAAAGAGTTTTCCTAGGTATATCTAGTGTTGTAGTTTAATTTTCTTAAATCTCATTTTGTGCGTGTTTATCTAGTTTATAGTAGTTTCACTATTTATAAGAAATTTTGGCATCATCCTTCCTATTAAATCCTTGGTAAATGAGTTATTCTTAAGAAATAACTTGTAATCTCTAAGGATGGAGGAAGGAGGGTCCATTCCAAATCACTTGAATGCATTTAATATGCTAGTTACCCAATCAAATTCTGTCAGTGACAAGATTTATGATCAAGATAAATGTATGCTTTTGTTATGATTTTTGTCAGATGTGTGGGATCATCTTGTTATGGCATTTGGAAGCACAAAAGCTACTTTCAAATTGGAGGATGTTATCAGTTCATTATTATTTGAAGATATGCCAAGGAAATATTTTGAGATGCCTAAGAAGGCCTAGTTTCTCATGGTAGAATAATGGAGAAAATAAATAAGAAGGACAAGAAGGGTAAATCCAAGTTTCCAAGGAGATATAAATCTCTTGGTTGAGATCCCAAAGAAAAATGTTGGAATGATGGAAAACTTGGTCATATCTAAAAAGAGTGCAAAGATAAGTAAAAGAAAGGTAAAAAGATTTATGTACTTCTAACTCTCAATATGAAGAAGATGCAATTGTCATAGCCTTGGAAACTCATGCATTAGAAGTTGTGGTTGATACATTAAAGTGATTCTTTCCACATGACCTCCCACAAAGATTGGTTTTCAAAATATGAAGAGTTTAATGTTGGGAATGTGTGTGGGGTTATAACTCACCTAAATTATTTTGATTATTGACAACTCAATATCATATTCCATAATGGTAGAGTGAAGGGGATTGATGGTATACTACATATCCTTGGTTTTCCATGAAAACTTACATTCAATCAACAAGCTTGTCAATGGGAATTTTCAAGTTATTTTATCAAGTTGTGGATACAAGATGATAAGAGGTTCTATGGTACTTTATAAGGGTGTTAATATTGGAACCTTGTATAGGATAAATGCATGCACAGTTTACTACAATAAGACTTCTAGGTCTAAGAAATGAGATTTGGGTTCTTCATCCCCATTATCTGATTAAGAAAAGAAGAAGATTTTTGTTTCTACATATGATGTTCATATTTTTTGGGTATCCTAGGGTACAAATGAATTGGAGATAAAGCTCCCATTTGATAAGATAATTTTATTTTTAGCTGAAGTTTTGTAGAGGAATATTTCATAACCTTGTCGTAGGTTAGATATGAAAAGCACATCCAACAAAATAGAGAGTGATAAACTTAATGGCATCAATTTTGAGTTGTGCAAACTCAAAATGAAGACCATACTTATTGTTGTAGATGTATGGGTTATGTTTTTTTCGACAAAACCTCAAGTTGCATAGTAGGATGAGTGGGATAAAATGGATTGAAAAGACAAGGGTAAGATAAGACTATATTTGGTTGATATAGTATTTTTAATGGAGAGGAGAAGATTGTAGTTGATCTCTAGAGGAAGCTTGGTAATACATAGCAAAGGAAATCCTTGGATGTATATGAGTTATTCTTGAGAAATACATTGTATTCTCTAAGGATAAAAGAATGAGGATCCATTCTAAATCACTTGAATGCACATTTAATATGCTAGTTACTGAATTAAATTCTATCAGTGTCAAGATTTATGATCAAGATAAATGTATGTTTTTATTATGTTTTTTTCTTTTTTAGATGTGTAGGATCACTTTGTTATGGAATTTGGAAGCATAAAAACTACTTTCAAATTGGAGGATGCCATTAGTTCATTATTATTTGATGACATGTGAAGGAATATTTTGAGATGGCTAAGAAGGCCTCATTCTCATGGTTGAATAATGGAAAAAATAAATAAGGACAAGAAGGGCAAATCCAAGTGTTCAAGGAGAACTCAATCTCTTGGTTAAAATCCCAAGGAAAAATGTTGGAATGATGGAAAACATGGTCATATCTAAAAAGAGTGGAAAGATACATAAAAGAAAGGTAAAAATATTTCTCTAGTTCTAACTCTCAATATGAAGAAGATGCAATTGGCAGAACCTTGGAAACTTATGCATTAGAAGTTGTGGTTAAAACACTCAAGTTCTTTTTTCCACATGACCTCCTACAAAGATTGGTTTTCAAAATATGAATTTTAAAAATGGGAATGTGTGTGGGGGTTAGAACTCAACTAAATTATTTTGATCATTGACAAATGAAGGATTTGAGCAATACACAATACAAATCCAAAAAGCCTGAAGAATACTTGAATGTAAAAAATTTTCAGAGAGAAGAAAAATACAAGAGGCAAGGTGTTGCTCTAAAATATGCAAATTGTATTCTTAGAAATAAATGCTTAGATTAGAGATAATTACAAACGATCTATCCTTATAGAAGTAGATCAAAACCTGGAAAGGGGTAACCTAAAAGGTAAGAGCTGTTTAATAATTACTAATTAATTATTAAATGTGAATGCAAAAGTGCATAAAGTGAAATCTTAAGAAGGAAGAAAAGGTAATTTAATAAATTAAATTAAATTCACCTTTTTCTCTAACACCCCAATGAAGTTGAGCAACAATGTAGCTACAAAAAATTCAAGGATACTACAATGTTGAAAGCAAAATTGGGTCCCAAAAACAAGGCTTGGTGAGGTACCCAATCACAACCAAATCTCTATGGAATGAAGAAATAGAGAAAATTTAGTGGAAAAAAATCTACTCCAAAAAGAGAGAAAAAGGATTCACAAATGAAACATCCTAAGAGAATCTCTCAAGACCAGAAGTACAATGATAACCTCCATGATAGAAGCTTGAGACTCCATTGCCCCACCAAAATGACAAAACTCTTGTGTCGATGAACATACCAATGTGGCTCTAATATGAAGGAAACAAATGTAGTGGACAAGGATGATAATACCCATGTATGTAAGGTGCAACTAGAAGTCCTAGTTGATGCTCAAAGGAGAAAGCATGAGAATCATGAAATGGAATCTCCAATGAAGGTGAGATAATAGGTGTGTTGAATCTATCATCTGAGAGGAGATGCGTGTCCTTTGATATATCCTCAAAAATTGCAATAGGCGGTTCAATGATCAAAGCTACAATAGTAGGCAATGTTGAAGACTAATCTTGTGCAAGAGATGGAATCTGAATAGGAGGTGGAGGTGTAGAAGTCACAACACTAGTCTCAGAAACAACACATAAGTTCAAGCAAACTGACTTCACCTCAATAGGCTCTTGTGAATAAAAAAGAGTAAGTCTCTAATAGTGGAGATGGTGGTAGAAAATGTGAGAAGGAATATAGGTGGGAAGCATGATCAATAGTCCTTGTAGAAATAATATTATCTGTCTCACTATCTTTGATATGTACTAAATCTTGTGCAAACTCATTTGTCTTCCCTATCCCACTATCATCAATATCGATAGATCCTTTCCCACATATAGTCATAATAGTGTTGTTCCCCATCAAAATGTGTGGAGTAGGAGAAGCCTCAAAATAAGTGAACAAATCTTGAGGAGATGCCATATGGTGTGAAGCACCTGAATCCAATAACCATCTAGAAGAATGAGTAATAGTAGTTGTACATAGTGCATGATCATTTCCTATATATTTACCATCTGATTGAAATGATGATGATGAAGAAAGTCTATGAGAAGTAGAAGGAATATCAATGTTTCTCTTCTGAAGTAGAGCTGTCATCTAAAACTTCTTTGACATAGCCCTCTAACTTCTTCATAGAAATGTGACTCATCATGATTAGGATTATTACATGAAGCATAATTTGTTCTTTTTGGTTTTGATTTTACCCCCTTAGGAGGAGGTGACCCTCATGAACTATGAGTGTTGGAATCAATCTAAGACTTTGTAGAATGATAAATTCTGTGTCTCCTCCTTCGTCCTTGAAGATGGTGGAGTTGCCAATGCATAAGTTTGTGAGCCTATGAGAGAATCCAACTAAGAAAGCTTCACTTTCTCTAGAGTCAAATGATCATAATAGACCTCAAAGGAAGGCACAATAAATCTATTATCCAAAGCATCTTTGGTGGAATGGAAGGTAGAAGCAAAAATCTGAAAGTTTTCATGAAGCTTAGAAAGAATCAGATAGATACACTTAGTGTCATTCTTGGTTTTCCCACAAATTTGCAATAAGATCTCTGTTGTTTGAATTTCATCAAGAAGTCCTTAGTGGAAGGAAAATAATCTAGTATAAGAGAGGTAAGATCTACCTCAATCTAAAGTGCCCTAAAATCATTCACTATTCCAAATAAAATTTCAAGATTAGTTCACATAGCTAGAGGGGTATTGTACCCATCAAGATGAAATTGTAGATTGTCAAAGACTTGTAAAGAAATCAATCTTATTGCCTCATCCATCTCATTCCTGTGCTGCATGACCTAAAAAGGCCTCTATAAAATTGGTTACATGACATCTAAGCAACACCACAACCCTTTGGACCGAACAAGCTGAGTCATCAAGGTCTTCCAAGTGTGGTAGTTATGAGGGGTCAAAAGTTCTAGACAAAAAGATGTCTCATCCATTTTTTTTGAAGGAGTTGAATTATTTTTTAATGTAGTTCTCATTTACATAAGTAAATAATATATTTACAATATGACAAAAAACCCCCTAGAATGCAAAAAAATGAACCCTAATTACTAGAAGGAATATGTAAATGAGAGAAGAGAAAAACTATTTAGAAATGAATAAAAAATGCCTAGTACAAAATACTATTGAAATGATAGAGAATTTGGAAAGTTCTTGAGAAGAGCTTTCTGACATTTTTTGGATAAAAAAATAGAGCTATAACAAAGAAGTTATGCCCCAGGAAGATAGAAGTCATCAACAAAACTCAAGAGGCATAATAGGTACCAAACTAGAAAAAAATCCTTAAAATACTTGATCTATCATCTCCATCTTGAAACCATCTTTTTGGCACTTCTTTCAAATCAAAATAATGTTAGAGTCGAGGAAAGCCAACTCTGAAGACGCCAAGATCACCTGCATGCGAAACCTGTCAAAGAGAAGCCATAGAAGAAAGCCAACTCCGAAGACGCCAAGATCACCTGCATGCGAAACCTGTCAAAGAGAAGCCATAGAAGGGAAGAGCATGGAGCACGAGCAAAAAACCCTAAACGGACATGAGAGCCATCATAATGCAAACACAAGAAGGAATGTATTTACAATAAGAAATGATGTGATGATGTGATTTGATAAAAATACAATGAGAGAGAGCCCGAATATAAAGAGCTCATGGAAGCTTGTAGAACAAGCTGGAAGGAGGTAGAAGATAAGATTGACAACTCAACACATATCCACAAAAAGTGGAATATGCTAAAAAAGGAGCAAACTCTCGAGTTGTCAACAACTAACCACTACATGCATTAAATACAAAAGTATTAAATAAATGCATGACCTAAGTAAGCTTAAGCAATAGAATAAATAATTAGATATTAATTATTTACTCTAACATGCCCCCTTAAGTGCAACTTAGGGAAATCCCTTAAGCTCACAAAAAAAAGATGAAATGCATAATGGGTCCCGACAACGAGGCCATGTTAGGTACCCAAGTACAATGCAAGAAAATGCAACCTCTGTAAGCAGGGAAAGAGAGAAAATCACATGGGAAAAACCCTCCCCCAAAAAGAGGTAAGAACCCAGTGAAGAGCTGAAGAAGTCTCCAACTAGGGAAATTGTCCCCTAAAACAGGAACAAGGAATGATCATGAAGAAGCAACATCACTGAAGCATGAAGAAGCCACAAATCTGTCAAATTGCTGATCTGAAGAAACCTCCATGGAAGAAGAAGGCACGAACTGAGCATGTCTATATGGTAGATGATCCATCTCACCAAAATGCATAGGTAGCCAACCACTGCAATCGCCTTGTACATAGGATCAACCACTAAATACATAGTTCACACTATCGAACCATCGAACCAAGGATGCATTAGAACATAGCATAACCCCCCCTTAATGCAGAAGGGGTGTGATGGCAGGCAACTGAGAAGGTGAGCCAAATCTCTTGCAAACGAACCAAGAACGAGGAGAGAGGAAAAGAGGTACAGACATCGATAAAGACACGGTCTAACTGACTCTGCATGGGGCTAATGTCGTGGAAGGGACACTCACTTGACAAAGGGAGAATGCCTAAAACAGCAAACAAATAATCCCCCCCATGGTGCTTTATGAAAATAGTGCAAGTACACCTGACTCAAAACAACGTTCATGACTCCCAGAATGCAAAAGTGACACTTTATCTTAGTGTGAAACAAAAAAGTGCTTCAAAAAGATATCTACAATGATCATAACTAAAAAAGAACTGAACCAAAAGAAAGTACAGCTGAAAAGAAAGCAAACCATGCCAGGAAAATGATCCTCGGGCCTAAAACACTCAAAATATCCACCATAGAGCAAAAACGCCAAAACTATGATAGAAAGAGCAGAGGCCAAAAAAAAAGAAAAAGGACTACTTTTCTGAAGAGTACACAGAACCAACTTTCCAGAAATATAAAGTTTTCAAAAAACTAACATGGGACGCAAAAGATATGCATGCTAGAGTCAAAAACAGGACTTCAGACTTCAACAGAAAAAATAGGTAATAAAAATGCATCAAAACCAAAAAATACCTACACCAATGTCTCCGTCTCGGAACCAGCTTTTTGACGCTTCTTTCGGATCGGAAAAATACCTCCGTATGCAAAAGTTATGGCCAAAAAATAAAAGGTAGGTCTAAAACCAAATCAGGAGAGTGCAAGCAAGGATGATGACACATGCTGACGTCAGCATTTGACGGGAAAAAATTTGACGACCCGTCATCCATCACTGCAAAAAAGAACGCCACGTGCCAGATCCACGTGGCAAGGCGACCTGGCAGGGGTGACGTGGCGGGTCCATGTGGCAAGGTGCCACGTGGCGCCCAGGCCACGTATAACCCCTACAGTGGCTGCAAAGGCGCTGAGTGTGACTGCAGAGCTGGTGGCAGAGGACTGGGCAGAGACGGTGGAATCGGGAGTAGGTGGCCGCAGGGGCGGCGGATAAGGATGCACCGCTGGCGGAGATCCGCAGTCAAGCGGCGGCCGGGAGGCGGCCAGGCCGCGACGGAGCTCGGGCGGCGCTACCTGCTGCGGCTGCTACGGGTTGTGCGCAGGTGGCGCGGTGGCGGCCCTGCGGTGGCGCGGCGGCGGCGCTGCAATTTTTAAAATAAAAATGCAATAAATGCCATTTTTTTTCGTCCGTACGGCCCTGAAATGAAAATTTTTTGCCTCCCGGAGCTCTGTCTCCAAATCCAAAAATTTTTATATGAATCCTAACTACAAATGGCCTTCCGGATCCAATGGTGATGTCCGTTCGGTCCCAAGGTGCTCCAAAAAATCGCTGATCCCCTGATTTGAAGAAATATTGCACAAACAAACTAGGGTTTGTGACTTCAAATCACAGCTTCAAAATTTCTTCAACAAAGTAGCAACAGGAAGGCTCTGATACCATGTTAGAGTTGAGGAAAGCCAACTCCGAAGACGCCAAGATCACCTACATGCGAAACCTATCAAAGAGAAGCCATAGAAGGGAAGAGCATGGAGCACGAGCAAAAAATCCTAAACGGACATGAGAGCCATCATAATGCAAACACAAGAAGGAATGTATTTACAATAAGAAATGATGTGATGATGTGATTTGATAAAAATACAATGAGAGAGAGCCCGAATATAAAGAGCTCATGAAAGCTTGTAGAACAAGCTGGAAGGAGGTAGAAGATAAGATTGACAACTCAGCACATATCCACAAAAAGTGGAATATGTTAAAAAAGGAGAAAACTCCCGAGTTGTCAACAACTAACCACTACATGCATTAAATACAAAAGTATTAAATAAATGCATGACCTAAGTAAGCTTAAGCAATAGAATAAATAATTAGATATTAATTATTTACTCTAACAAATAAGACCTTTGTATTCTCAAAATATTGCAAAAAAATGAAAAAGGCCCCAGGAAGCACATAATTTGTTTATTTAAAAAAAACTTGTCATAGGAGAAGAGGTGAGTAGCTAAGCCACATCAATGGTGGTGGACAGGAGGCACTGTTGGCGATGATGGCCGATTGAGCGGTGGTAGTCAACGTGATTGCTAGCGGTTACTGCTGATATAAGATTGTGTTGAAGTGAAGAACCTATAATGAAAAAATCATTATTTTGTGAATGATGTCAAACCTACTACCTATTAGTGAGACAATTGTTTTTTTGGTCTGAAATCTATCATTTAGTTGATTGATGAAGAGGATTTGAAAAGAGGAGATAACAATAACACCTAGAGAAAGATTGAGTTATTTGGTATGTAAAAGAAGCACTAAGACCAAGTAAGATATTAATACTACAGTGTATTGTTTATCTACATAAAGAATAAAATGAAATATTGCTCAAGTTAAGAGTGGAAGAAGATCGAGTAAGAAAAGTTTCTGCCAAGCCTTGCCAAGTAATCAGTGCAAGCCAAGTAGAAATTAGTAGAAGTCAAGTGAAAATCAAGAGGTGTTGACCAAAGATGAAAAATAGTGTAAGCTTAGTGATTGGTAGCATATGTAGAGTAAATTTTAGTTGGTGCCACACATTATTAAACTTTAGTGTTTGTCGAGTGTACTAGTGTTGGCCAAGTGAAAGAATAGTATAAATGTCAAGTGACAACATATTGATGCCGAGTGCTAGTTATTGTGTTTCAAATCAAAGATTTGATGAATCTAAACTGACTACTTTTTTTTCTAGAATTATGTGAAGCATGTGGAAGATTACTATGATGAGTTGGTGGCACAAAATTGAAAATAAACCATTATGAGGAAAATTCAAAGAAGATTGTAGAAGAAGTTTCTAGAGGAATCAAATGGAAAGCTAGGTAGATTCATTGTATCCTACCTAATACTACCTAACCCTAAAATGGATGATTGTGGTTAAGCGACAAAAGATCTAAATTCTCTATTTATACAGATAAATGGTCAGAAGAAAAGGTTGTCATATGCAAGAACCTAAGGAAGACAAAGAGTCTTGGGTATTGCTTCATTCAATGGTCAAATAGAAGTGACTACAATTGGCATGCAAAGCAAGAAGGCTTAAGAGTATGAGTACTTGAAGGGTGCAAAAGTGATCAGAGTTGAAGTGTGCAAATTCCAAGAAGAATGGAGGACATAAAACAAAGATCTGTAATCTACAAGTCAGTTGTAATTTGTTATCAGATCAAGCCTTACTATTACTTTCTAATCATTGTATTAGTTTAGGGTAAATCTTTTGGATTAAAGTTGACCTAATAGTCATTTGTAAAAAAATTTAATTAGGCTAAATTCTAATGGAATGGTCTAAAGTCCTCTAAAACGGCTCACTCTTAACAAGGTGATTTAAATCCTTTAACCAGGTCACATTTAACAGTGTGTATTGTAACCTTAAACAAGGTTGTCTTTCAAAGGGCATCATTATAGAAGAGTGAGAATTAATAACATTTTACTGGTGGTTTTTCCCAAATTGGATTTCCACGTAAAATCCTTGTGTCAGATGTGTTATTGAATCTGTTATGTTTCATGTTTACATTTTTGCAAAGTTGTTTTGACCTAGGACAATAACCTATGAAGTTTATGTATTGTATGATCTAATGGATACATGCATGATAAGGTTTTATGGATATGGGTCTACTAAGCATTGAAAATTTTTATTTGTACATCTAGACCTTGGATAACTAATTCAACCCCATCCTAGTTATTCTAAATAATTCCAACAATTTTTATTAGACTGCCATAATGCTTAAGAGGACTAGTTTGAAGGTACTAGAAGTAAAAGATTAGGATGTCCAAAAGAGAGGTACCCAAGCTCAACAAGGAGAAATTCCCTTCATGGAAAAGTATGTTGAAGCTACATCTAGGAGGCCTTGGAGACCATGCACAATCTACCATCACCACTGAGTATGTTGACCCTGCTGGAGCCCAAACTATCGAGGATTTGAAAAAAAGTAAACAACATAATCAGGAAATGTTAGAGACTGCATCTGCCCTAAGCTGCACTGAGTTTGATAACATCAAGGAATGTGATACTACTAAGAAGATGTGGGATTCTATAGAAAAGATATATGGAGGAGACAAAAATGTACTAAGAGCCAAATCTGAATGTCTCAGAGGTAAGTTTGATGATATGAGAATGCAAGAAGGAAAGAATATAGTTCAATATTGTGCCAGAGTAAAATAAGTAGTAAATGTTATTAGAGGAGCAAATGGTAAGATTGAAGATGAGATTATGATCAACAAAGTATTGAGAACCCTACTGTCCATCTATGCTATTATTGTCTCTGCGATACAAGAACTAAGGTGCACACTTGGTAATGATTTGACCCTTGAAGGATTGATAGGTAGACTCACTACCTTTGAACTCTCTAATTTTGATAATGTCAAATCTAAGAATTTTGAATCTACTTTCAAAGCAAAATTGTCACTAAAAGAACCTAAAGAGAAGAAGAAAAAGGTCAAAGTATTTCTAATGACAATGATACAGATGAGAAAGATGTAGAATAGCTTGAAGCACTTCTAGGAAGGACATTTCATAGAGGAAAAGGAAAATTCAAAAGTAAGTTACCTATCATGTGTTCTAATTGGAATGAGGTTGGTCATATTGATGCTAGATGTCTAGAGAAGAAGAACAATAGAGGTGGGGATAAATACATAAGTAGAAGAGATGAGGACAACAAAGATTACAAAGAAAAAGGGAAAAAGTCTTGCTACATTGTTGAAGAGGAAACCAAAGATGGATTTGATGACCATGATGATGAAGTGGTGTATGTTGTAATAAAGCATGATTCTAATGGGGATGAGGCAACTGCACTAGTATCTTATGTGAGCAAGAGTGGCAGATGTATCATTGATAGTGGGTGTTCACATCACATGATTGGAGATAAAAGTAACTTCATTATCCTTAATTATTATGATGGAAATAGTGTAAGGTTTGGTAATAATGCACCCTATCTGATAAAAGAAAAAAAATCTATCAAACTCACAGAAAAGATCATGTGTGACAATTCTTATTATGTAGGACTTATCTATAATTTTTTGAGTGTGTCACAACTGAATAGTTCAGGTTGCAAAGTTGATTTTGAGAAAAAGATAGCAAAGATATATGACATTGATGTGAAACTAATTGGGAAAGGTAATTAGACTAGAGGTAATCTATTTTATCTTGATACAAATGATTCTACTTGTCTTGTTGTAGAATTTGATGATGTGTTGTTATGGCACAAGAGGTTATGGCATGTTAACTTTGATAACTTAGTTAGTATTAGTAGCATAAAAAGAGTCAGAGGTTTTTTTAAACTAAACAAACCTAACAATATGATATGAAAAAAATGTCAGTTAGGCAAAATGAAAAAATCTAGTTATAAAAATAAGACTCACACCTCTAAAGAAATTTTGGAGATTGTTCATACTAACTTGTGTGGAACAATTGATGAGCAATGTTACAAAGATGACAAGTACATTATCCTATTTGTTGATGATTATTCTAGGATGATATAGTTATGTTTCTAAAAATAATAATTGATGCTTTCCAAATGTTTAAGTGGTACTTAGCTAGAGTTAAAAAGGAGACGAAAAAAATCTTGAAATGTCTAAGGTGTGACAGTGGTGGAGAATTTTTTCAAATGACTTTGAGATGTTCGATAATGATAGAGAATAAAAAGATAAAATTTTGCACCTAGAACCCCTCCACAAAATGTAATTTCTTAAAGGTATAACTAATCTATAATGGACTATTCTAGGACACTAATGGTGAAGAAGAATGTTTTTTTGAAATAATGGAGAGAGGTTGGAAGTGCAGTTGTCTATACCTTGAACCATGTGCAAGTCAAGAAAGGTACTCATTCGACACCTTTTGAATTATAGCATGGATACTCACCCAATGTAAAATACTTTAAGGTATTTGGAAGCAAGTGGTACATTCTTAAGGATTTTAGGAATGGAAAAATAGATGCTAAAAGTGAAGAAGGTATATTCTTTGGTTATTCCACAAGAAGTAAAGCTTATAAGTGTTCAAATACTAACACTAGCAAAGTTGTGGAAAGTGAAAATGTGAAATTTGATGAATATATAGAAGTACATGAAGCTAAACCTATGAAGGAACCTGAAGAGTACAAATCATTTGTATACTTTTATGAAGGTATATCTATTGATGAAGATGTTGTAAACCAAGTTGTTAATCAACAATAAGTATTAGTGACTTCCAAATTATATACAATGAATGCTGAATTGCATTCAGGAGCTGAGTTATAGTCAAGATCTAAGTTGTAGATAGAAGCTAAGGCACATTTTGATTCTAAGATAAGTGTACATGAAAGAGATGTTGAACTACCAGATAGAGAAGTACATTGTGATTCTAAAGTTGACAAACCTATTGAGGAAATAATAATAAAACCAAGATTGTTAAAGTATGCCAAGAGACATCACCCTACTGAACAAATTATTAGAGATAAAGATTCTAGACCAATGACAAGAAATAGATTGAGAAGTGATACATGTTTGTTGAGCATGCAGAAGCTTAAGATAGTGAAAGATTCTTTAGAAAGTGAGAAGAGTAAATCCATGAGAGAAGAAATGTAGCAAATTGAGAAGAACAAGACATGTACTCTAATTCCTAGACTAGAGGACAAGAATGTGATTAGAACCAAGTGGGTGTACAAAAAAAAGTTAAGTGAAAATGGTTAAGTCAAAAGGAATAAGGAAAGATTAGTTTACAAAGGGTATGCACAAGAAGAAGGAATTGACTATGGAGAAAATGTTTCCCCTGTTGCAAGACTGGAAGGAGTAAGAATGTTGGTTGCTTACTCTACATACAAAGGTTTCAAAGTTTATCAAATGGATGTGAAGTCAATATTTCTGAATGGCATATTAGAAGAAGAGGTCTATATAGAACAACTAGAAGGATTTTTTGATACTAACAATAAGAACATGGTATGTAGACTACACAAAGATTTATATGGTTTAAAGAAATCCCAAAGAGCATGGTATGAAAGGCATCACAATTATCTTGTGAAGATTGGGTTTGAGAAGGCTGATGATAACATCAATCTATACTTGAAGACGAAAGGAGGTAAAGTTATTTTACTAGCTGAAATATTTTTTGATGATATCATATTTAGAGGTTAGGATACATTATGGAAGACATTTGGAAATGAAATGAAGAAAGAATTTGAGATGTCTATGTTTGGAGAGATCAAGTTCTTTGTTGGTTTGTAAGTATATCAGATGAAATATGGTATATACATCACTCAATCTAAATATGTGAAGGAAATATTGAAAATTTTTAGATTGGAAAATTCCAAACTAGTGAGCACACCTATGGTGAAAAGACACAAGTTGTTAGAGAATGATGATTCAGTTGATGTGAATCAAACATTGTATAGGTCTATGATTGGCAAATTGCAATATGTAATGCATAGAAGACCTGAAATTGCATTATCTATTGGGATTGTTGCAAGATTCTCTACAAATCCTAAGGAGAATCATTTAATGGATGTTAAGATAATTATGAGATATCTGACAGGGATAGAAGACTATGGTCTACACTACAAGAAAAATGAAAAATCTGAGTTGAGAACCTACACTGATGTTGATTGAACTTGAAGATACTATAAAGGAACTTGACAAAACTCACATTACCCTACATAGAGGAAGGATATATACTACATTGATAGAAGGAGAAATTTCAAAGATTTATTTTCTTTTTCATATTGTTGTTGGTATTGGTTTACCATCAATGCTAAAGAGGGAGATTATTGATATAAGATTGTTTTGAAGTGAAGTACTTGTAATGGAACAATCATTATTTTTTCAATAATGTGAAATATGCTACTTGTTGGTGAGACAATCATTTTTTTGTTCTGAAAGCTATCATTTAGTCGATTGATGAAGAGGATTTGAAAAGAGGAGATAACAATAGCACCTAGAGAAAAGTTTAGTTATTTGGTATGTAAAAGAAGCACTAAGACCAAGTAAGACATTGTTACTATAGTGTATTGTTTATCTAGTTAAAGTCTAAAATGAAAGATTACTCAAGTTAAGAATAGAAGAAGATCAAGTAAGAAAAGTGTCTTCCAAGCCTTGCCGAGTAGTTAGTGCAAGTTGAGAAAAAATTAGTAAAAGTTGAGTGAAAATCAAGAGGTGCTAAGAAAAGATGAAAAATAATATAAGCTGAGTGATTGTTAGTATATATCGAGTAAATTTTAGTTGGTGCTGAGCATCAAAAACTTTAGTGTTTGATGAGTGAAATAGTGTTAGTTGAGTGAAAGAATAATATAGATGTTGATTGACATGATATTGATGCTAAGTGCCAATAATTATGTTAAATCAAAGATTTGACAAATCTAAACCAACTATTTTGTTTTATTGAATTGTGTGAAGCATGTGGAAGATAACTATGATGAGTTGGTGGCACAAAATCCAAGGTAAAGCATTTTTGAGGCAAATTCAAGGAAGATTGTAGAATTTTTTTAGAGGAATCAAATAGAAAAGTGGGCAATTTTGATTAAGCGACAAAAGATCTAAATTCTCTATTTAGAGCAAAAGATGGTCAGAAGAAAAGGTTTCCATGTGCAAGAACCTAAGGAAGGTTATTACTTCATTTAGTGGTTGAACATAAGTGACTGCATTTCACATGCAAAGAAAGAAGGCTTAAGAGTATGAATAATTGATGGGTGAACAAGCTATTAGAGCTGAAGTATGTCAATGCCAAGCATAATGGAGGGCTAAAACTAAGATCTATAATCTACAAATGAGTTATAATTTTTTATTAGATCAATCCTTACTATTATTTTCTAATCATTGTATCAGTCTAGGGTAAATCCTTTGGATTAAGGTTAACCTAATAGTCATTTATAAATCCTTTAACTAGGTGACATTCTAATTGAATAGTCTAAAATCCTCTAACAAGGCTCACTCATAATTGGATGATTGAAATCCTTTAACTAGGTTACATTTAATACTGTGTATTGTAACCTTTAATAGGGTTGGTCTTTCATAGGGCATCACTTTAGAAGAGTGAGAATTAGTAGCATGCCACTGGTGGCTTTTCCCAAATTGGATTTCCATGTAAAATCCTTGTGTCAAATGTGTTATTGAATCTATTATGTTTCATGTTTACATTTCTACAAAGTTGCTTTGACATAGGACAGTAACCTACAAAGTTTATGTATTATATCATCTAATGGATGCATGCATGATAAGGTTTTATGGATATGGGTTTACTAAGCATTAAAAAGTTTTATTTGTATATTTGGAACTTAGATAACTAATTCACCCCTCACAATTATTCTAAATAATACCAAAAATTACCACTACCCCTAGTGGTTCTGGTTAACTGCGTAGGCCCAAGAGGGCATTTTTTGCAATTTAAAAAAAAAGAAAACTTATGCCTCTGATTGTGTGCAGAGGTCATCTGACCCTACTATGCAAAATATTTTTGCCTCCCAAATCAACATTTTACAAAATTGACAAACTTCATATGAAAAAGTGGGTTTTAACGCCATCTAAATCCAGTCGCGAGGCCTTTTTGGCCACAACACACTCTAAAAATCAAAGACCACTTTTTTTTTTTATAAAAATACCTAAACAACACCAGATCTATTTTGTCAAACCCTCGTTCTCCTTTTTCTCCAAATACTGAACAAGCTACAACAGATTTGGCTCTGATACCTTGAAGGATTTGAGCAAAATGCAATACAAATCCACAAAGCTTGAACAATACCTGCATGTAAAAATCTATCACAGTGAAGAAAAAGTCAAGAAAAGGCAAGGGTTTTCTTTGAAAATATGTAAATTGTATTCTAAGAAATGAAAAAGATCAGAGATAAGTACAAACAATCTATCCTTGTAGAAGGAGACCTAAACCCGAATGAAGGGTAACCTAAAAGGTAAAAGCCATTTAATAATTACTAATTAATTATCAAATGTGAATACAAAAGTGCATAAAGTGAAATCTTAAGAAGGGAGAAAAGGTAATTTAATAAATAAAACTTTTTCTCTAACAACAAATCAATGTCATATTTCATGATGGTAGAGTGAAGGGGATTGATGATGTAATAAATATCCTTGGTTTGGCATGAAATTTGCATTCAATCAAGAATCTTGTTGATGGGCACTTGTAAGTTATTTTATCAACTGGTGGATACAAGATGATAAGAGGTTCTATAGCACTTTCTAAGGGTCATCATATTAGAACCTTGTATCAAATAAATGCATGCATGATTTACTACAATAACACTTCTAAGTCTAAGAAAATGGATTTGGGTTTTTCATCCCCATTATCACATTAAGAAAAGAAGAAGATTATTATTTCTACATATGACATTCATATGTTTTGGGTATCCAAGGGTACAAATTCTTTGGAGATAAAAATCTCATTTGATAAGATAATTCTATTTTCAGTTGAAGTTTTGTAGAGGAACATTTCATACCCTTGTTGAAGATTAGATATGAAAAGGACATCCAAAAAATAGAGAGGGACAAATTTAATTGCATCAATTTTGAGTTGTGAAAATCCAAAATGAATGGAATGCTTGTAACTTTTTAGATTTATGGGTTGTGATTTTTTTGACAAAACCTCAAGCTACACATTAGGATGAGTGGGATAAAATGGATTGAAAAGACAAGGGTTAGATAAGACTTTGTTTGGTTGACATTGTATTTTTTAATAGAGAAATGAAGATTGTAGTTGATCTCTAGAAGAAGCTTGGTGATATTTATCAAGGGAAATCCTTGATAAATGAGTTATTCTTGAGAAATAAATTGTATTATATAATGATGGATGAATGAGGGTTTTTTCAAAATCATGTGAATGTTGGAATTCTTTATAATAACTAAAAAGTGGGGGCAGTGGGTGAATTAGTTATCCAAGGTCCAGATGTACAAATAAATTTTTTTTAATGCTTAAGAGACCTATATCCATAAAATCTTGTTATGCATGCATCCATTAGATCATACAATACCTAAAATTTTTAGGTTATTGCCCTAGGTCAAAACAACTTTGTAGAATCTACCCACTTTTCAATTCGGTTCCTCTAGAAAATTCTTCTTCAATCCTCCTTGAATTCGCCTCAAAATAGTTTACCTTGAGTTAAGCACCACCTAATTATCATAGTTATCTTCTACATGCTTCACACAATTCAAGGAAATAAAATAGTTGGCTCAAATTCATCAAATCTTTAATTTAACATATTTACTAGTACTCATCATCAATATGTTGTCACTTGACTTCAATACTATTCTTCCACTCAGCCAACACTAGTTCACTCAATGAACACTAAAGTTTACTGATGGTTGGGATCAACTAAAATTTATTTGGCATGTACTGACAATCACTCAACTTGCACTATTTTTCATCTTTTGTCAACACCTCTTGTTTTTCATTCAGCTTCCACTAATTTCTACTTAGCTTTCACTGACTACTTGGTAGATACTTTTCATACTTGATCTTCTTCCAATCTTAACTTAAGTAATATTTCATTTCAAACTTTGACTAGATAAACAATACACTATAATATCAATGTCTTACTTGGTCTTAGTGCTTCTTTTACATACCAAATAACTCAAACTTTCTCTAGGTGCCATTGTTATCTCCTCTTCATCAATCAACTAAATGATAGCTTTTAGACCAAAAAATAGTTGTCTCACCAGTAGGTAGCAAGTTTGACATCATTGGCAAAATAATAATTTTTCCATTATAGGTTCTTCAGTTCAAAACAATCTTACATCAACAATCTCTCTCTTTGGCATTGATGGAAAACCAATACCAACAACAATACTAAAAAGAAAACAAATCTTTGAAATTTCTCCCTTTATCAGTGTAGTATATGTCCTTCCTCTATGTAGGGTAATGTGAGCTTTTTCAAGTTCTTTTACTGCTTATTGTATTATCATTCCCTCTTTCTAATATATTCAAGTATCTATCTCTCCTTGATATGTTCTTATATCTCCCTTGGTACTTTCTCTCTCTTACTAGGTAGATGTATATTTCTTTTCCCTTTAGTAAACATCAGGTACACTATCTCCCTCTTTAACAAAAATTCCAAAGACTTGTCATCTCTATATGCAGATATAATCAATTCAAGATTCTCTCTCTATCAACTTTCATGTAACTATAGATCTTCTAATTTAGTTCCTTCATTACTTTAGGCAACTCCTGAAGTAATATCTATTGCATCAAGTTGTAAAATACAACATTCAACTTAGTTAATGCAAGGTACTACTCATGCTTCTTAAGTAGCTTTGGATAGGGGTATCACCCCTAGTTTACCTCTAGCATACTCATGAGCAGCCTTAGCTAAAGCTTTTGTGAAGATGACTATCTACTCTTGTGTATTCACATATTCCATCCTCACTTCTTTGTCTTGAACTAACTCTCTCAAGTAATGATACTTGATTGCAATGTGCTTTGTCTGTGTGCATCACATGGTTCTTTGATATATTTATAGCATTTTTATTATCACAATAAAGTACCACAAGTTTTAGTGATTTCCTCCTTCATACCTTTGAGTAGCCATTTGATCCATACAATTTTTATACAATTTACTACAACAACCACATATTCAACTTTAGCAATAGATTGAGATATGCAATTTTTGTTTCTTGCTAGTCTAGGTGACCAACCTCTTTGCTAAGAAAAATGATCCACAGCTTGTGCTCTTTCTGTCATCAATGTTTCCAACCCAATCAACATTAGTATAGGCTCTAAACTCAAATTTTTCATTTTTCTTATAGTATAGACCATAGTTTTATGTTCCTTTCAGATATCATATAATTCTCTTAACAACCATCAAATGATTCTCCTTAGGATTTGCAAAGAATATTACAAAAATCTCAACAGATAATGTAATCTTAGGTCTTTTGTGCACTACTTATTACAATTTTCCAATCATAGACCTATACAATATTTGATTCACATCAGCTGAAACATCATTCTTTGACAACGTTTTTCCTGCCACAATAGATGTGCTAACTAGTTTGGAATCATCTAAACCAAAAGTTTTCAATACTTCCTTCACATACTTAGATAAAGTGTTGTAAATACCATTTTTCATCTGATATATTTACGAACCAACAAAGAACTTGATCTTTCCAAACATAGACATCTCAAATTCTTTCTTCATTTCATATGCAAATTCCTTACATAAAGTATCTTGACCTCCAAATATGATATCATCAACACAAGTTTCAGCTAGTAAAATACCTTTACCTCCTTTTGTCTTTAAGTACAAATTTCCCTCATTATCAATCTTCTCAAAACTAATCTTCACATGATAATACTGAGATCTAATTGGAAAGATCATTGTTGCAAGAGATTGATAAGAAAGAGATTGTTGAAGAATATTATGTGTTTCAATCATTATTTTGTCACTAATGTCAAACTTGCTATTTGCTAGTAAAACAATTTCTTATAAGATTCAAGTACTATCACTTAGTTGATTGATGAGGAGGATTTGATCAATAAGATGTAACAAAAGCACCTAGAGGAAAAGATGAGTTATGATTATGTAATGAAGTACAAGGATCAGTTAACACAATGATGACATGATGAATTGATAATCTACTTAAGGTTATAAATGTTGGCTAAACTAAAAAGGTTTAGAAGAATAAGTTAATCAGAGTTTGTCTACCAAGCTTGATCGAGTGGGTAGTAGGTGTCGAGAAAAGTTAGTGCAAGCCAAGTAGAAAGTTAGTTGGAGACAAGTAAAAGAAAACTCTAGTGGATGCCGAGCAAGATAGTTGATGCCAAGAAAAGTTTAGTTGATGTCGAGCACCACTAAACTTTAGTTGATGCTGACTAATTTCATAGTTGATGTTGAGCAACATAATATGTGCCAAGCATTAGAAGGTTGATAATGTTGAGATTCTACATTATGTTAAAGATCAAAGATTTTCAAAATATAAGCCAACAAGTTTGTTTTCTTGAAACTTTTGAACTAGGAGGAAGATAAGGTTGATGAGCTGGTGGCACGAAATTTGATGTAAACCATTTTTGGGCAAATCCAAATGGATTCTAGGAGAAGCTTCTAGAAGAGATACAAGATATGGGGTAGATACATTGTATCCTTCCTAATTGTCCAAACCCTAAAATGGACAATGGAAAATGGAAAAGTATCTTAATTTCCTATTTATAGGAATGTCTAGTCATGAAGCAAAGAGCAAAAACAAAGAGTTGGATGTGAGAACCTAAGGGAAAAAAGGTTTTGCTTCATCAAGTGACCTAAAAGGAGACTGCATTGACATATTGAGCAAGAAGGCTTAAGGAGATCTATTCTTTAAGGGTGAACAAGATATCAAAACTACAAAGTGCAAAGGCTAGGCAAATTGAGGACTGAACAAAGATCTATAATTTGTAAGAGAAGTTGTAAATTGTATCATATCAAAGCTCTACTATTACTCTTTAACAATTGTATCAGTCTAGGATAAATCCTTTGGATTAAGGTTGACCTAACAATCATTAGTAAATCCTTTAATAGGGTGACATTCCAAGTGACTAGACTAAAGTCCTCTAACAAGGATCACTTCTAATAGGGTGATTGAAATCTCTTAACCGGGTCACGTTTAACAGTATGTATTGTAACCTTTAATAGGGTTGGCCTTTCATAGGGCATCACTTTACAAGAGTGAAACAGAGTAGTATGTTACTACTTATTTTTTCCAAATTGGGTTTCCACATTAAATTATTATGTCAAGTGTGTTGATGAATCTATTATGTTTCATACTTTACATTTCTACAAGTTGATTTGACAGTAACTTACAAGGTTTTAAAGTAATTGCATATTTATATGGATGCATGCATGAATATGAATGTTTTATGGGTTCACTAAGCTGAAAAAAGTTTTATTTGTACATCTAGACCTTGAATAACTAATTCACCCCCCTCTTAGTTATTCTAAAGAATTCCAATAGATAATTGTGAACCCTTTCATACCATGCTCTTGGAGGTTGCTTTAAACCATATAGAGCTTTGTGTAGTCTAATACCATGCTCTTGTTGTTAGCATCAACAAATTCTGCTGTTCATTTGATGTAAACCTTTTCTTCTAATATGTCATTTAGAAATATTGACTTCACATCCATTTGATAAACTTTGAAACCTTTGTATATAGAGTATGCAAATAGAGTTCTTACTCCTTCCAATCTTGCAATAGGGGAAAATGTTTCTCCATAGTCTATTCCTTCTTCTTGTGCATATCCCTTGCAAACTAATCTTACCTTATTCCTTGTGACTTCACCATTTTCATCTAGCTTATTTCTATAAACTCACTTGGTTCTAATCACATTCTTGTCCTTTGGTTTGGGAACTATAGTCCATGTCTCATTCTTCTTAAGCTACTCAATCTCTATTTGCATGAATTTACTCTAGTCCTCATTTTCTAAGGCATCTTTCACTATCCTAGGCTCATGCATTCTCAACAAATATGTATCACTTCTCAACGTGTTTCTTTTCATTCATCTAGCATCTTTATCTCCAATAATTTGTTCCACAGGGTGATGTCTCTTGACATACTTTGACAATCTTTGTTCTTCTCTTCTTTTCTCATTAGGTCTATCAACTTCAGAATCACTATGTACTTCTCTATTAGGTAATTCAACATCTCTTTCATGTACACTTATCTTAGAATCAAAATGTGCCTTAGCTTCTATCTGCAACTTGGTTCCTAACTATCACTCGATTCTTGAATGCAACTCGATATTCATTGTATGTGACTTGGAATTCACTAAAACTTGTTGTTGATTTGCAACTTGATTTACAATATCTTCATCAACAAACATACCTTCATAAAAGTATACATATGATTTATACTCCTTAGGTTCCTTCATAGGTTCAATTTCGTGTACCTCTTTATATTCATCAAACTTCACATTTTTACTTTCCACAACTTTTTTAGTGTTAGTATAGAAACACTTATAATATTTAATTCTTGTGAAATATCCAAGGAATATATATAAGAGATATCTTTTCAGCTGTGAAATGTTTTAGGCTATCTTTTTGTTTTGTAGAGAACTATATTTATAATGGTATTATTATTTTGACTGTATCATAAAATGTTCTCTTTTATTGAGTTATTTGTGAGAATTGAAAAGCTAATTGGTTTTTACATAGTACATTGGCAATATAGCATATTGCAGAAAACGTGATTTAAACTGATGAGGAACAGAATTGAAGTGACTCAGTTGTTTATTGTTTTTATCTGTAAAAACATGTTTCTTTTCTGTTGCTTTTTAAAGTTTAATTCATCACACCATTGAATAACAGTGAGAAGAGTAAGCATGAAAGTAAACAAGGGACATAATCCTGCTCTACCACAAGGGGGAAATATTCCTCCAACGCTTATAGCTAAAGGCTAAAGGAAAAAGAATGGGTAAATTTACATTTTCTCTACTGTTTTTAAATTTTTTTTCTCTTTTATCAGTAACTGGATTATATAATTTTCCTGTTTTTGTCTATTTTGAATTGGGACTTAACTGGATTTTTCCATTTTCAGTGAGTTCTGTAGTATCTGGTTGTCTTCTATCATGTCAGATATTTTATTTTCATAGTATTTGATTGTCTTTTATTTTGTCAGATATTAATAAAACATGATTAGCCTGTGAAAGTGTTATTATTATATTCCTTTCCATGGTGTATCCCTGAATCATTAATCATAAGCAATAGACTTGTTAAATAAACTGCTATACATAGAATTTTAAAACGATTAAACCAACTTTCTCCCCTATTTATAATATAACAACTCAAAGCCTATTGAAAGTTATTTTTTCATTGTTGTCATGTTTATAGGACATCCTCTAAAAGTTAAGCCAGCAATAGTAGAAGCTGTTAACATAGAGAATAACAGTATTGGAGTTCAATAGGAAAAACCTGAAGATAAAAGAAGGTTGACATCAAAAGTGGATGTGAAGGAACCGGTTTCAAATAAGAAGGTCATGAATTCAAGGGTAATGGCAATTCTTTCATGTGCAAAGGCAATGGCCGATTTAAGAGAAGCATGGATTTCTCAAGAAATGCAACTGAGAGAAGCATGGATTCCTCAAGAAATGCAGTTAACAAAAACTTGGGTTCCTCTTGAAATGCCATTTGATGAGCTTCTTTACCTTTTTGAAGATAATAATACATGGTAGATAGGTTTATAGAACACTTTCTTTGAATTCAGCTATCATTTGGTACATAGGTTTACACAACAGTGCAACGCTTGTTTTGAATTTAGCTGTCATTTGGTAGATAGGTTTACACAACAGTGCAACGCTTGTTTTGAATTCAGCTATCATTTGGTCGATAGGTTTACACAACAGTCCAACACTTGTTTTGAATTCAGCTATTATTTGTATAGCTTGTTTCTGACTTTTACAAATTTTATATTTTTCTTCTTTGAAATAAGCTATGTTCAATTTCAAACAAAATAATATTTTAAGTTCTATTTTAGAATCTTCTACAAATTTAAATTTTGAATTGTCTTTTTTAGGGGCAGTGTGTATTAGAAGTTCATATTTAATGTTGAACTGTTGCAAGTATTTCTAGTGTTCATACTGATTATATTAAAAAAAATTGCTGAAGTTTTGTATGTATTGCTAGAATTCATACTGATTAGTATGGAAACTATGGGCTCTTTTCATCTGTGTTGAGATTTATAAATATGTAGCTTCTTAGAATATTTGATGACTAATAGGCTGGAAATCTTTAAGGAGATTTTGTGTGTCAAGTATTCTCTAGAATTCTCTTTTGTTGTCTTTATTGCTTAAGAGAATTGGCTCTAAGTACTATATTGTAATTTTTGTAGTTGAAAATATATCCGAGTCTGGATTTTAGAGTGTAAGTTTTTTTCAAAAAGAGTTTTCCTAGGTATATCTAGTGTTGTAGTTTAATTTTCTTAAATCTGATTTTGTACGTGTTTATCTAGTTTATAGTAGTTTCACTATTTATAAGAAATTTTGGCATCATCCTTCCTATTAAATCCTTGTAAATGAGTTATTCTTAAGAAATAAGTTGTAATCTTTAAGGATGGAGGAAGGAGGGTCCATTCCGAATCACTTGAATGCATTTAATATGCTAGTTACCCAATCAAATTCTATCAGTGACAAGATTTATGATCAAGATAAATGTATGCTTTTGTTATGATTTTTTTCAGATGTGTGGGATCATCTTGTTATGGCATTTGGAAGCACAAAAGCTACTTTCAAATTGGAGGATGTTATCAGTTCATTTTTATTTGAAGATATGCCAAGGAAATATTTTGAGATGCCTAAGAAGGCCTAGTTTCTCATGGTAGAATAATGGAGAAAATAAATAAGAAGGACAAGAAGGGTAAATCCAAGTTTCCAAGGAGATATAAATCTCTTGATTGAGATCCCAAAGAAATTTTTTGGAATGATGGAAAACTTGGTCATATCTAAAAAGAGTGCAAAGATAAGTAAAAGAAAGGTAAAAAGATTTCTGTAGTTCTAACTCTCAGTATGAAGAAGATGCAATTGTCATAGCCTTGGAAACTCATGCATTAGAAGTTGTGGTTGATACATTAAAGTGCTTCTTTCCACATGACCTCCCACAAAGATTGGTTTTCAAAATATGAAGAGTTTAATGTTGGGAATGTGTGTGGGGTTATAACTCACCTAAATTATTTTAATTATTGACAACTCAATATCATATTCCATAATGGTAGAGTGAAGGAGATTTATGGTATACTACATATCCTTGGTTTTCCATGAAAACTTACATTCAATCAACAAGCTTGTCAATGGGAATTTTCAAGTTATTTTATCAAGTTGTGGATACAAGATGATAAGAGGTTCTATGGTACTTTCTAAGGGTGTTCATATTGGAACCTTGTATAGGATAAATGCATGCACAGTTTACTACAATAAGACTTCTAGGTCTAAGAAATGAGATTTGGGTTCTTCATCCCCATTATCTGATTAAGAAAAGAAGAAGATTTTTGTTTCTACATATGATGTTCATATTTTTTGGGTATCCTAGGGTACAAATGAATTGGAGATAAAACTCCCATTTGATAAGATAATTTTATTTTTAGCTGACATTTTGTAGAGGAATATTTCATAACATTTTCATAGGTTAGATATGAAAAGCACATCCAACAAAATAGAGAGTGATAAACTTATTGGCATCAATTTTGAGTTGTGCAAACTCAAAATGAAGAGCATACTTATTGTTGTAGATGTATGGGTTATGTTTTTTTCGACAAAACCTCAAGTTGCATAGTAGGATGAGTGGGATAAAATGGATTGAAAAGACAAGGGTAAGATAAGACTATATTTGGTTAATATAGTTTTTTTAATGGAGAGGAGAAGATTGTAGTTGATCTCTAGAGGAAGCTTGGTAATACATAGCAAAGGAAATCCTTGGATGTATATGAGTTATTCTTGAGAAATACATTGTATTCTCTAAGGATAAAAGAATGAGGATCCATTCTAAATCACTTGAATGCACATTTAATATGCTAGTTACTGAATTAAATTCTATCAGTGTCAAGATTTATGGTCAAGATAAATGTATGTTTTTATTATGTTTTTTCCTTTTTCAGATGTGTAGGATCACTTTGTTATGGAATTTGGAAGCATAAAAACTACTTTCAAATTGGAGGATGCCATTAGTTCATTATTATTTGATGACATGTGAAGGAATATTTTGAGATGGCTAAGAACGCCTCATTCTCATGGTCGAATAATGGAAAAAATAAATAAGGACAAGAAGGGAAAATCCAAGTGTTCAAGGAGAACTCAATCTCTTGGTTAAAATCCCAAGGAAAAATGTTGGAATGATGGAAAACATGGTCATATCTAAAAAGAGCGGAAAGATACATAAAAGAAAGGTAAAAATATTTCTCTAGTTCTAACTCTCAATATGAAGAAGATGCAATTGGCACAACCTTGGAAACTTATGCATTAGAAGTTGTGGTTAAAACACTCAAGTTCTTTTTTCCACATGAACTCCTACAAAGATTGGTTTTCAAAATATGAATTTTAACAATGGGAATGTGTGTGGGGGTTAGAACTCAACTAAATTATTTTGATCATTGACAAATGAAGCATTTGAGCAATACAGAATACAAATCCGAAAAGCCTGAAGAATACTTGAATGTAAAAATTTGTCATAGAGAAGAAAAATACAAGAAGAGGCAAGGTTTTGCTCTAAAAATATGCAAATTGTATTCTTAGAAATAAATGCTTAGATTATAGATAATTACAAACGATCTATCCTTATAGAAGGAGATCAAAACCTGAAAAGGGGTAACCTAAAAGGTAAGAGTTGTTTAATAATTACTAATTAATTATTAAATGTGAATGCAAAAGTGCATAAAGTGAAATCTTAAGAAGGAAGAAAAGGTAATTTAATAAATTAAATTAAATTCACCTTTTTCTCTAACACTCCAATTAAGTTGAGCAAAAATGTAGCTACAAACAATGCAAGGAAACTACAATGTTGAAAGCAAAATTGGGTCCCAGCAACAAGGCTTGATGAGGTAACCAATCACAACCAAATCTCTATGGAATGAAGAAATAGAGAAAATCTAGTGGAAAAAAATCTACTCCGAAAAGAGATAGAAAAAGGATGCACAAATGAAACATCCCAAGAGAATCTCTCAAGACCATAAGTACAATGATAACCTCCATGATAGAAGCTTGAGACTCCATAGCCCCACTAAAATGACAAAACTCTTATGTTGATGAACATACCAATGTGGCTCTAATATGAAGGAAACAAAGGTAGTGGACAAGGATGATAATACCCATGTATGTAAGGTGCAACTAGAAGTCCTAGCTGATGCTCAAATGAGAAAGCATGAGAATCGTGAAATAGAATCTCAAATGAAGGTGAGATAACAGGTGTGTTGAATCTATCATCTGAGAGGAGATGTGTGTCCTTTGATATATCCTAAAAAATTGCAATAGGTGGCTCAATGATCAAAGCTACAATAGTAGGCAATGTTGAAGACTAATCTTGTGCAAGAGATGGAATCTAAATAGGAGGTGGAGGTGTAGAAGTCACAACACTGGTCTCAGAAACAACACATAAGTTCAAGCAAACTGACTTCACCTCAGTAGGCTCTTGTGAATAAAAAAGAGTAAGTCTCTAACAGTGGAGATGGTGGAATAAAATGTGAGAAGGAATATAGGCGGGAAGCATGACCAATAGTCCTTGTAGAAATAATATTATCTGTCTCACTATCTTTGATGTGTACTGAATCTTGTGCAAACTCATTTGTCTTCCCTATCCCACTATGTGTAATCTGATAAATAGAGAGAAGTTTAGAGGACAAATATGGAACATAAATTACATCATGAAATATACTATCATCAATATCAATAGATCCTTTCCCACATATAGTCATAATAGTGTTGTTCCCCATCAAAATGTGTGGAGTAGGAGAAGCCTCAAAATAAGTGAACAAATCTTGAGGAGATGCCATATGGTGTGAAGCACCTGAATCCAATAACCATCTAGAAGAATGAGTAATAGTAGTTGCACATAGTGCATGACCATTTCCTATATATTTACCATCTGACTGAAATGATGATGATGAAGAAAGTCTATGAGAAGTAGAAGGAATATCAATGTTTCTCTTCTGAAGTAGAGCTGTCATCTAAAACTTCTTTGACATAGCCATCTAATTTCTTCATAGAAATGTGACTCATCATGATTAGGATTATTACAACAAGCATAATTTGTTCTTTCTGGTTTTGATTTTACCCCCTTAGGAGGAGGTGGCCCTCATGAACTGTGAGTGCTAGAATCAATCTAAGACTTTGTAGAATGATAAATTTTGTGTCTCCTCCTTCGTCCTTGAAGATGGTGGAGTTGCCAATGCATAAGTTTGTGAGCCTATGAGAGAATCCAACTAAGAGAGCTTCACTTTCTCTAGAGTCAAATGATCATAAAAGACCTCAAAGGAAGGCACAATAAATCTATTATCCAAAGAATCTTTGGTGGAATGGAAGGTAGAAGCAAAAATATGAAATTTTTTATGAAGCTTAGAAAGAATCAGGTAGATACACTTAGTGTCATTCTTGGTTTTCCCACAAATTTGCAATAAAGATCATTGTTCTTTGAATTTCATCAAGAAGTCCTTAGTGGAAGGAAAAGAATCTAGTATAAGAGAGGTAAGATCTACCTCGATCTGAAGTGCCCTAAACTCATTCATTATTCCAAATAAGCTTTCAAGATTAGTTCACATAGCTAGAGGGGTATTGTACCCATCAATATGAAATTGTAGACTGTCGAAGACTTGTAAAGAAATCAATCCTATTGCCTCATCCATCTCATTCCTATGCTGCATGACCTAAAAAGGCCTCTATAGAATTGGTTACATGACATCTAAGCAAGACCACAACCCTTTGTACCAAACAAGCTGAGTCATCAAGGTCTTCCAAGTGTGATAGTTATGAGGGGTCAAAAGTTCTAAACAAAAAGATGTCTCATCCATTGTTTTAGAAGGAGTTGAATTATTTTTTAATGTAGTTCTCATTTACATAAGTAAATAACATATTTACAATATGACAAAAAACCCCCCAGAATGCAAAAAAATGAACCCTAATTACTAGAAGGAATATGTAAATGAGAGAAGAGAAAAAATATTTAGAAATGAATAAAAAATGCCTAGTACAAAATACTATTGAAATGATAGAGAATTTGGAAAGTTCTTGAGAAGAGGTTTCTGACATTTTTTGGATAAAAAAATAGAGCTATAACAAAGAAGTTATGCCCCAGGAAGATAGAAGTCATCAACAAAACTCAAGTGGAAAAATAGGTACAAAACTAGAAAAAATTCCTTAAAATACTTGATCTATCATCTCCATCTTGAAACCATCTTTTTGGCACTTCTTTCAAATCAAAATAAGACCTTTGTATTCTCAAAATATTGCAAAAAAATGAACAAGGCCCCAAGAAGCACATAATTTGTTTATTTAAAAAAAACTTGTCATAGGAGGAGTGGTGAGTAGCTAAGCCACAACAATGGTGGTGGACAAGAGGCACTGTTGGCAATGATGGCCAATTGAGCGGTGGCAGTCAACATGATTGCTATCAGTTACTGCTGATATAAGATTGTGTTGAAGTGAAGAACCTATAATGAAAAAATTATTATTTTGTCAATGATGTCAAACCTACTACCTGTTAGTGAGACAATTGTTTTTTTGGTCTGAAATCTATCATTTAGTTGATTGATGAAGAGGATTTGAAAAGAGGAGATAACAATAACACCTAGAGAAAGATTGAGTTATTTGGTATGTAAAAGAAGCACTAAGACCAAGTAAGACATTGATACTATAGTGTATTGTTTATCTACTTAAAAAATAAAATGAAATATTGCTCAAGTTAAGACTGGAAGAAGATCAAGTAAGAAAAGTTTCTGCCAAGCCTTGCCAAGTAGTCAGTGCAAGCCAAGCAGAAATTAGTAGAAGTCAAGTGAAAATCAAGAAGTGTTGACCAAAGATGAAAAATAGTGTAAGCTAAGTGATTGGTAGCATATGCAGAGTAAATTTTAGTTGGTGCCACACATTATTAAACTTTAGTGTTTGTCGAGTGTACTAGTGTTGGCCAAGTGAAAGAATAGATGTCAAGTGACAACATATTGATGCCGAGTGCTAGTTATTGTGTTTCAAATCAAAGATTTGATGAATCTAAATTGACTAATTTTTTTTCTAGAATTATGTGAAGCATGTGGAAGATTACTATGATGAGTTGGTGGCACAAAATTGAAAATAAACCATTATGAGGAAAATTCAAAGAAGATTGTAGAAGAAGTTTCTAGAGGAATCAAATGGAAAACTAGGTAGATTCATTGTATCCTACGTAATACTACCTAACCCTAAAATGGATGATTGTGGTTAACCGACAAAAGATCTAAATTCTCTATTTATACAGATAAATGGTCAGAAGAAAAGGTTGTCATATGCAAGAACCTAAGGAAGATAAAGAGTCTTGGGTATTGCTTCATTCAGTGGTCAAATAGACGTGACTACAATTAGCATGCAAAGCAAGAAGGCTTAAGAGTATGAGTACTTGAAGGGTAAACAAGTGATCAAAGTTGAAGTGTGAAAATTCCAAGAAGAATGGAGGAAATAAAACAAAGATCTGTAATCTACAAGTGAGTTGTAATTTTTTATCAGATCAAGCTTTACTATTACTTTCTAATCATTGTATTAGTTTAGGGTAAATCTTTTGGATTAAAGTTGACCTAATAGTCATTTGTAAATACTTTAATTAGGTGAAATTCTAATGGAATGGTCTAAAGTCCTCTAAAAAGGCTCACTCTTAACAAGGTGATTTAAATCTTTTAACTAGGTCACATTTAACAGTGTGTATTGTAACCTTAAACAAGGTTGTCTTTCAAAGGGCATCATTATAGAAGAGTGAGAATTAATAACATTTTCCTAGTTGTTTTTCCCAAATTGGGTTTCCACGTAAAATCCTTGTGTCAAATGTGTTATTGAATCTATTATGTTTCATGTTTACATTTTTGCAAAGTTGTTTTGACCTAGGACAATAACCTACGAAGTTTATGTATTGTATGATCTAATGGATACATGCATGATAAGGTTTTATGGATATGGGTTTACTAAGCATTGAAAAGTTTTATTTGTACATCTAGACCTTGGATAACTAATTCAACCCCATCCTAGTTATTCTAAATAATTCCAATAATTTTTATTAGACTGCCATAATGCTTAAGAGGACTAGTTTGAAGGTACTAGAAGTAAAAGATCAGGATGTCTAAAAGAGAGGTACCCAAGCTCAACAAGGAGAACTTCCCTTCATGGAAAAGTATATTGAAGCTACATCTAGGAGACCTTGGAGACCATGCACAATCTACCATCACCACTGAGTATGTTGACCCCGCTGGAGCCCAAACTATCAAGGATCTGAAAAAGAGTAAACAACATAATCAGGAAATGTTAGAGACTGCATCTTCCCTAAGCTGCACTGAGTTTGATAACATCAAGGAATGTGATACTACTAAGAATATGTGGGATTCTATAGAAAAGATATATGGAGGAGACAAAAATGTACTAAGAGCCAAATCTAAATGTCTCAGAGGTAAGTTTGATGATACGAGAATGCAAGAAGGAAAGAATATAGTTCAATATTGTGCCGGAGTAAAATAAGTAGTAAATGTTATTAGAGGAGAAAATGGTAAGATTGAAGATGAGATTATGATCAAAAAAGTATTGAGAAGAAGAACAACAAGATGTCTAGAGAAGAAGAACAATAGAGGTGGGGATAAATACATAAGTAGAAGAGATGAGGACAACAAAGATTATAAAGAAAAAGGGAAAAAGTCTTGCTACATTGTTGAAGAGGAAACCAAAGATGGATTTGATGACCATGATGATGAAGTGGAGTATGTTGTAATAAAGCATGATTCTAATGGGGATGAGGCAACTGCACTAGTATCTTATGTGAGCAAGAGTGGCAGATGTATCATTAATAGTGGGTGTTCACATCACATGATTGGAGATAAAAGTAACTTCATTATCCTTGTTTATTATGATGGAAATAGTGTAAGGTTTGGTAATAATGCACCCTATCTGATAAAAGAAAAAACATCTATCAAACTCACAGAAAAGATCATGTGTGACAATTCTTATTATGTAGGACTTAGCTATAATTTTTTGAGTGTGTCACAACTGAATAGTTCAGGTTGCAAAGTTGATTTTGAGAAAAAGATAGCAAAAATCTATGACATTGATGGGAAACTAATTGGGAAAGGTAATTAGACTAGAGGTAATCTATTTTATCTTGATATAAATGATTCTACTTGTCTTGTTGTAGAATTTGATGATGTGTTTTTATGGCACAAGAGGTTATGGCATGTTAACTTTGATAACTTAGTTAGTATTAGTAGCATAAAAAGAGTCAGAGGTTTTTTTAAACTAAGCAAACCTAACAATATGATATGAAAAAAATGTCAGTTAGGCAAAATGACAAAATCGAGTTATAAAAATAAGACTCACACCTCTAAAGAAATTTTGGAGATTTTTCATACTAACTTGTGTGGAACAATTGATGTGCAATGTTACAAAGATGACAATTACATTATCCTATTTGTTGATGATTATTCTAGGATGATATAGTTATGTTTCTAAAAAAAAAAATTGATCCTTTCCAAATGTTTAAGTGGTACTTAGCTAGAGTTAAAAAGGAGAGGAAAAAAAGCTTGAAATGTCTAAGGTCTGACAGTGGTGGAGAATTTATTCAAATGACTTTGAGATGTTCGATAATGATAGAGGAATAAAAAGATAAACTTTTGCACCTAGAACCCCTCCACAAAATGTAATTTCTTAAAGGTATAACTAATCTATAATGGACTATGCAAGGACACTAATGGTGAAGAAGAATGTTTTTTTGAAATAATGGAGAGAGGTTGGAAGTGCAGTTGTCTATACCATGAACCATGTGCAAGTCAAGAAAGGTACTCATTTGACACCTTTTGAATTATAGCATGGATACTCACCCAATGTAAAATACTTTAAGGTATTTGGAAGCAAGTGGTACATTCTTAAGGATTTTAGGAATGGAAAAATAGATGCTAAAAGTGAAGAAGGTATATTCCTAAACAACACCAGATCTATTTTGTCAAACCCTCGTTCTCCTTTTTCTCCAAATACTGAACAAGCTACAACAGATTTGGCTTTGATACCTTGAAGGATTTGAGCAAAATGCAATACAAATCCACAAAGCTTGAACAATACCTGCATGTAAAAATCTATCACAGTGAAGAAAAAGTCAAGAAAAGGCAAGGGTTTTCTTTGAAAATATGTAAATTGTATTCTAAGAAATGAAAAAGATCAGAGATAAGTACAAACAATCTATCCTTGTAGAAGGAGACCTAAACCCGAATGAAGGGTAACCTAAAAGGTAAAAGCCATTTAATAATTACTAATTAATTATTAAATGTGAATACAAAAGTGCATAAAGTGAAATCTTAGGAAGGGAGAAAAGGTAATTTAATAAATAAACCTTTTTCTCTAACAACAAATCAATGTCATATTTCATGATGGTAGAGTAAAGGGGATTGATGATGTAATAAATATCCTTGGTTTGGCATGAAATTTGCATTCAATCAAGAATCTTGTTGATGGGCACTTGTAAGTAATTTTATCAACTGGTGGATACAAGATGATAAGAGGTTCTATAGCACTTTCTAAGGGTCATCATATTAGAACCTTGTATCAAATAAATGCATGCATGATTTACTACAATAACACTTCTAAGTCTAAGAAAATGGATTTGGGTTTTTCATCCCCATTATCACATTAAGAAAAGAAGAAGATTATTATTTCTACATATGACATTCATATGTTTTGGGTATCCAAGGGTACAAATTCTTTGGAGATAAAACTCTCATTTGATAAGATAATTCTATTTTCAGTTGAAGTTTTGTAGAGGAATATTTCATACCCTTGTTGAAGATTAGATATGAAAAGGACATCCAAAAAATAGAGACGGACAAATTTAATTGCATCAATTTTGAGTTGTGAAAATCCAAAATGAATGGAATGTTTGTAACTTTTTAGATTTATGGGTTGTGATTTTTTTGACAAAACCTCAAGCTACACATTAGGATGAGTGGGATAAAATGGATTGAAAAGACAAGGGTCAGATAAGACTTTGTTTGGTTGACATTGTATTTTTTAATAGAGAAATGAAGATTGTAGTTGATCTCTAGAGGAAGCTTGGTGATATTTATCAAGGGAAATCCTTGATAAATGAGTTATTCTTGAGAAATAAATTGTATTATATAATGATGGACGAATGAGGGTTTGTTCCAAATCATGTGAATGTTGGTATTCTTTATAATAACTGAAAAGTGGGGGCAGTGGGTGAATTAGTTATCCAAGGTCCAGATGTACAAATAATTTTTTTTTAATGCTTAGTAGACCTATATCCATAAAATCTTGTTATGCATGCATCCATTAGATCATACAATACTTAAAATTTGTAGGTTATTGCCCTAGGTCAAAACAACATTGTAGAATCTACCCACTTTTCAATTTGGTTCCTCTAGAAAATTCTTCTTCAATCCTCCTTGAATTCGCCTCAAAATAGTTTACCTTAAATTAAGCACCACCAACTTATCATAGTTATCTTCCACATGCTTCACACAATTCAAGGAAATAAAATAGTTGGCTCAAATTCAGCAAATCTTTAATTTAACATATTTACTAGTCCTCATCATCAATATGTTGTCACTTGGCTTCAATACTATTCTTCCACTCAGCCAACACTAGTTCACTCAATGAACACTAAAGTTTACTGATGGTTGGGATCAACTAAAATTTATTTGGCATATACTGACAATCACTCAACTTGCACTATTTTTCATCTTTTCTCAACACCTCTTGTTTTTCATTTGGCTTCCACTAATTTCTACTTAGCTTTCATTGACTACTTGGTAGACACTTTTCATACTTGATCTTCTTCCAATCTTAACTTAAGTAATATTTTATTTCAAACTTTGACTAGATAAACAATACACTATAATACCAATGTCTTACTTGGTCTTAGTGCTTCTTTTACATACCAAATAACTCAAACTTTCTCTAGGTGCCATTGTTATCTCCTCTTCATCAATCAACTAAATGATAGCTTTTAGACCAAAAAATAGTTGTCTCACCAGTAGGTAGCAAGTTTGACATCATTGGAAAAATAATAATTTTTCCATTATAGGTTCTTCAGTTCAAAACAATCTTACATCAACAATCTCTCTCTTTGGCATTGATGGAAAACCAATACCAACAACAATACTAAAAGGAAAACAAATCTTTGAAATTTCTCCCTTTATCAGTGTAGTATATGTCCTTCCTCTATGTAGGGTAATGTGAACTTTTTCAAGTTCTTTTACTGCTTATTGTATTATCATTCCCTCTTTCTAATATATTCAGGTATCTATCTCTCCTTGATATGTTCTTATATCTCCCTTGGTACTTTCTCTCTCTTACTAGGTAGATGTATATTTCTTTTCCCTTTAGTAAACATCAGGTACACTATCTTCCTCTTTGACAAAAATTCCAAAGACTTGTCATCCCTATATGCAGAAATAATCAATTCTAGATTCTCTCTCTATCACCTTTCATGTAACTATAGATCTTCTAATTTAGTTCCTTCATTACTTTAGGCAACTCCTAAAGTAATATCTATTGCATCAAGTTTTAAGATACAACATTCAACTTAGTTAATGCAAGGTACTACTCATGCTTCTTAAGTAGCTTTGGATAGGGGTATCACCCCTAGTTTACCTCTAGCATTCTCATGAGCATCCTTAGCTAAAGCTTTTGTGAAGATGACTATCTACTCTTGTGTATTCACATATTTCATCCTCACTTCTTTGTCTTGAACTAACTCTCTCAAGTAATGATACTTGATTGCAATGTGCTTTGTCTGTGTGCATCACATGGTTCTATGATATATTTATAGCATTTTTATTATCACAATAAAGTAGCACAAGTTTTAGTGATTTCCTCCTTCATACCTTTGAGTAGCCATTTGATCCATACAATTTGTATAAAATTTACTACAGAAACCACATATTCAACTTTAGCAATAGATTGAGATATGCAATTTTTGTTTCTTGCTAGTCTAGGTGACCAAGCTCTTTCCTAAGAAAAATGATCCACAGCTTGTGCTCTTTCTGTCATCAATGTTTCCAACCCAATCAACATTAGTATAGGCTCTAAACTCAAAATTTTCACTTTTCCTATAGTATAGACCATAGTTTTATGTCCTTTCAAATATCTTATAATTCTCTTAACAACCATCAAATGATTCTCCTTAGGATTTGCAAAGAATATTACAAAAATCCCAACAGATAATGTAATCTTAGGTCTTTTGTGCACTACTTATTACAATTTTCCAATCATAGACCTATACAATATTTTATTCACGTCAGCTGAATCATCATTCTTTGACAAGGTTTTTCCTATCACAATAGATGTGCTAACTAGTTTGGAATCATCCAAACCAAAAGTTTTCAATACTTCCTTCACATACTTAGATAAATTTTTGTAAATACCATTTTTCATCTAATATATTTGTGAACCAACAAAGAACTTGATCTTTCCAAACATAGACATCTCAAATTCTTTCTTCATTTCATATGCAAATTCTTTACATAAAGTATCTTGACCTCCAAATATGATATCATCATCACAAGTTTCAGCTAGTAAAATACCTTTACCTCCTTTTGTCTTTAAGTACAAATTTCCCTCATTATCAGTCTTCTCAAAACCAATCTTCACAAGATAATACTGAGATCTAATTGGGAAGATCATTGTTGCAAGAGATTGATAAGAAAGAGATTGTTGAAGAATATTATGTGTTTCAATCATTATTTTGTCACTAATGTCAAACTTGCTATTTGCTAGTAAAAAAATTTCTTATAAGATTCAAGTACTACCACTTAGTTGATTGATGAGGAGGATTTGATCAATAAGATGTAACAAAAGCACCTAGAGGAAAAGATGAGTTATGATTATGTAATGAAGTACAAGGATCAGTTAAGACAGTGATGACATGATGAATTGATAATCTACTTAAGGTTATAAATGTTGGCTAAACTAAGAAGATTTAGAAGAATAAGTTAAACAAAGTTTGTCTACCAAGCTTGATCGAGTGGGTAGTAGGTGTCGAGAAAAGTTAGTGCAAGCCAAGTAGAAAGTTAGTTGGAGCCAAGTAAAAGAAAATTCTAGTGGATGCCAAGCAAGATAGTTAATGCCAAGCAAAGTTTAGTTGATGTCGAGCACCAGTAAACTTTAGTTGATGCTGACTAATTTCACAGTTGATGTTGAGCAACATAATATGTGCCAAGCATTAGAAGGTTGATAATGTTGAAATTTTGGATTACGTTAAAGATCAAAGATTTTCAAAATATAACCCAACAAGTTTGTTTTCTTGAAACTTTTGAACCAGGAGGAAGATAAGGTTGATGAGCTGGTGGCACAAAATTTGATGTAAACCATTTTTTGGCAAATCCAAATGGATTCTAGGAGAAGCTTCTAGAAGAGATACAAGATATAGGGTAGATACATTGTATCCTTCCTAATTGTCTAAACCCTAAAATGGACAATGGAAAATGGAAAAGTATCTTAATTTCCTATTTATAGGAATGTCTAGTCATGAAGCAAAGAGAGAAAACAAAGAGTTGGATGTGAGAACCTAAGGGAGAAAATGTTTTGCTTCATCAAGTGACCTAAAAGGAGACTGCATTGACATATTGAGCAAGAAGGCTTAAGGGGATCTATTCTTGAAGGGTGAACAAGCTATCAAAACTACAAAGTGCAAAGGCCAGGCAAATTAAGGACTGAACAAAGATCTATAATTTGTAAGAGAAGTTGTAAATTGTATCATATCAAAGCTCTACTATTACTCTTTAACAATTGTATCAGTCTAGGATAAATACTTTGGATTAAGGTTGACCTAACAATCATTAGTAAATCCTTTAATAGGGTGACATTCCAAGTGAATGGCCTAAAGTCCTCTAACAAGGCTCACTTCTAATAGGGTGATTGAAATCTCTTAACCGGGTCACATTTAACAGTATGTATTGTAACCTTTAATAGGGTTGGCCTTTCATAGGGCATCACTTTAGAAGAGTGAAAGGGAGTAGTATGTTACTAGTTTTTTTTCCCAAATTGGGTTTCCACATTAAATTATTAATTCAAGTGTGTTGATGAATCTATTATGTTTCATACTTTACATTTCTACAAGTTGATTTGACAGTAACCTACAAGGTTTTAAAGTAACTGGATATTTATATGGATGCATGCATGAATATGAATTTTTTATGGGTTCACTAAGCTAAGAAAAGTTTTATTTGTACATCTAGTTCTTGAATAACTGATTCACCCCCCTCTTAGTTATTCTAAAGAATTCCAATAGATAATTGTGAACCCTTTCATACCATGCTCTTGGAGCTTGCTTTAAACCATATAGATCTTTGTGTAGTCTAATACCATGTTCTTGTTGTTAGCATCAACAAATTCTTCTGTTCATTTGATGTAAACCTTTTCTTCTAATATGTCATTTAGAAATATTGACTTCACATCCATTTGATAAACTTTGAAACCTTTGTATGTAGAGTATGCAAATAGAGTTCTTACTCCTTCCAATCTTGCAATAGGGGAAAATATTTCTCCATAGTCTATTCCTTCTTCTTGTGCATAGCCCTTGCAAACTAATCTTACCTTATTCCTTGTGACTTCCTAGCTTGTTTCTATAAACCCACTTGGTTCTAATCACATTCTTGTCCTTTGGTTTGGGAACTATAGTCCATGTCTCATTCTTCTTAAGCTACTCAATCTCTATTTGCATGAATTAACTCTAGTCCTCATTTTCTAAGGCATCTTTCACTATCCTAGGCTCATGCATTCTCAACAAATATGTATCACTTCTCAACATGTTTCTTTTCATTCATCTAGCATCTTTATCTCCATTAATTTGTTCAGCAAGGTGATGTCTCTTGACATACTTTGACAATCTTGGTTCTTCTCTTCTTTCCTCATTAGGTCTATCAACTTCAAAATCAGTATGTACTTCTCTATTAGGTAATTCAACATCTCTTTCATGTACACTTATCTTAGAATCAAAATGTGCCTTAGCTTCTATCTGCAACTTGGTTCCTAACTATCACTCGATTCTTGAATGCAACTCGATATTCATTGTATGTGACTTGGCATTCACTAAAACTTGTTGTTGATTTGCAACTTGATTTACAATATCTTCATGAACAAACATACCTTCATAAAATTATACATATTATGTATACTTCTTAGGTTCCTTCATAGGTTCAGTTTCATATACCTCTTTATATTCATCAAACTTCACATTTTTACTTTCCACAACTTTTTTAGTGTTAGTATATAAACACTTATAATATTTAACTCTTGTGGAATATCCAAGGAATATTCCTCCTTAACTTTTAACATCTAATTTTATATTTCTAAAATCCATAAGAATGTACCACTTGCTTCCAAATACCTTAAAATATTTTACATTGGGTGAGTATCCATACTATAATTCTAAAGGTGTTGAATGAGTACCTTTCTTGACTTGCACATAGTTCAAGGTATAGGTAGTTGTACTTATAACCTCTCTCAAATATTTCAAAGAAACATTATTCTCCATCATGAGTGTCCTAGCACAATCCATTACAAATCTATTCTTCCTTTCAACAATTCCATTTTGTGGAGGGGTCCTAGGTACAAATGTCTATCTTTTGATTCCTCTGTCATTACAGAACATCTCAAACTCATTTGATTTAAATTCTCCACCTCTATTAGATCTCAAACATTTCAAAATTTTTCTTATCTCCTTTTCAACTCTAGCTAAGTACCACTTAAGAATTTGCAAAGCATCAGATTTCTATTTCTAAAACATAACTATCATCATCCTAGAGTAATCATCAACAAATTGGATAATATACATGTCACCCTTGTAACTTTGCAAATCAATTGTTCCACACAAGTTAGTTTGAATAATCTCAAGAATTTATTTAGAGGTGTGAGTCTAACTTTTAAAACTATATTTTATCATCTTTCCTAACTGACATTGTCTGCAAATTATATTATCAGGTTTCTTCAATTTAGGAAAACCTCTGACTCTTTTCATGTTATTGATACTAACTAACTTATCAAAGTTAACATGATATAACCTCTTGTTCCATAACCATACATCATCAAATTCTATAACAAGACAAGTAGCATCACTCATATCAAAATAAAATAGATTACCTCTAGTCTAATCACCTTTCCCAATTAGTTTCCCATCAGTTTCATAGATATTTTCTATCTTGTTCTCAAACTCAACTTTGAAACCTAAACTATTTAGTTGTGACACACTCATCAAATTATCAGATAGGGTGCATCATTACCAAACCTTACACTTTTTCCATCATAATAATTTAGGGTAAAGAATTTACTTTTATCTCTAGTCATGTGAGTGAACACCCATGATCAATGATCCATCTATCACTCTTGTTCACATAAGATACTAGTGCAGTTGCCTCATCCTCATCAGAATCATCCTTCATTGAAATATACACCACTTCATCATCATGATCATCAGATCCATCTTTGGTTTCCTCTTCTACAATGTAGCAAGACTTCTTTCCTTTATCTTTGTAATCTTTGTTTTCCTCATCTCATATATATTTTTATTTGTCTCCACTTCTATTGTTCTTCTTTCCTAGACATCTAGCAGCATTATGACCAACCTCATTGCACTTAAAATAGATGATAGGTAACTTACATTTGAATTTGAATTTTCCTGTATGAAATATCCTTGCTAGTAGTGCTTCAAGTTGTTCTACATCTTCCTCATCTATATCACTATCACTAGAAACATATTTGACCTTTTTCTTCTTCTCTTTAGGTTCTTTTAATGATAGTTTAGCTTTGAAGGTAGATTCAATATTCTTACATTTGAAATTATCAAAATTAGAGAGTTAAAAGATAGTAAGCCTACCTACCAAACCTTTAGGATTCAAATTAGAACCTGGTATACATCTTAATTCTTGTATGGCAGAAAATCTAATAACATATATGGGAAGCCATGTTATCAATACTTTTTTAGGTAATACAATCTCATCATCAATCTTACCATTAGCTCCTCTTATAGCATTAAGAATATCTTTTATTCTAGAGAAATATTAAGAAATGTTCTCACCTTCTTGTATCCTTATGTCATCAAAATTTCCTCTAAGACTTTCAGATTTGGCACTCAAAACGTTTATGTCTCCTTTATGAATAGTGTGAATATCATCCCACACCTTTTTTGCACTATTACAACCCTTGACATCATCAAACACAGAATAACTTAGGGCAAAGGAAATATCCAACATTGTCTGATTGTGTTCTTTCTTATTTTTCAAAATCCTCAACAACTAAGGCTCCAGTAGGGTCAACATGCTCAGTGGTGATGGTAGATTGTGCATTGTCCCCAAGACCTCCTAGGTGTAGCTTCATCAAACTTTTCCATGTAGGAAAGTTCTCCTTATTAATCTTGGGTACCTCTCTTCTGGACATCTTTCTCTTTTGCTTCTAGCACCTTTAAACTAGTCCCCTAAAGCACTATGGCAGTCTATTACCAATTGTTAGAATTCTTTAGAAAAACTAAGGGGTGGGGAGTGAGTCAGTTATCGAAGGTCCAAATATAAAAATAATTTTTTTAAATTCTTAGTAGACACATATCCATAAAACCTTGTAATGCATGCATCCATTAGATCATACAATACTAAACTTTGTAGGTTATTGTTCTAGGTCAATTTTTTTTTTCAGAAATGTAAACATGAAACATAACAGATTCAATAGCACTTTGACATAAGGATTTAATATGGAAACCCACATTTGAAATGTTTCTAACTCTCAGTCTTCTAAAGTGATGCTCTATGAGAGGTCAACCCTAGTAAAGGTTACAATACACACTGTTAAATGTGACCTGGTTAGAGGATTTCAATTACCCTATTAGGAGTGAGCCTTGCTAGAGGACTTTAGACCATTCCATTAGAATGTCACCCAATTAAGGGATTTACAAATGACTTTTAGGTCAACCTTAATCCAAATAATTCACCCTAGACTACAATGATAAGAAAGTAACATTAAGGCTTGATCTTATAAAAATTATAACTCACTTGTAAATTATAGATCTCAGTTTTAGTCCTCCATTCTTCTTGGCATTCACACACTTCAGCTCTAATAGCTTATTCACCCTTCAAGAATTCATACTCTTAAGCCTTCTTTCTTTGCATGCCAATTGTAGTCTCTTCTATTTAGCCACTAAATGAAGAAATACCCTAAACTCTTTGTCTTCCTCAGGTTCTCATACATGACAACCTTTCCTTCTGACCAGATATCTCTATAAGTAGAGAATTTTTGAGGCCTCACCCCAAATCCATCATACCACATCTGATACTTTTTATTTTGACACATTATGACTCGATATGTTGACACATTATTTGATGGACTAGACATTATTATATTATTTATGTCATGTGATGCTTTACTTTAAATTGCTTAATCATATTATTTGATATTTTATAAACATGCATAATTATAGTATATTATAGTAAATGAATTCAATATTAGGAATATGAATAATATCTTAATTATAAAAAATTTAATGGTTAAATATGTGAGTAGAAATGAGATAAAGGCTAGTTAAATGGAAGTTTGATGTTTTGATCAATTTATGTGATTATCCTTATGAGTTTTAAATATATGCATGTGATTTTTCTCAAGTTACTAATGTGTGAATTGAGTGTGTAGGATCACTTGCCATGGGATCTAACAAAGAATTGATAATCGACCCTATGTTCAATCTATGAAACTAAGGTTGAGTGTAAGAAAGAGACACAAACCTTGTTGTGTTGTATTTTATTTGTATCATAATCTAAATATATGTGTCATTATATTATTGTAAGGTGTTTAATATTACGTAACAGTGAATCTTATGGTGTCATTTGACACTCGTAATCCATTTATGTGTGTCAACATATTAATTAGGGTTATTGGAGTAACTTGATAATCTAAGATAGATTAGGTTAGTGCTTAAGACTAATTAGTTGGTAACCTAGATTAATTACCCTAATTAGGGCTTAGAGGTAAGTTTGAATTCCTAGGGTCTTTAGAAAGTTCAAATATTTCAAGCCAAATTAATAAGTCTTGAAATGATCCTAGAGGCCAAAATTAATGAAAACCAAGTGCCTAGGGGGTATGTGTATGGGTTGGGGGCATTTTCCACACCTCTAGACCCTTTTGTTGACTTTTATGACCTCCTAAATATCTCATTTTTTTTTTAGTGCGAAAATTGAACTTCACCATGAGTTTGTCAAGTTTGCACTCCACCAAAAAGGTTGTCTTGATGGTAGGATAGAAGGCCTTAATCAAGTCTAGAGTTATTGCAATTTTAGATGGGTGATTTTAGAAGCCTATTTAGTTGCAAATTTGAGGGTTGAAGAGTATTCACCCATTCTCTACATTTAGAGAGAGTAAAGCTAAGATTGAAGGAGGAAGGATTAGCTCTTCTCAAAATTTTCATTTTTCATAACCATTTGTGAAGGTAGGAATCCTTCATGGCCTTGTTTTTCATGTTGTGTTTCATTTTTTTAAGTAGGCCTATTGCATGTGTGTGTATTCATATATATGATGGAACATGTGAGGGATGGGTTGTAATGGGTTTCTTAATTTCTTTCCTTTCATGTTTTACATTTTTATTTGTGAGGAAACTGTACAAGCTATGTTGGTAATAGTCACCCTTGGATAGGGAAAATATTGCCATGTATAGGAGGAGGACCTAAATTGGACTTCGAGTCAGTGCAGAGTCTCTCCTCATGATGAGGAGAGGGAGAAAAGTAGGGTGTTATGCCCCCCTACTTGTCAATAAAAAATATTTTGTGTTTGGGGAGATAAGAAGTAAAAGAATGAAAGTTCTTGTGATTATTAGCCTTGGAAGAGGCATATGTTTTGTTGTTGTGATCAACTTCTCCTACCCTAGAAAAATCCACCTTCTCCCTAGTCTTAGTTTGATAAGGAACCTGTTGTGCAAACTTGGGATAGGAATAATTTGTTGAATGTGTCTATGTGTTGAATCTGATTGTCACCTGGTCAATTTCAGTTCTCTATGGTTACCTTGATGTAATTTGCAGATTTCATAGTTGATACCTTGATATGGAGCCAAATTGGATTTAGAGTTTTGATTTTCTTGATTCAAATGTTTTGGAGACTTCTCTTCCAATAATCGTGATGTAAAATTCATTATTGAATTTATTTTTGAAACAACTATGATATCGGGTTTCTTCCTTGATTCTTTCCTGATGGAGTCTTTGAATCAGGTGTTTGAATAAAATAAATATGAAGTGGCTAGTCCACGTGTGTTGAAAAAAAAAGAGAAATTCCTTTCATATGAGATTCTTTATAATTCAATTTATATGCATATGATTATTTGTGATTAGATGCAATGATATTACATAAAGTTATGCAATTTGATTACAAACATGTGTTAAAGGAAATTCGATTTATATGGATGTTACTTCATTTAGTAGTTTAGTAACTATTGATAAGAAAAATACACCTACTTGAATGCATAAATATAACATCAAAAGTCTATGCTATAATTCATCATAGAAAAAAAAAAATCCCCCTTATGCCACATTTAAAAATTGTATGAGAAAACTCAACACTTGGTGAAAAAAAAAGATCCTTAGGAAATTTATCTTTCTAGAGAAAAAATATTTTTTGCCTTTTGTATGAGAGAAATTTTTAATTCTCCTTTGGACTAAGAATATTCTTCAAGATTCTTTTTAAATATACTTGAATTCATATTAAATAAGGAATATATAATTTTAAAAAAAATTAAAATAAATAAATATCATTCTATCACTATCCAAAGCTACAACCACTAAACTTTTAATCACAACATCTCTTGGCTATGTGCTCAATATTATGATGTCACCCCTTATTTTGGATTGGAGGTAGTAAGCAAAGTTTAAAAAAATATCAAGCATTTATGACATGGAAAGTTAGGGAATATGTTTTAAAACTGCAATAGTAAAATCACCATTATTACATCTTTGATTTCCTTCCAAGTTTCCAATCGTACCACTCCTGCACTTTCATTTGGGGCAGCACGACCCCACTTGAGGAAGAGCTCATGCGATCCTAGGGAGAACATGGGAAAAAGGGGGTAATAGGTTTAGGTTAGGTTAGGATAGTTAGTTTATGTTAGGAGTTAGTTAGTTAGTAATAAAGTTAATTTGAGGGTGTTAGGGAAAAGTAATTAATGGGTTAGTACACAAATATGTTTAGGTTATTTAAGATTAGTTTTATGTAATATTTTAAAGAGATTAGAATTAGTATTATTTTAGTTTAAGTTAATGTAATTAAAATATATTTATATTGTGTAAGAATTAAATGGGTTAGAATTAGAATGTGATTAGAAAAACAATGTTAATTTTATTAGTTTTAGTTATGCCTATGTTTTTGTTTAATAGTAGTTTAGGTTTGTAGATTTAATTTTATTATTGTTTTTAGTTATTTAAATTTATTTAATTAAGTGGTAAATGTTGGCTTATATTTTTAAATATTATAATTATTTCTAAAAATGAAAGTGATAGATAGAAGAAATGTGTTTTTTTCTTTGATGGGTTTTAGTTTTATTGTTTAAATATTTTAATGACCTTGAAAATTTAATTTATATAATTTATAGTTTTGATAAAGTTTTATATGCAACTAAGGTCAATAGTGTATTGGGTTAAGACCAAGATAGATGAACATTTTAACATTGAAGTGGCCTATGAAATAAATTTCTCAAATAATTTTGATAGTCATTATTTTTATGATTGTAACCAATTTAAACTTCATTTAAATAATGTCAACTAGTCTTAAGGTATTTAGACAAACGTTCTAAAACGATGTAACCTATTTCAACTAGGAGATTTAACCAACACATGAGATGGAGTATGAAACCCTAGAAAATCAAATATGTCTTGTGTAAGTCTTTAAGTCAAACATGTTTTAACGTAGTGGATTAATTAACTTTTAAAAAAATTGTATGTTTTTGCTCGATATTTTGGGCAAAATAGAATTAAGATCTTTTTTCACTTAACCACAATCATTCATTTAGGGTTAGGTAGGATACAACGAATCTACCCACTTTTCCATTTGGTTCTTCTAGAAACTTCTTCAATCCTCCTTGAATTTTTCTTAAAATGGTTTACCTTGAATTCTCTGACATCAACTCATCATAGTTATCTTCCACACACTTCACACAATTCAAGAAAATAAAGTATTTGGCTTAGATTCATCAAATCTTTGATTTAACATATTTACTAGTACTTGGCATCAATTTTTTGTCACTTAGCTTCTATACTATTCTTCCACTCAACGAACACTAAAGTTTATCGATGCTCGACATTAACTAAACTTTACTCGATGTATACTAAAAATCACTTAGATTGCACTATTTTTTATCTTTTCTCGACACCTCTTATTTTTCACTCGACTTCCACTAATTTCTACTCAGCTTGCATTGACTACTTAAAAACCACTTCTCATATTTGATCTTCTTCTAGTCTTAACTTGAGTAATCATTCATTTCAGAATTTAAGTAGATAAACAATACATTATAGTATCAATGTCTTACTTGGTCTTGGTCCTTCTTTTACTTACCAAATAACTCAACCTTTCTCTAGGTGTTATTGTTATCTTCTCTTCTTAAATCATCTTCATCAATCAACTAAATGATAGCTTTTAGACCAAAAAGAAATTGTCTCACCAACAAGTAGCAGGTTTGACATCATTGACAAAATAATGATTGTTCTATTGTAGGTTCTTCATTCAAAAAAATCTTACATCAATAGCGGATGCATTTAATATGCTAGTTAGGGAATCAAATTCTATCAGTGATGAGATTTATGATCAAGACAAGTGTATTCTTTCTTTATGGTTTTTGTTAGATGTGTGGGATCACCTTGTTATGGAATTTGGAAGTACAAAAACTACTTTCATATTGGAGGATATCATTGGTTCATTATTATTTAACAAAATGCAAAGGAAATAATTTGAGATGGCTAAGAAAGCCTCATTTATCATGGTAGAATAATGGAGAAAATAAACAAGGTCAAGAAGGGTAAATCCAAGTGTCCAAGGAGATCTAAATCTCCTAGTTAAAATCCCAAAGAAAAATGTTGGAATGATGGAAAACCTGGTCATATCTAAAAGAGTGAAAAGATATGTAAAAGAAAAGTAAAAGGATTTATCTAATTCTACTTCTCAATATGAATAAGATGCAATTGTCATAACCTTGGAAACTCATGTATTAGAACATTTGGTTAATACACTCAAGTGCTTCTTTCCTCATGACCTCCTACAAAGATTGATTTTCAAAATATGAAAAGTTAAATGGTGGGAATGTCTGTAGGGGTTATAAATCACCTAAAGTATTTTGATCATTGATTATTCAATATCATATTCCATGATGGTAGAGTGAATGTAATTTATGGTGTACTACATGTATCCTTTGTTTGGCATGAAATTTACATTCAATCAAAAAGCTTATTAAAGTGTTGGATGCAAGATGATAAGAGGTTCTATGGTATTTTCTAAGGTTGTTCATATTGGAACCATGTATAGGATAAATGCACGCATGATTTAATGCAATAACAACTCTATAAGTATAAGAAAAGGGATTTGTGTTCTTCATCCCCATAATCAGATTGAGCAAAGAAGAAGATTGTTGTTTCTGCATATGATGTTCATGTTTTTTTTGTATCCAAGGGTATAAATGCTTTGCAGATAAAGCTCCCATTTGATAATGTAGATGCTTAAAATCATCCCAAATGCTATATTAATTTATCTAATTTTTTTTTCAATATTATAATTAATTAATTATAGTTTGTCATATTCTTCAACTTATTTTAATTAAATTTATTTAATTAAATAGGTTCATTTTCCTAATGCATTTAAATTTAATTTAAATGCGTCCCTCTAATGTATTAAATTTATTTATTACATAGTGCTCCATAGATCCCCTTTTAAATAAATTCTAATTTATTTAAATTCCCCCCATTCCATTAAATTCTTTAATCCTATGATTAAGTTAAATCTTATTTAATTTAATCCTAATCCTATCCTAAGACCTAGTCTATACCCATCACTCTCATCCTTCTAAGCCTACTCATTACTTAACCCCACTTTATTATCCTTAGAACCTTTCTAATCACCTTTTAGCCCCTAAGTGCTTGCTTACACATGTGTGAGAAGCTCATGATCCAATAAAGCTTCCACCTCATTTACACCTCTTACACCTTTGTCCCCCCACTCCTTCTCCCTAGGTTGCTCACACATGTGTGAGCACACCTTGAGCCTCTCAACCATAAAGGCTCTTTTTGAGTTTTGCATGGATTGTCCTTTAGCCCATTGTCTCCCTTGTGGTACCTATGTAGATGCCACATAGATGACACCTCCCCAAGGCCTCTCTCAAACTTATAAATAGAGCCCTTGTCTCAAGCATTTCTCCATCTCCTCCATATGCATTGTTATCATGCTAGTATAGTTCTAAAGCTTTTTAGAGATTTTATTCTTAGAACTAACCTTTGGTAGTTGTTTGCATTACTTGGATTTCTAGCTTTTGCATTAGTTCCATGGTAGTATGATGTTGTAGGTTTCTTTCTTCATTGCACTTCATTCCCCTCCATATCTATGGAATCCTTTGAGGGTGGCTTACTCATAGCCATTGCTTGAAGGTATTTCACACACATTCTTAGTATATATTCATTTCATATTGCATTTTCATCATCAAGGGATTCAATAGTTGTGTTTGGGGAGAGCACATCTACATCTCTCACACTTAGGCACACCAAAAAGGCCTCTTATGGGAACCCTTGTTGAGTTGCTTTGAAGTTGTGTGAGGACTCTAATATGTTGATTGCATAGTCTTTTAAAACTCAAGTAGAATTAGTAGTTTTTCAATCTTATTTTTATCTTGAATGCACATGCTACTATTTTTTGCTTGTTTACGAGTGCTCTCGATCGGTTAGGTTTTCATATATGCAGATAATATAATTCTATGGCACCAAAGACCTTTTGACATTAGTAAGAACGGTCTTAGAGCCCTAAAAAAGGACTTGGTTACATTGGTAAGAAGGTTCTTAGAGAACTGAAAATTAAGAGTCTTTTCTAAAGGTCTTGATGATTGTAATTTTGTATTCAATTTATACTTATAGTAAACAATGTAATTCTTCTTTCTAATCCAATTCTCATAAGTCTTCTAAGTTTATTTGTATTTATTTAGATGTGTTTTCTCTAGCTAATATTCCTTTGATATTTGGATATGTATACTTTATTTTGTTTGTAGCTAATTATAGTAGAAGTAAATTTGTGTATTTCCTTAGAAGTAAATCTAAATTTTTTATCTAGTTTAAGACATTAAAACTATTGGTTTAAAATTTGACTTGAAGAAAAAGTAAGTGCTTGAGGAATGAAAATGGTAGTGAGCTCCATTGGATGGAATTTGATAGGTTGTATAAGGATAATGAGATTGATACGAATGAGAAAAAATCATACATCTCGCAGTAAATTAGAGTTACAAAGAGGATGAATGGAATTTTAATGGAAAGGGATACCAATACATTGAGTGGTCTTGGGATTTAATTTTTTTTTATAGATTGAAAATATAGTCATTGTATGTTATTTAATTAATAGGTCTCCTACTTATGGACTTATTGAGAAGACACCCATATAGGTGTAGTCTATAAATAATTCCTCATTGAGACATCTTAGGGTTTTTGGTTGTGATTTATGTACCAAGCACTAGAAAATATCAAAATTGGAGAATAAGGTGGTTAAGTGTATCTTCATTGGGTAAGGTGTCAGTGTGAAAAGTTACAAGAATTGTGTTTTATTTATAAAAGGTGCCCTGCAATAGAATTATGATATTTCATGGTTTTAAACCTTCCATGGTTGATTTATAGCCAAAGAATGAAGAGAAACAAAAAGAGAAGGCTTTTCAAATATCATCTACTCTAATAAGAAATAAATTATGCACTCCTTTTAAAATTAGTGACAACGAAATCTCAAGAAGATCAAAATGTTATAAAGAAGAGAAGAAACCTCAACCTCAACCATTGAGGAGGTCTACTCATAAAAAAAGAAGTGACCTAATAGATATGGTTATTCACCTAAAAGTTTTGAATATTCTTTCTTGAATTCCAGTTGTATATTTTCTTTGATTACAAAGATTGATGAGCCTAAAACAATTAAAGAGGCTATAAGTATGTATGATGTACATTCCTATATGGAAGCCATGAATGAAGAGATGATATAATTAAAGAAAAATGATACATGAGATTTGGTACCTTTTCCAATGATGATAAAAAATTCTTAAGTGTAAATGAGCATTCAAGAAGAAATCAGATATAGATGGAAGTGTTGAGATGTATATGGTGTGGTTGGTCACAAAGGGGTATTCATAGGTGATGGTAATCAAGAATATGGTTATATATTCTCTTTGACAAATTATCTATATCCATTTGATTCATATTATCACTTGTAACAAATTATGACTTTGAAATCAAGAAAATGGATGTAAAGACAACATTCCTTCATGGTATTTCAATAGAGAAAATTTATATGTCATTTCCAAAGTGCTACATTGAAAAAGGTAAAGAAAAACTTGTAATTTGAATAAATATTTGTATGGTTTGAAACCATCTCCTGATATCCAAATATTGAAACCTATGTATTTTATTTTGGATTTCTAAGAACTAAACCCAACCATTTTTTAGATTATAAATATAAAATTGCTCACATTCTTATCATAATTATGAAAATGGATCTGATATGTTGTTTACAAGGAAGGGTAAAATAAATAGTTTTACATTTTAAATTTGAGTTATAAATACAATTTGAATGTAAGATATAAGGTATTCCAAAATAGGGTGACCCAAGTCAACCTCTTCCTTGTGGTCTTTAGGTCCCAAGGTGAGTTCAATATCAGGGTTGCAAATTTGAAAATCAGGTGACCAAGTTGGATTGCTTTATTTTTGCACCTAGAAACTAGTATAAAAGGAGCCTAGGAACCTCATTTTCACAATCCATGAATATTTAAGAAACCCATTAGACATTGAAGCAATCTGAGTATCAATTTCAAGCAGTCAAGAACTTAAATAAGTATATTTTTATCAAGCATTTAATAAATTCAAGATTCAAGGATCCTTTATGAGAATTTCCTCTTCTAGATCTTTCATTTTCTTGGCCATCAAGAGAGGGGATATTTATTGAGCCATTTTTCATCTTCTTCATTGATTCATATTTAAATCCATGGCTCCATGAGTGATTTTGGTAGATCCATTGCATTTGTGGAGATTTCCTACATCCTTATTGCACAATCAACATTGACAATATACAAGCATTGGAAACTCCTTATCGATAAGGGTTTCATCAAGAAAGGTGAATATTTATGTTTGTCTTTCCTCCTTACATTATTTACAACTCAATTTCAATGCTAATTCCTCAATTTAGGGTTGATCAAAGAAATCCCTCATCAACCCAAAACAAAAACCAAGTCTTACTATGTGAAGGGATATCATATCCAAATTGTGGTTACAAATCCAAAAACTAAGTTACTCTTTGAGACCTTTCTAAAAAAATTGGGTCATCTTTGCTAATGTGTCCTGAAAACATGTCCATCTTTCCAAAAAGTGTTTGAATAGTCTACCACTAATTCAACCTATTTATAGAGATTTGAGAGAAAAATAAGTTTTTCTAGGTTTTCTATCATGATTGTAGATACACAATCAAAAGTTTAGTCATAGGCTCAAATCCATGATTTTTAGAGTAGAAAGTTACATTCCCTTGAATTTTTTCAAGTAATTACTTTATCATTTACTTCACTTTTAACACACACCTATCTCCATATTTCAATTGGGTTGATTTCAAAAATTTAGCACCCAGATCTATCTTATACTTGTCATTAACTCATTTAGTTCAATTTCTTATTTTCATTGTGCATCTTTAATCAATTTGCATTGCCTAAAAGAGGACTTTCTTATTTACTTCCTTGATATAATTTTGGTTTAGTATTCAAATTCCTTCATCTATTTGGTTTTTTCTAATATATCTTGGTTTATATTGAGAGTTATTTATGGAATCCCATCTTTCATTTGTATTTAATGTTTAATGTGTAAAAAGTGTTTGGTGAATGAAATTAGCTCACATAGTTTATATCATTAACATTAGTTTGATCATAATATTTTTCACTAAAATAGTGGGACATGTTTAAAGTACCTTATATATGAGTGTTTTAGCATCTTGATGTATGTTATGGTTTGTATAAGGTCAGGCATTGTCCAAGAAGTGGGAGTCCTTAGTATCTAGTTAATCTTGGAACTGTGTATTAATATGAGATTAATAGATTTTTCATGTGTTTGAGGAGTACATCTATGCACTCCTTGTATCTTCATGGTTATTTTACTAGACCTCAACAATCATTTTTTATTCATGGATATGTAAATTTAGATTGAGTAGGGGATATTGGTAAAAGAAGATCCATCACTAGATATATTTGCACAATGTTTAGTGGTGTAATTATTTAGAAGAGTAGTTGAAGTTGTATTTACTTTGTCCACCATAGAATCGAATTACATAGAAGTCTCTTATGCTTGTAAAGAGACATTTGGATTAAGAGATTGTGTTTTGATATTTATTTTGATGTTTTTATAGTACTAGTTATCATGACAAATATATTTTTAGTGAAGAATCATACATTTCGTGCTAGTACAAAGCGTATTGATGTAGAGTTTCATTAATTTTTTATGGTGGAAGATGCAAATGTGAAGTTAGAAAACATGGATATTTGTTAATACATACCTAATTAGTGAGAGGAGGAGGGGAGAGTTAATTAGTAATCACCAAATCAAAAAATTCTTAATAAGTTCACTAATCAAAAGTTTCTTTAGACTTTGAACTCTTCAATATTCAATCAACATCAAATGAAAAGTAGACTTTCAACAACATGGAACCATAAGAAAATTAACCACCTAAAGTAAACACTAGATTTATCTTATGGAAAACCAATTTGAGCAAAAAAACATGGTGTGAGATGATACCCACAAATTGTTTACTCTTTTAGAATACACCCTATTAGGATCTTGACTGATTAAGGTTTACAAAAAGAATTGTCATGTACTTCTCGGTTAAAGGATTCACCCATAGACCCGTTAAATTATTTTCCCTACTATGAGAAATGTAGTTAGAGTATTTTAAAAACTCTTTTGAATTCCACTTGGTTAGAGTATTTTACAATAGGGACCTTTTAGGATCCACCCTCTTAAGGGATTTTAATAGTACAATGGTTAGAGAGTAACATAAATAAAATAATCTATGATTTTCATTACCTTTGCATCATGAAATATAATTAAGTAAAATAACTCTTAAACATACAAAAAAAAATTCTTTAGCTTGATTTTACTTTATTTTGATCATTTCTTAATCATTGCAACCTTCTTCAATCTCGTACTCAACAATCAACATTTTTTTCTTTATTATTTTCCCTTAATTAGAAATCATTTCCACAACATTAAGAAAACCTAGATCTAATGATCCAAATCAATTTTGATATGATATGTTAAAAGACATCTAACCATCCATACATTATTTCCCTCTAAGAACATTGACTTATATTTGAAATTCTCCTTGGTGGAGACTTTTCCATCTCATGAGTTGTTTTGACAAAAAAAAGTTCTTGAACAATCCTCCTCAATCACATGCCTTGATTAATGTTTTGTCAAATATTTTCCACAAATCATGCAAGTACCTTCGAGGACTTTGAAAATCATCACCAATCCAAATAATAATTCAAATATTATGTGTTCTCCTTAAATATTCATTAATTGTCATTCATCACTAGTTAAACCTTTACCTATTTGTCCAATTTACCTATCAACATCAATTCTAGATATTTATCTCTAAGCATTATAAGATGTTGTTTCAACCAAATTATCTTGAATTCATCATCAAATATACCCTATTATTGATCCAACTAATATTTAAATGATCTAAAGTAACATTCAAATCATTTAACTATTTTTCACTAACTATTTTAGCAATTACCTAGTTTGAGTTCATCGCCCATAACTCAATTTTTTTTTAGAAGTTGCACTCATAAACATAGAATCCCAATTCATACCTTAACCTTTATTTAGAGAAACAATACTTCAATAATACTACAAATCATCCTTTAATCATTGAATGTCTCATAGAAATATGCTAAAAAAAATTAGTCAAATAGTTGACATCAATGACAACCAAATAATTGATTCATCTATTACCAAATTTGTACCAATTCTTTATCAAATCATCATGTAACATCACTAAAAATTTCTTGTAGTTGATTATGCCAAAAATCTCATAAAAAACTAGTTATGCCAACAATCTCCCCCTTTGGCATTGATGGAAGAACCTCTCATTCTCAAACATATATTGATGGAAACACTTGTGTCATGCCCAAAATATGGGGCAAAAACACAAATTTTTTATTTATAAGTAGTTAATTAAATCTACTATGTTAATACCAGTTGATTACAACTTACATGACACATAGGGTTTTGAAATAATTTGATATGTTTGTTTTACAAGTTAAACTATACGTATGTTGAGATACATATCTAGGTTTCCCTAACAACACCTTAACACTTCATTTTAGTTTATAATCAACGTGTAGAAGTAGATCATTAAATTTGAACATTCATTATTTAATTGATTTCAACATTTGTTCACATTTATATTAGACCCTAATATAACAACTAACCATCCTTAGTAACTAACTCATCCTTTTAAGGTTAATTTTAATTCCATAATATTAATATTAATAAGATTAATTTCATCAATTTTAACTCAAGGATTACCAATACTAGTTAATATAACAAGATAAATAATATACATTTTAATTAAATTGAATTGAATTTAAAATATTATATTATTTTTATTTACTTTTTAAATAATCCATATGAAAATCTACAATCTACTAACCATTAAATTCTTATTCAAAAGATTACTAACTAATTAAAAATATTAACACCCTTAAGTAATATGATATTAACATTAAAACAAATAACTTACTAACTATAATATTTAATCCAATCTTTAACCTTAACAAATTAACTAACAATTTAATTCTAACATCAAAATTCAACAACTAACCTTATCCAATTAAAATCTAACATTAAAACTATTCTAACATTAATATTTAACAACTATCTTAAAAATAAATTATAGTTTAAAATAAAATAACATGATAAAACTATCTAACTTCAATTATTTAAAATAAATTAAAAACTAATTATTAACTCACTAACTACTAACATTTAACAATATTCTAACATTTAAAACATACTAATTTAAATCATTTAAATTAAGACTAACTTTATAATTTAACTCTTACTAAATTCCTAATATCCTTAGAAAAAAAAAATAACAATTTCTAAAAATAAACTAACATATCCTAACATTAAAAGTTTAACTATAATATTAAAACAATATATAATAACTAAATATATTAAATATTAAAATTTAAAATCAAATAACTACTATACTAATTTACCAACTAACTTAATCCCACTAACCTTACTAACCATTACCATGTCATAAAACATGGTGTCCAAAACCACCTTCCCACTCCTTAACTACACATGGTACAAGGGAATGTAAAGGAGTGGTTTTTTTTAAAGCAACCAAGGCAACTTTAATGCCAAATTTGACTTTAACCTCACCTAATAAGCATGTTGCGTCCAAGGTGAAGAGGTAGGGAGGGTGACATCATCCATGATGTGATGGGCACCTTTTTCCCTTTCAATGCCTAAGTAAAAAAGGTAAGTTGCAAGTGGGTTGGGTAGAGGGGATTTTTTAGGGGAAAAGGGGTAGTTATTGAATAAAGTTTAGTGGGTGGGTTTAGGATATTTAGGTTTTTCTTTTATGTATTTTCTTTTTTTTTTTAATTTAAATTTATAATATTTATTAGATCAAAATAAAGATATTTAAAGGAATCTTTATATGCTCTCTTCAAAGAGGGGGAATTAAATTTTTTTCCCCATACAAAAGGCAGAGAGTTTTCACTGTGAGGATTTTTTTTTCTCAAGTCTTATTTATATTTCTATGTGTGGAATTTGAATGCAAAATATATTTTCATGGTAAGAGGAGTATATTTACTTTTTTGTCCCTTATTTGCCAAGGGGGATATATATCCTTTTTCTATTTTGATTATAACATAGGGATTTAATGGAACGTTGATAATGTTATGTTGATATAATAATGTAGGATTATCATTCGTTGCAATAATAATGAAAGTACAAAATAATCTATCATTCAAACAATCAAATTTCCTTAACATAGCTTGGTATTGAATTGTATAATTTAATATATTTCATCATTTCCTCTAATTACGATTTAATCCATGAATACAAATTTGAACTTTAAGAATGCCAACAAAAGGGTAAAACATCTTTGCATTTATTTTCCAATAACTTATGCATATAAATTTAATCATATGAAATACCATATGAACATAAAGTACTCCATTTTTTTTATTCATTCATCTAATTCAAGAACTCCCTCGGCAAAGAAGCAAGGAAGAAAACTTGAGATCATAATCATTTCAAAGGCAAGTTTAACAATAATATTTTTACAATAGGATCTTTGTCTCAAGGAGAAATCTCCCAACACATTTACATTTAAATAACAACTCTAAATTTCTTGCTTGGCTTCACAATAGGATAGCCATTACAAAAATCTGCAAACACATCAAGGTAACCATGGAGAGAACAAAACTGACTAGAAGACAAACAATTTAACATGAAGACAAAATCAAACATTTACTCCCATCTAGATTTGCGCAATAGGTTCATCATTGAACCAGACTAGGGAGAAGGTAGATTTTTCCAAATAGGAGATGTCGGTCACAACACCATAATAGGTGCCCTTTCAGGGCTATAATCACAAGAAATTCCATTCTTCCATTTCTCAATTTCCAAAACACAAAACATGATTTGTACTGAGAAGTAGGGGCCCATAACACCCTACTCTCTCCCTCTCCTCATCATGAGGAGAGACTCTACACTGTCGGATTCCAACTGAACCCCACCTCCCATACATGGCCACTTCTACCCTATCTGAGGGTGACTAATGCCAATACAACCCTTAAAATCCCCTCAAAAATTAAATGTAGAATATGAAGAATTTTTTTTTAAAGAAACCCATTACAATCCCATCCCAAACATGTTCATCAAACACACAAACATACATATGCAGAACCTCCTTAAGAAATGAAACACAACATTAAAAAAATGAACTTGAAGGATTCCTACCTTCACAATAAGGTTATGGCAATTGAAATTTGAGAAGAGTTATCCTTCCTTCTCCTTCAATCCTAAATTTTCTCTCTAAAACTAGAAGTTAGGTGAACACTCTTCTACTCTCAAATCTTCCACTAAATAGGATCTCAACTCAACCACCTACAAAATGCAATAACTCCCCTACTTGACTAAAGGCTTCTAGAGTCTTCTAACTCAATCCTCTCATAAGGCTAACCTCAAGGTGGAATTTAACTTTTCAAACTTATGGTGAAACTTCAATTTTCACAATAAAGAAAAAATGGAATATTTGGGTGATCACAAAGTCAACAATAGGGGCTAGAGGGGTGGAAAATGCTCCCAACCCATACATATACCCCCTGGGTACTTAGTTTTCATGGTTTTTTGCCTCTAGGACTATTTAAGGACCTATTAAAATGCATGAGTTATTTGGACACCCTAAAAATTCTAAAAATAAAAATTTATCACTATTTATCACTAAACCTAATTAGGGTAATTAATCATGATTACTACCTGATTAGTAATAGGTCACTAACCTAGTCCAACTTAAATCTTTAGGTTACTTGGTTAACCCTAACTATCATGTAGAAATGCATATACAAATCACAAGTGTCAAGCGACACTATAAAATTACTGTTACAAACTATTAACATGTAATGATTACACAATGATAAATACATTCAATTTATGATACAAAAGAAATATGAAACAACGGGGTCTACATCTTTCATTAGATTCAACTTTGGTTTTCACAAATTATACATAGGGTCCAATTCCAATTCTCCATTAGATTTCTTGACTAAAATATCTTGCACACTCATTTCACACATTAGTAGCTCAATAAAATCACATGCATATATATAAAACTTATCAAGATAATCACATCAATCAAAACATCAATCTTTCATATAACTAACTATTTATCTCATTTCTACTCATATTCTTAACAACTAAAAATTGCATAATCAAAGTGTTAATCATAGTCCTAATTTTGCATTCACTTTTTGTACTACATGATCAATATACATGTTCATGAAATATTAAATACATAATTTAAAATCTGAAAGTAAAACATCACACGACATAAAATAACATAATATTGTCCAGTGTATCTGACAATGTCTCAACATATTGAGTCATGAGTATTAAAATAATAATATATCAACTATGCTATGATGGGTTAGGGCAAGGCCTCACAACTTGTCATTTGTACTTCAACACTTCTTCTTGTTTCCTAATGACAACACTTACATCTTCAAACATCTAAACAATATTTCCATACCATCAAGCTTAAACTAATTACTCCCATAGACAGAAGTTGAAATGTCTTTATCAATCTACATAAACTTCCCCTAAGTCATTTATGTTTCTCTCTTGTATTGTATCTCCTCTTTGATAATTGATCTCACATCACTCCCCCTTTGACTAATCTTTCTCCTATTACTCAATATTTGTCATTAATACTTCACTCCTAATAATAATCTCTCTCCCTTTAATACAATTCAAAAGATAACAAGTCATTCTTTTAGCTATCTTTGTCTCTTGTCTTTACCTCTAAGTAGCATTCCCCAAGAGTTAATTTCTTTTCTTTGTTCCCCCTTTGACACAAATTATTCTCCATATACATTATCTTCTTTATAACCAGTGTCTAATTGTCCTTAATTGATCCTTGTTTTTTTTTTTCTCATTACTACATTACAATATCATGCTAAAACTTCTTCCATAGTAGAGTAGTCCACCTCTACAATTAATGTATATGATCTTCTTATTAGTATATATGAACTAATGCAATCAACATCTTCCTCTAATTAAATATTCTAGATAGGGCAATAACCCCCAATGTACCTTTGAGATATTCAAAGCTCTCCTTTGGTAGTGGCTTTGTAAATATGTTAAAAAAAAATAATTTTTAGGTACATACTTAAGCCTTACCTTTTTCTCATGTACCTATTCTCTTGAAAAATGATACTTTATTTCTATAATCTTTGTCTTTGAATGCATCACTATATTCTTGGATATATTTATTGCACTAGTGTTATCACAATTGATAACCACTAATTCCTTGACCTTTCCATGAATCCCTTATAGAATTGATTTAATCTATATCATTTGTTAAAATTTTATAGAAGAAGAAACATATTTATCCTCTATAGTAGATTGTGAGATACAATTCTTCATCTTTCTAGTCCATGACTGCTACACCCTTAATATTATTGTATATAGGGTTATGAATAGTCAACTTGTGGCTATCTTAATCCTTAATTAGGTCATATTATCATTATTATATTATAATTTAGTTATTTATATTGGCCTAGGTGTTATGAAGGGTTGATCTATTCAACCTAAGCAAAATTAGTTATATATAGGAGGTTGTGAGTCTTATTTCATCATCAAATTGTGAAGTGTGTTCTCGTTTGAGATATTTGGAGGTTGCTCCCTCAAAGTGGCCTATTACTCTCAGCTATTATCAAGTATTTATATAATATTTCATAGTATTTCTTCTATTGTGCAAGTTATTTCATTACAAGTGGTATCAAAGCATGATCTTGGCACCATAGAGGCAAGATTTTTTCTCAACATTGGGGTGATTTTGGGAAGAGCATAACTTTCAGATTTTAGCAAATTTTTCAAATATTTTTAAAGGGTTTTTGAATAACATACTAAAGAAGCTATAGTAAAAAATTTAGAGGAATTGGAGCAAATTTGTGGAAATTATTGCAAAATTACTATTTCTACACAATTTTTTGAGATCTTCATATCTCTCACATCCTACCAAATTGGAGTATAACTTGTATTAGGTTTTTCAATACATAGAATAGGATCCTAAATTCAAAGCTTGGAGAAATTGAAAAACAAAAATAAGCAAGATATTGTAAAATTAGGAAAATTCTCTCTCAAGGCAACAAATTTGCTAATTTTTTTGGGGGGATTTTTTTATCCAAGTAAGGATTTCTTGGCTCAAGTATGTTACAACAAAAAATAAATAAATTAGAGAATTTACATTTCATTTGTGTGATTTATTTCAAAAACATTGGTTTCCATCATGATGGGGCCTCTAATAAGAGGCAAAAAGAATTCTACCACACTAGGGAAATCCTCTAATCAAGATTGGGAAGAAACAGAGGATAGTAAGCCCAATGAGGAACTTAGTAAGTTCAAGGGAGAGGTTAAGAAGGATATGTGTGACCTATGAGGAGATATATCATATATATGAAGCATGTTAAGAACCTATATGAATGAAACAAGGAAGGAGCTCTCAAGCAATCAAGGTGAAACCTTCAAGTCGACTAATAATGACACAAATTTTATTAATCCTATGAGATCTAGGAAATTTTTTCCAAAGGTGAATATGCACAAATTTGATGGCAAGGATCCTATAGCATGGATAAATCAAATGGAGATTTTTTGTTAAAATACATCAAATCCCATATGGAGAAATGGTTATAATGGCTTCCCTATATCTAGAACTAGATCAATTCATTTGGTATCATTGGCTTTGTACTCATAGCAGGAAAGAGGGTCTCACTATATCATGGTCAATTTTCACAAAAGAACTCCAAGAGAAATATAGCAATAGTGTGACAGAAAACTTATTTAGCCAACTTGCTAAGCTTTAACGAATAGGATCAGTTAAGGATTATATTCAACAATTCCAAAATCTATCCCTAAGAGTGGATACAATTATAGAGGAGAACTTGAATAATTTATTCTTGGGTGGTCTCAAGGATCACATTCAACATGAGGTACACATTTTTTGTCCTAGTTTAGTAAATGAGTCTTTTATATTGGCACACAGGATAGAGGAGAAGTTCTTGATTTCTAGAAAGTAGAGGGCTAGTGTGAGAAGAGATAAAGGATATTCAACACCTTATCTTCTTGAACCCACTAGGTTGACTCCACAACAAATTAAGGAGAACACAGAAAAAGGGTTTCAATTGTGATAGCAAATATAGTTAAGGACATAAATATAGTGAAAAGAAATAGTTCTATATTGAAGGTCCAAGTGAGGAAGAAGAGGATGAGCCCATATTAGAGGATGATAGAAAGTCAGTTGAGGAATCACATGATTCTCAACCAATCATTTCGTGTCATGCACTTTTAGGTTTCAGTGCACCAAAAACTTTCAAGATAGTGGGTTTCCTAAAGAAGTAGAAAGTAATAGCATTGATCAACTCAAGTAGTACTCATAATTTCATCAACAAAAAGTTGCCAACTCTTCTAAATTATTTTATTTATCCAACCCCATAGTTTTAGGTTTTGATTGTAGATGGGAGCACAATTACCTATTTAGGGAAGTGTCATAGCATCAAATTATCCATGGTAGATTATCAACTTGATACCCCAATAAATGCAATATCCATAGGTGCAATAGATAGTGTTTTGGGAGTACAATGACTTACTACATTGGGAATAATTGAGATGAACTTCCAAGAACTATTCATGCAATTTCAATCACAAGGAAAGGTAGTGGAGCTAAGGGGATAGAAGGAAAAATCCCCACACATGGTAAGTTCTCATCAAATGCAAAAAATTCTTAAGAAATGTGTGGATGGATTTGTGGTCCAACTATGCTCATTAGGAATCTCTCAATCTAATGCTCTTACTCATCTAGATTTACAAGTAATAATTGATCGTCACTCAATGATTCTTGGAGATATGCCTAAAGGACTTCCTCCTAAGAGGGATCATGACCATGTCATAGAACTAGTTCAAGGGATTCATCCACCAAACATTAGGTCTTATAGGTACCCACACATACAAAAAAAGTGAGATAGAAAAAATTGTTGAGGAAATGCTAGAGGCAGGAATTATCAGGCATAGCCAAAGTGCTCACTCCTCACCTATTGTGCTAGTGCATAAGAAGGATGAAATTTGGCACATGTGTCTAGATTATACAGTGCTCAACAAGTACACCATTAAAGATAAGTTTCCTATTCCATTCATTGATGATCTTCTAGATGAATTAAATGGAGCTATGTATTTTACCAAGTTAGTTCTTAGATTGAGTTATCACCAAATTCAGATTAAGGAGGAAGATATTTGTAAGACAACATTTTGAACTCATGAAGGTCATTATGAATTTTTGGTGATTCCATTTGATCATACACTGCACCATCTACATTCCAAAATTTGATAAATTCCATTTTTAAGAAGTTCTTGAGAAAGTTTGTGTTAGTGTTTTTTGATGATATATTAATTCATAGCAAGACTTGGGAAAAACATTTATAACATGTAGATCAAGCATTATAATTACTTGAAGATCATCAAATCTATGCTAAGCCATCCAAGTGTGCTTTTTTTCTTAAGGAGGTGGAGTATTTGGGACACATAGTTTCATATGGAGGAGTAAAGGTGGACCCTAACAAAATTAAGGCTATCATGGAATGGCCTATTCCAAAAACTATTAAGAAGTTGAGGGGTTTCTTGGGATTGATAGGACACTATAGAATATTTGTGAAGAATTATGGTCATATAGTAGCACCCCTTACAAATCTATGGAAAAAGGATTCTTTTCATTGGAATGAATCTGTTAATGTATCATTTGAGCAATTGAAGAAGGTTATGTGTATAACTCTAGTGCTTGCCACTCCAAAGTTCACCAAGGAATTCATTCTGGAATGTGATGCTTTTGAAAATGGGATAGGATTGATTGTCATGCAAGAAGGTTGACCAATTGCTTTTGACAGTCATCAATTAAAGGGTAAAAATCAACTCAAACCTTTTTACGAGAAATAAATGTTAGCAATCCTTCATGTAGTTAAAAAATAGAGGCCTTATTTAATAGGTCAACACTTCAAGGTTAAGACAGATCATGATAGCCTAAAATATTTTTTGGAACAAAGACTATCATCATAAGAGCAACAAAAATGGGTCACTAAGATGTTTGGATATGACTTTGAAATTGTATACAAGAAAGGGAAGGAAAATATTGTGGACGATGCACTTTCTAGGAAGGATGAAAAAGATGAAGCCTTATTGTGTGCCCTTTCAATATTGCAATAAAATTGGGTGGTAGAAGCCAAAGAAGAGTGAAAAAATGATGTTTCAACAAGTAATCTCATCCAACAAATAAAAAGTGACCCTATTAGTTCAAATAAGTTTTGTTTAAAGGGGGATATTCTTTGGTATAAAGAGCATTTGTATCTCTACAAGAATTCCACTCTTAAACACAAGATTCTCAAAGAACTACATGCATCCCCAATTGGTGGTCATTCAAGATTTTTGAATACATATCATAGGGTCGAGTAAGATTTTTTTTGGGAAGGGCTAAAAGGTGATGTTCAAAAGTTTGTGGCTGAATGTTTGGTTTGTCAAAGAAATAAGAGGGAAACAATTAAGACACCAAGTCTCTTACAACCTTTATCTATTCCTAGCCAACATTGGGAAGAGGTATCCATGTACTTCATCACATGGCTCCTCAAATCTAAAGGTCATAATGTCATCATGGTAGTAGTTGATCACCTCACTAAATATGCACATTTTATTGCATTATCACATCCTTTTATAGCAAGTATAGTGGCAAAAGTTTTCTTGGAGAATATCCAAAAGCTACATGGTATACCTAAGGTTATTGTTAGTGATCATGATCCTATCTTTACTAATCACTTCTACAAAGATTTATTCTCATGTTTGGGTACTCTTGGTGACATCATCATTTAAGGTGTCCCCAAGAGTTCAAGCAGTAGAGGATCACTTGCTTCATCAACAATAGGTACTTTTAGGACTCAAGGACAATTTAGGTATGGCACAAAATCAAATGAAACAAAAAGTGGAACAACATTGTAGTGAAAGAAATTTCAAATCTGGGGACTAGGTCTTCTTGAGATGGCAACCTTATAAACAAATCTCAATGAAGCAACAAAAAAAGGAGAATAAGTTGTCTCCAAGATATTATGGACCATACCAAATCATGAAAAATATTGGTAGTGTTGCCTACAAGCTTGAGTTGTCACCAACAACAAAGATACATCTAGTTTTTCATGTTTCTTGTTTGAAGAAGGAAATTGAGTGGAATATTCCTACTCAAATAGTACGAACTTGATGAAGAAGGAAGAATAATTTTGGAACCAAAGTGCATTATTCTAACATGCACAAAGAAGCTAAGGGACAAAATCTTGACTCAGTATCTCATCCAATGGAAGAATTTACTAGTTGAAGAGGCCACATGGGAGGATGACGAGTTCATTTATAAGAATTCACACTTGGTTAGCATTGAGGACAATGTTTCTTTCAAGAGAGGGGGCATGCTACACCCTTAATATTATTGTATATAGGGTTATGAATAGTCAACTTGTGGCTATTTTAATCCTTAATTAAGTCATGTTATCAAATATATATATCTTAATTTAGGTAGGTAGGTCAGCTTAGGTGTTATAAAGGGTTGTGTCTATTCAACCTAGGCATAATTAGTTATATATAAGAGGTTGTGAGTCTTATTTCATTATCAAATTGTGAAGTGTGTTCTCATTGGAGATATTTGGACGTTGTCCCCTTAAAGTGGCCTATTACTCTCAGCTATTATCAAGTATTTATTTAATATTTTATATTATTTATTCTATTTTGCAATTTATTTCATTACAATGACACTAATCTTTCACCAAGAAAGAATTCTACACCACTTGTGATTTTTCTATCATCAACATTGCGGGCCTAATCAACATTAGTAAATACATTCAAACTAAAATCTCCTCCTTTTTCATACCATAGACCATAATATTATGTTCCTTTGACATATCTAAAGATCCTTTTCACAACAACCATATGTGAATCTGTAGGATTTGAAGAAAACCTTGCAATAATGCTAACTACATGTGCAATATCTAATCTACTATGAGAAACACACTACAACTTAGCATTCATTGATATGTATAAAGTTTCATTTACCTCCTTAGACTTATTTGTTGGAATTATAGATGGAGTAACTGAGAGGGGGGGTGAATTAGTTACTACAAAAAAAAATCCACAGATCCCTTAGATGTCTTAGATAACTAGTTACTACTGATACTCGATAGACATTCACAAAAATGTTGTAACTCAGTAGATTAACTTTTACTGATCTTTAAGCATTCACCATTATTAACGTGCATCCAAAAGTAAATAACATGAACATAAGAGACACCAGATTTAATGTGGAAACCCAACATGAGAAAAACCACCAAATAACTAGCTACCAATTTTCACTTTTTTGAAGTGAGCCCTATTAGGAGCCAACCCCGTTAAAGGTTACAAAACACACTGTTAGGTGTGACCCTGTTAGAGGATTTAATCACCTTGCTAGGAGTGGCCTTGCTAGAGGTCTTTAGAACAATTCAACTGAATTGTCCACCTTGTTAGAGGATTTATAAAATGGTTGTTAAACCAACTCTGTTAAGAGATTTAGAAATCACTGCTACAATGATTAGAAAGTAACAATCAAATGACCTGAATAAGATGCAACTAAATTTTTTTGATTACAGATCTCTATTCTATACCATTAGATCCTCCTTGATCAAATATAGATTTGTTGATCCTTAATGATCTTTGATCATCCTTCAAAATTTGCTCTCACAATAATTAGTCCACCTTCACATTCATATCACATCAAATCCATCACACTTAAAATTTGCAACTTGACCTTTTATTTATACATTACAAATTGTCAAGTTGGCTCAATTACAAGATACATTTACTAATAAACCATACATTACTCAGTTACAAATATTACATTAAATTAATAAATTTTATTTCCCAGAACAATGAAATCCTTCATTGGCCGACCTTGCTCGGTAAACACTACAAATTATGCAAAATCCTTTGGCTATCGAGTGAACTAAGTAAGAATTGGAATTTTTTTTTTAACATGTTTTCTTTTGATGACTGAGTAAGCTCGATTGACACTAAATTTCCTTTTGCTAACCTTGAAAGCTCAGTAACAACTATCTACACAAGGTAAAGTCTAAGAACACTTGGTACACACTGTGTATCTTCTTGTAAACCAACTAAGCTCGGTAGACTCTTTCTTTTTCCTTGCTGACCAACTGAGCTTGGTAGGCTCTGGCTGATAACTGATATGAAATTTGTGTAACATCAAAGACAACACACAATTGAACAATTTTATCTAGAAATCTCCCTCTTTGGCATTGATGGCAACACAACATGTCATAGTAGAATGAAATTTGAAAACAAGTCTTTTCTGACAGAATGCTTCTCCCTCTTACATTTCATTCCAAAAACACCTCAAATATAGTAATCTCCCTCTTTCATAGTGATCTCTCCCTCTTGCATAAACTCTCTTTTTCTTGCAAATTTAGAAAGATATGACAGTAAACTCTCCTTCTTTGACAACACATGCCAAAGAAAACACAACTCAAATGAATTTCAATGTACCTTAAGTACCGATTCATATGCAATGTCTTCATTACTTTGCTATATCAGCTGATAGATCTTCAATTCTGTTCCTATTGATGCATCACTAAAACTATATTTTAGTGAGCTTTAGATAGGGGAATGACCTATAACTTACCTCTTAGATACAAGAATGCATCCTTAGGTAAAGGCTTTATGAATATGTCAGCAATTTGTTCCTTTGTATGGACATATTCCAATCTAATTTCCTTATCCTGCACCAATTCTCTGACAAAGTGATACTTTATAGCAATATGCTTGATTTTTTAATGCATCACAAATTTTTTGGATATGTTAATTGCACTTGTATTGTCACAAAACATAACAACAAGTTATTTGATTTCTTCCTTCATACATTCGAATAACTATTTGAACCAAACAATGTTTGAATAGTTTACTGCTACTGCAACATATTCTACCTCATTTGTGGATTGGGATGTACAATTTTGCTTCTTACTTTTCCAAGAAACCAACTTTTTTCTATAAAAAAAAAACTCCTCCACTTGTACTCTTTTTTTCATCAATATTTCTTGCCCAATCTACATTAGTAAACACTTTTAAATTCAGATTTCCTTCAAGTTTATACCATAATCCATAATCTTTAGTCCCTTTTAAATATCTCATGATCCTTTTGATTGTCATCATGTGATTTTCTCTTGATTTTTCTGAAAATCTTGCTACAATACCAACTGCAAGGGCAATGTCTGATCTTGTATGCACTACATATTGCAGCTTTCCAATCATAAATCTATACAATGTCTGATCCACTTTCTTTGATTCATCATCCTTGGTAAGTTTCAATCAAGTACACATAGGAGTTCCAACTAGTTTGTAGTCTTCCATACCAAAAAATTTTAGTATCTCCTTGATGTATTTAGATTGAGTGATTTAGATGCCATACTTATTCTATTGAATTTGAAGACCAAAAAAGAATTTGATCTCATCAAACATTGACATTTCAAATTCCTTTTTCATTTTTTCTAAAAATTCTTTGCAAAGATCACCATTTCCTGTGAACAAAGTATCATCTACCAATATTTTTGCCAAAACAATCTTATTATCTGGTCCTTCCTTGATATACAAGCTACTATTATCATTAGTTCTTTGAAAACCAATCTGAATAAGATAGTTATGCAATCTCTCATACCATGCTCTAGGGGCTTGCTTCAAACCATAAAATGCTTTATGTAATTTTTAGACCGTGTCCTTCTTGTCTAGATCAACAAAACTTTCAGGCTATCCAATATAAACCTCTTCATCTAGTATACCATTAAGAAATGCTGACTTGACATCCATCTGATAAACTTTGAATCTTTTGTATGTAGCATATGCAAGTAAGGTTCTGACACCTTCCAATCTTGCAACAAAAGAAAAAGTTTCTCCATAGTCTATACCTTCTTCTTGAGAGTATCCTTTGCATACTATTCTAGCTTTGTTTCTTGACACCTTACCATCTTCATTTAACTTATTTTTGAATACCCAATTAGTTCCAATCACATTTTTATCTTTAGGCCTAGGTACAAGAGTCCATGTTTTGTTTTTCTCTATCTTCTCTATCTCTTCATTCATAGCCTCAATCCAAATTTCATTTTCTAATGCATCTTTGACATTTTTAGGTTCAAAATTAGCAAGTAAACAAGTACTTTTCAACTTACTTCTTGCCATAGTTTCTTTAGATTTATCTCCAATGATTTGATCTAGTGTATGATGTCTCCTAACATACTTAGCTAACACAAGTTTTTTACCTTTTGAACACATTGCATTTTCATCCTCTTGCACTTCAGCTTCAGGTTCTAACTATTCTTTCTACTACTCGGGTCCTTTAGACTTAGTAGGCATTGGCTTGGTAGCATCAGAATGTGACTCAAGTTCCTATAGCTTAGTTACTAAAAACTCGGGAAGAGAAAATTCTTGATTGATAGGTGTATCTGGCACTGTATCAGGTTCAATGAAAATAAATCTTCTGTAGTCTTATAGTTCCCTTTTTCTTTCTTCTTCGATTCTTTTTACAAACTCATCAACTTTCACCTGTTCACTTTCTATGACTTTGTGAGTAGACAAATTCAAAAATCTATATGCTTTAATCTTGCAAGAATATTGTAAAAATATTCCTTCATCACCCTTCACATCAAATTTACCTTTTCTAAATTCTTTCAAAATGTAACATATGCTTCCAAATACTTTTAGGTAACTTACATTGGGTTTATAGCCATACCATAACTCATAAGGGGTTTTCAATGATTCTTTCTTTAGTTGTACTTGGTTCAAGGTATGAACTGTAGTGCTGATAGCTTCCTTCCAGTATTTGATAGCAATGCTCTTTTTAATCATTAAGGTTTTTGCATAGTCCATGATAGATCTGTAGACGCTTAAAATCATCCCTAAACACTATATTAATTAATTTTAATATTGCTAGTGACATTGTAATTAATTATTAATTAATTAATTATATTGCTCACATTCTTCTATTTATTTAATTAAATTATTTTAATTAAATGAGTTCATTCTCTTAAGTATTTAAATCTAATTTAAATACTTCTAGCTTTAATGTGTTAAATTAATTTAACACATAATCCTCCATACTCCTCTTTTTAAATAAATTTTCCACATCCTATTAATTTCTCTAAACCCATGATTAAATTAAATTTCATTTAATTTAGTCTTAAGCCTAACCTGGAGCCTAGCCTATAACCATCATTTTCATCCTCTTAAGCCTACTTCTTCTCTAATCCCACTTAATCATTCCTAATCATCTCCCTAATCCCCCTCATTAGCTTAAGAGTGTGCTCACACATGTGTGAGATGGCATGCCTACACACTCTTGTCTCCTACTCTTCTTCTCAAGTTTGCTCACACGTGTGAGAAAACTTTGAATTTTTGACCATTTGCATGACTTGCATGTCACCTTATGTGGCACTACATGGATGTCACCTCACCAAGCCCTCCCTCAAGCCTATAAATAGAGGGCTTGTCTCAAGCATTTGCATCTCATTTTTATTGCATTGTTATCATGTTGGTTTGAGATTTGAGTTTGCATTCATAGTTTGAAATTTTATGTAGTTTGAGCTTGCATTAGTAGAGTTTTCATAGTGATTTTGTAAGTTCATGCTAATCATTTGGTAGTTGATTTAGTTTGCATCTTGCATTGTTCATTTAATTTTTTTCATACATTTGCATTTCCATTCCATAGCTTACATTCTTAGTTAGTTTCATTTGTTGCATATCATCTTCATTATTGAATGCTTTCAAAAATGGCTTTCTCCATAGACATTTCTTGAAGTTTTCTTCATCCCACATAGCTTAGGATCTTAGTGCATTTTTATTCACATTTGCATTCACACTTGCACTCACACACTCAAGAGATTCATTTATTGTTGTGTTTGAGAGAGCACACCAAACATACCCCCATCTTAACACACCAACAAGGTCTCTCATGGGTACCTTTGTTGAGCTGTAGAGGTGGCTAGAAGGTTAGATTTGTTGGTTGCTTAGGGTTGCAAAACCCAAACAAGCATTAGTTGATATTTATTCCTTGCATTTTGATGAATGCTTGATGCATTTTGAAGGTTTTAAATTAGTATTTGTTTATTAACCCATGCTTCTTGTAGGTCACATTTTCTAACACACATTTTAGCATGCTCGGTGGGACCCACGTCCTTGGTTTCATTTCAAAAATTTGTAAACAATCTTAGTTCAGTCATAAAACATCGCATTGTCATCTCCGCAGGTCGCAACATCGTCTGCGCTTGTCATTCATGAAGACCAACGTCTGCACTCTTTAGCATCTCTGTAGTAGTTCGAAACAATACTTGCATTTAAGTCATTCTGTTGTCTACATTTTTATTCTATCGTCTCTAAAGAGTCCTCTGTCATCTACGAATATTAATATGTCATCTGTGACATTAGTTCTATCATTTGTGAGAACAATTATGTCATCTTCGAGGTTAGTTCTATCGTCTGCGAAGTTAGTTTGTCGTCCGCGAAGATAATTCTATCCTCTGCGTTGTGGGTGGGACTTTGTTTAGTGTCTCCAAGTTTTGGCATCTTTTCTTTTCAAATTGTCATCTACGTCTGAAATTATTTAGACTGCTTCTAAGGGTCTTCTGTCATCTTCAAGTTTCAACGTCTTCGTAGTTTGGCGTCTGTGTGTTTTGTCGTCTGCGCATTTTAGCATCTGCACCTATATTTTGGCATCTCCATGTTTTACCAGAATTGTTCAATTTTTAACAATGATTTTCACCAACTGATTGACTTGTAGGTTTTAACTAACTATTTTTATGCACAGAAGTAACCTTAAAAACCTAAAAAACAAAACCAATAGTGATTTTCATCACTAAAAGAGATTTGTAGTAATTTTTATCACTTAAACCTTAAGGGCTGATGAACTTGTATGGATTTAAACACTTTCATTTGAATGCATGAATGTTTAAGTTACCTAACATTTAGACTTGGTGCTTAAAATAGACATGAATGTGTAGAGCAACAAAAATTTGGACTTGGTGCTTAAAAGGAACTCACACTATCTTGAATGCATTAAGGTACAATTGACATGTATGCCTAGGCTAGACAACATTTAGAATTAGTGCATAAAATGAAGTTACACACTCTTGAATGCCCTAAAGTAAATTGATTTTATTTTTAGCATCTTTCATTTTTAGTATTTCATTTACGTATGCTCGCTTTATTTTCTTGTTGACGAATCCACATTTTTAAATTTACATTAGCACCATTTCAAGTTAGAAAGAACCTTGCATGTTTTAATCATGTGTCTTCAAGTAGATAGAAAATTTAAAATTTTAATGGGAAAAGAACAAGTGTCTTTTAAACCCCAAGGCCACTTACGTATTCTCTCCCCTTGCGCCTTCGGGTGATCTTGGGTGCACAAGAAATAAGTGGTCTTATTTTTTCTTTTTTAGGAGGCCTACTTGGAGATTTCATCACCCCTTGCGACAACCTCAACTCCAATTTTCTAGAGAAGTATAAATAGCGGGAGGTGAATCGAAAGACACCTCTCTTGGAAGCAAAATATTGTCCCTCTTGGCTAAGCCCCAAAGAACTTTATACCTTTGGGAAGTGAAAGAGGAGATTTGGGTTACCGTCTCCCCTTGGCTGTGTGGCAGTATTTCCTTTCATCTACAGATTTGGGCCTCGTGTACCTTACGTATATCGAGGATGCCCTCTAGTTGATCCTTGTACATCCCAGTTGCAACCTTATAGGTTTTTTGGTGTGTTCTACGTGCTTGAATGTTCAAAAACCTCCCCATTCGAAGGGGACATACACCATATAAACTTGCCTTTGTACATATTTCCTTGTCTGATTTAGCATCTTAAAACATAAAAATCCAAAAAAATCATAAAACTTCAAAAATAAAAAAAATCAAAAAACATTTCAAAACATTTCAAAAAAAAACAAAAACAACAAAAAGAAGCTCATGTTTTCTCCATCACTTCTTCTATCCATCCATCCCATCATCATCATGCATCTCTTGTCTTAATCACATTCTTAATCGTTCAAATCTTTTCTCAAAACCTTAATCATCTCTATTCATCCAAATCATTTCCTCATTTTCTTACTCACTCAATAAAATCCATAATCTTCATCCTAGTCATGATTCATCATCATCCATATTCAATTTTCTTGGCCAATCTCATCATTCATCCTTAATTCAATCCTCCACATCATCATTCTTCTAATCTAATCCCTTGTCAAATCCAATCATTTCTAATCCATTCTTAATTTTAATCATTTACATATTCCTCTATAATCAATCTTTCTAGTTTCATTCATCTTTTTCTAATTCAACTTTGCATCACATCTTCTACTATAGGAGCATTGTCATCATCATTGGACTTTCATTAAGATTTCACATTCACTTGTTTGCAATATCCTAGGGTTTCTCATCACATCAAATCAAACCCTAATTCAACCAAATCATATCCAATCAATATCAAAGCAAATTGAATTCAAATCAAATTGATACAAAGTCCAACATAGTTCCTAGTCCTAGGATCATATTCCATCCATCCTTGAATCTTTCATCACTCTTCTTCTAGCATCCATGGATTCAAATTTTCTTAATCAAATGGTTGACAATCTTCAAAGACAATATGGAATTCTACATCCCGTTCAACCTACATATCAAATTCATCCTCAAAACTTCATATCCAACTCTAATCCATCTCATGTTCATTATTCTTCTACCTTTGACAAGGGAAATCCACCTTATTATCCTTCAACTATACACAATTCCATTCATAGCCCATACAATTCCTCCAACACAAATGCCCTTGCTATGGAAATTGAACAATTAAAGAATTATCTTTTAGCAAGTCAATAGAAAGAGGCCACCTTTCATGCCATGTTTCCTCTTCCTCCATGTTTTGAAGACCATAGTCCTCATGTCCCATCCAACCCCAATCCTCCATGCAATTACCTCCACAACCCTAATCCTCCAAAATCCACATCATCCCCACCTCGTAAGAGGTATTTTTCATCGTTCTTAGCTAAGTGTAAAGAACAAGATGAAAGGAGCCAATCACCTCATGTCATACCCCCACTTTCATCTCATGACCTTCCTCCAAAGCATGACATCATAGGTTCCTCTTCTTCTCTAGATCTGAGCATTTCTTCATCCCATCATTGCCTTATCCCTCAAGATCCATTTATCCCTCTTAGTCCATCCCATGATTCCCTTCCTAATCAAGATCAAGGCATTCCATGTACCTCCAATTCCACTCCATCTCAAGAGTTTGCATCCATAGATCCTCCACTTCATACAGAAGTTCCTTCCACTCCATCCACTAGCATTCCTCCATGTCAAGATCAAATCACCCCATCTCACGGTTCCATTCCCTCCACTCCATTCAATGATCCTATTCCATCTCATGATCCACACATTCCACTCCATGATCCTCTTCTAAGTCAAGATCAAAGCACCCATTCCTTTTCCTTTCATGATCCCACTCCATCTCATGATCCTATTCTCCCTCCTAATCCTCCACATGATCCCATCACACCTATCCAATCCACTCATGAACCCCATATACATGGACTCGCATCTTGTGTTTAAAATGATAAGTATCCCCTTGAAGAAATAATGTCTCAAGATGTTGGTATCCCTTCCACTCCTTCCAATTCCACAATTCCTCCTTCCAAACCTAAAGCTTCCCATCGTTCATTTTCCAAGTCCATTCTAGGTCCTTATCTTCCATCCATTCTAGGTCCTTATGTTCCATTGTCAAACCCTTCATCCCTTCCATCCATATTGGGCCCTTACATACATTCATCCACCATATCTATGTTTTCCCCTTCATCCCCTCATGTTCCTAGTAAAGATCAACAAAAGCACACATCCTTGACTTCCTTCCAATGTCCACCATCCATTTGCTCTTCTTCATGCACCCCTACCATATCCAATGGAAGCAATTTTGATGCCAAAGAAAAAGAAAATAAGGCCAAAAGTCCACAAAAGCCCAAGGATCAACATGTCCCTTCTAAACGACATGTTCAAGAAGAGAAAAATTTGATCCAAAACAAAATCAAAAAGCCACAAAGGCTCAAAATCAAAAATGCAAATTTTTTATGGATCCCAAACCTACTTAATGTAGCAATGAATCTCAAAGAAAGATTCACAATGACATCCAATTTGGCTAATCCAAAGGCTTCTAAATCCATTTTGGGTCCTTATATACCCAAATCCACCATCCTAAATCCATTGTCTACTTCCTCCATTTTGGGTCCCTATATCCCAAAATCCAAACTTTCTTGTACCTATCCTCAACAATTTCCTCCATTCCATCACCCTTCAAGGTGTGTGCCAATGACGATCTTTTTGCTTCCTTCATCCACTCATTCACAAGTCTTCCAACCTAGCATCCATCAACCATGTCTTCCTCCCACCCACTCCACCCCCCTAATCCAAACCTTTTCATAAGTCCTTTTCCTCCACTCCTCAATCCCCTTCATCCTTCTTTTCATTATCCTACCAACATCTATGAGAAAATAGTAAAAATTCCTTGAAAATAAGAGAGAAAGAGAGAAAAATCAAGGGATACCATCCATGTAAATAGATGCTGGAGTCCTTCATTTTGCTATCATGCATTCATTTCCTTCCAATTCCACTTATCCATCCATTCACTTTTCCTCTTCCACTTGCACTCTACACTAGGGGCAAGCTCCAACCATACTACACTTCCATACATATCTTCCATACTTCCATCTACCGTTCATTATCCTTCTCCATTTTTGATCTTGACTTTCACTTTCCTTTCATCCATCCATATGCACTTTCCATATTCCTCGCGCATTATCCATCCATTATCCTACATACGTCCATAATTCTTCCATATATTTGATCTTGACATGTTATCCATATCTTGCATCCCGTAGTTCTTGTCATGTTCATCCATTTTCCATTCATACTGCTACATACTTCCATCCTTCTTTCATACGTCCTTGATCTTGGTTGTCCCTTCCATTTCATATCCGACATTTTATCCATATTATTATCCCTTTTTCATACCCTCCCTCCCATATCCCTTATCCATTCCCCTTTCATGCCCATGCTCATGATCATTATTAGAGGCATAATAACAAAATGTTCATACATGCTTTGGAAGAACACATGCCTTCTCTTCCTCCATGTGCTAGACTTCCTACCATCTTGCCATTTTCATGCATCCTTTCCCACCATATTTTCCACCATATTCCTATCCTTGGTATGGGGCATTGAGACTCCTTTGAAACATGGTCCTTGGCTCCACATTTTCTGCTACCATATCATTTGGGCCACTCATACCCTTTCATCATTCCTTTCATCCACCAACTCACATTGCTATTCCTCCGTTTACCATTCCTTGGTTATCCCTTTTCATTGGTTCTACTCTATTCCACCTTCCATCAATTTTTTACCTCTTCCAATCCATTCAATCAATTCATTTCTCCTCTAATTTAATCATATTCCCTTCTTCTAATCATTTCATTCAAATCAATCCTCCATTTTTCCATCTATTTGCATATACCTTGATCAAATTTCTAGTCTTCCATTCAACACATTTTCCTCTAGAGAACTTTATCATTTTCTCTCTTGCATCCTCCTTCCATTCCAATTCAATTCATCCATTATCATATCTTATCCAAATTCTTCTATTTATCTCCTGACACTGAGCTTCAATCCATCAAACTGAGCTTATCAAATAATGATTGCAAACTAACTAACATAAATTCACACTTAGACTAAATGATTTAAGAACATTGTTCCTTTCACACTATTGTCAATGAACAATCACAAACATTTCCATACAATTCAATCAAACAATCTTTTTTTTTTCCCTTATAGGATGAATCCTTCCAACACAGGCTTAACAAATTTCACTATCAAAATCAAGTTCATGACAAGAATTAGGAATTGAATGACTACTTGGTCATAAGGTCTTTTTGTTGTTTTTATCTTTGTGTGCTAGTGATAGTCTTCCCAAGTGTGCCTTGATCTTCAATATCTTAGTATCATTTGAATGGTTTAACCTGATTACATGTGTCATTTTGCAATATGATCTATTTTTATGATTCTTTAGCACATCTCTGTTGGTTTTTGAGTTATGATTATGCATTGCTCACTGGGGGCAATGGGTTAGCACACTTTTCACCAAGATTTGTAACAAGACTTTGGGTGTACCTAGACCTCTTTAGTGTGTATATGTCATTTATTCCATCATGACTTTGAAACCTATATCTATTGTGTTGAGAGTCTAGTCCACACAAAAGGAATATTGTCATCTATGCTACTATAGCATTTGATGCGTAACTCCTCTTGCAATACCAAAATAAGGTGTGCTCTCCCATATGAACACAACTGAATCCCATGCATTCAAGTAGTTAAGTTGCATTTAGATTAATTATTATCCACTTCACTCCACTTCATGTCAAGCTTACATACAAGTCATGCAAGGCCATCTTTTAAGCCTTTTCTCTTTCCCTTTTCCTTCTCATGTGTATTTTTGAGAAAATGGAGCAAAATATATTCCTTTTTCACCCCATTTCCTTGAGGGGGCACCCTCCTCCCTTGTTGTCGCTTTAGCACAACTCCTAGGACTCCTATCCTTCTCTGGGGCAACCTATATTTTTTTTCTTTGATATGATGTTGTCTCGACATCACATCAAAGAGGGACAAAATGTAGATGCTTAAAATCATCCCTAAACACTATATTAATTAATTTTAATATTGCTCGTGACATTGTAATTAATTATTAATTAATTATATTGCTCACATTCTTCTATTTATTTAATTAAATTATTTTAATTAAATGAGTTCATTCTCTTAAGTATTTAAATCTAATTTAAATACTTCTAGCTTTAATGTGTTAAATTAATTTAACACATGATCCTCCATACTCCTCTTTTTAAATAAATTTTATTTATTTAAATTCCCCACATCCTATTAATTTCTCTAAACCCATGATTAAATTAAATTTCATTTAATTTAGTCTTAAGCCTAACTTGAAGCCTAGCCTATAACCATCATTTTCATCCTCTTAAGCCTACTTCTTCTCTAATCTCACTTAATCATTCCTAATCATCTCCCTAATCCCCCTCATTAGCCTATGAGTGTGCTCACACATGTGTGAGATGGCATGCCTACACACTCTTGTCTCCTACTCTTCTTCTCAAGTTTGCTCACACATGTGTGAGAAAACTTTGAATTCTTGACCATTTGCATGGCTTGCATGTCACCTTATGTGGCATCTACATGGATGCCACCTCACCAAGCCCTCCCTCAAGCTTATAAACAGAGGGCTTGTCTCAAGCATTTGCATCTCATTTTTATTGCATTGTTATCATGTTGGTTTGAGATTTGAGTTTGCATTCATAGTTTGAACTTTCATGGTAGTTTGAGCTTGCATTAGTAGAGTTCTCATAGTGATTTTGTAGGTTCATGCTAATCATTTGGTAGCTGATTTAATTTGCATCTTGCATTGTTCATTTAGTTTTTCATACATTTGCGTTTCCATTCCATAGCTTACATTCTTAGTTAGTTTACTTTATTGCATATCATCTTCATTATTGAATGCTTTCAAAAATGGCTTTCTCCATAGCCATTTCTTGAAGTGTTCCTCATCCCACATAGCTTAGGATCTTAGTGCATTTTCATTCACACTTACACTCACACACTCAAGAGATTCATTTATTGTTGTATTTGGGAGAGCACACCAAACATACCCCCATCTTAACACACCAACAAGGCCTCTCATGACTACCTTTGTTGAGCTGTAGAGGTGGCTGGAAGGTTGGATTTTTTGGTTTCTTAGGGTTGCAAAACCCAAGCAAGCATTAGTTGATATATATTCCTTGCATTTTGATGAATTCTTGATGCATTTTGAAGGTTTTAAACTAGTATTTGTTTGTTAACCCATGCTTCTTGTAGGTCACATTTTCTAGCACACAAGATCTGTTCCTTCTTTCAGCTATTCCATTTTGGTCAGGAGTTCCACTTGCTAAAACTTGCCTTTTTATTCCTCTTTCAATACAAAAGTTATTGAACTCATTGGAGATGAACTCACCACCTCTATCTAACCTCAAGCATTTCAATCTTTTGCCTAATTCCTTCTCTACTCTAGCCAAATACCATTTGAACTTCTCAAATGCTACTGATTTCTCTCTAAGGTACATGACAATCATCATTCTTGAGTAATCATCAACAAAAAGAATGAAAAACTTTTCACTAGTATAACTTTCAATTCCAATAGGTCCACACAAATCAATATGCACAATTTTTAAAACTTCTTCAGACTGATAGTTCTTACTTTTAAAGCTAGTCTTTCCCATCTTGCCAATTTGACAATTTTTACATAGACTAACCTCAGGTTTCTGTTAGGAATGGCTCTTACTTTTCTGAATTTACTTATTTTCACCAAGTTATCAAAGTTCACATGACACAACCTCCTATGCCATAACCAAATTTCTTCAACTTGAGCAATAAAACATGAACATTCACCAAGTTCAAGATAAAATAAGTTACCTTTTGTTTGAGCACCTAATCTAATCAGCTTTCCTTTTCCATCCAGCAGTCTTGTTTTTCTATACATAAATTCCACTTTGAATCCATTATTGAGTAGCTGTGCCACACTCAACAGATTGTGTTTTAGTCCTTCTACCCAATATGCATTATCACATACAAGTTCTTTGGGTAGTGAGATTCTTCCTTTTCCTTTTATGCAACAAGGTTCATTATTACCAAACCTCACACTACCACCATCATAGTCTTCAAAATGTTCAAACTTAGTTTTATCACTAGTCATGTGATGAGAACAACCACTATCTATAATCCATGTATCATTTTTGCTCACGTGAGAAATAAGTGTCATTTCCTCATCATTATTAGACTCATCCTTTACAACAATGTAAACAATTTCATCTTCTTCTTCATCATCAGAATTATTAGAATCCTTAGCCATGAAACATGTTTTATTACCTTTGTCCTTGAATGATTTGAAGTCTTTCTTTCCATTGCACTTATGACCTTTCTTCTCATCCTTGTTTTGCTTATTTGGGCACCTAGCAGCAATATGTCTAATTTCTTCATAAAAAAAATAGATTAAAGGAATCTTACCTTTGTATTTCCCTTTGCCTCTTGAATATTTCCTTGCTAGTAGAGCTTCAACCACCTCAAGATCAATGTTTGAACTTTTTTTTAATTCTTCTTCACTATCTGACTGAGAATCCTTTATCTTCTTCTCTTTCTTCTTGAGTGAAAGCTTGGCTTCAAATGCTAATTCAATGTTCTTGGTAGCTGGAATATAATTATCATAGTTATCTAGCTTGAATGCAATCAATCTTCCAACTATGGCCTCTAAATTTATCTCATGATTTGCTTCACATCTTCTTTCTTGAATTGCAAAAAATTTGATTGCATAAATGGGAAGTAGTGTTCTAAGAACTTTACTTATAATTGTTTCCTCCTTGATATCTCCTCCAGATGCTTTGATTGCACTGACACTTGCTTTAACTCTTTCAACATTATTTTCTATGTTTTCATTCTCTCTCATCCTCATATGATTAAATTGACCTCTCAAACTTTCTACTTTGGCTCTTATCACATTATCATCACCTCCATCGATATCTTTTAGCTTGATCCACATTTGAAAAGTAGTTTTGCAATGTTTGATATCATCAAATTCTTCATAACTTAGGGAAAATGCAATATCTACCATCATGTTGTTGTGAGTCTTCTTTTCAACAATATCATTGATAGATAATGTGCTAGAAAGTTCTACATATTTTTCATCAAGGTACTTTAGCCCTGTATCACCAATAGAAGCTAGATGAAGTCTCATCAATCCCTGCCATGTCTAGAAGTTGTCCTTGTTAAGTCTTGGAATTTTCCTCTTATAAGACATCCTGATCTTTAGCTTAGATCCTTGAAATCTTCCCTACAAGCACCAAAAGCTCTGATATCAATTGTTGAAATTATAGATGGAGTAACTGAGAGGGGGGGTGAATCAGTTACTACAAAAAGAAATTCACAGATCCCTTAGATGTCTTAAATAACTAGTTATTATTGATACTTGGTAGAAATTCACAAAAATGTTGTAACTCAGTAGATTAACTTGTTATTGATCTTTAAGAATTCACTATTATTAACATGCATCCAAAAGTAAATAACATGAACACAAGAGACACCAGATTTAATGTGGAAATCTAATATAGAAAAAACCACCAAGTAACTAGCTACCAATTTTCACTCTTCTGAAGTGAGCCCTGTTAGGAGCCAACCCTATTAAAGGTTACAAACCACACTATTAGGTGTGACCCTATTAGAGGATTTAATCATCCTACTAGGAATGGCCTTGCTAGAGGTCTTTAGAACAATTCAACTAAACTTTCCACCTTGTTAAAGGATTTACAAAATGGATGTTAAACCAACTCTGTTAAGAGATTTAGAAATCACTGCTACAATGATTAGAAAGTAACAATGAAATGACCAGAATAAGATGCAACTAAATTTTGCTGATTACAGATCTTTATTCTGTACCATTAGATCCTCCTTGATCAAATATAGCTTTGCTGCTCCTTAATGATCTCTGATTATTCTTCAAACTTTGCTCTCACAATAATCATTCCACCTTCACATTCATATCACATCAAATCCATCACACTTAAAATTTGCAACTTGACCTTTTATTTATACATTACAAATTATCAAGTAGGCTCAATTTAAATTATCAAGTAGGCTCAATTACAAGTTACATTTATCAATAAATCGTACATTAGTTAGCTACAAATATTAGATTAAACAAATAAACTTTATTTTCCAAAATAATGAAATCCTTCATTGGATGACCCTGCTCGGTAAACACTACTCTAGAAAAAATTTCCTTAGTTAACCATCTCAACTCGGTTAACACTGCAAATTCCACAAAATCTTTTGGTTGCCAAGTGAACTCGGTAAGAACTATGTTTCCTTCACTGACCATGAGAGCTCAGTAACAATTGTATTTCCTTCACTAACCATGAGAGCTCAATAAAAACTATATTTCCTTTGCTAACCATGAGAGCTTGGTAGGAACTATTTTTTGCCACATTTTCCTTTGATAACCAAGTAAGCTTGGTAGACACTAAATTTTCTTTTGCTAACCTTGAAAGCTCAGTAACAACTATCTGCACAAGGTAAAGTCTGAGAATGCTCGGTAGACACTATGAATCTTCTTGTAAACCAACTGTGCTCAGTAGACTCTTTCTTTTGCCTTGCTAACCAACTGAGCTCGGTAGACTTTGACTAATAACTGATATGACATTTGTGTAACATTAAAGACAACACACTATTGAACAATTGTATCCAACATTATCCTCCTTAGATAATTTGTAGCATGTGACCATAGGTGTTCTTGATGGTCTAGAATCTTTCATCCCCAAAAAATTTAGCATCTCCTTAACATATTTGGATTGACTAATGTAGATACTTTCTTCATCTAGGGTGGAAGCAAGAAGTTGGGTCTCAAAACTATGGAAGTCTATGGATTGATATCTTACTCTTTTAGAAACAAGCACCCATTTTTTTAAAAATGGGGACCCATTTTAGGCTCGAATGTTTGATGCAAATTTCAAAAATGGGCAGCCATTTTTTTGGAAAAAAAAAAATCCATTATTTATTTTTTTTAAATAGGTTCCCATTTCCAGAAAAAGAATTGGGGGAGATTTAAGATGTATTTGTAAATACTGATATTACTTTTTAATACAAGGTGTCCAATTTTTTGAATTGGAAATAATGGGCACCTGTTTCTTGCAACACGGGGCAAGATTTTCTTCTCTCACCTTTGTTTTTAGTTCGTGATAAGCTTGGTGGGACCAAGCCTATGCCTTGACCTCTCAAGATTTAGCTAAGGCATTGAACTGACCAATTTGGGCTATGTCAATATTTAGAGGGTCTTCCCAATCAAAATTATCAATGAAACAAAAATCCATTAGAGTTTTCACTATCCTAATTTCATAAATATAAATTTTATAGTGTTATGATGTTATTTACTAATTTTGAATTATTTTTTAATCAAATGTGGTACATAAATGTAAAATAGTGAGCTTCACTAAAAAATTAATAATTTTTTAGTTTATTGTTTTTCTTAAATTAATTTATGTCATCAATCTACATACAATTCTTTTGAAGTTAAAAATAAAAATAAAATGAAATTTTGATCAAATTATGGTGTTTGTACAAGAGAGGTTTTAAAAATGAGCTTAATAGCCAATTATTAAATTATTAAATAAAAAATTAAGGAAAAAATATTCTCATAAATCTTTGGTGTTCTAGGTAACTTCCTTTAAAAGGATTTATACAAGTTCGTTCATTTGTGTCAAATTATGGTGTCCATACACAAGTGTGGTATGGTCCCAAAAGAAACATTTTTTAAAAGTGGTTTTTAAAGATCAATACCAAAATATATTATACCATATGGGTATACAAATGGTTTTACTTACATTGGGTTTGAGATTGATTGGAGATTGTGATCACTAGTTTTTGTTCATGTATGTCATGTGAGAGATAGCATGGTTGTTCATTTATCTCATTCCTTTGTTGGTTGTGGATAACTTGGGAGAGTGTTAGAGACTTTTTATGATATTTTTTCTTGTAGTTTGTGTGTTGTGAATATCCTTGATACTACATGGATTCACTTCTTTGTGATGTTGTGAGTGAATTGGTTATAGATTTGACATTATCTTTTTTGTAGTGGGAGCTTCTTGGTATATATATGGTAGGTATTGCTCTTGAGGCTTGTGATTGTAGGTTGTAGATTGGATATGTTGATGATATGAAATTCACTTGGTATACCTTTCTAGGTATGGATATTCAAATGGGTTGGCACTTGGTGTGGTTTTTATTTCAGCTATGAATTTTGACAACTATAGATACATGTGATTACCTTTGGATTAGGTTTTTGTGCTTTCCATTTCAATTGGTATAGGATTTTATGATTCTTAAGTGACATGTTGGGTGGATTTCTCTTTGGATGGCTTTTATATATGTTTGGTGATAGTGGCATAATAGGAGGTGGGATCATTCATGTTTGAGAGGCTGGATACTTTGAATTTTTTATAGGTACTAGGATGGAGCACATGGTATACCCTGACCCATGATGGTGGATGTGCTAGGAAGGAATATTTCCTTGTTCATTTATGTGGCTACAGATTGACCCTATGCAATGTATACAACAAGTGGGAGATTGTTGAGGTTATGTGTATTGCACACGTTGCATAATATTGTTTATATTGTATCATTTTATTTTATTATGTGATGTTGCACCTAGGAACACCTAGATGGACAGTGCAACATGTAGAGATTCCCATGGGATATAGTTGATGAGTTGTATTGTAACATTGCGATAATATTTGATGTGATTATTTAATATTGGGAAACAAAATTAAATGTCCAATATCTAATATGGGGTCAATGGGTTAGGTAACACATGGTTTTATCACTTGATGATTTTGTGGGACTTGCTACTATATAAGAAACCACAAGGATAGTACTAGAGACAATAAAAGAATAAAAAACACAAAAAGGAAAGAGTTGAGCAGAAAAAGGCTTGATAGGTTAGCCAAGGGAGCATGGCATGGGATGTGTGGATTAATTCTTTTTCACATGGATTGATTGGTTGTGGCTATGGATTTGAAGGCTTCCATGGTTATATTACAATGGTTTTTTGTTGAATAATACATGGTGATGAATGCTTTTGGAGGCTACATTTTTTCCCTCAATGAGGGTTTCCCAAGGTATATATTGTATCATATTTTTGTGGATATGTTGTCTATTCTCTTGCATGTGGATTTTAATTGCATACTTATTTCAGATATATTATGGGTTATGTGGAAATGGTTAAATGTTTTTTGCAAGTTTCATATACCTTCTTTTGTTGTTTTATGCTTGTTCTTCATGTTTTCTCTTAGTACATATCATCCTTAGCTTCTACTGCATTTCTTGGCTTCTATAGAACTTGGCTCATGTGTTGCCTCTTGTATAACTCGACAACCATGATATACTCAATAACTATTAATTTTCTTCAGAGTTACTACTACTTGGAAAATATTGAATGCATACACTTCTTCATTGTATAGCTTGGCCTATATAGAGTAGCTCGGCCATAGTGTTGACCGACCAACTCTACCCTGTAAATGATTAAGTGTTTTAACTAACTGATAATACTATGATTGCCTTTAGGGTCAAAAATCTCTCCTTTTAGAATTAGTGAAAAAGACACTTATGATTATCAAAAATTAATATACCAAAAACTTCAAAAATATGTACCCCCCCTTAAGATGTACACCATACATGTATCTCGATCTACGTGTTCTTCTATAACTTGCATTTTCAAAATATTTTGTTTTTTAGCATCAGAACCTAAAATCCTTATTACTCCATTCCTTTTTATAAAAACCAAATTTGTGCACATTATCTATTTCCCTTTACACACTCATGCTTACTTGATCATACTATTTCACCCTTTTTTTGTCACTTAGGCCTAGAGATAATATTTATTTAGGGCTCAAGGAGTATACCAAACTCTTTCAAAAATGGATGTTGTCATTTGATAATTATAGACATTGTGTTGTTCCAAGTAGTATTCAAAGTTTCAAGCACCTTCTTCTCAATTTTCTATATTGGCCACTAGATTCACCATGTTATAAGCAATGGATAAGTGTCATGTTATCAGCAATGGATAAGTGTTGGTTCTATACAAGATCCTTGATAGTCTATAAATTCCTTTGCAGTACTTCCATATGAGTTAATAACCATTCTTGAATAGAAGTTGCCTCTTCTCTAATATGGCATTCTTCATGTAACAGATCTGAATTCTTACCTTGTAAAAATTTGATCTATGTAAAGTATACTTAGCTAATTTCTTACCTTGCAAAAATTTGATCCATGTAAAGTATACTAAGCTGGAACTTGGATCCATGCTCAATGCCTTGTTGTCCTTCTAAAGATCAGCAATAATACTATCCATTATCTCTCTTATTAACTTGTAGTATGAGAGGATATCATTACAAAATTTGGAAAACAATGTATTTGTATTTGTAACTATTTTTTCAAATCATTAATGAGGTTAGATACCCTAACCTATTGTATTGAGCTATCTCTTTTGATACCTTTTCTAACACTCTATTTTAAAATTTTATTTATGATCACTGCATAATTTTTTCTTGAGTGTTAATGTCAGGGTCATTCAATCTCTTCACTATATTAATTAATTTCTCAATTATAGGAGCTATATGATCTAGGTCATTAACAACAACTGTATTAATAAATATGTCATTGATGTCATATAATACTTGTTTCTATTTATGCTCTCTCCTCATTTTTTCTTTCTTGGCCTTTCTTGCCAAAAAATCACTCAAAATCCTCATTTTCTCATTACTCAAAATTGTTGTGTCCCATTTAGGAATCAAAATCTCCTCATCCAATGTAACATGTTTACTTTTGATTAATGATGGAGACTTCATTTTCTTCTTCAACCTTTTCCCTTTGGATTCTGGTGTGCTAATACTCAACATTGTCTTTTTACTTCCAGACTCATCTTCTATTAATCTTGGTCTTCTCACCCTTCTATGAAGATTCACCTAACTTTTTCTCCTCTCTTGTATCTTAGTTGTACCCAATAATTGTACATGATCATCTTTCTTGTCCTTTTTATCATCTATATAGAGCTCACTGGTTGAACTTAGTTTTCCTGTCTCCTTTTCTCCCTCCTACTAAGGCCACGAGGCACTTGGTCATTTACTTATAGAAGACTGATCTACTTGATCATTTAGGTTCTTGTCTTCCTTCTCACCTTCTATATTTACATTGATATTCCCCTCAGTGGGTAATTTTACTCTTTTTGGATTAGGTGCATTATTTCTTTCATTGGTTGGAATACCCTATTTCTTAGCATCACAATCTTTAGCTTCACCTTGGCTAACACTTGAACTTACTAAACATATAGGTAATGTTGAAATAACTAGTGCAGAGTCTACCAATTGTGTCTAAACCTATGTCTCTCTTGAGATAGTCCTTTAATTGCACTAACAAATGATTTAGATTTAGCAATACCTCTTGTGCTAAATTGAATTGTGGACCTCCCTCTTTTTGTTCTTGCTCAGTCATCATAGCTTTTGCTAGTTTAGATTATTCATTGGTTACAACCTTCATTGGATTCTCTTCAGGCTCATCTTATATTGTAATACTTTTAGTTTTCTCTTCATATTGTTAGACCATATCATCATTGAAATCTTCTTGATTATCTAGTTTTATTTTTTAATCTTCATTTTCCTCATCCTTGTTTTCATCTATAGGTATCAATCCATATATCTTCCTCCATATAGTTTTTCTTTCTTTAACTACAAGTTCAATTTTTCCTTTTAGAATCATATAATGTCTAGTCTTAGGAATATTTTTCTTAGTATAATCTTTCATTACCTTTGTAATTTGTTTCCTACTCAATTCTAGCATAACTATGGAAAGCACACCTTCCCTAATTTGTCTATTAGTCCTTAATGCAAATATCCACCTCTCATTCACTTTTCCATATAATTCATTATGAATCATGTTTCCTAACTCCAATGGGGTGTATTTGAACTTATCCATCATATCCAAAGTAGCTTCATCAACTTTTTCCTTATCAACAACATCCAATTTTTCATACTTAATGAAATTAAATTCTAAAAGTCCTACACTTTCCTTGATGTTGTGACATATTTCATCAATCATTGGTGGTGACTTGTGCACTACAAAAGTGAATTATATCTTTTCATTCTACCTTCTCTTCATCATCATCTTTGTCATTTGCAATTACACACCTTCTTCTCGGCTTCTTTGCTAGCTTTTTTAGCTATACTTCTTCATAAATACTCTTCTTCTTTGTCAAAATCTTCCTCTAAATGGATCTAGTAAGCTTAGACACTCCTTTATTTTTCTCGGCAATAGTTGCATTCATGGATGATCTTGTCCTTTTCCTAGTTACTCTAGGTGGTGTAGATGCAGGCTTAGTGACTATCTGTAGGCTCTTCTACTCTTGGGGGTCTACAACTACAATTTATTTTCTATTACTCTCTTGTGGCTTGGTAGCCACTATCTCTTTTCCTTTTCCTTGTGCATCTTCTTCTTTATTTCCATCTTCCTCTTCATCATCACTACTCATGTCCTCACCTTTGCCTTCATCTATTTGTATAAGCATATCCTTCTCAACTCCTTCTCTTAATGCTTTCTCCAATTTCTTAATCATACTCATTTTCTTGTTAATCTTTGGGCCATTGATTTGTACAAAAAAATTCAATTTAGTTGTCTCATACATGTGGAATGGACCGACATCATTATCAACTTTCTTGACCAATAATGCAGTAATTATTGTTATCACTTCATTAATGTTAACCTCATATGATAGAGGTCTTTTCCATGCAACCCTAGGTATACCTTCTTGGGCATATGTATTATCTATGTCAACTAAGAAACAAATATCATTGTTATATTGATCAACAAGGGATTAAGGAATCATTGTTCTTTTCTTCATCTTTCTCTTAAACTCCTTAAAGTATCCAATCATGATTGTCTCAAAATTATCACCCATTCGACTAATGAACTCATTTGTTTATTCAGTTACTAGTTTCTTCTTATCCCAAACAAAAACATTAGCAATAGTAGGAAATAAATTCTAAACATAGAAGAAAATACAAATAATTAGAGAGCCAAACTTACACAAAATGTTCTTTGCTTTCCTTATACTAGCCATGTTCTCAGCTAATTGTGTTAGATGGAGGTCTGTAAGGTCATAAATATGATCTTTATTGATAATATTCCATGCCAAATCAACACACACATAGGGCATGCTATCATGTTGGCTATATGGATAGAATTTTTGTGCAATGACTTTGATAGAAAATTCAATCTCTCAATCTTTGAATGTAGAGATCACCATTCCTCTTTTGTTTAATTTTTATAGTGTATTTTTCTTAGTTGCATCCTTTCCTTGGAAATTAATAGACTTCACCCTTTATATAATAGGGTAACTTGTGACATGATGAATAGTTTTCTTGTTAATCTTCACTAGTCCATCTTCCAACTAGAGCTTCATGACATGGATTCAACTCAAAATGATCTTGATCCATTCCACCTTTAAAACCATAGGAAATTTTAGGGCATGAGTTAAGCCTTTATTGGCAACATTTTTATGCTTTTCTTTCAACCTTCCATTCTCTCATAACTTCTCATAAGAATTCCTTATTTCAAAATCAACCATTTCTCCAATTTTTCACATATAACATGATATTACATCTTGAATCATGGTACCCTAGGTGGGATCAATGATAGGGCACTTGAAGAATCACCCTTCATAAAAATCTCTAGATAAACTCTAAATTTTGAAGGGGGACAAGCTTCATTCTTATTCAATTGAGCATTACAAATCTTCAATTCCATTTTTTCTTAGTTGCAAATGAACTTGAAACTATTCTTTCAATCTAGGGTTTAATCACAATATTCTACATAATTCAATCTCAATAAAACTACCCATAATTCACTTCTAGCATCAAAGGCACACACCAAATATTTCTCAAACTCACTCAAATTGCTCAAAAAATACTTCAGCTCAATTTTCTCTTAAAAATCTTGAATGTAAAGTGCACAAAATGATTCACAAAATTTACCATATATCTTGAAAATTAAATTTTAGGGCCTCATTAATAATCCATAACTTTGGTGGATATATAATAGTTTTCTTGGCCTTCTCTACAAAACTTTATGGTCCTACTTCCTTACATTTCACTTAGCCAATACCACGACTTGGTTAAACCAACAATTGTGCTAAGACACTTAACATTATGAAGAATTCAATACTAACACTCGGTCATCTCTAATTTTTCAACTTAGCATCTAAACACATTACTCAGTTCAAACCAAAAAATTGTAGTTATGCATCTAATCATATGCTACCTTGGACTTTCCTGCATTCAATCATAGGAACTGATGTGTGATTTAACAATTTTAAATATAGTTCCATACATCCTCTTTATCTTAATTTGTGATGGGGGAATTTCCTAATCCATTGGATTAGGTGTCCATAACTTCACCATTTGAATTATTACTTCCATCAGATTTCTTCTTCTAGCTTTGATTCATCTAGTTTCTCACTTCTTCAACATTAACCTTTAATTTTCTAATGTTCTGTTCAACATTAATTACTGGTTCTTGGTTGATATAGTCTCTTCTTAGGAAACCAACCTTTTGACAATTAAAACATACTGGACCAAAATTCCTCTACTTTCCTAACCTTCCTCTAAGATGTGTCCTTGCACAATTTGTTGCAATATGTCCATAATTTTTGTTGGAATTAATAATGAGAAAGTAAGTTATGGGTGGGAGGGGAGTGAATCAACACTTAAAACTTTTTCCTCTAAAACATTTCACCATACATCTATCTCATAACATAACATGTAAACTAAAATATGTAAGCATCCATCACATCCAAATCATGAAATAAATCAACACATAATACATAAGATTTTGGTTACCTAGAGACCCTCCAATGAGAAGGTAAAACTGGAGTGGGGATGACACCCACAAATCTTCACTACTATAGTTGTAAAGTGTGGCCTATTATGGCTACAAATTTTTGACAATAAACTATTATCTACAGTGTTAAAGGTCTACCCTATTAAAGGCTTACAAAGACTATATGGTCTCACTTTGCTAAAGGATTTAAACTCATAATGAAGTAAGCACTTGGTTAAGAGATTTATAAAAGCCTATTAAGACTACTATGTTAAGAGATTTACTCTATATCATCTATTAGAATGATCAACACCTAATCCTTCAGTTAGCACCTTATTGCTTGATGTCAGGTCTCCTCTTTACTAGTTATCTCTTGATCCTCTTAATCAAATCTATCTTCTCTAACCTTTCACTACTTGTCTTTGTTCTTCTTAGACTAATTCTTCATTTCATAACTCTTTCTTATCCATCTTCTCCATGTTTCTTTCACACCAGATACTCTCCTTAGTATCCGTCTTTGCAATATTTGTCACCCTTAGGGTTTACTTCTTTTATAAACATCATTGAGATGAAATTAGGTTAGAATCAATGGTTGTGGTTGATCCATGTTGCCACCTAATGCTTCCCTTAATCTAATTGTTTACATGCATAGCATAAGGATGCATAATATGACTCCCTCCTTATTTCTTATAATAATAAAAAATCATGTTCATGTTGGCTTGAAATATTTTATCTATAAGTTTGTGCCATTAAAAACATCTATGACATAGAATGTTCACTTAACATCAATAGGCTCTAATGCTCAGCCTTTACTATGCTCTATATACTGATACTTAGCTTCTAAATGGATCAACACTCACTCTTGCTAACACCTGAATCACTCAACACACTTTGTTTGCTCAAATCCTTCTATTTTCTCAGCAACTAAGTGACTCAATATACACTAAATACTCAGCATAACTATCATATTACTTGACATATATTGTTTGGAGACTTATGCTTGACATGCTTTGTTCACTCAGCTCGCACTAATCACTCATGTCTCTTTGTTCACTTGGCATGCACTATGCATACACATCACACTATTCTTTGCTAGATAATGACTAAGTTTTTTATCACTACAATGTCAAAACCACAATGAGATTAACAATCTCCCTCTTTGACATGAGTGGCAAAAACACTTTGTCATGGCATATACAGTCCTTTTTGCATAAGTCATACAATGTATCTTCTCTTCTCGACTTGTATGCAAAATCTTCAAAATTTCAAAATTTGCAAAAATTGATGAAAGAACCTTGTTAATTTTACTCCCCCTAAGTAAATGTTTCACTTTTGTTCAATAACTCCCTCTAAGTAGATATTTGCATTGCCAAAATCTTTAAAACTTTCAAAAATTGATATAATCCCCCTTTTTGTCACTTATGTCATTTGGGTGATACACTTAAACTATATTTTCCCAAAAATGGCTTATGTAGTTGCATAATGATTTTCAATGTTGAATCTCAATTATCAGTGATTGCATCTAGAAATTGAATTTGAATTTCTAGTTGTGCGACCAAATCAACTAAGCCTTCATAAGTAGAAAGATGGGAATTTATGCATCAATGTCTCAACATAGGCTAGTTCCTTCTGCAAAACTTCCATGTGGGGGGTCAACATGGACTATTTATTGATCAATGTTGATCTTATGTTTTCATCCTTGGCTTGCAACTTGGCAAGCCTATTATGTGTCATTAGTAACCTCTAGAAATGTAACTGGCTAGTGCCAAGAGATTGTTTCAATGTAGTACCCATCAATTGTAAATCTCCTTGCAACTAGTCAATAGAATGTTGAGATTCTTTGGTAAATATATTAACATTGCATAGCTTAGTATATAGAGAGAAAGCATTCTCTAATACTTATTTTGCATTGTCCATTTTGGTTGACCAGTCAACCTGTCTCAATGCAATGGCACTGGATATCTTATCCAAGACATTTATGTGAAATGTTTTCTCATACCATTCCAATAACTGAACATTGGTCTCGAGGTCCTCATCCTTTATCTTTTCAAATATGTGGACAATTTTCTCTATAATAGACTCATCAGATAATGAATCTAAGAGACTAAAAACATCAATGAAAATGTCTTTGATTTCATACAAAACTTTCTTTTTCTTGTGTTCTCTCCTTAAAATTTCTTGCCTTTTCTTCATTTTTAGAGCCTCTTGAAGAACATTAATTTCTTCAAGTGTAATTGTTGTTAAATCAAACATTGGTAATACAATCACCTCATCTAAACTTACATCCTCAAATGATGTAGCTTTAGGACTCTTGGGTGTGTTGGTACTCAACACTAATATCTACAAGGGTTTGGCCTAAGTACTTAGTACATGAAGAGTTAGGCTACTAGGAGCTGGAGGTGCAGTAACTAATAAGGTAACCAGTGTTTGAATGATAATTTTCTCCTCTAGCTCAGCATTCATCTTATCCTCTTTTTTCCTTTCATCCTCTTGATATTATTCACTAGGTTTCAGTGGGGCTACTATTGCATTATCTTCCTTATCATTTCTTTTTTCATTTCCCTCTTCATCAACTTCCACAAAAGCTAGTAATCTTGAACTTAGTAGACTTGGAAGTGATGTGATAGATAGTACCACCTCCTTCTATTTCATCTTAATGATAATTGTTTGCATTAAAGATGGTGTTTGATTGAGCTCTTCTTTCTATTCAAGAGTTACACTTTGATCTATGGTCATTTCTTGTGGCCCATTTTCTTTTACCTCAGCAACACTTGATAGCACTCATGATGTATATTCTATTTCTCATTCTTAGTGGATACAACCTCAACCTATTGAGATTCATCAATCCTTACCAATACAAGATTTGTGAATGATAGAATAGTAATGGTGGATTCTTGTTGTAGTGACTTTATGTCCTTTTCACCAAGTGGATTTACATTATGAGTGGAGTTATCAAGTATGTCTTCAATAGTTACAAAATTTTTCTCTACATGTGGGGGACTAGTGCTTGGCACTTGAGCATCCCATGCATCTTTTGCATCTTCCTCATTTGTGTCATCCTTTTCTTCTATTTTATCCTCCCTTTCTCCTACTAGTGTGTTTTTCTTTTCTTGGTCTCCCTTCTCTTCTAGATCTTTGGTGGATAATCCATAGATAACTTTCCATAGTAACTTTCTCTGGGTTACCTATTTTATTCCTCAAAATATTAAATTCTTGGTACTTGGGAGAAAATCTCCCTTTCTATTTCTCTACAACCTTTGTAATCATTCTTTTGTCAAGTTTAGGCATGACTATGGCTAAAGTAGCCTCTCTAATTTGTTTAATAGTCTCCAGACTAAACTTCCACTTTTGCTCAACTCTCTCATATAGGCTTTTAGCAGTACAATTACCAATCTCTAATGGAGTGGTCTTAAATTTTTCCATCATATCATAAATAGCTTCTTCAAGATTATATTTATCCTCACTCCCTAACTTATCAAAATCAATATGTGAAAATCTAGATAAGTCTACATTGGTCTTTACATTTTCACATTAATTGTCAATGTCAGATGAGAGATTGTCTATTATCATCTGATTATGTCTTCTCATCATCTAAGTCAGCTTGAGGTTAGTACTTTCTCCTTGGATTATTAGAAGGCTGATTTAGCTATGTTGTGGCACTCTCTCTTTTTTCCTTTTGCCTTTGTTTCTTTGTATTTTGCAGTTGCAACCCTTGTGCATGACCTTGTCAAAGGTGTAGCTAGCTTCTTTATAGTCTCCTTTTTTGTTTTCTTTGGTTTATGAACTAAATTTTTTTTTGCTTTCCTATTCTTTCTATTTTCTTCAGTTTCCTACTTAGAATCATCTTCATAATCATCTTTTTCCTCACCTAATCCTTGAGTCAGTTCCAATGGTGCTTGGCCTCCTCCTCCTCTTGCTACTCCTCCTCCTCCTCCTCCTTCTGTTGCTCCGCCTCCTACTCCTACTTTGTATTTTCAACATCTACCTTTTTTTTTCCTTTGTTGAATTTATTGCTTGGTGCAAGTAACTGATTTGGAAAATTTGTGCTCACATGACTAGTCTTAAGATAACTAAAGCATACCACCTCATTCAACCATCTATTGTAATTAACCTCTGAAATGTGTCCTAATGCAATTTATAGCAACATGACCATACTCACTTCAATAATTATAGTTGTACCTTATATTGTAATCCCAATCATAAGTATTCCCATGATGATGTACCTTGGTTTGCTTGTTTGATGTCCACTTGGGTTTAGATCTACATTCATATCCCTTGTGTCCATACTTTTGACACTTGTAATAGTATCCTTTAAATATCTGAGTCTTGATGGTCTATATGCCTAATGTCCTTTCTTTTTTTAGTTATCACAATGTCCCTTGAATTTATGCTTAGGGTTTTGATCTCTAGTCTTTCTTCTATAAACATTTTCTATATGATCCAATTTTCCATAGTGATGACAAGTGGGCTTGTTGATCCTTCCCTTATAGTTTATTTTTTCACCACTTCTAGATGATTATCCTTTCTTATTGATAGAATATACCAATCCAATAGTGTCATTGTTTGACCTTGGTGCTTCTATCATTTTTTCAAAGTACTTTATGGCTTCACTAGGTTTGTTATGATTTTCCTTTTTTGTCTTAAATTCATTTTGCAGTAGGGTATTCTTTGTTTCAAAATTTTTAATCTCAATATCTTTCCTATTTAGTTCTTGATTTGTAATCATTAGTTGATTCATCAGATACAATTAATGCTTGATAAATTTTGGACACCAGATGATTTATTGTCAAGTGTATTAACTAGTAGTATTTTATCTTCTTCAATCATGACTCTATCTTCTTTAGCTTTATTTTTTAGTTCAGTTGTCTCACATAATAATATTGATTGAGTTTCCTATTCCCTCTTTAGATTCCTAGCTTCTTCATTTAGGACACTATTCTTTTCCATCAAATCTACAATAGCTGCATCAAATTCATTTGATTTTTTGTCCTCAAATAATCCAATAGTGTCTTCTTTTTTATATTGAGTGTCATATTGTTAAATGATCAATTATTTTCTTTTCTCCAATGATTTTTGTAGTTCGTCTCTTGCCTCCTTGAATTAATGTAGGGCAAGATGTGCTTCAATCTTTTGGTTCTCAATAGTCTTTCCCAATTTGTAGACTTCCATCTTCAAGATCTTACCTCCAAAGTTGTCAAACTTTATTTTCTAGAGAACCAAGCTTTGATACTAGTTATTGGAATTAAGAATGAGAAAGTAAGTTCTGAGGGGGTAGGGGGTGAATCAACACTTAAATTTTTTTGCTCTAAAACATTTTACCATACATCCATCTCGTAACTTAACATGTAAACTAAAATAAGTAAGAATCCATCACATCCAAAGTGTTAATCTAAGATTGGTTTTGATAGATGAGTGACAATACACTTAAGCTATTTTCTTAGTTCATGTCAAATAAGTAATGTATGTCAAGTATAAGATGTTAGATAGTGTATCTCAAGAAATTTTACAGTATATTTTTAGTAAGCAATAAGTGTCGAGTCACTCAAGTGTTGAAGAGATAAATGATGCTTAGTGATTTAGATGCCAAGTGATTCAAAAATCGAGTGATCAATAGATGTCAAGTCATTCATCATTGAAGATACAATGGATGTTGAGCATCAGACATATCAAGTGTTGAGTAAATAGTTTTGGACATAGTTTTTTGCAATGGCACAAACTTGTATGTAAATCTTTTTTGAGCCAAGTTATTTACAATGCTAGATGATAAGGATGAATCTATATTAAGGATCCCTATGCATGCAACCAATCAGTTGAAGGGATATTTTAACTTGAAAAATGGGTGAATCACAATTATTGATTCATACCTAACCCTAAGTCACCTAAGTCTTCTTAAGGAGGATAAACCCTAAAAAGAAAATAGAGTGTGAGGTTTGGAAGGAGCCAGGAGAGAAGTTTGCATGCACAAGAACAACATTCATGGTGGCTAAGGATTTGTGAATTGAGATACATTGTAGAATTAGTTAAAGGAGAATAGAGGAAAGGAGTTAGAGGAGAGAAGTGATACATCTTATCAAAGAGGATCAAGTACACATTAGGAAATAGCTAATCTATTATCTAGCAATAAAGTGCTAACTGTAGGATCATTGTTGATACATTCTAGCAGGTGAATCAATTAAATATCTTAACAGGGTAGTCCTAACAAGTTGTTGTAAATCCTTTAACAAGGTGCTTACTCTATTATAATTTTTAAGTCCTTTAATCAAGCACACTTCTACTAGGGTGTTGAAATCCTTTAACAGGGTAAGATCTAACAATCTTGTAAGCCTTTAACAAGGCATACCTTTCACAGGGTAGATCCTAGTTTACGATCAAACATTATAGTCTTCATTGGATATACTTAATTACTAGTGTAGTGAAGATTTTTGGTTGTCATCCCCACCATAGTTTTACTTCCTTATTAGAGGGTTTCTGGGTAACCAAATATCTTATGCCATATATATGTTGAATGTTATTTTCTTTCATGTTATGAATGAATATGTTTAGCTAAATATTCCAATATACCTTTAAATTGTGAGATGGATGTGTGGCAAATGTTTTAAGGGTTATATTTTTGAAGGAATGATTCATCCACCCACCCACCCACTCAGAGTTTACTTTCCCTATTGCATTTCCAACATAAAGTATGCAATAAATCAACACATAACACATAAGATTTTGGTTACCCAAAAACCTTCCAATGACAAGGTAAAACTAGGGTGGGGATGACACCCACAAATCCTCACTAGAGATAACTTTAAGAAACACCTCTCGAGAAAAATATGTAAAATGCTAGCAAATTAAATATTAAATATGTAGGAAAAATTTATAATCAAGGGCAATTTTTTCATTCAAGGCAAGGGAGAAAAATATTTTCCATTTGCAAAATTTTCCTTTACGTATCAAAATTTAATAATAACTATGGCGAATTAATTTATTTTTTCGTATGCAAATAAATTTAGGTTTTTTTTTTTTCATCATAAACATTTTTGTAATGTAATAGGAAAATTAATTATTTCATATAACACAAAATATTAATATAGTTCACTAATATGTTAGTTTCCAAAGACAGATTATTTTATTTTTTAGTGAATTTATAGAGTCACAAGTGGTCCATGGCTCACATGCCAAGTGTACATTGTATAGTGTACTTGTAGTATGCCAATCCATTAAAATTCAATTAGTAATGTGTTCTTTTTTATTGACAACTTGGTCTTCATCACTTTTAAAGTAGTCATTTTTATGGTGAAAGGAATTAATTTGGACCATCGATGTAATATAGATCAATGGCTTCAACTCTATTTTTGGCCTAATTTTAAACAACATACCATAAAGTCCAAATCTTTCCAAAATTAGGACATGTGTCCCAAAGACCAAAACATAAAATAGTTGGCTAAATAGGGGTAGTTGGAGACACGCGTCAAGTAAAATGGTAGGTGATGCTCAACTCGATGGAAAATATTATTTAATTTTAAGGTCAAAATAACATTGTCCAATAAGAAAACATTAGGGAAAGGTTGGCAGATTTTTTAAAATAATTGTGCTCTAAATGTAGATTACATTGACGATTAGATCAGGATTTGAGACCAATTATGTGTAAACTAATGAGTGATTATCCTAGGATTTGGACCCAAAGTATTTAATATCTTGGCGACATGGTTGACCCCATATGTAAGTTTTATTCACCAAATTGTGATTTTCCAAAGAGACAGAATAGCCAATTGGTGAAGATTTGCCACTAAACAAATCATTGATCCTCACTACTACAGATGTAAAGTGTGGCCTATTGTGGCCACAAAGTTTTGATCATAAACTATGATCTACCCTATTAAAGTCTTACAAACGCTATTAGGTCTCACCTTTCTAAAGGATTTAAACTTATAATGAAGTAAGCACTTAGGTAATAGATTTATAAAAGCCCGTTAAGACTACTCTATTAAGATATCTACTCTGTATCACCTATTAGAATGATTCAATACCTTATCCTTTAGTTAGCACCTTACTTCTTAATGTTAGTCTCCTCTTTATTGGTTATCTCTTGATCCTCCTAATCAAATCTATATTCTCTAACCTTCACTACTTGTCTTTGTTCTTCTCAGACTAATTCTTCATTATATAGCTCTATGTTAGCCATCTTCTCCATGCTTTTTCACATTAGATACTCTCCTTAGTACCTTCCTTTCTAATATATGTTACCCTTAAGGTTTACTTCTTTTATAAAAATCATGGAGATAAAATTAAGTTAGACTCAATGGTTGTGGTTGATCCATATTGCTGCCTTATACTTCCCTCAATCTAATTGTTTGCATGGATAGCATAGGGATGCCTAATATGACTTCCTCCTTATTTATTATAATTAAAAATTCATGTTCATGTTGTCCAAAAATGGTTTATATAGAAGTTTGTGCCATTACAAACATCTTTGATGTAGACATCAATAGGATCTGATGCTCGGTCGTCACTATGCTCTACATACTAATAATCAACTTCTAAATGGCTCAACACTCTTCCTCAACACTTGAATCACTCAACACACTCTATTTACTCAGTTCCTTCTATTTTCTTAGTACCTAAGTGACTCAACATGCAATAATTTATCCACACATACTAGTGCTTGGTACTAACAATCATATCACTCAACATGTATTATCTGGAGACTTATGCTTGGCATGCTCTGTTTGCTCAACTTGCACTAATCACTTGGCTCACTTTGTTCACTTCGCATGCACTATACGTATAGCTCACACTATTCTTTGCAAGATAGTTAGAGCTATCTTATGAGGGAATTACTACTACAACATAATAACATCATATGAACAAGAATATCTAACATGTTAATCCAACAAAGCATAGATACTCCAACTAATAATGAATCACCTCATCTAACCATATGCTAAAAAATCATAATAAAGGAGTGCATCAATGAAATTAACATCATCTAGACATGATATCTAAGCATTCCAATTAAAGCATAAATCTAAAGGAAACATACTCCAGAAACCTGATTATACCAAGTGAACATCAAGCATTGGTCTCTACTAGAAATAGACAGTCTTTGTACACTAGCTCCTAGGAGTGGTATGGGCAGCTACACCTCCCAACTATGTGGAACCCATGGGTCCACTTTCACTATGCTAATGGAGATAATGATCCAACCAAAAACACACATAAAACAAACATTCATGGCTAACACTCACGTCAAATAGTAAAGATGATTGAAACCAAGATCATGAGACAATGAAAGTACAATAGGTCATGGTCAAACACTCTATGGGTCAACTATGTAGGGACTCAATGGAGGGTAATTTTATTGACATCAATTAGCCCAAGATAAATATTATGTGGACTCAACTCCCTAGGGAGGCTCTCACACTATGTCCTTGGATCAACTCTGGGTACTCACATTTTAAGTGTCCTCGAACCAAATTAGATGCTCAAATTTTCTACTATCTTAGATTTATTACACATTAATTTATTTAATTATCACTTGTTTAGAACTTCTTCATGCTAACCTAGAAAATAGTCACCAAGGTTGTGAGAGAATCTCCTCCATGGTGCTATCCTACATACCCATGCTCATTAATCGATGAATGCCCGTAGGCAATGCATATTCCCAACCCAACCCCAATGAACATAACTCCACCAATAACAACTAGGATATTGGGCCTCAAAAGAACCCAACAAATGTATGCAAACATGCATGTGTGTGAGGGCAACAATGTCACAAAGATCATAAAAATAAGGGTTAGATGAGAACACAATCAAAATAGCACTCAATCAAATACAAGCTTGAGAGTATGGATGTGACACACATCCCAATGAAACATAAAATTTTAGCAGTTATCAGATTGACATCCTATAGATGATCCAAGTCCATGACCAACATCATGCCAAGAAAATTTGAGAAAAATGGGTTGCATGCAAATTGAGGCAAAAACCTAAAAAAACCAATGTTGACAAAAATTAATGAAAATAAAACCCATTCAACCCAAGCATCAAACATGTACGTAGAAATAACCAACATAACAGTGTGAAACCCCAAACCCTTATCTCAAAAATCAAAGAAATATTAATACACAACCAACCAAGTAGAGATATAAATTAGAAGCATAAGGGAACACTAGTTCTCAACCTCCTAACATACAACTACCAAAAATAGAAGTAGAAATGGAGCTAAAATAAAAAAAAATAGGAGAGCCCTACCTGATGGCTAAAAGGGAAAAATGGGAAACGAAGCAATAAAATAAAAATCCTATAGAAGTTTTTGAAAATTGTAGAAAACCAAGGTCTTCCTAAGATGGATCCAACGAGACTGATCTTGTGATGATCCCATCCCCATAACTCCTACAGTGAATAGAAATGCAATCCTATAGAAGAGGATTTGGAAATTGCTCTCAATTTTCTTATTTCCAAAAGTGAGAAGTGAGTAATAAAATTCCTTTTTGGATACTTATTCACTTTTCAAGTGAATAATGGATTAGGAAAAATAACTAGGTCACCTAGGTAAACCCTAATTCAACCCAAATGAAAAATAGGCTATTCCAAGTAATTGGAATTCAACTACTTCAAAGCTTTCAAGAATTTAGATTAAATAAAATGAAGCCCAAAAATACCTAAAACCAAAATCACAGAATTCCTTAATAACTTTTGCAACAAATGCAAACCTCTAAATGCACAGACATGCTCACCAATCTAATCAAATAATGCAAATAAGTCTCAATTTATTAAATCACTAGAGGGTTTAATTTAAATAATTAAATAGCATATGTCAACCATACAAGGATGATATTGGTTAAATATGATCAATTGAATCACTAACTCCATGTGTCATTTCTAGGGACATAAATCCTGCACACTCAAACACACGATCAAGTGCAATCACATATAATAACATTGTCAAAATAATAAATGCATTAAATAACCTAATTTAACCTTATATTTAAATATACTAAAATAATCCATTTACATCACTGAATTTCACATAAAACATCACAAAGCAAGACTAAAGTAAACAACCATAGCATCAAATCCAACATATCAATGTAATCAAGGATATTTCCAAATACTAGATAACCAAATATCATCATAAAAAATATTGTCATCTCATAAAAGGCATCATCATGCAAATATGATCAACTGAATAGCATAAGAATCTAACATCTATGATACTAGAAATCAAAATATAACACCTAACAATCAAGTCATCTGAAATGTAAAAATAACATGAGTAACAAGTATCTCTCAGATCAAAATATAACAAGTTAGAAATTGCAAACATGAAAGGCACTACATCCTCCCCCACTAGGCATATTCTTACTTGTGGAATCCTACAAAAAGGTAGGAGTAAAAAGCTCTCAATTATGTAGCATCTTCTCAAGTAGAAGAAGTCTCATTGCTCAGGTGCAGTTGGACCCTTACCTACTCTATGTCCCCACCTCTCAAATTTAGTCTCTAATGACAAAGGATATGAATGGATTCCAAAGAAATCTGTATGTACTTCACTTGTAAAGAATCCCAATCAAGAACATGGGTCACATTGAGAATATATTGCCTCAAAACAAAAAAAAATGGAAAACATCATGGATGTGCAATAGGCTAGGTGTCAATGCTAGTTGATAAGTAATAGGACCTATCCTCTTGAGGATTTCAAATGGTCTAAAAAAATGTGGTGCCAACTTAGAGCCTTTTCCATAATGAATGGGGCTCTTCCTTAGACGAACTCTCAAAAACACCCTATCACCAACTGAAAAGTGGCAATCCAACCTATGGGCATTTGCATACTTCTTCTTCATGTCCTGAATAGTAACCAAATGCTCTCTAATACAAACAACCTATTGCTCCATAGCTTGAAGCATCTTTAGACCTAAAATTACCCAGTCCTTCAAACAATCCCAACTTAAAGGGGTACGACATTCTCTACCATACAAGGCTTGAAAAGGTGGCATGCAAAGAGAACTATGATACCCATTGTTATATACAAACTCAACAAGGTATAAATAATCCTCCTACTTCACCTACCTATCCATCACATACATGTGAAGCATGTCTTCCAAAACATTGTTCACTCTCTCTATCTAACCATCGGTCTCTGGGTGGTAAGTCAAACTAAAATTGAGTTGTACACCAGCATGCTAGAGAGACATCCATAGTGATGAAGTAAACACATGATCTCTATCTGAAATAATCCTACAAGGGATCCCATGCAATCAAACAATTTCTTCCAAGAAAACATGTGCTACTGAAGAAGTTCTGTAGGATGTCCTCATGGGTGAAAAATGTGCTAGCTTGTACAATTTTTCCACTGTCACCATGATACAATCATGTCATTGTGATGACATAGGAAACCCTGTGATAAAACCAATAGCTATGGTATCCCATTTCCACTCTAGAATGTTATGCAGCTACAAAAGACCTGCTAGATGCTGATGCTCTACCTTCACTCACTGGCACTCAAGACATCAAACAATAAAATCAGCAATATTGTGCCTCATTCCTACCTAGAAGTAGAACTATCTAAGATTGGCATGAACTTTCTTGACACCAGGATGTAAAAAATATGGTGCACAATGTGCTTCTGACAAAATCAAGGTACATAGATCACTAGACATTTGTACATAGATATACCCCAAGTGTCACAATAGTCCATCAGACTCAAGAAAATAACCTAAAAACCTCTCCTCAAGGGTACATCTAGACTCAATCTCCACCCTAACCTACTGATACCATGTGTCACTAGGAAAGGCCTCCAAGATATGACCTCTCAAATCCACTTCCAATGACAAAACTTATAGCACATGTTGCCTCCTACTCAAGGCATCTACGATGGCATTTTCTTTTCCTTTAATGTAGTGAACATCAAAGTCATACTCACACAAGAACTCCATTTAGCACCACTATCATGTAGTCAAGTTTGGCTGAGTAAAGATATAATGCAACCTACGATGATCGCTATGTAGCTCAAACCTGTGTCCCAAAAGGAAATGCCTCCAATACATGAGCATGCACTACAACTATGAGTTCCAAATCATGAGTGGGTTCATTGAGCTCATGGTCGTTGAGTTTTCTAGACTCATAAGCAATCACGAAACCATCCCACATCATTACCACACCCACACCTTCCAATGAAGCATCTATGCAAACCATAAAATCTCCTATAGAATTAGGCACTAAAAGGATTGGTGCACTAGTTAAATGTTCCTTAAGAGAATTAAATGTTGTCTTATAGTAGTCTAATCAAACATACTTCTTCCCTTTTTATTGAAGAGAAGTGATGGGATGAGCCACACATGAAAAATTCTTCGTGAATCAATGATAGTAACTCACCAATCTTATGAAACTATGAACCTCAGAAACATTAGTGGGTAATGGTGAATCCATGATAGCTTAGATTTTCTCTAGATCCACTACAATACCAACACATGTGATGATATGCCCCAAATAGTTCACCTCAGACTGGAAGAATCCATATTTACCCAAGTTTCCATACAACTGATAATCTTGCAAGCATTACAACACTTTTCATAAATGGACCTCATGTTCCTCTACAATCTTAGAATAGATCAATATGTCATCCAAGAATACAATGACACACTGATCAAGGTACATGAAAAATACTCCCTTCATTAGTCTGGTGAACATTGATAGCACATTGGTCTACCCCAAGGGTACAACTATGAACTCATAATGTCCATAATATGTACAAAAAGTTGTCTGATGAATGTCAACCTCATGAATTTGAACCTGATGGTATCCTAACTTAAGACCAATCATTGAGAATAATCATGCTCCCTTCATCCAATCAAACAAGTCATCTATCCTTAGTAAAGAATACTAATTCTTCACCATCACCTTATTCAACTATCGATAGTCAATGCAATAGATTATTGGTGCACCCCACAAGGATACACTATGATGAATATGGACCTTGGCCAAAAATTCCTCTAATTATTATTTGAGACCACTCAATTCTTAAGTAGTCATGTGGTAAGGAGCTCATGAAATCAACTTCACTCTTGGGATGATATCGATCCAAAAATCCATGTAATGATGTGGTGGCATATCGAGTATCTCATCAAGAAACATATCTTCATTCTCATGAAGGAGTGCATGATCATCTAGTGTCATTGTATGGCTCTCAACCTCCTCAAGATCACTAACAAAGACTACATTAAACACCTGACATCCCTTCTACAAACTCCACTTTAGTTGATTAGCTAAGATCATCTAAAGTGAGACTGGTCTTTGGACCCCTAAAAGCTCCACCTGCCTACCTATGTCATCAACACAAAGCACTGACTTACAATGGCAATAAATATTCTCTTGATGGGCGGCTAACAAATCCATTTCCAACACAATATCATATGATCCTAGAGTTAGGATGTGAAGATCCACTATGGTGGTGAAGGTACCAACATTTAATTCACATCCACTGACCAAGGAATCCACAACCACTTTGGATCTTGTGGCTAACTCAACTTGCCACCTATCGACCTAACATGCTATGACTAACCCACATTATTGAATAAGAGATGGTGAAATAAAATAAAATGAAGTGCCTAAGTTAGATAATACTAAAGATGAAATACCATGTAATGTACCTATAAGCTTGACTACACTACCCTAGTGCTCATCTTGATAGTTATCAACTTCCACAAATACTCGATGGTTTCTACCTACATCTCCCACAGTAGGTTCTATTCTAATTGTACCTCTACTAGGTCCTAAAGATGTCTTTAAAGGACATTCAACTTCTCTATGGCCAAGCTGACCACATGAGAAACATGCTCCTTTCACACTGGAGCCCTATCCATGTCCACCTTTAGAAGCACTAGAATAGGGTGCACTTCCCCTGCTAGAGTTTTGCTAACTACTTTGAGATTGAGATTTTGCTAAGACTATTGACCATGGCTCTAGTCATCCCCTTTCTTCCCCAAGTCACTTAAATTTTTTTCACCCTTAGACCACCACTAATGATTTTGTCACTTTTGGTGACCATGACCCCCCTACAAGAGTGTTAACTAGGTTTAGCCCTTTCTACACGACTGTGACTAAGGGAGATGTGAATCCTATCCTAAAGTTTGTGCACTATGATTCTAAGAACCTAATTTTCCACTGAACCCCTTAGCCATGTTTCTCTCTATGATCCATGCCTTTTTCGTAGCAAGGATAAGTGTCCTAGGTTGATGCATTTGAACCTCTCCAATGATGAAGTCCTTAAGATCTCAGAGAAAATGTTGAGTAAGGAGTATCTCATCATGGTTATAGCATGAGTAATTCCTAAGCACAAAGAATCTAATCTCATACTGATCCACCAACATATTCCCTTATTTAATCTCTTGGATCTAATTAGCTTGAGCTTCCCTGAATTAAGGGGATAGGAACCTCTCTTCTAGATGAGATTTTCTATACTGATCTAAAGCTTCTTCCCCTCTATGTTCCACCAAATAGATGTGTGGTTTCTCACAATGGGATCTCAAATTGGTTTCATATGGATACATGGAAAAGCAATTTTCCATATCCAATAACCAAGTCTTAGCCTTGAGGTCACGTCCCTTACCATCATAGTATAGTAGTTTAGACTACTGAAGGGATTTCATAATGTCCAAGCAGATGGAGTCCTCACCATCATGGTCTTGACCTCTCCGATGGTACCCTTTGCCACCAAGTGTTGTGCAAGAATGTTCATACTCATGCTTCTCTTCCTCTCCATGATTAGACATATGGGAATCTCCATGGTGAGATCCCTCCTCTTGGCCATGATCCTTCTTGTTTTTCTCTAGATGAGGTCCCAACTAAGCTATAATCTCTTGCAGAAAAGGCATCAATTCCCCAATGCCACCATAATCATTGTTACACTATTCTTCCCTACCATCCTGATGTTCCTCCTCATGGTGTTCTTCTTCATTGATATTTTGTGAGTTATTACCTTGACCACTAGGTCTACATACAAGAGGCATCACTAAGGAAGAAATAAGATAAGGGTCAGAACCATATGTGATAATCATAAGAGTCACAAGCATAAGCCAAAATATGATAACAATACACATGAAAAAGAAAATCATAATGAGAGCATAACACAAAGATCCCAATATTGCAACATGGGCACTAATACTAGATGTAATGCCTTGCCCAAAGATTCTTGGAACAAGGGGGAAAAAAGCTAATTTTTTTTTTTTGAATAACAAGAATTGTACCAATACAACATCAACATGCAACTAATCATAAGATCACAATGGAAGAATTAAAAAATCAATCTAGGAAACCAATGAATCTCCAAATGTCACTACCAAGCAACACACCAAACTGAAATATGAGAACAAAGACAACTACAAAACCTAGAATCTATGATCTGTCAAAGCCTAGAAAGATGAGCAATCGAAAAGGCTACTCATTTACCAACAACTAGTAGAGGTACCCCTTATTTTTTGTGCAAGGAAATGCAACCTCTAGACTCGCGTGAAGAAGTACCTCTCCACATGAGGAAATGCATCATATCATTCAAGGAACTACCTTCTCACATGAGGAAACACATGGGTCATCCAATAATTCTCTTAGCTCTTCTATCAAGGCTCGCATGATAGAATGTCAAGTTTCATGCAAGTGAATACCATGTCTCATGCTAGAGAGTACTAGCTCATGCTATCTTCCACCATGATTCACATGAAAGAATGGATTTCTCATGTGAGAGAACTCATTCTTGCATGAGGAAATCCTTCTCTAATGCAAGGAACAAAACATCAAAAAGGAACAACTAGGATGGAGTAAAAATTAATGCAATTTCTTTACACCAGGGAGTACCAAATCCACAAAATCAAGGCTTCAACACTCAAACACAAGAGAATACACAATAGTAAATGATAGGAAGTAGAAGCCATCTAACTAACAAATCCATAACAACATAAGAAGGAGCATGTAGAAATCAACATCGCAATGTACATAAACAACTAAACTCATGCACTATTCCTCCCAACTGTAATATTATCATGAGACCTCAAAGACAACCCCTGTGTGTAATATCCCAAACTGCCAACTAGATAGTTAGAGCTGTCTTATGAGGGTGTTACTACTACAACATAAAAACACCATAAGAACAAGAAGATCTAACATGCTAATCCAACAAAGAATAGATACTCCAACTAATAGTGAATCACCTCATCTAACCATGTGTTAAAACATGATAATAAATGAATGCATCAATGAAACTAACATCATCTAACCATGATATCAAGCATTCTAATTAAAGAATAAATCACAAGGAAACATACTTTGCAAACCTAAATATAACAAGTGAACATCAAACATCAGTTTCAACCGAAAATAGACCATCTCTCTACATTGGCCCCTAGTAGTGGTATAGATAGCTACACCTCCCAACCATATAGAACCCATAGGTCCACTCCTCTCATGCTCATGGATATAATGATCCAACCGTAAACACACATAAAAAAAATGTACATGGCTAACACTCATGCTAGACAATAAAGATGACTAAAACCAAGATCATGAGATCATGCAAGTAGAATAGGTTCTTTTTAGACACTCTATGGGTCAACTATGTAGGGACTAGATGGAGGCTAATTCACTTGGCATCCATTAGACCAAGCTAAATATCATGCAGACTCAACTCCCTAGGGAGGCTCTCTTACTGTGTCCTTGAATCAATTCCAAATGTTCACATTTTAAGTGTCCTCAAACCAAATTAGGTTCTCACCTTTTTTATTATATTGGATTTATTTCCTAATAATTTTTTTTAATTATCACTTGTTTAGAACTTCTTCATGCCAACCTGGGAAATAATCACCAAGGTTGCAAGAGAAGTCCCTCCATGGTGCTACCCTACATACCCATACTCATCACATAATGAGTGCCTGTAGGAAATTCATATTCCCAACCCAACCCCAATGAACATAACTCCATCAATAACATATAGAATAAAGGGTTAAATGAGAACACAAGAAAAATAACACTCAACCAAATACAAGCTCAGGAGTATGAATGTGGCATGCATCCCAATGAAAAATTAAAGTGCAAAAATTTTGGGATTGATACCCTATGGATAATCCAAGTCCACAAACAACATCATGCCAAGAAAACTTGAGAAATCTATGTAGCACACAAATCGAGGCAAAAACCTCAAAAAACCAATGTTGACAAAAATCAACAAAAATAAAATAACTCAAGGATGACTGAGCTACATAAATCCAACAAAAAATAGTTTCAAACACCATATGCAAAAATGACCAACATAACAATGAGAAACCCTGAGCCCCCATCTAGAAAATTAAAGAAATGTTCATACCTAACCAACTAGGTAGAACTAGCAATCAAATGGAGGGGAACACTAGTTCTCAACCTCCTAACATAAAACTACTAGAAATGGAAGCTAAAAAAAAGCTGAAACTACAAAATAGGAGAGCCCTACTTGATAGCCAAAAGGGCAAAATGGGAAACTAAGAAATAAAATAAAAATCCCACAAAAGTTGCCAAAAATCATGGCAATCTAAGGTCTCCCCAAGCTAGATCCAATGAGACCGATCTCATGATGATCCCATGCTAGTATCTCCTATAGCTAATAGAAACTAAATCCTACAAAAGAGGATTTTGAAATTTCTCTCAATTTTCTTGTTTCCAAAAGTGAGAAGTGAGGAATAAAATTTTATTTTGGATACTTATTCACTTTTTGAGTGAATAATGGATTGGTAAAAATAACCAAGTCACCTAGTTAAATCATAATTCAATCCAAACAAAAATAGGCTATTCCAAGTAATTGGAATTCAACTACATCAAAGCTGTTGGGAATTAAAATTAAATAAAATAAAGCCCAAAAATCTCTAAAACCAAAATCATAGAATTCCTTAATAACTTTCACAACAAATGTGAACCTCTAAATTCATAGACACACTTGGAGGTCTAATCAAATAATGAAAATAAGTCTCAATTTATTAAATCGCTAGAGGATTTAATATAAATAATTTAAATAGGATATGTTGACTATACAAGGATGACATTGGTTAAATATGAATAGTTGAATCACTAACTCCATGTGCCACTACCAAGGACATAAATCTTGCACACTCAAACATATAGTAAAGTACAATCAAATATAATAACATATCCAAAGCATTAAATGCATTAAATGACCTAATTTAATCATTTATTTAATTATATTGAAATAATCCATTTACATCACTCACTTTTGCGTAAAGCATTACAAAGAAAGAATGAAGTAAATAACCATAGCATCAAATCCAACATATCAATGTAATCAAGGATATGTCCAAATACTAGAAAATCAGTTATCATCATAAAACATATTATCATCTCAAAAAAGACATCATCATGCAAATATGATCAACTAAACTATTGGAAATAATTGAAAAGTTCATGAATGAAGAGTAATGAAACTAGTAAAGAATGTTTTCAATCATTATTTTTTCATTGATGTCAAACTTTCTACTTATAGGAATGACAATTGCTTTAGTGACCCAAATACTATAAGTTAGTTTATTGACAAGAAGGTGGCAATCAATAAGATGTAACTAGAGTACCTAGAGAAAGGTTGAAGTTATGATGTTGTAATGAAGTATAAGGATCAACTAAGCCATTGATGAAATAGTGTATTAATGACATACTCTAAGACACAAAGGATGGAAACACCAAGACATATCAAAGATGTAAGGTTTAGCTAAGTCATTTGTGAAAGCCTAACTAAGTTCATTAGAAAGAGCCAAGAAAGCTAGTTAGTGCCGAATAGATTCTCAGTTGAAGCTGAATAGTCTTCAGGTGCCGAGTGAAGATCAGGTGCCAAGTAGCAGAAAAGAAATAGGTACTGAGCAAGATATAAGTGATGAGAAAGATATAATTATCGAGAAAGATATAAGTGTCAAGAAAGATATAAGTGCTGAGTGATATTGAAGTGTCAAGTTTCATAGAATTTCTTCAGGTGCCAAGCATCAGTAAATCAATAATGTCAAGTTGCTACATTATTTTAAAAATCAAAGATTCGCCAGATCTGAGATGACATGGTTGTTACCTTGAATTCTGTGAATTAGATAGAAGATAAGAATGATGAGCTGGTGGCACAAAACACTATGTAAATCATTTTTGACAAATACAATTGGATTCTAGACAAAGTTTCTAGATAAGAGCAAGATATGGGATCGATACATTGTGTCTTACCTAATCCATTGAACCCCTAAAGTTGGACAGGGAGAATAGAGTGGGAAAGGTATTCCAAATTTCTATTTAAGGAGTCATAAGGTCATGAAGCAAAGTGAGGTGGTTGAGCATGAAAGCATGAAGTGCTAAAGAAGGTGCTAAGGTGGAAGAGAGCACAGATACTCTGCTTTGATAGGTGACCATAGATATGATTGCATTGGTGTAATGAGTAAGAAGAGTCAAGGTGATAAAGCTTGAGATGACAAGCTTACAGAGCTACAATGATTAAAGCCAAGAAAAGGATTGAACTAAAGTGTGATCTGTAATCTGCAAGATATGTTGTAAGTTGTATCAAATCAAAAGCCATTATTGTTAGTCTCTAGCAATTGTAACAATTAAAATAAATCCTATGGACTTAGGTTAGTTTAATAGCCATGTAGTAAATCCTTTAATAGGGTGACATTCCAAGTGAATGTTCCAAAGTCCTTTAACCAGACCCATTCCTAACATTATAGTAAAATTCTCTAACAAGGTCACATTTAACAATGTGTTGTAGCCTTTAATAGGGCAGACCATCAGAAGTGGTTGAAATCAATTGCACAGTTATTTTGTGGGTATCATCCCCACTCTAGTTTTACCTTCTTATTCTTGGAGGGTTTCTGGGTTATCAAATTCTTAGTGTTATGATGTGATGCATGTTTACTTTTCATGATTGTTTAATATTCAAATTGCATGCATGATAGTTTCAGTTATGTGCTATTAAGGATTTGGAAAAAAAGTGGCATTTGGACCTTGAATAATTGATTCACACCCCCCTCTCAGTTATTCTTAAAAATTATAACAATTGGTATTAGAGCATTGCTACTGACTTAGTTTAAAGGGACTAAAAGTAGAAAAGATCAAAAATGCCTAAGAGAGAAGTTCCCAAGCTCAACAAAGACAACTTTTTTGCATGGCAAAGCTTGATGAAGCTACATCTTGGATCCATAGGAGATTATGCCCAAAATTCTATTCTAACACTTATGATAGTGGAAATCAAAACATAACACTTGACCATCAAGTCATATCAAATGTAAAAATAACATGAGTAACAAGTATCTCTTAGACCAAAATATAATAAGGTATAGACTACAAACATGAGTCAAATTAAATTCTCCACCTCTATCAGATCTCAAACATTTGATCTTCAAACAAGATTCATTCTCAACTCTATTCTTAAATATCTTAAACTTCTCAACTACTTTAGATTTCTCTTTAAGAAATGCTACCCACATCATCCTAGTAAAATCATCAACAAGAAACAAGAAATACCTTTCACCATAGATAGCTCTCATCTTTGTAGGGCCACTTAAGTTTCTATGCACTCTCTCCAACTTTTTATATGTAGTAAACATTTTTTCTCAAAAAAGAGATTTAATTATTCTTTGCCATAACACATTCCTTGCATACCATATTAGTATGATTCACAATTTTAGGAAAATATCTAACAACAAGTGTAGTAATGACTTGCACAATATGATGCAGGAGCATCCTGGGTGTAAGAACAATCTTGCATCAACCAAAAATATTTCATATCATTTTTTGAATAAGGGTTCTCTTAATGTAGAGTTGATGTCTGTGGAGGCTTTTTTCTTAGTAAATCAATCATATGAGCTCAGAATGTCCTAATTTCAGAGGTGGATATTCATCTTGGATATATCAACCTACCAGTTGAGACTTAGTGTCATATCATGTGTATTCATGGATTTATTATGGATTTTTGGTTTGCAATTTTGGGATATAAACTTCAAGCTCACCATTGAAGGCCTAAAAGTGCCTAGATGAGGCCCACAAACTTGAAGGATAAGCACTTGCACTGATCTGAGCCTTTACATCAAAAGATGAGATTTCTAAAAAGTGGTTATAATAGCCAATCAAAGCAACAGTTTGTGAGTTATGGCCTTCCAAAGTTGGGCTGACCAAATCTTCCAAAATAAATGTCAAAAATGTATTTGGCTAACTATATATGTATTGCTAGGGCCTTTCAACTATAGGTATTAAGTTTGAGTATAAAGAACCTTCCTAGGTGGCATCAAATTGCCTATTTAAGAAATGCCTGAACATTATCTAGGATAGCTCTAGGGATAGTGTTGGCAATATGGTTAGATAGATATCTTAAGACTTGTCATTTATGGCAACATATATTCAATATTTCATTTATGCATTTAGAGTTAGAAAATTTTCTAAGTGTTAGACAGATTACAATAGCACAAAAATAGATGTGATGTGTATGGATGATTCATTGAGAGTTAGCTTATGCATAGTTGAGGAAAACTTAATGACAATGTCATGATGATGTGTGCTAGTCTGAAAATGTGTACAAATGGTATGACATGAGTTATGATTGAAATACTAGTATGGCTATTTGACAAAGCAAAAGAGAGCATAGTAGATAATTGAGTTATGCAATTTAAGGAATTATTTTTATGAAAAAATAATTACTAAGTCATGATAAGCCAACTTTTTGGATGTTAATCCATAAGTTATTTTATATTATGTCAACCATTTGAAGACATAAAGGTCAACCAAGTAGAGATTTTCTAATTTTTGAAGTATAAGTAAAGATCTTATCTTGCACAAATAAGTGGTGTGATCAATGCGATATTTGTGATTGATGTGAAGTCAATGAGATGATATATGAACTATATCTGATGTATGATCAGAGCAAGTGTGAATTATAGTAGTTAGAAAGTATTGCATGTATATATATTCTTGTGAAGAACTTCATTGTATAAATACATGTTAGGAAATGGGCTCTTCTTGCATACATTGTATTTGATCTACCAACTCTTAATAGGTTTGAGGCATCTAACAAGGCCTAGTCCTCTAACAAGAACTCAAGACACTAAATGTGCTTCATAGACTTCTAACAGGGTCAATATCCTTAACAAGATTCTTTTGTTTAGTGGATCATCTAGTGGGTATCATCCCCACCAAGGTTTTCCCTTGGCCAGGGTTTCCCTAGTTAAAAAATAATGGTATTATGAGTTCTCTATCTGCATGGTTATATTTACTATTCAACATTGTTCGTTTACTTTCATAAGCAAGTTATAAATTAATTAACAATATTTAGTTGTGGGAAAAAAATTATAGAATATTGATTTACCACACTCGCACACCCACCCCCCACCTTCTCAATATTATCTATTTTTAACAATTGGTATTAGAGCCCAATTACTTTGAAGAAGTTTAATAGCTTGAATAAGATCCCTATGAATATGGAATAGTTAAAGTAAAATCTTGAAGAAGCTCTTGAACAAATTGAACTTCTTACAAAAGAAAGAGATAACCTGAAAGATATGTATGAAGATGCAAAAGTTTACATTGGAAAAATGAAGGACAAGATTGATGATATGAAATATAGCAAGGAACTAGTTGAGCAGACTAGTGACAATGATGAAGTAGGAAGTCTCAAGAAATAAAATGAGATCTTGAAACATGAATTGAAAATTGTTGAACTTAAGTTGAGTCTTAAGAAAGATGGTAGTAAGAGTGACCTAAACTGAAAACTGAGAATGTAGACCTTAGATCCCAATTGAGTCAAGTAACATCTACATTGAACATATCAAGATTAAGCATCCAAAACTAGAAAAGTACAATATCACTATGAAAGGAGAATTAACACAAGCTAAATGATAGTTAGAGAAACTTTATTCTAGTAGTGAGAAGATTAATGAATAGATATTTTACCAGAGACCTTCTTATTATAAGATAGGACTTGGATATCTTATTGGAGAGAAATCAACCAAGAAATTTGAAATTAGAAGAGAACCAAATCCAGTTATTGAGTCCCCTAAAGAATATTGTCTGAATAAGATTGAATCAAGCACAACTACTGAAGTATCAAAAGAGATTGCATTAGTTGATTTTTCAGTGAAACATGATGAGTTGATTTGTCAGTGAAACATGATGAACTTAAAAAAATAGAGTAAGTTTATAAACCTAAGTAAGATGAACCACCCATGGAAGTAAGACACCAGCTCAAAGTTAGATGCTTCATATGCAACGAAGTTGGTCGTATGAAAAGAGATTGCATAGGTAAGTCTTTTAAACCTATTACCAATTTCTATTGTTATAATTATCATGGTTATAGACATAAAGCAATAGATTGTAAGAAACCTAAGTTTGATGGTAATAATGTTGGTCTCAGATTGGTTTTGATAATTGAGTGTCAACACACTTAAGAAAATTCTAAGGTTGATGCTGAGTATAATATAGATGTCAATCTACAATATGTGTTGAGCCATAAGTTCAACGAGTGTCGAGTTATTCAAGTGCCAAGTAAGTTTCAAGTGTCGAGTGACAATTGATGCCAAGTGATAATAGATGTTGAGGCAGTATATGTGCCAAGTAAAGTATAGGTGATGAGTGAGATAGAGTTACTATAGGAGCTGAGCAAGACAAAAATCCTATATGTGTCGAGCATTAACAATTATTAAGTGCCAGGTAACACAGAATCAACATATGAGTTTGTGCCTTCACAAACTCAGATGTAAACCATTTTTGAGTGAACTCAAGATGAATCTCAAAGGATCTAAAAGATAAGATCAAATCTATTACATTTCCTATATAATCAGCATGCAACCAATCAAAAAATGGAGAAATCATCCAACGAATTAGGAAATATGAAAAGAATTGAGTGGAAAATATGGATGAATCTCAATCATAGATTCATACATAACCCTAAGTCTCAAAGACTTTATAAGGAGGTTGAAACCCCATAATTCAATAGAGTAAGAGGTCATGTGGGAATGCATGAGTGAATGCTAGCAAAGTTTTGAAGGAAGTAAAAAGGGTGTGAAGACTTAGAGGAAGAATAGAATTGCAGAATCAAGTTGATCAGAATAGAGCATCAGGACTACAAATAGAGTTATATCAAATCAAGAAGGATCAGATTAGATTGAAAAAGAAAAGGATCTAGAATCAACAATTGAAGATTGTAAGTCATTAGGTCAATACATTCTACTATACTTTCTAGCCATTGTATTATAAGAATGAAAATCCTATGATGATAGGTTGGTTTAGTAGCCATATTGTAAATCCTTAGAAGGGTTGTAAATCCTTTAATAGGGTAACATTCCAAGTGAATATTTGTAAATCCTTTAGATAGGTCACTTTTAACAGGGTGTAAAGCCTTTAACAAGGTAGGCCTTTCATAGGGCAGACCATTGATGGTGGTCAAACTTTGTAACCTTGACAAGTTACATATTGTTGCAGTGATAATTTGTGGCTGTCATCCCCATCCCAATTTTACCTTCTCATTTTGGAGGGTTTTTGGGTGACCAAATCTTGTGTTATCTATTTTCATGCATGTGTTTGCTTTCATGTTAATTAGATGTGTTAGATGCATGTGATTGATTTTAGTTAAATAAGTTTTGGAGGATAAAGTTTGTTACTTTTGATTCATCTGCGTCCCCCCCACCTCTTAGAAGTAATCTTCCCACTTTTAAATTCCAACAAATAATGCAAATAGTTGAATTTTTAGGAATTCTAACCCTATAGGTAATGAAAGAGGGAGATCACAAAGAAGATACAATGATGTAGAGAGACCTAATGGAGAAAAGAACCAATTTTTTGTTACAAGTGTAACAAATATGGACATATTGCAAGAAATTGTAGAGCACCTGAAAGTGGGAATGGAACCAATTAGAGAAGAAATGCACCTATATGTTAGCAATGTAAAAAATTTGGACACACAATGAGATATTGCAGAATGGATGAAAGAAACTTCAATAAGAATCCTAACTATAGAAGGAAAAAAATAAGGAATGATAGAAGGAATGGGAATGGCAGTGATAACAATCAAAAGCAACCAGTCAAGGAACATGTTGATGAATTCAAAGAGGCATTTGTGAAAGATAAGGATCTAGAAAGCCCTTATACAGTTTTGGAGGAATAGTATTTCAATGCACCTAATGAGACATTGAAATCACAGTTTGTTTGTGACTCATCTTGAATTAATTAGTTTTAGAAGAGGTAGAGTGTCAATTGTTTAGAACTAATGTTAGAGAGTGAGTTGGAAGTTGTGTAGTTAATAGATGGTAGTGGACATAGAGAGGAAGCTATGGTCAAGTGCACAAGTCTAGATATGATTGTAGTAAGTGGGAATTTAGAAAATAAGTTTATTAGTGAATAGAGATAGTATTTGAATTTGTGGCAAATACACATTTAATGTGCAATCTAATTTGAAATGATTTAAGGAGTGTAAACAATATTGTGTGCACTATTTTTCCATACAAAGTGTTTTGAGTGAATTGAAGAGTAATTTGCTAGCAAAGTAAAGTGCAAAGAAATGTATTTGAAGAAAAAAGTTGTAGAAGTCCTAAAACATGATTATAAGGTATTTTATGAAGCTAAAACAATTTTTTTAGTGTATACAATTGAATTTTAATGACTAGTCAAGACAATTTATAATGTGAGTGAAAGGCCATAGTATGTATTGAAGAAACATCCATTTTTTTCACTTATGGATGACCTATTTGGGGCATTTTCGCAAGTTCTAGAGAATGTGCTTCATGTTGAAGACATCAAAAGCTATATACATTGTAAAATTGAGAGCATAGGTGATGAAGATATAGACAAGGACTTAGGGACTATGTGTAATAGTGACCTATAATTGAAGCATGAGTATGCGTACCTAAGTGAGTTGAAATTGGTAAAGTATATATTTTATACAGATGTTGACAATAACATTGGGATTTGAATCATTCTAAGTAGGGTACATGATGATATGTTATAGTTAGGTGATGTACAAGTTAAAATTGATAATGAACTAATTCACAAGGTCACAAGATTGAGTAAAGAGGGATGCAATCCCATAAATGAGAACAATGTAAGGAGGATGGTTGAGATAAATCTAAATACAAGATTCGATGGAAGGAACATGAAGGTAGATTCAATTTAGGACAAAGGAGTGAGATTGTTGAGTAAGATATTAAGGTACAATTTTAACCATGGTTCAAGGGTTAACTCAATACCAACTAGATTTTTACATGCAACTTTTGTAATGGAAATTCAAGGAAGAAAAGTAAATTTGTGTGAGATTGTTAGATTGTAGTTGTTAGATAACATTACAAAAGTGAAGAAGACAAAGAGTGTAGTCTTCAAATTTGAGTCCTTACTAACTCATTTATTCTTTTATGCAACAAGGAAGTTCCCAGGAGTAACAAATTGGGATAGCAATAAGTGTACAATGAAATTGGTGACTCAATGCTATAGATCAAAGCTAGAGAATGTCATAGATGATGACATTGATAAAATGATAAAGAGATTCCATACTAAAATGAAACAGAGGTACAAAATATCTCCATCCATGGTAGAGAAGTACAAGGATGATAAATGCTTCATGGTAGAGATAGCTAACACATGCATGGAAGTAGTGGACCCAAGAGCTAAGTTCATAGAGCCCATGGGATATGAGATGAGTGTAGAGCTTACAAAAGGGTATGCACATATCATACTTCAATATGAGAAGGACACTAAGTGCCCTAGATGGGGAACCTTTTATGAGAAGATGAGAATAGTTCATTCTAAACTACACAACAAGGAAAGAAAGAAGAAAGTGGAGAAAGTAATTGATTCCATCCTTAAAGAATTAGGCATGACACAAGAAGAGTTCAATGAGGTGAAGGGAATTTCACTAGAGATGAAGATAAGTGGATAGTTTGAAGTGATAGTAGCAACTCCAATTGTTGTTGCAAGAACTTTAGAGAGTAAAACCATTGCACAACCATGTGTATAGGCCCCCATTGCACCATATGCAATAGTTGTGCAAGTGTAACCAACAAGGACAAGGAGTGATCAGCCTACAAGGCAGTAAGAGGTGGAATCACCTATTGTGCAAAGAAAATCAGGTGAAGGATAAGCAAGAACCTCCACCATCCACCAAGAAAAGAGTCAAGTAGACCACTAGTGGACCAAGAAAGAGAAGAAAGACACTACAAGTTAGTGATTCTAAAGAATTTGAGAATGAAGTTGAAGATAGCCTAATGGAGAAAGAAGTGCATGAAGGTAGAACTCTAGCAAGAAAGAAATCATGGAAGCCAAAGGTAGAAAACCTTAACATGCAAATTATTAATGATGACAATTTTGTATAGTCAAACAAATATTATAGTTTACACAATAATTTGGATACTATGAAATAAGAGGTTTGACAATATACAAAGTAAGATTCTAGAAGATCTACTTAATAGGCTATTAAATAGAAATATGAGAGTGTTGGAAGAAGATCTCAATTTGAGGATAATAATGATAAATAAACTACATGAAGTTGACTCTAAGGAAGATTTAGATAGAATTATGAAGGGTGTTGAGTCCTTTTTGAGGAACAAAAGAAGATAAATTCTTCTAATGGGGGGAAACTATGAGAATGTTAGGAAGAAAACATAGGAGGAAATTGTAAAATTCATGACCTCAATAACAGAGGTGAGTGTGTAGCCCAAAGTTGAGAGCTCGGTGTATGTACAAGCTAGTATACCTTCCAATGATGAGGAAGAAGTAGAGGAGACAAAACAAGCACTTTCATCCTCGCACATTGTTATGGGTATTGAATCTATGTAAGTGGATAGTAGTCACATAACTATAGATACAAAAGAGAATCCTTTTATAGGATTTGGCCAGTCTATTGTTGGCAATATCATAGCATATACCAGCACTAATGATGATGAAGAGGTGAAAAAGAAGGAAGAGGCTGAGAAGAAGAGAAAAGAAGTGGAAAAAGAACAAAAGATGAAGGAGGAGAATAAAAAGGTACAAGAAGAAGAAAACAAAAGAAAACAAGAGGAAGAAGTAAGGAAGAAGAAAGAAGAAGAGGAGAGAAAGAAAGAGGAGGAAAATAAGAAGAAAGAGGAAGATGAAAGGAAGAAGAAAGAAGATGAAGAGAAAAGGAAGAAATCTAAATAAGTAGATGAGAAATTGAAAGAAGAAAAGAAGAAGGCTAAGGAAGAAAAGAAGATTGTAGTTACACCCACTCTAGTTGTAACTCCTATAGTAGTAACAATAGTATCGATAGTAGTAGTGGCATCTGGTGATGATTGTGACCAAAAGGGATTGATAAAGTCATTAAGAAAATGATTGAAGAAGAATAAATTGGCAAGTCTTTGGAGAAGACACTAACTGAAGTCTTGGACAAAATATAGAAAACAATTACCATAACTATAGCCATTCCAGGCTTGTAGTCAAAGGCCAAAGAACTCGTGATGACCTTTGATGAGGAATTCAAAACTTTAGTTGAGGTAGCATTAACACAATCTCAAACCATTTATGATGTAACATTATTCAACATAGTATGCACAAATGTGAGAAATGACTTGAACGCACTAGATATAAGCATCAAGGAACTTGAGAAACACATTGATGAAGGTAGCAAGTTGTATGGATAGTGTGCACTATCATACAAGTACCTAACATACTTTGAGAGTTAGATAAAGGGAAAGATGAGTGAACTTGAGACACTCACTTCAAACGTATAGCTCCATGAGACTAGTACTAAAGAATGTGGAACAGAAGTGGAGAAGATCCACAATATGATCACTAGCTTGGAATTAAATAAGGAGAAGGTAGCTAAAAGGTTATCTACTCTTAAAAAAGCCTTATCTCCAAAGATCAACATTTTGCAGAGGCAACTGGGGGAATTTCTTTCAGTAAAGACTTCCTATGACAAGTTTTCTTATATTGACTTGAGCACGGTTGAAGTGGAAACCTATGCACTATGTGCACTACTCAATATCTTTGATATAGTGAAGGAGAATTAGAAAAAGGAAATGGATAGACTAAAATTTATTTATGCAGATTGTTTTTCCAGAATAACCAATTATTGACAGTAGGCCACCTAGTTTTTAGATACAATTTTTGATACTATTTCCATTGATGTCAAAGGAGGATTAATATGTAAAAGAAAATTGTATGTATGTATTGTATATGTAAGGGGGACTAAACTTATGTATCAATGTAAAGGATTAGTAAGGAATGTAATGATCCATCAAAACATGAATAAAATTGTTATGTTTTGAAAGAAATTTTGTATAGTTACTTTTATTTATTTTTGTTATGTATGACATCATTTTGGAACTTAGCCAATTTTTCCAAATGTTGCCATCAATGCAAAAGGAGGAGATTGTTGGAAATATGGCTAGATAAATATCTTAATATTTTTCATTTATGGCAATATATATTCAGCATTTTATTTATGCATTTAGAATCAGAAAGTTACATAAGTGTTAGACAGTAGTCAGAGACAGATGTGATGTGTACAAATGAATCATTGAGAGTTAGCCTATGCTTAGTTGAGGAAAGCTCAATGATAGTTCCATGATGATGTTTGTTAGTGCATAGATGTGTATGGACTATATGACGTGTTATGATTGAAATACAAGTACATGTATTTGACAAAGTAGAACATAGAAAATTAGAGAATTGAGTTGTACAACGTAAGGAATTATTTTGGTGACAAAATAATTACTAAGTCATGATGAGCCAAATTTTTGGATATTAATCCATAAGTTATTTTATTTTATTTCAAGCATGCGAAGACATGAAGGCCGACTATGCAAAGATTTTCTAATTTTCTAAGTATAAGTGAAGATCTAATCTTGTGTAGATAACTGGTGTGATTGATGCAATATTTGTGATTGACGTGAAGCCAATGAGATGATATGAAAACTATATCTAATGTATGATCAAAGAAAGTATAAATTATCATAGTTAGAATGTATTGTATGTATATCTATTCTTGTGAAGAACTTCATTATATAAATGCATGGTAGGGAAAATGGCTCTTCTTGCATACATTGTATTTCATCTAACAACTCTTACTAGGGTTGAGGCTTCTAACAAGGACTTGAGACACTATATATACTTCATAGACTCCTAATATGGTCAATATTCTTAACAAGATTCTTTTTTTTAGTGGATCATCATCCCCATCAAGGTTTTCCCTTGCCCAAGGTTTTCCTAGTTAACAAATACTGGTGTTATGAGTTCTTTATGTGCATGGCTATGTAATGCCCCGCCAAGGGATCCAAAGAATTTTACTAAGTTTTTCAAACAATTTTTTTTTTTTTTTTAAACATGAAATATAAAACCATTCATAACATTTGCGGAAGCAATAGCAACAATTCAAATGAAAATAAACATAACATATATACATAATAGGCTACATTCTTTAAAGATCCCTTAATGTTGTATCACATCTAAATTAACTATTCATCCAACATCCCATCCTTATGAAATAACAATGATACATCCAATGTACTTAAACAATATACAAGTGTCCTTTTGTAATTATGTTTTAGTTTAGCTCAATCATCCACTATACATATCATAGGGTATGAAAAGCTTAAAAGAATAAACATCCAAGTAAATAAAGTACATCATCATCATCTAATATTGATCCATGATGTAATAACATAAATGAAACCACATATCATACATAATACATCATCACAAAAGATATAAACATCCATCACAAAAGATATCCATATATCACAAACATAAATAACTAAGTGCATGGTTCCTCCCAACCGTAAATAGCATCATTAGACCATCGTGGATCCTAGCCATCCCTCTGTGCATAACATTCTAAAGCACCGAAGAGATCATCAGTATTAACATAGTAGGAATGTCACTCCTAAAGCATCCTACTAACATGCAAAGTAAAGCATAATAAATCATTAACTAACATATGCAAAGTAAAGAAAATCATCAATCTAAGAAACATACCAATAAATACATCCATCATAAGGTATATTATCTATCATAATGCTCCAAGAACATAATGAATAATAAATACCAACCAAGGATACTCCAGCCATGGTGTCTCGGACGGATCTCAAATGATAAGAGTAAAAATACACTACCACCCAACCGCGTGGAACCTAAGTGGTCCATTCCCACTATGCTGAGGAGATAATCTCATGTCCCAAACAGGATATCAATTCATGAAGCACAAATCTCTACAAGTCCATGAATCCTAAAAGTATACTAACTCAAAGGTTCCATCACACAAAACGAACATCTAATTCCCAGAGGCACACAAAGACATGTAGGAAACCTACTCTACAAGAAAGAAAGTGTCATCGCATATATCATGTACAAGTTACCCTGGTAGTTAGCTAAACTCCATGGGTCCATATTGATCTCATGCAGCCACTAGTATCCTCTCATACTGACGAGGCATACTACGGAATGCACGGTCGCAACCATGCATTCTCACTACTCCCATCCTAGCCTGTACAAGCACTCAAGGCATGGGCGAGAACATAAAAACAATTATCTTTTTAGGTTCATTTAATCCTCATTTAGTGTGTAAATGTTATCACTTATTAACCAAACTTATAATGAGTTACCCTGGTAGCCACTTAGGGCCCCAGCCCCCATTGCAAGCCACTTCCCGACACTACAAGTAGATTACCTACCCTAAGCTCATGGAATCATAAATCTCAAAATCATAAAAGATAATCCATAATAAAATCATCAAATATGCATAAAAGCATCAAATATCCATAATAAGAATCATCAAATCTCCAAGATAAGAATCATCAAATCTCCATGAGCATCTGAAAAAGCATCCATAGAAAATCATGACCACAACAGTTCTCTATTGGCAACTGAAGGCATCACTGATAATCATAAGAATTAATTGGTTCTCAATAACCAAAATATATCTCAAGATAAATGGTTCTCAACAAGCAACCAAGAATATCTCAAAATCATATTGATCGAAGACTCCAAAATGATTGAGTCAAACATGTCACAACATGACATCATCAAGAAATAAATCCATATTTCAGTCCCATCATAGCGACTAGAAAATAATCTTAGGATAACTGATCGATGACTTAAAAATGATTAGCTCAAGCATCTCAGATATATATACATCTCAGCTTCACACATGAAGGCTGAAGAATAAATACAAATATTTCATAGAGCATACGATCACATAACCATGGTTGGGCTTATAAAGATCGAGACCAAATAAGATCAACATGCCATCATATCTCATAACCCTCGAGCCTCTAGTAACAACCTAGGATTGGTCAACACTAGTCAACCCAAAACCCAAAACAAGAAGCATATAGAATACACGATGCAAACACATGTTTTGGTTTTGCTAAAATCTCATAGTTGAATCAAGTGTAGGGGTTTCCAATTTTTTTGTTTGCAAGTATACTTTCAAGTGTCTTAAGTTTCATCATTTGACCTACAAGTCAACCCATTTTCCCCGATAGCATTATTCTAAGAATAACTTAAGGATAATATTCACTGAATTGATCATCATTGACACTTAATTAAATTGTTCTATATTTAACCATGATCCATATTCTAATTGATTAACCTTTCAACTTTTCTAGGATCATTATTCGTTATAAATTATAAGAGATCCAATTATCAATCTTTGAACAAGAAGATTATAACTTATTAAAATGATCAATTAACATCGATTCACAATCCTTGACCTTTTATTATTCTAATAATTCTCAATTATATATTACTAAGTCTTCACCATTAAAATATCTAAAGTCATTATTCAAGTCATCAGATTAAGACTTATCAACTTGATATTAATACTTTTAAAATCTCATTAAAAGAATTATATCAATTAAATCTCTATTACATAACTTAATTATTAATTAAATCTAATTAACTCTCATTAATTTATTTAATTAATAATTGCATAACCATAGCAACGTTCCAATTAATATCAGTTGACTAATAACTAACTAAAATTCTGTAAGATAAAAGTCAATTATAATTCAATACTTAAATGTTCATATTAATAATTCAATAATAATAACTTGTCAATATTTATTAGCAAGCTATATTGAGAATAAATCTATAATGACCTCATTCGCCTTCTTTCAAAGAATACCAACATTCCCTTGGCAAATTCATATTATCATTAATCTTTTCAAATAAGACTCTATCGCACAACTTAATTATTAATATCATAGTTATAATATCAACTCAATGAATATCAATTGATTAAAAAATGTTATACTTCAAATCTGAAAACTAATATCTTTACAAAACTTTAATCATTAAATAATCTTCACTAGATTAAATCTAATCGAACTATTTACACCATTATTTATTAATAGTTTGCTAGTCCTTACAAACATTAATAAATAATAAACTCCTCAAACTATAAATACCCAATCTATAGAATCCTTCCATAAACTCGTTAGTTAATATTTGGTTAACTCTTAACTCCATTAAGGTATTCAAACGTATTAACCAATAACATAATAATTCAGTCTTAATCCAATATCATTCAGAGTTTCTAAATTTAAATCAACATAATATAAATTATCATCTTACAATTATTTAATCAATATTGAAATAAACCATTAGACTCCATTTTCTAATTGTTCTAATAATATTTTGTCTATAAAAAGATCCCTATCACAAACCGATAAGACTCATTGTAGATTTTAACATGAATAATCTTCAAATTCTTAACATTATCATCTTCATTAAACAACTCTAAAATTGTTTAATATATATTAAATAGCATTCAATATACATTATAAAAAGTCCACTATATAAACCATATTAAAATCTTTTTTCTTTTAATTTTCTCTCATCCATTTACTTAGATTGACTAATAATTAATTACACTTCTTCTACTATTAACTAATCTTAATTAAATTTGATTTAATTAGATTAGATAATAAACCATATAAAACTAATGCATTTTAATAAAATTTTAATAAAGAAAGATTTCAATAATATCTTTAATTTATTCCATGCTTTGATATATTATTTTGTGAAGTTTAAGCATAAAGAACTCTTGGTTATGGAAAATGGAGAAATATTTGTTCTTGAATAAAACAGTCCCAGTATGACGGCCATATCTCCCTAATGAACTGTTGGATCGGGCTGAAATTGAAATATGTTGGAGAGGGCCAAGTTGCACCAATTCTGACTGGAACGGTTGATTAAATTCAATCCCAATAAAAAGTTATGAATGACTGAGTTCAGGTCTATCCAAGGGGCAGCGACATGACAATTTGTGATGAATTAAGAATTTCCTCTTAAAATAATTTTTCTCTAAATTTAACCATAAAAGGGTTTGTTCATACGCATCTAAAAATATAATTGATAGAAAGATTACATCTAATCATTCAAATTTTCAACTTAGAATTTCTATTTTAATTCCAAATCTTGTCATTCTAATTTAATATAAATTCGAACCCAAACCCGATTAAAATCTAATTTCTTTCTCATTTGGAACTAGGGTTTTTCTATTATTTTCTTCTCAACCAAATAAAATATCTAGATTCCAATTTCAAATAGTAGATTCAATCACAGAGAGTATTTAGACACATAAAATAGATATGATGAAGACAAGAAGAGAAAGAGTGCAAAGGGAATATGAGAATATCATGAGTGCACCTAGACATTGATGCTAATTTGCCATGCCTCAGAAGTTCATAGAAAATCTCTTCTTTCTCCATCATTCGCAATTCTTCCAAGAATCCAAGCCGATCGAATCCTCCAAGTGATTAGAAGTGCTAGAAGGAGCATAGAAGCAAGTAGAAAATATATGAGCATATGAATCTTCTCTCCTGCATGTAAGCTATTAAGCTTCTATTTTAGCTTGTAGCTCGTGGCTTCCATTAAGCTTGTAACTTCCATTAAGCTTTTCATTTAAGCTTCTATGAATGTCTGAATATCAAGAGCTCTCAAGAAACCTTTGGATTGCTTCTTGAAACTGCTGAAAAGTGTCACCAACTAAGCATGGGTCTTTTCCAATTCTTTTTGATGAGTCATAGAATTGTAGACACCTTGTGCTTAATTGATGCACTAACCCTCGTATTGTTGACACATGTTAATTCTCATGCAAGCTTATAACTCCAATTTACTTTTTAAATAATCTCTATTTAAATTTTATAACTTTCATTTTAATTTTTATAACTTTTATTATTATTATTCTATTTATTACTTTATTATTATTTTATAATTATTATTAATTTTAATTTTTAGTTTTCTTTTATTTAATTCCTTTTCCCCAATAATTCACATTTAATTAATTACAATCAAAATATCAAAGATCATGATATTTTATTAATTTTCTCAAATAAATAATTTATTAATTAAATCTATTTATTAATACTTAATTAATAGAAAATTCACCATAGACCTCCAAGATAAAATATGAAAACCCATCATAGAACAAATCATACAAAATAAATCTAAAGGGTTAAAAATCATGAAATATGTCATTCGACACATTCGGTGGGTATTCAACTCAGATACTTGTCCTAATTTTCTAATTAGGACAAATGACTCAAAGGGTTGGGATTCGGACTTGAGAGTTTATCTCCCCTCTCTTATCATTGAGATAATGTGATAGGGTACGCTCATCTTGGCAATTCAAGGAAGTCGATACCCGGTAGCTGCAACCTGAATAAAAACCATGCATGTACAAACACAATATATACTAAACTAAACAGACAATGGTAGGAAGTGGTGCATCGTGTAGGTCCCGACTAGCAGGTGACTACGACTCCCTTCCTTAACCACATCAGACACGCCATACAAAAGCAAACACGCAAGGCAAACACACACACCATACACATGCAAGTATGGGGTAAGTATCAATAAGAAAGAACATATGATAATAAATCATCTTACTAATCATCATTAATAATTGAAAGCAATGTAATAATCATCATCAATAATTGTGAACACTAAAAATAATCATCATACATAGATGAAATGTTGAGTCTAAGTAATCTCATCACATAATAAACTGAATCCATAGCACAATATCTAATAATCTCAAAAGAATGCTGCTAACCAACAGCATAAAACTAGTTCTAAAAGAGTTCAACAATGATAACAAAATGTGAACTAGGGGTAGGCACTATAGGCTATATATACTATTCAACATTGTTGGTTTACATTCATATGCAAGTTGTAAAGTAATTAACAATATTTAGTTGTGGGAAAAAGTTTGTAGAATATTTATTCAATCCTCTCTCAGCATTTTCTATTTCTAACAGATACTTCATAGCATTGTCTTGTAGATTATTGTAATGAAGGCACCCATGTGGGTTAGCATATTGTAATTATAAATTTTGTAACTCTACATTTGTGTTGATAACAAGAAGCCCATATTTTGTTCTCATAAATTGTTGTTGTTTCTTTGTTTCCATTATGTGTTTATGGTATTAAGGGGAGTACACTTCATAAAGTGGTATTAGAGCAAGAGTTTATTAGTGTAAAGACAGATTGTTGATTGTGAGGCAGTTCGCACTAGGACCATGGTTTTGGATGTGAGGTAGTTTACACTAGGTTTTCAACAAAAGCGCAAAGATGTCTCCATGAAGACAACATGGTGGGAGAGTTGTAGAAGTTACACCTAAGTGTTTTAGAGACCTCCAAAGGTAGATGAAAGCATTGGAAGAATGAATACACAAAGCAATAAACCTTTCCATAAGAGATGAAAGAAAGGATGAGGATGAAGAAGAAGAAAATGTTGAAGTAGAGGTAGTTCTAAACCTAGAGGAAGAGAGACTTTTTAAGGCCATCTCTAAGATTGGAAAAAGACCTAAGTTTGAGGTGCCCACATTTTTTGGAAATCTTAACCTAGAGGAGTTGATTGATTGGATCAATGAATTGGGAGAATACTTTGAGTATGAAGATATTGAGGATCATGATAGGGTCAAGTTTACAAAGGTAAAAATGAAGGGGCATGTGAAGATCTAGTGGCAAGAGATTCAGTTAAAGAAAAATAGAAGAGGAAAGGAAAAAATCACCAAATGGGATTAGGTGATAGCTAAATTAAAGAGACAATTCAATCTTGTGGATTATGAGTTGGATTTGATAAATAAAATGCAAGGGTTAAAGAAAGTAGGAAGATCTATTCAAGAGTATACTAAAGAATTCTACCAAGTTCTCATTAGAACCAGTCATGTAGAAGCTAATAAGGAGAAATTTTCTCATTATCTTAATGAGTTAAGGCCAAGAATTCAAGAGAAGTTGAGTCTAATTTGAATGAATAGTATTGAGGAGGCATACCAATTTTCCCTAAGAGTTGAGGAGAAGCTGAGGAAAAAGTTTCATAAAAAAAAAAGTAGTAGAGGTTATGGTGGAAGATCTAGAGGACGATCTTATGGAGGTCAAAACAATGATCAAAAGAGCAAGGATGGGGTGAGCAATAGAAGTAAAAACCAAAGGGGGAACAATTCCAATAACTTCCATGATCAAAAAAATAGAGATCATAGAGGAAGAGTTAGATGAAAAGGATATAGAAGAGGAGGCTTCTATGAGATTTTTTTTTACTGTGGAGAAGAAGGTAATAGAGCATTTCAATGTTCCTAATGCCAAGGAAGGACTATTAGAGAACCAAAGGTCAAGCCAAAGTTGTGCATGTTGATGAAGATGTTAGATCATAATATTTCAAAGATGTTGAGGGAGGAGAAGTCCTAGTGAACTAAAGAGTCCTGTTGAGCAGTGAGAATGAACCTAATCAAAGAAGGAACTTGTTTCAGACAAGGTGTAGATGTGAAGATAAGTGCATTGTGATGTGATCATTGGTGGTGGAAGTACTAAAAATATAGTGTCACAAAATATGGTCACTAAGTTGAAGTTAAAGAGGCAAAAACACCATCATCCATACCGTATTTCTTGGGTGCAAGATGACCACAAGGTCATGGTTAGTGAGCAATTATCAATGGAGTTCAAGATTGGAAGCTACTAGGATGACGTATTGTGTGATATCATACCTATGGACATATGTCATATGTTGCTGGGTAGGCTATGGTAGTTTGATAGGCATTTTTTAAATGATGGGCAAGAAAATACCTACACTCTACAAAGGATGGAGTGAAACATAAGTTGAAGCCATTGAAGGAGAAAGAAGAAAAGGTATGTAGTGCTTCCAGAATAGACTTTTTTGATGGAAAGGAATTTCTCCAAGGTATGAAGCATGAGCATATGTGTTTCTTTTGTAATCCCAAAAGATGGTAAAGAAGAAATAGCGAAGGTACCTGCAAAAGTTATAGATTTGTTGGCAAAGTTTCCTTATATTATGTCAAATAATGTACCTAGTGGATTACCCCTAGTGAGAAAGTTCAATTACCAGATGGATTTGATTCCAAAAGCCAATTTTTCAAACAAGGTAGCACATAGAATGACACTAGTAGAAAGTAAGGAGTTGAACAAACAAGTTCTTGAGTTATTGCAAAAGGGGTTGATTTGAGAGTCTGAGTTCATGTGTTGTACCAACAGTATTAGCACCAAAGAAGAATGGAGAATAGAGGATGTGAAAATATTCTTGCAATATCAACAAGATCAAAATCAAGTATAGATTTCCATTTCCAAGGATAGATGATATTATGGATTATATTGAGGATTGTTTGATTCATATTTGAAAGGTGTTTGATAAGTTGAGGGAAGAAAAGTTGTTGATAAACATGAAGAAGTGTAGTTTTGTTAAGAAGTTAGTGTATTTGAGATTTTTAGTCTTAGAAAAACATATGAAAATGGATCTAGAGAAAGTGAAGGTTATCCTTGAATGTCCTACTCCAAAGAGTGCTACAGAGATAAGATCTTTCCATGGACTAGCTAGTTTTTATAGAAAGTTTGTAAGAGGTTTTAGCAATATTTATGGACCCTTGATAGAAATAATGAGAGGGGATAGGAAAGAATTTAAGTGGACAATAGGAGCAGATAAGAGATTTAATAAGAGCTTTAATATGTTGAAAAGGAAAGTTATAGAGTAGCCTATTTTAGCACTTCTAGATTTTAACAATGTTTTTCAAGTAGATTGTGATGCTAGTGGTATTGCAATAGGATTTTTTTTTATCCAAGAAGGTAGACTTGTTGATTATTTTAGTGAGAATTTGAATGATGCCAAAATAAAATATTTTTTTATGATCAGGAATGGTATGCTTTAGTTCAGGTATTGAAGAAATGGAGACACTATCTACTTCCTAAGGAGTATGTTTTGTATCAAAGAAAATTAAACCAAAGGCATTTGAAGTGTGCTGAGTTTTTATAGAGTTATAAGTTTTTTTTGGAACATAGGAGTGGGAAGTCTAATAGAGTTGCAAATTCTCTTAGTAGAAGACATCTTTGGTTGATAGAAATGTAGATTGAGGTGGTTGGGTTCAAGGAACTCAGTAATTTATATCCAGAGGATCCTAATTTTGGTGAAGCATGGAAGGCTTGTACAAAACCTTTTACTCTTAATAGGACAAAGTGGTTGGATTTCACAATCAAAGATGGTATGTTGTTCAAAGGAAGTTAGTTGTCCATTCCAAGAATTTCAATAAGAGAGAATATCATCAAGGAGAAGCATAGTGGAGGATTGGTTGGACACTTTGGTTGAGATAATATTATTTCTTTGGTTTTTAAGAATTATTATTGGCCACAGTTGTAGTGAGATGTGAAGAATTTTGTATAGAGTTTCAAAGTATGTTAGATGGAAAAAGGAGTGAAGTAGAATACCGATTTGTATCAACCATTATCTATACTAGAGAAGCCATGGGAGGATGTTAGTATGGATTTCATTCTTGAATTACCAAGGACTTAGTGAGGGCATGAATCTATTTTCAATGATGGCACATTTCATTCCCTGTAAGAAGACTAATAATCTCATTCACGTGGAAAAATTATTTTTCAGAGATGTGGCGAGAGTACATGTTCTTCCAAAGAGTATAGTTTTAGATCCATATACCAAATTTGTTGGGTATTTCTAGCATACATTATAGAAGAAATTGAAGACAAATTTGAAGTTTAGTTCATCACATCATCCACAAATGGACAGACAAAAGTTGTAAATTGTAGTTTGGGAAACTTGTTGAGATATTTGGTTGGAGATAAACCAAAAGGATGGGATCTGATTTTACCACATGCAAACTTTTCATATAATAATATTGTCAACAAGAGTATTTTTAAATCAATATTCCATATTTATGAGAGTAGTCTGAATAATTTTTATGAATTGATGCAATTGGATAAAGGAGAGATAAGTAGTGTTGAAGCAAAATAAATTGTTGAACATTTGAAGAACATCCATGAGGAGATGAGGAAGCACATTATAAAGATGAATACACAATACAAGGCTAAGGAACATGAGAAAGAGATTAAGGATTTTTAGATTGGATATGAAGTCATGGTTCATTTGAGAAAGGAGAATTTTCTAGTGGGTACATATAATAAGCTAAAGATGAAAATTTTTGGACTGTGCAAGATAGTAAAAAGGCATGATTATAGAAATGCCTATGAAGTGGAGTTACCTATCAAATTAAATATTTCACCATTATTTAACATTTTAGGTTTGATAGAGTATTATAAAGGTGGAAATGGAGTTGAAGTTATAGAAGCATAATGGTGTATTCCAGTAGCTAGTTAGGCTATAAAGGAGATTGATGAGATACTAGACAATCATGTTGGAAGAAGTACAAGGAATATAACTTATGAAGAATGCCTATTCAAATGAAAAGGAAGGCTAGTAGAAGATTCATCATGGCTAGCAAGGGAGGAGTTTAACCATCTCTATTTTCCTCTAAATACCTAAGACATGATAGGGTCACTTCTCAAATTACCTCAGGTGTCTGATATAGAAGCATCCTGGGTGTAAGAGAAATCGTGCATCAAATAAAAATATTTCATTTTAGTTGTTTGAACAAGGTTTGTCTTAATTTAGATTTTTTGTCTATAAAGGCTTTCTTCTTAGTAAGTTCATCATACAAGCTCAGAATGTCCTAATTTTAGAGGCAGATATTCATCTTGGATATATCAGCCTATGAGTTGAGGCTCAATGTCATATTATGTGTATTCATGGATTTATTCCAAATTTTTGGTTTGTAAATTTGGGATATGAACTTTAGGCTCACCATTGAAGGCCTAAAAGTGCTTGGGTGATGCTCAAAAACTTGATGGATGGCTGCTTGCACTAATCCAATTCTGTATATTAGAAGCTAAGGTTTTCAAAATGTGGCTATAACAGCCAATCAAAGCAACGATTCATGAGTTATGGCCTTTCAAAGTTGGGCTGACCAAGACTTCCAAAATAAATGTCAAAAATGTATCTAGTTGACTGTATATGTATTGTTAGGGTCTTTCAGCCCTAGATATTAAATTTGAATATCTAGAACCTTCTCGAGCGACATAAAAATACTATTTAAGAAATGCCTGAATATTGTCTAGGACAACTCTAGAGATAGTTTGTAGCTTTTTCTTGGAGATTATTGTAATGAAGGCACCCATGTGGGTTAACATATTATAATTCTAAATTCTGTAATTTTGCATTTGCACCAATAATAAGAAGCACATATTTCTTTCATGCAAATTGTTGTTGTTTCTTTGTTTTTGTTATGAGTTTATGTATTAAGGTGAGCACCCTTCATCACAATATTATCAAATTTTGTGTGACAAAACCTCTTGTGTCATAATCAAATTCTATCAACTTTAGCAACTAAGCATGTCATCTTACTAGGATTTAGTTGAAAAACACTACCTCTTGTCCTTGTACCAATTCCAATCATCTTACATTCTTTATCCTTGATAGTACATGTCTTCTATGTGAATTTGCAACCAATGTCTTGTATCAACTAGTTGTCCAACACTTGAGATTATATTTCAAACTGTCAAAAAAAATAAACATCATCAGTGTTATTTTTTCCATCAAGAGTAATAGATCCTATTCCTTTTATGTGGCAGGCTACATTGTTTCCAACTCCTACAATTCCTCCATCACAAATGTTGAATTCAATGAACTTCTTCATATCTCTAGTCATATGGTGAGGACAACCACTATCTATAATCCAATCAGATTTCTTCTTCTCCACTTGTCACATTAAATCTCTTTCTTCTCTAACTCCTTCCTTTTTGTGATTTTCCTCCTTAATAGAAACAAATCCCATTTCATCACTTTCACTCAAAAATATTTCCACACTAGCTTCTAAATCCTTGTACTTTTCATAAAGACATTCTCTAGTCTTTCTAGGATTGAAGTTCCTTTTATACTTATTTACTCTTTTAGGCCAACTTAGAAGCTTAATGACCATATTTACTACAAGTCCAACATTTAAATACTTTCTTACCTTTAGGTTCTCTTCTCAAAAGTAGGGAAATTCTTTCTTTATCTTCTTATGTTCCTATGGGTTTTTCCTATTGTTTCTAGTTTAATATCCATTAGTACTTGTACTTTTTGTCAATGTCGATAAAACACTTAATGTTCTAAAGGAGGTCTTAATTCTAGGAAGATCTCCATTTGTCCCAAACTAATCTTGGTTGATTCCAATCTTCCAAGAATAGTTTCTCTTGTATAAAAATTCATGCAAGGTGTAACCTGTTCAATCATCTATTTTATCTACTTATATGCAGTTGTCAAAGTTCTCAAGATCTTCCATATAAGTTCATCTCCATCTTTATTTCCATAACAATCCTTAATTCTTACAAATTTTTTAGAAATTCTACCAAAATAACTTCTTACGAATTCATCTTCCATCATTTTAGCTTCTTGAAATAAACATATCCAATTCTACAATCTAAACTTTCTATCATGCTTATCACCTTCAAATGTAAATTCAAAAGTTTTCCAAATCTCATGTACTCAATTTAAAGATTTTACCTGAATTTACTCATTTTCCAGAAGAGCTATTAAAATTGCTTTTCTAGAAAGAATATTGCACATAAATATTTCTCTCTAACCTTCAATACATTCCTTAAGATTTTCTTCTTCAATGACTTATTTCTTTCTTTTAGTTATCAATAATATCCTAGACCCATGTGTAGAAAATGTGTCCTCGTCTTCTCTTTCCAACTGTCATAATTAATTCCATCAAACTTTGGACTTCTTTTCTTAAATTACTTGTTATTGATCTCCTTATGTTAAGATTTTCCTTCAAGGACTTGATACTCTGATACCAATTATTAGAAAGTAAAGTCCACTAAGATGATTAAGAGGGGAGGGGGGTTAAATTATGCAATAAAAACAATTATTATTAACCTTATTAAATCTAAAATATGTAAATAGTAGATGCAACAACCATAGAAATATTGTTATACTTAATAACACCATATTTGTTAACTATGGAAACCCTTGATCTGAGGGAAAATCCTAGTGGGGATGTTACCTACATAATGATGTACTAATATATAATTTCCTTGTAAGAGGATAGACCTTATTAGTTGTCAATGAAATACATTAAGTATATATCAGTCCCTATTAGGAGACTTTGAATCCATGTTAGGAGTTGTTCCAACCTGATGAAGGGTGCTCCCCTTAATACCATAAACTCATAATAGAAACAAAGAAACAACAAAAAATACAAGAACAAAATATGGACTTCTTATTTGTGCCACAAATGGAAAATTACAAAATTTATAAGTACAATATGCTAACCCACATGGGTGCCTTCATTACAATAATTTGCAAGACAGGTTACAAACTGTCACCTAGAGCTATCCTAGACAATACTTGGACCTTTCTTAAATAGGCAGTTTTATGCCACTAGGGAAGGTTCTAGATGCTCAAACTTAATACCTAGGGCTGAAAAACCCTAACAATACATCTAGAGTAGGCCAAATACATCTTTAACAAATTCTTTTAGAGATTTCGTTAGCCCAACTTTGAAAGGTCATAACTCATGAACCGTTACTTTGATTGGCTATTATAACCACTTTTTGGAAACACCAATTCATGATCTATAGGCTTGGAACTATGCTAGCCCCCTTCTATTGAGTTTTTAGACCTCATCCAGGCACTCTAAGGCCTCCAACAGTGAGCCTGAAGATTTTTCTACAAATTTTTCCACCAAAAATCTGCAATAACTTCTCTAATACTAATGCTTCAGTAATGAGATTTTGATGGTAGGCTTACTGATGTAACACCCCAACCTTGCTTCCAAACCCCAAGCTCTCTCAGGGCTACCTTAGGTCATTCACTAGACCCACTAGGGCTTCTTCACACCCTATGCTTACTAGGACCTTGCTCAAGAGATACTAATCCTTTAGTTGGGGGTACACCAACAAAGTAACATCAAATTTCTTACTAGCCGGCTCTAGTCCGCTACTAGCCCTCAAGTCCATCTATAGCTCCAAGGGTACTAGTTCTTCATCTAGGGTTTTTTTAGACTCCTTCTAACATCCATGACCCTAAAAAATGCTCATTTCATAGGTACATTCAATCTACTAGGGAAAATACACCAAATTGCTCCAAAAAGGCTACTAGGAATTAGCCCTCCTAAATAGCTGGAAAAAAGATTTCTTGAAAAAATTATTAACAACCCCACAAAAAAATTACATTTATGGATAACCTTTTCAAATTACTTCAAGATTCTATGATTGTTCAACCCCCAAACTATCCGTACAACCAAAGTACAGTTTTAGGCCAAAAATGAGGATTTCAAGTGCTTTATCACTGTTGTGATGGAAAACCACCTTGAAAAATGTTCCAAAACCTCTCCCTTGGATTGAAGCAAGGTTAGACCTTATCCTTACTCACTATGTGGCTGTATTGAGGTGTTTGCACACTTAATCCCCTCCATAGCTCAGTTTTCCAACTGTGATTCCTAGCCAAGTTACATTTGTCTTGCCTAGGACATCACTTTAAAAATGCTTTCTGATGCTTCCAAGGGCCCTCCTTCTTGGTAAATAATGTACATGGACCTTAGTTCCAATTCCCAAAATACCAGAGGTTTCCAATGGTGGGAAGAGGCCCTAAGATCCCATTTTCTAAATGTAACCTTATTCACATCAGCAACTTGGCAAGAACAAAAAGATTTTCTAAACTAATACAAACGAATTGAAATGATCAAACAAACACTACAACAAGATGAAAAAAAATATTTCAGAACTTTTCCAACACAAAAATCAGGCCTTTCGATCCTCCTCTATTAAAAATGCCTTCAAATGCATAAAATCGACAATAAAATACTTGCACAATAAGTACAAATGCAAAACCAACTTGTTCAACCCATGAAAATGGTTGTCCTCACCTTTTTAAAGGCTCCTCCATCAGTTTCATAACTATTCTAAATATTTAGAATGTTGCAAACTCAAAAAATGAAAAAAGTTTCCTTTTGCAAAAAAATGTTGTCATGACAACATGACAACATTTTAGCAACTTTTGTTCTACATGGAGTTAGACCTCCAAATTTGGAAAAAATACCAAGTAGAAATATAATATGAATAAAATGACTTCAAATAAACTATTTAAAGCCATTGGAACCTTTCTAGACCATTTTAGCCTTTACTGGACCTAAGTCACCTAGTTGACAATAGTCGGCAACTTCTAGTAACTTGGTCACTTTGGATCTTGCCAAGTCTCCTAAACATACCTAAGAACCACATAGGACCTATTATTAGACTAGTGATGTGGCTAGCATCACTACAAGACAAAAATAAGGAAATACTTAGGTTAGCCTGCCTAGGTGCTCCTGCACCACACTCCCCCCTCCAAGGAGCTAAGAAGAACTTGATGGTATCAGGTCCAAGGGTATGCCAATCTTCTTAAAATCTGCCTCAGCAACCCAAGTAGCCTCTAAATTTGGTTTTCCCTTCCACTTGATGAGTTGCTCCATATACACCTTGTGCCTTGTAGACTTCTTCACACTTGAGTCTAATACCTTTTCTACCTCCAACTTGTTGTTTGTAGGTACTGCAGCAGGTTCAAGATCTTCATGAACATCTGGACTAATCTAGGATGAGTCACCTTTGTATGGAACCAAGTCTTGCCCAAATCAATTAAAAATAGGGGATATGCCCAAATCAGAAGGTAAATCTACCTTATAGGCATTTGCTCCATATTTAGCCAATATCTTGCAAGCCCCTACCCTCTTCATCTGTAGCTTAGTAGGAATACCTTTCTGAAGCCTTGCTTTATTCAAATGGACCACCACATAGTCCCCAACAGAAAATTGAACACCCTTCTTCTTTTCATCCACCTTGGCTTTGAGTTTTAGAGTGTTGTCTTGAATAGTCTTCTTGACTTGCTCTTGAATCTCCTTCACGGTTTGTACAAAATCTTCAACTTGACCACTAATCTGATCCATGTTTCCAAGACACCTTAGTTCACACACACCTCTTGGATGCATGCCATAAAAAATTTCAAAAGGACTCTTTCTAGTAGTCCTATTCTTGCTATCATTGTAGGCATATTCCACTTGTGAGATGATAACATCCCAAGTCTGACCATACTCCTTAGTTAGGCACCTAAGAAGGTTACCTAAAGTCCTATTAACCACCTTAGTTTGACCATTAGTTTGAGGATGGTAAGCTAAACCAAAAGACATGTTAGTGCCAAGCTTCTTTCATAAAGTTTTCCAAAAGTGACTCATGAATTTCACATCTCGATTCGACACAATGCTTAATGGAAGTCCATGAATCCTTGCAACCTCTTTGAAAAACAAATGAGCTGTATGACTTGCATCATTATTTGTCTTACATGGAATGAAATGCCCCATTTTATTGAATCTATCAACAAAAACATAGATGCTATCATATCCTTTCTTAGTTTTAGGCAAACCTATAACAAAATCCATACTTACACAATCTCATGGTCGGTTGGGAATTGGTAGAGGTTGATAAAGACCTACATTTCTCATTCCTCCTTTTTCCTTCATACACACCATGCATTGCTCCACACACTTGGTTACATCTTTGACCAATTTAGGCCAATAATAGAACCTTTGTACTAGTTCTATTGTCTTGTTGATGCCAAAATGCCCACTCAAGCTGCCATTATGCTTCTCTTGTATTAGGTTCTCTCTCATGGAACCTCTTGGTACACACAATTGGTTAACCTTAAATAGCAACCCATTTTACAAAGTGTATTCTGAAAATCTGCTATGAAAGTGGTTTTCAAAGTCCATGCATACCTTACAGGCTTTAGCAAAGTCCTCATCATTCTTGTAAAGATTTTGAAAACTCTCCACTCCAATGCTATGGAGCTAAATCTATTGGACTATTAAAACCCTTCTACTTAATGCATTAGCAACCTTGTTCATTTGTCCTTTCTTATTCTTGATTGTAAAGGTGAAGGCTTGCAAATATTCCATCCACTTTAAGTGCCTATTGCTCAACTTCTCCTATGTGTTGATGTAGCTAAGAGCTTGATTATTTGTAAACACAACAAATTCTTTTGGCAACAAATAGTGTCTCCATTTCCTAAGACATTGGACTAAGGCATAAAGCTCTAGGTCATAGGATGAGTAATTTTTCTTGGCCTAATTTAGCTTCTCACTATAGAAGGCTATTGATCTACCTTCTTGACTCAAAACCCCACCCACTACTAAGCCACTTGCATCACATTCTAGGGTGAATAGCTTGTCAAAAATAGGCAATTGTAGGATGGGTTGAGTGGCTACTTTCTTCTTCAACATATCAAAGGACTTTTTAGCTTCTAAGGTCCACCTAAACTTAGACTTAACTCCCCCCTTGATGGTATCAAGTAAGGGTGCACAAATACCACTAAAATTTCTAATGAATTTCCTATAAAATTGGGACAATCCATGGAAGCTTCTTACCTTAGTGGTAGTGGTAGGTGTAGGCCAACTTAGGATAGCAACAACTTTATCCTTGTCCATCTTCAAGGTTCCCTTAGACACCACAAAGCCTAGATACACCAACTCTTGCTTGAAGAAGTCACACTTCTCAAGGTTGATAGCTAGCTTCTCCTCATGAAGCCTCTTCAAAACCACTTCTACATGCTTGACATGTTCCTCTTTGGTCTTGCTATAAATGAGGATATCATCCAAGTACACCACCACAAATCTTCCTATGAAGTCTTTGAGCACTTCATTCATGAGCCTCATGAATGTGCCGAAAGACAAAATGACATCACAAGCCATTCATAAAGACCATCAGTAGTCTTAAATGTTGTCTTCCATTTATCTCCCTCCTTTATTCTAATTTGGTGATACCCACTTTTCAAGTCCAACTTAGTGAAATACATAGAACCTCCTAGATAATCCATAAGATCTTCAATTCTTGGAATAGGAAATCTATACCTGATTGTAATGTGGTTAATGGCCCTTGAGTCAGTACACAACCTCCATTTTCCTCCCTTCTTGGCTGCCAAAACCATCGAGACTGCATAAGGACTTATGCTCTTTTGGATCAGACCTTGGTCCATCAACTCTTGGACTTGTCTTGCCACTTCAAGGTTCTAATCCAGAGTGAGCTTATAGGCTACCTTATTAGGCAAAGAGGCACCTGGTACAAAGTTAATTTGATGACTTATAACCCTCCTAGGAGGTAGAATAGCTAGGGTACCATCACTCACTATATCCTTATACTTTTCAAGCAAAGTTTGGACTTCAAATAGTAAGGGTTCCTTGAATTATTCTTCTTTGTTAGTGGACTTTAGTATCACTACAAATCCTTGGCTCTCCTTATGCTTATGGTCTTTTAGAAACTCTTACTCTCCACATAGCAACACACTAGGCAATTGGAACTATGGTTCTTCCCCTTCCAACAAAGACTAAAATTTGAAATTCTTGGCTCCTTTTTGAATGTTATGTCATTAACCCTACCATCATACACCACCTCCCTATCAAATTTCCATGGCCTCCCTAGCAAAAGATGACAAGAATCCATTGGCAAAATATCACACAACAATCGGTCTTTATATCCTGCAATATAGAAGTCCACCCATGCTTGCTCATTTACTAGGATGCTTTGCCCTTGTTAAGCCATGTGACCTTGTAAGGGTTTTCATGAGATATTTTCTTTATTTTGAGCTTTGTAACAACCTTCTTTGATATTACATTATCAGTTGATTTGGAATCAACCACCACCTTGCATACTTTTCCTAGGATCTTGCACTTGATCCTAAACAATGCCCTGCTATGTCTAGGCTCATCAAGAGTTGGTTGCTTGATCAACACCCTCCTAAACATGAGGTTCTCACCTTTTTTAGACTCAATATGGTCTATATCAGAATCCTTGCAACTTTTATTATCTTCTTGTGCATATGCTAGCCTTTTATCTTGGCTTGAGGAAGAGGGTTTGTCCAGGCACCTGTAGGCAGGATGGCCTAGTTGACCATAATTGTAACACTTCATTGTTGCAAAGTAAGAGCTGCTCCTACCTCCTATACCCCTACTTGATCCTCCTTGATTTCCTCTCCCTCTATTATAACCACCTCTTGAAGAGTGGTCACTAGTTTGCTCCATGGGTTTGCTTTCTCCTTGGTTCTTTTGATCACTACATTTGCCTTGGTAGCCTCCTCTTTGATTTTTCTGATTTTTGCCTTTTCCTCTATCTTTGAAGTTAGAATCTTCTTTCCTCTTGTTCTTTTCTTCTACCTTAAAAGCTAGCTAATGACATCTTTGGACTATGGTAGGGGCCCATAAGCTAAGCTCCTCTTGAATGTTCCACTTCAAGCCACCGAGATACCTTGCCACCTTGAGTGACTCCTCTTCTTGCTTCTTGGATCTCAAACACAACCTCTAAAATTCTTCAGTATAGGAGGTCACATCAAGATCTTTTTGCTTTAGTCCTTGCCTTTTTTTATGGATTTGGATCTCAAAGTCTTTAGGTAGGAAGTTCTCCTTGATTTTTCTTGCCATAGCACTCCAATTTGCAATTGGATTCTTGCCCATGCTGACTCTTTCATCTTGTAAATACTTCCACCATGTTAAGGCTAAACCTCTAAGCCTTGACTTAGCCACCTTAACCTTTTGTGCCTCTAAGATACCCTCACACTCAAAGTGGTTCTCCATACCCTCTAACCAATCCATAACTGCATCAATATCCATCTTACCACTAAAAATTAGAACTCCTTCCAAGGCTTTGATTGCCTTCAAGAAAGGTTCTTATTGCAAGATAGGATCAGGTTCAGATATGATGTCTTCCTCTGCTACCTTCTTACCCTTCCCATCTTCTTCTTCTTCCCTTTTCCTAGCTTCCTTTGCTACTACATCCAGTTTTTTCTTCACCTCTTCCAGTGCTTCTTCAAGAAGCTAGTTTCTTTCATTTTGTTCATTAACCTCTTTGGTGAATTGAACATTAGTCACCATCATGGATTCACCTACTGATTCTGTAGCTTCAGACATCCACTACTTTTTTCCAAATCTTTAACTCGCTCTAATACCACTCTGATGTAACACCCCAACCTTGCTTCCAAACCCCAAGCTCTCTCAGGGCTAGCTTAGATCATTCACTAGACCCACTAGGGCTTCTTCACACCCTATTGTTACTAGGACCTTGCTCAAGAGATCCTAATCCTTCAGTTGGGGGTACACCAACAAAGTAACATCAAATTTCTTACTAGTCGACTCCAGTCCTCTACTAACCCTCAAGTCCATCTATAGCTCCAAGGGTACTAGTTCTTTATCTAGGGTTTTTTTAGACTCCTTCTAACATCCATGACCCTAAAAAATGCTGATTTCATAGGTGCATTCAATCTACTAGGGAAAATACACCAAATTGCAGCTGGAAAAAATATTTCTTGAAAAAATTCTTAACAACCCTGCAAAAAAATTACATTTATGGATACCCTTTTTAGAGTACTTCAAGATTCTATGATTTTTCAACTCCCAAACTATCCATACAACTAAAGTATAGTTTTAGGCCAAAAATGAGGATTTCAAGTGCTTTATCACTATTGTGATCGAAAACCACCTTGAAAAATGTTCCAAGACCTCTCCCTTGGAATGAAGCAAGGTTAGACCTTCTCCTTACTCATTATGTGGCCGGATTGAGGTGTTTTCACACTTAATTCCCTCCATGGCTCATTTTTCCAACTGTGATTCCTAGCCAAGTTGCATTTGGCTTGCCCAGGGCATCACTTTAAAAATGCTTTCTAATGGTTCCAAGGGCCCTCCTTCTTGGTACATAATTTACATGGACCTTAGTTCCCATTCCCAAAATACTAGAGGTTTCCAATGGTGGGAAGAGGCCCTAAGATCCCATTTTCTAAATGCAACCTTATTTAGATCAGCAACTTGGCAAGAACAAAAAGATTTTCTAAACTAATACAAACAAATTGAAATGATGAAACCAACACTACAACAAGATGAAAAACAATATTTCAGAACTTTTTCGACACAAAAATTGGGCCATTCAATCCTCCTCTATTAAAAATGCCTTCAAATGCATAAAATCGGCAATAAAATACTTGCACAATTCGTACAAATGCAAAACCAACTTGTCCAACCCATGAAAATAGTTTTCCTAACCTTTTTAAAGGCTCCTCCATCATTTCCATAACTGTTCTAAACAGTTAGGATGTTGCAAACTCAAAAAAATGCAAAAAGTTGCTTTTTGCAAGAAAATGTTGTCATGACAACATTACAACATTTTAGCAACTTTTGTTCTACATGGAGTTAGACCTCCAAATTTGGAACAAAGACCAAGTAAACATATAATATGAATAAAATGACTTCAAATAAACTATTCAAATCCATTGGAACCTTTCTATACCATTTTAGCCTTTATCAGACCTAAGTCACCTAGTTGACAATAGTCGGCAACTTCTAGCAACTTGGTCACTTTGGGTCTTGCCAAGTCTCCTAAACACACCTAAAGACCACATAGGACCTATTATTAGACTAGTGATGTGGCTAGCATCCTACAAGCCAAAAATAAGCAAATACCTAGGTTTCACACTTAGCCTACCTAGGTGCTCCTGCACCGCTTACAACTCTAAAATGAACCTTCTAGTAGAAAATGAGAACATTCCAAGCTCGTATAAAAAACTTACTAATAATAGAAAGCTCCTAGAAATGGTAACCACCTTGTCTAATAATCCTTATTAAAATAGAAAAGATTGAAAAGAAAATATTTTTGGGTGATGCAAGATTGCCCTTACACCCAGGATGCTCTTGCATCACAACCCTATTAGGAGTTGTACCAACCCTGTTAGGAGTTGTGGAAGGAAAAAGAACCCACTATACAAATAGCTTTAGGGGAAAGACCACCTAACTCACTATCCAACTAGCCTTATTACATTTTTTTTTAGAATAATACAAATAAGTAATTATCCATAACAACCTCTTTTCCAAATATAGTCTCTATGTCTTCTCACTATTTCTTAACTACACTACACACTTTTATCATTAAAATATGTTCAAAATTAGATTAATTGGATCTCACATTCAATTTTGGATATTTGCATTCCACATAATTTTCTTACAATCACTTTTATCACCCATTAGCACAAGGAAAATAACTTTCCTTTATACCACGTCCTCAAACTAGTTATTGATTCCACCTTGGGGCTTTCCCAATTTACAATAACAAAATAGGATCACCTTAAGATATTTTAATACACATTACATTATAATATTACAACTTTTCACAAATACAACCATATTGTTAGCTCACAATCTTCATAACTCTTCGTGTGATGCTCATCGGGATGTGCACATTTAAACACTACATCTCCAACATGTATTCTATCTCTGTATAGTTACTCTTAACCAAATTTTATCTATGTTAGGAGATATAATTAAAACATCAATAGTTGCTTCATAGAAACTTTGTCTAAATTTTGTATTCAATCAGTCTTGAATAACTATCAATTATCTTCATATTTCTGCATGTGAACTTAGCCATATCATTAGGATACTTTGTAGAACATGTTTTCAACTATGTAGTGCCTAGTCTTCAATCCTTGAACTCTGTGACCTTGATTTCTATCTACTTCTCTATTAATCTCTATAGAATAGCATGTATTTTCACATCAATGACAAACACTACCATGAATGTAACATATTATCACTATATCACCTCTCCAACAATGCTAGGATACTCCCCCATAAGAATACCATGAACATTCATGCTAACAAAGGGATGTGAAATTACTCAAGGATGAGATGTCAAAAGCACTGAATGATATCACCCCAATGTCACAAAAGTTATGCACGTCACACACCTTAACTAGTGAACCAAAATTATGTAGATATAAAGATCAAAATGAGCTCAATGAAGCCATCCAAGCTTATCACCCATTGTTAGGATCAGGTTGAGAGCATGCCACAAAGATAAAAGATATAATTTATTTGGTCAATCAATAACAACAATATGATGAGAGAAGACAAGTTTGATTAATGGAGCTAAAGTGTTTCTTGTCTAAACTAGAAGAATCATAAGAGAACGGGTAAAGGATACAAAAGTTGACATTTTGAAGTGACTAGAAAATATAGTAGATAGTTTAGACAAGTAATTGGTAGAAATAGAGAGTGGAATCCTTTCTCTCACTCATATGAAGGAGTCATGGGAGGCTGAACTTAACACAACATGTGAATATTACAAGGATATATTTAAAAAATTGTGAGAACCCCATACCCTTTGTCATTGGATGATGCAGCCAAAATTCCTCAATTAATTAATAGAAACATAAGAGAGAAAGAACACAAAAATAAATATTAGAGATTGAAATTCTTCTTTATTATTCTTCCAAATCCTGCTCTCCTACAATGAGAGAAATTACAATTTTAAATAAAAATCTAAATTTACCATTTTTGGTAGTTTTTTTATAAAGCTATTTTTTATCATTTTTGGTAACTTTTTAAAACAACTCAAAAAAAGCTGAATTTTTTTGTGAAGACTCCTAAAATTGAGATACCATGAACTGCCAACTAAAATTCTAAATTGGAGGTAATATTTTGAGGTTATTAATAAAAATCAACTTTCAAAAAAACTATGAAACATTAAAATCTTTTAAAAAGTACTAAAAGCTAATGCCTCAAAAAGCCACTAAAATCTCCTGCATCATTCTCCTATGATTGAAAGAATGCATCTCTTGGAAGTTATATTTTTGAATGCATGCTTATTTTTCTTCTTTTAATCTAAAGATTCTCACTATACTAGATATGAGCTTTATTTATCTAGATAAAAGAAAATTCAAGTCTTCTTGAATACAAGTTTGTCTCTTCTTTCTAGTCGTCCAATTATGTGACAAATTATCCTTCAAATTTGCATTTTTTTCTGGATCCCTCTTCCTCTTATTTTTCTTTACCCATATTTTGTTCAGCATCCTCTTGACCTTTAGAATCCAAAATTCTATTTCTTTTGCATATGCTTTTGTACCATCACCACTTATGTCTTCAACATATAATATATCAACATATCCATTATTGCCACAATTAGCATAATACCTTTGTAAAAATTCATATACCTCATCCACACAAAAATATGAACCATCTTCATTAGAAATCTCATTATAAAAAACCAATTTTGTTTGCCCGTTCTAGATATAATGCTGAAAATGACAAAAAGACTCTTTTGTGGCTACGTTTATCATGGCTTCTTCAATTATTGATGTCAAAATAGTCATTGGTATACTCACCATTTAATTTTTTATCTCTTCCTTTATTTTGTATGTCCCTTCTTTTATTTTCTTCTTTTGAATAATCTTTTGAATAGCCACGTGATCTTCTTCTTGACTGGTAGGTTCCATTTTTATAGTTCTAATTCCATTAGGTTTCTTAATTATTGAAAACTTTATTGTAAGTATCTTAATATTTCTTTCAACTCTAATTGCCTCATCTCTTCCTCCTCCTTCTGCCTCTATTTCTCTTTTATTTTCTTTTCTTATTTCCTCTTCTACAAATACTTCATTAATGAATCTAGCTCTTCAAACTAGTCCATCATTTGCCACAACTGAATCTTTTCTCTATTCTACCTTGATTTTTGGAACCTAGTTCCTCTTCTAAACCTGCATAAACATAAATTCATAACCACACAAATACAAAAATATTATTTTCCTAGACCTTCTGAGCTCTGATACCAAATGATGTAGCCAAAATTCCTCAAATAATTAATGGAAACATAAGAGAGAAAGAACACAAAAATAAATATTAGAAATCGAAATTCTTCTTTTTTATTCTTCCAAATTCTCCTCTCTTACAATGAGAGAAATTATAATTTTAAATACAAATCCAAAATTACCATTTCTAGCAATTTTTTCATAAAGCTATTTTTGTCATTTTTGGTAACTTTTTAAAACAACTCAAATAAAGATGATTTTTTTGTGAAGATTCCTAAAGTTTAGATTACATGAACTGCCAACTAAATTTTGAAATTGGAAGTAATATTTTGAGGTTATTAATAAGAACCAACTTTCAAAAAAACTAGGAAACATTAATATCTTTAAAAAACTATTAAGTACTCCTACATAAAAAAGCTACTAAAAGCTCCTACATCATTGGATGATAAAAATGGGGATAATTAGAAAATAAAAGGGGAGAAGTGGAAACAAAGAGATGTGGGCTATTAACCCAAAAGGGGGGAGAATAAGTAATAAAACAAGAGATAGATAAAGGGGAGAATTAAGCAAGATAAGAGGAGGAGATGAACAAAAAACATGAGATAGAAGAAAAGAGAAGAACAAGAAAAATTAACAACAATGACATAATACCAACAAAGGGGGTTCATAGCCTATGAAAACAAGAAAGTAATATTAAAGAAGAATTTTGAGAAGAGTTTTTTTCATCAATGCCAAAGGGGAAGATTATTGCACTTAAGGAGTCATAGTGGCATATTGGACCAACAAATAGTGATGACTACAAATAATATTAATCCGCTTACAAAAAAGATAGACCCTGTAAAAATGAAAGAAAGATTTCCATTCTAGATGGGAAGAAGAAAGGAGACTCCAAATTAAGTAAGAAAAATATGCCTTTTAAGTATACTAATGTGTCATCGTGTCCTTGGTTCATGAAGATGCCACAAACCAATCAAGAGCATATGAAATGGAAGGTGACAAGAAAGGAATGAATGGTAATTGATTGTGACCAATATCTAAAGGAAAATATCTCTCCTCTAAATGGGAAGTAGAAAGAGAGATAAAGTATCCCGTCTAAATATAGAAGGTAGATCAATGGTAGATGCTTCTACATAAATGTAAAAATTGCACCATGACAATTAAATAATGTTCTCTCCTTTAGGAAGAAATAATTCCATATGTGTACCAATGAATCTTGTCCAATATTAATGAAGAACTCTCAAAATTTATGATGTTTTAGAAAGCTAAGTAAGAGTCTTTAGCACATAAGTATGATCAACATTCCATGTGACATCTCACATGAAATTTCTAACTCATGAAAGATAATCTCCAAAGACACAAATTTATTCTTTGAAGATAAAGATGTTGGAAACTTACAATTAGAACAATTGTTGTTTTGTCATTAATGTCAAATCTATTGATAAGACCTATTGTTACCAAATCTAAATGTCATATCTACTTGATTAATGAAGAGGATTTGAGAAATTTATCATAACAATAGCACCTAGAGGAAAGGTTGAGTTATAAAAAGGAAGCTACAATGGACACTTGATTAGTTAGACTTTGATGAAACAAAGAGATTATTTATATCAAGAAAGCTAAGCTAAGCTAAGCAATAGACTAAATGGTTAAGGAATGTTGAGTGATGCTAGTGTCAACAAATCCAAAGTAAGTGTCAAGAAAATCTAACGTTGACCAAGCATCATTATCAATCAAGCAAGCTAGTCAATGTCGAGCCAAATTTTTTTACAAAAACCTAGTGTTAAGTGATGACTGAGTTTCAGAACTTAGTAATTTTTGAGTAACACTATTGAAGATGAATTTGAGGAAATCATGATTCCCAGCTGGTTCAGTTGATTTCTTGGTAGATGTAAACTACATTGAAGATAATATTAATGAGTTGGATCATTAAATTCAAGGAGAGGATTAGGTAAATACCTAAAAAATGGATTCTTGAGAAGTTTCTAGAGGAAGATCAAGAAGATGGATGGATACAATGAATAATTTTGAACCTAATTGTAAACCCTAAGATCTACAGTGATTATGGAAAATAGTAAAAAAAGAATTAACTATATAAAGAGGTATAGAACCAAATGAAAAGTGAAAGAGAGGGTGGTGCATATGTGAGAGAGGCATACAGAGAAAAGTGGGTTAGAGATGCACAAGAGTGTGAGTAAATGCAAAGTTAAAAGAGATTATTTAAGAAAATGTTGTTGATATTGATAAGTGAAATCTAAGAAAAAATGCTTAAGTGTTGTTGAAGGGGGGAGAGTGATTTCTTGAAGGGTTTCCAACTGAATCAATAAAAAAGATGATAGTGGAAATCTTATTAGTGAATCGACATCTGAACCGTATAGAGATCTAAACTTGCAAAGTGAGTTGTAATCATATAGATTGAAACCCTACTTTTTTCTTTCTAATCATTGTGAACAGTTTGTATTGAAATCCTTTTAATAGAGGTTGACCTAATAGCCATTTGAAAGACTTAATAGTTTGTGTAAATCCTTTCAAAAGGTGACATTCTAAATGGAATGATCAAAGTCCTCTAACAAGGCCAATCCTAATAGGGTGATTAAATCCTCTAACCAAATCACATTTAACAGTGTGTATTATAACCTTTAATAGGGTTGGCTCTTAATAGAGCTCACTTCAAAAGAGTGAAAAAAAGGTGACATGTTGTTGGTATTTTTTGCCAAATTAAATTTCCACATAAAATCCTAGTGTCAAACTTGTGTTGAATGCTTTATATGTTTTACATTTTATATCTAGTAAAGCATGTAATGTTTGAGAGAACAATTTTGGTTTATCAACTTAAGGAGATTGAGTAACTGATTCCACCCCCCGCCCCCCACCGCCCCCCCCCCCCCCCCCCCCCCCCCCCCCCCCCCCCCCCCCCAACTAAAGTTATTCTAAACATTTATAACAATTGGTATTTGAGCTCAATGCTTACAGAGAAAATTTTGAAGGTACTCAAAGCCAAAGATTGTGAATCACAAGAGAGATGTACCTAGGCTAAACAAGGAGAAATTTCTTAGATGGAAAAACTTGATGAGGTTGGATATATCTAGTATCAATGATGTTGCTATCAAATTTTTGGACAATGAGTATGTAAAGATAACAACTACTCCTCTAACAGCTAATCAATTGAAGCAAAAGTAAGAACATAATCAAGCAATGTTGGAGATTACCTTAACCATTAGTTACGTCAAATTTGATGACTTAAAAGATTGTGATAATGCAAAGAAAATGTGGGACAAATCGAAAACCATATATGGAGTGATGACAATATCTTGAGACCCAAATCAAAGAGCCTAAGAGGTAAATTTGATGACATGAGAATGATGGAAGGTGAGAATATAGTACAATACTACACAAGAGTTAAATAAGTTATTAATTATATTTATGCTAAAAATAGAGAAATTGAATATGAAACTATGATTAGCAAGGCATTAAGGACTATACTCCCTATTTTATGCCATTAGAGTGTCTGCAATTCAAGAATTGAGATGCACACCATGTAACACTTTGACCTTGGAAGGTGTAATTGGTAGACTTACTACTTTTGAAATGTCCAACTTTGATAACTACACACCTACTACTATTGAATCTATCTTTAAGTCACAATTGATTCGTAGCAAAAGAAAAGAAAAACATGTGAAGAGTGAAGGTGACAGTTCTCATGATGAGATTGATGAACTTGAAGCCCTCATTGCAAAATTATTTGAAAGAGGAAAAGGTAAATACAAAGGTAAAATACCTATTATCTATTTTTCATGCAATGAAGTAAGTTGTATTTTTGCTAGGTGTCCTAATAGAGAGGATAAAGATGAAAGGAAGGAAAACAAGTACAAAGGAAGAAGAGATGGCTAAGACTTCAAGAGAAACAAGGATGAAAAAGGTAAGAAATTATGTTATATTTTTGAAGAAGAAAATGATAATGAATCTAAAATTAATGATGATGGGGTTGTCTATGTTGCTACAAAAGAAGATTCTAATGAAGATGAGAAAATTACATTGATTTCATATGTAAACAAAAGTGACAGATGAATAATTGATAGTGGATGTTCAAATCATATGACTAGTGATAAAGATAAATTTTAGGACATTGGTCCATAAAAAGGTGGATGTATTAAATTTGGTAATGGTATTCCATCTATTGTAAAAGGTAAAGGAACTATTCAACTAATTGACAAGATAAAATGTGACAATGTTTACTAGGTTAAAGGAATTAACTATAATTTGTTGAGTATTTCATAGCTAAACAAATCAGGTTATAGATTTGAATTTCACAATAGGAAGGCCAAGATACATGATGTTTATGGCAAGCTACTTGGAAGTGGTTATCAAACAAGAGGTAACTTATTCTATCTAGATTTATGATATGTCTAATTGCACAAAGATGTTTGGTTATGACACAAGAGGTTATGTCATATAAAATTTGAGAATTTGGTGGATATTAGTAAAATGAAGAAAGTAATAGGATTACCTAAACTAAAGAAACCTAAAAATTCTATGTATAAATAATGTCAATTGGGGAAAATGACCAAGTCTAGTTTTAAGAGAAAAATATCCACTTCTAATCATATTTTAGAACTAATTCATACTAATCTATGTGGACCCATTCATTTTAAAAGCTACTATGGAGATAAGTATTTCATTCTATTTGTTGATGATTGCTCTAGGATGATGATTGTGATGTTTCTTAAAGTTAAATCTAATGGTTTTCAGATATTTAAGTGGTATTTAGCTAGAGTTAAAAAAGAAACAAGGAAGAGTCTAAAGTGCTTGAGATCTAACAAAGGTGGTGAATTCATTTCAAATGAGTTCAATACATTCTAAAATGGTAGAGGAATTAAAACACAAATGTTAACACCAAGGATCCCTCCTTAGAATGGGATAACTAAAAGAATAGATCAATAATGAATTGTGCAAGGAGATTGATGATGGAAAAGAGTGTATCAAAGAAATATTGGAGAGAAGCTGTTAGTACTATTGTCTATACCCTGAATAGAGTACAAGTCAAGAAAGAAATAAGTGACACTACATGCAAAGAAGAACCTAAAGACTACATTAAATTCATCTACATGGATGATGATGTTCCAAGAACTCCTAATGAATAATAAAATCAAGTTGCAATCTCTCAGTAGAAGAGAAATGTTGCAATACAAAAAATTGTTGAGCAGCAAAGAGTGGGTGTTGAGGAACAAACTAAAGATGCCAAGTCATAGATAAGAAATGTCAACCATCAAATATAAAATGTTGAGCATGCAAAAGTTGAACTGGAACCTAAACAAGAAAGATAAAATGAGTTTGAGATTATTTTCCAAGATGAACCTGTAGAAGAACAAAGAAGGAAACTACAGGTGCTAGAAAAGTATGTGAGAATACATCAAAAACCTAAACAAATCATTGGTGATGTTGAATTAAGTGTTATGACAAGAAAAAGACTCAAAGATAACACATGCTTACTTTGTGGATTTGAGCACAAAATAGTGAAAGATGCTTTACAAAATGAAGATTGGATTCAAGCAAAGAATGAGGAAATTGAATAGATTGAGAAGAAAAATACTTGGACTTTAGTGCCAAGACCTAAATACAAAAATGTCATTGGGACAAAGTGGGTTTTCAAAAACTAACACAATTAGACTGGTACGCAAGGGATGTGATCAAGAAGAAGGATTTGATTACGAAGAAGCTTTTGCTCATATGGCAAGACTTGAAGGAGTCAGAACTCTATTTGCATATTCATCCTAGAAAAATTTCAAAGTATATCAAGTGGATGTCAAATATACATTTTTGAATGGTATACATGAAGAAGAACTATACACTGATCAACGTGAAGGATTTGTAGATCTAGATAAGAAGAATATGGTATGTAAATTGATCAAAGCCCTTTATGGATTGAAACAAGCCCCAAGAGCATGGTATGAAAGATTACATAGCTATTTGGTGAAAATTGGTTTTGAAAGGAAAATGATAACAATAATCTATATTTGAAGAATGGTAAGAACAATTAAGTACTATTATCTGAAACATTTATTTATGACATTATAGTAGGAGGACGAGAAGCATTATGCAAATCATTTACTGATGAAATGAAGAAGCAATTTGAAATTTTTATGTTTGGTGAAATCAAATTATTTTATGGACTACAAGTATGTCAAATGAAGTTTGGTATTTTCAGTACACAGTCCAAATACATCAAGCATATACTAAAGACTTTTAGTATGGAAGATTCAAGCCAAGTGAGCACACCTATGTCAATAGGACATAACCTATCTAAGAATGATGAATCTATTGAAGTGAACCAAACCTTATATAGATCCATGATTGGAAAATTGTAATATGTTGTTCATAGAAGACCAGATATTGCATTAGTAGTTGGGATAGTTTCTAGATTTTTAGAAATTTTTAAGGAGATTCACATTGTGGGAGTGAAAATGATAATGAGGTATCTGAAAGGTACATAAGACTATGGATTGTATTACAAAAGAAGTGATAGATTTGAACTGAAGGTATTCACTAACTTAGATTAGGCAGGAAATAGTGATGATAGAAAAAAACTAGTGGAGGTGCATTATTTCTAGGAAAGATATTGGTTTCATAGATAAGCAAGAAACAAAATTGTATTTCCCAATCAATAGCTAAAGTTGTGTATGTGGTAGTTGCAGTGAATTTTTCAAACATTATGTGGATAAATAAATTACTGTAAGGTATGAAAAGAAATTATAGATCTAGCAGTTATCTATTGTGATAACACAAATTCTGTTAACATTTCAAAGAATTTAGTGATGCATACTAAGGCAAATCACATTGCTATCAAGTATCACTACTTGAGGGAACTTGTCCAAGACAAAGAAGTGAAGCTAGAATATGTGCACACCAAAGAACAAATTGTTGATATATTCACAAAAGCCTTACCTAAAGATGCTCATGAATATCTTAGAGGTAAATTAGGGGTGATTCCCCTAAACAAAGCTACTTAAGGAGGAAAGGTGCATTGCATTAAATGTGCTAATCAGACTATCGTACACATTGATTCAATACAACTCTAGTTTGGGAAATGCCTAAGGTAGATAGTCCAGTACAACATAACAGATCAGTCATAGATGGATGGTAGAAATCAGCCAATTCTAAAATCTACATAGTTCAAATGTATGAAGATATTGAAGCTAAGAAAGCTTAGTGTCTTTGGCATTGTTGTCAAAGAGGGAGAGATAGACAAAGAGAGATAGATAATTAAATGAGGGAGAGATATACAGTAAAAGAAGGAGAGATAGCCAGAGAATATATAATAGAAGTAATATACAAATAGGGAGAGAGATACATAATTAAATGAGGGAGAGATATATAGTTAAAGAAGGAGAGATAGCTAGAGAATATATAATAGAAGTAATATACAAATAGGGAGACTTAACCAAATGAAGGAGAGACTATCATTTTAGAGGGAGACAAACATTTTTGGATTGTATGGTAACCAAGTGAGATACATTTAATACATTGAGATATTACTAATATTGAGATCTAGAGGTGTTGCCATCAATTCTAAAGAGGGAGATTGTTGGAAACTTACAATTGAAACAATTTTTGTTTTGTTATTGATGTCAAATCTATTGATAAGATGTATTGCTACCTAATCTAAATTTCATATCTATTTGATTGATGAAGAGGATTTGAGAATTTTCTCATAAAAATAGCACCTAGAGAAAAGGTTGAGTTATGAAAAGGAAGCTACAATGAACATTTGATTAGTTAGACTTTGATGAGAGAAAGTGATTGTTTATATGAATAAAGTTAAGCTAAACCAATAAATATAGTAAATGGCTAAGGAATATTGAGTGATGCTAGTGTCAACTAAGCCATAGTAAGTGCTGACCAAATCTAGTGTTGACCAAGCACCAATATTGTTCAAGAAAGATAGTTGATACCAAGCCAAAAATTTATATAGTGACTGAGTGTTAAGTGATGACCAAGTGTCAAAACTTAGTGATTGTCGAGTAACATTGCTGAAGATGAAGTCGAGGAAATTATGATTCCTAGCCAACTCGATTGATTTCTTGGAAGATGTAAACCATGTTGAAGATAATATTGATGATTTGGATCATTAATTCCAAGGTGAGGATCAGGTAAAGGCCTAACAAATAGTTTCAAGAGAAGTTTCTAGATGAAGATAAAAAAGATGGATAGATACAATGAATCGTGTTGAACCTAATCATAAAACCTAAGATATATGGTGATTGTAGAAAATGATAAAGAAAGAATTGCCTATATAAAGAGGTATATAGCTGAATAGAAAGTACAAGAGAGTGCGGTGTGTGCAAGAGAGGCATATAGAGAAAGGTGGATCAGAGATGCACAAGAGTGTGAGAGTGAATGTGAAGATAAAGGAGATTGCTTATGAAGATGTTGTTGATGATGATAAGTGAAATTTGAACAAGAAGAATTAACTGTTGTTAAAGGGGGAAGACTGATTGCTTGAAGGGTTGTCAAGTGAATCAAGAACATAGGTGACAATGGAAATCTTATCAATGAATCAACACTAAAATGAATAGAGATCTAAACTTGCAAAGTGATTTGTAATCATATAGATCAAAACCCTATTATTTTCTTTCTAATAATTCTAAATAGTTTTTATTAAAATCCTTTAAACAGCGGTTGACCTAAGAAACATTTGAAGGACTTAATAGTATGTGTAAATCCTTTCACAAAGTGACATTCTAAATGGAATGATCAAATTCGTCTAACAAGTCCACTCCTAATAAGATGATTAAATCCTCTAACTAGGTCACATTTAATAGTGTGTATTGTAATATTTAATAGGGTTGGCTCCTAACAGAAAAAAGGGTGACATGTTACTGGTGGTTTTTCCCAAATTGGGTTTCCACATAAAATCCTACTATCAAACTTGTCTTGAATTCTTTATATGTTTTACATTATATATTCATCAATGTATGTTATGTTTGACATAGTAATTTTGGTTTATCAATACAGTAGAGATCGAGGAACAATAGGATAAGAAGGATAGTGATTGTTTATGTTTAATTTTTAAAATGGCACTTAAGGACCTTGAGTAACTGATTCATCCCTCCCCCCACCTCTTATTTATTCTAAACATTTGTAACAATAGATACCTACTCCAAAAAAAAATCAAATGATCCACAGTCATGTCAACCTTGAAACAATGATCAAGTAGAGAATGAAGATGAGGGTAAGAGTGATCCCTCACAAAACCTAAAGATGGATGAATCTCATCAAAGAAAATATTAATTTCATCAATGATGTCTCCCAAATATACAATGTATTACTCCTCAATAAAACTAATGTTAGATAACTGAGAGGGTGAGGTGCATTACTTATAGCCAATTATCCCACAAGCCTTAAAAATAATGCACTAAATTAAACTTCATAAAATTTCAGTGATCTCACTCAATAACCACATTCAACATCTCAATTCACACTTATAAAAATTTTACTTCAAATTGTTAGCTCATTGTTTATGACTATACTAAGTATCAAAATAAAAAATTATCTTATATCGATTTGCAACATAAAACTTGAAATAAACTTTGCAACACATAAGAAATCACACAAATGAGCACAAAATTTTAACATAGAAACTCTATAAAGGGAAAGATCACCTAGGAACAAAAACCCAAATAGTTCACTCTTCTGAAGTGAGCTTTGCTAGGAGCCAACCTTGTAAAAGGTTTACATGCACATTTTTAGTGTGATCTAGTTAGAGTATTTTTACCAAAGATCATTTAGACCTTATTACTCCTTAACATTTCTAAAGAGTAGTCTACTTTAAAGGACTTACAAACTTAACTAATTGGTGTACCATATAGGATTTCATAGACTTGTTAGGTCCACTTGATTAAGAGATTTTCTTCTACAGTGGTAAGAAAGCAACAATAAAATGATATGTTTAGGTTTAGCACTACCTTTTCTTTATCAGATCTTTGTTCTTCTCGGTCTTTATGTTTATGATCTTTATCTGAATGATTCACACTCCTGTTTCACCTTGCACTTTCTTTTCTTGATCTTCCTTTCTCTTTTCTTCTTGATTCACTTTTCTCTTCTTTCTTTATTCTCTCTTTCAATAGTTTGCATCTATCATCAACAATCAACAACCAAAAAAGGTCTCAATTATCTCCTTAAATAGTTAACTTTGGCCTTCCAGATTTTTCCACTTAAACAAATCTATAGATCTCAAAATCAATAAATTTAGACACTCAAAAAATAGAAATTTATTGAACTTTGTGCTCTTATCTTGATTAAATATCCTTCATCATATCTTTATCATATTTTTGCAATAATAGATCTTGTAACAAAATTTAACTTTAGCCTTCAAACTTCTCAAACATTGTTTATTTTTGCCACAAGTCAGCCTTAGGTCTCATCTTTCTTAACTTTCTATTATAGCTCATACTTGGTAAATATTACAACTTGACTCAAGATATACTATGCTCGATTAACACTACAATCACTTGGTTAACACTAAACTCTATCTTTACTTTTCCAAGAACATGGTTAATACTTTAGTAACTTAAGAAATATTGTACTCATTTCATCTTGTAGACTATTTAGTTGGTGTAACTTGTGTAGGTTGGTGGATACATGAACTTCATACTATTAGGGGTCCAATTCATTCAAGTTTCCATTGCATAGTAATACTTATCAATTGGGTCATCATCGTACTTTCAAGTCAAATCCTCTTCATCAATCAAATGATATGACACTACTAAATTATCATAATTTCTAACAAACTAAGGATTGACATCAATGAAAATATAACAACTAATATGACTCTTTGACATACACTAATAGCATTCTCAATTAAATTATCAATTAGGGATAACAACTACAAAAAATGTTAATAATTAATCCCATGGAACTATGTCTGAAATGCATGAAATGCACTTCACCATTGAATCAAAATCATCCATGGCTATTGGAATACAATAATTATCAAGATTAATGATATAAATGATCTGATGTAAGGACAAATCTTGCTCCTTAACCCTACCTTCTCCTAGGGTCTCTTCTAGGACACACCTCTAGCCTATTAAGGTACTTTCACTAACCCTAACTTAGAAGGATTACAATCCCAATCCTTCCTTCTTTCAACTTGTATACACCAATATAAAACTCAACTCCATCTAATCAACACTCCCTAATTGTCATGTTGGCTCACCAACATCAATGACCACCCATGATCACAACCTACCTAAAATGGAGATAGAGGATTATTCTTAGGACATTGGGGCCATTTCAATGCACATCAACCAAAAACTCATAGAAATCTCTATCAATTTCAAGAAATTGCTCCAAACTAGGCCTAATAGGGCTACAAGGAATTAGGCCTCCAAACTTAGCAAATGACATATAACTTGGAAAAAGGCTTAACAAGGTGAGAAAAAAACTTCATATTCTAATACCCTTTTGGAAGACCTTTGAGATTCACCTAGTCTCACACCCCCAATTTGTCCATATGGTGGGATGTTGAGCTTAAGCATAGAATTAAGGGTTTACCAAATTGCTAACAGAAATTGCAAGGTTTTGCTAAAATACCCATTAAAAAATGTCACCAAGACTTCTCCTTGGGTACACTACTCCCACTTCATATCCTTCTCTCCATAAAGTTCGATTGAAGCACCAAAGGCATTCAACCCCATCATATGATGTTTCCATCACTACGATCCCTAACCATGCTCACTTGACATGCCTAGGACATCATTGTAAAAAGGCCAAACATGCTTTCTAGGGCCAAGAAAATGCTTGCCTATAGTAAAAGAATTCTTCTTTCACATTCCAAGAGACTGTACAAATACCACAATTGAATGGTGAGTTAAGACTCCATCTTCAAAAATTGCCTAGTTCAAACCAATGATTGTATAAAAATCAAAATATTTACAAAAGGAAAAGGATTGAAATAAAAATGTCTATCTAACAACACAAATAACTTAGTAATCACATCTATTTACTCATACATAGGTCATAGTACATATTTCAATCCATTAAATAATGAAATGAAGCAAAAATGCTCTTACTATGGCAAAATTTCTCAACAAAATGCTTAAATTTAAATTTCATTAAAATGTCATCCAACCCTTTTCATGGGTCAAGGGAGGAATTATATAGGTCTAATACACCTGTTCCAACATCTTAGAAGTGGTTAAATTTCATTAAAATGTCATCCAACCCTTGTCATGGGTCAAGGGAGGAATTATATAGGTCTAATACACCTATTCCAACATCTTAGAAGTGGTTATTCCAACTAGTGCTCAAAAATGTACCTTTTTAGAACAAAATTTATCATGACAACATTTGCAATTTTGCAAAGTTGTCATGCAATTTAACAACTTTTTGCCTAGTTAGACCAGACTTGATCAAACCCTATGAAACTCTATAAAATATTTTGATATGTCACTTATGAAATGAAATCACCATTCTACCCTCCATTTGTCCAATTTAGCCCTCTAAATGCACATTTTCCACCTTTTACAATGATGACACCGATTTTCACATCACCTAGCAACTTTGGACAAACAAGTAGCATTAAGGACATAATTACACCTCCTAATGGAAAAGACACACTCTAGGACTCATTGGCTCCTTTATTACACTAGTGGCTTGGTTAAGGCCATTACAAGCCAAAACTAGACTAGGAACCATAGGTTACCAAGTAGCCTTACCTAAGTCCTCTTGCACCATGCTCCCCACAAAAAGGAAATAAGTTACTCCTATAGACAAGATGTCATCAAAAATTCCAAAATTCTTGAATTATATAGCTACAACCCATGTTTCCTTTAATTTTGGCTTAGCTTTCTAATTTATGAGGTATTCCATGTATACCGTTTGTCTAGTAGTCTTTTTTACCATTGAATCTAGTACTTTCTCTGCCTCTAGTTCTAACTTAGGAGGTATGACATTAGATGCCACATCATTACCAGTCATATTTTTATTCATATCTACATTAGTTAGAGGTTCCTCAAACTTGGTTAGGTTTGCCACATTGAAGATAGGTGAGATTTTTAAGTCACTTAGAGGAAGATCCATCTTATATGCATTAGCCCCATTTTTAGCTAGGATATTAAAGGATCCCACTATCTTCATCTATAGTTTGGTAGGTACTCCTTTCTACAACCTAGACTTGTTCAAATGTACCATGATGTAGTTACCTATTGCAAACTGAATTTCCTTCCTCTTCTCATCCACTTTAGTTGTTAATCTTTGTATAGTCTCTTATATAGTCTTCTTCCCTTGTTCTTGAATTTCCTTCATGATTTGAGTGGAGTCTTCTACCTTACCACTGCTATACTTCATATCTCCAAGGTCTCTAATTTCACACACACCCCTTTGATGCATCCCATAAATAATCTCAAATGGGCTTCTACCTGTTGTTCTATTCACATTGCCATTATATGCATATTCTTCTTGGGGAATAATCATATCACATGTTTGAGAATATTCTTTAGTTAGGCATATTAACAAGTTACCCAAAACCCTATTGACTACCTTAGTTTGGATATCAGTCTGAGGATGGTAAGCTGATCCAAAATATGTGTTAGCTACCAACCTACTCCACAAGGTTTTCCAAAAATGGCTCATAAATTTGACATCCCTATGTGACACAATTCTTAGGGGCAGTTCATGAATCCTCACAATCTCTTTAAAAAATAGATGTGCAATATGGCTAGCATCATGGGTAGTTTTGCAAGGTATAAATGACCCATTTTACTAAATCTATCCACTACAACATAGATTCTATCATATCCTTGTTTTATCTTAGGTAACCCTACAATAAAGTACATTCTAATACAATCCCATGGCTTATTGGGGACTAGTAAAGGTTGGTACAAACCTGCATTGTTAGCTCCTCCTTTTGCCTTCATGCATACTACACATTTCTCCACATATCTTGTTACATCCCTTAACAATTTTAGCCAATAGTAGAACCTTTGAACTAGTTCTAGGGTCTTGGTGATGCCAAAATGACCACTTAGGTTTCCATTATGATTTTTTTGGAAAAGGTTCTCTCTTATGGAACCCTTAGGAACACACAATTACTTTCCTTTGAATAATAGTCCACTCTACAAAGTATAATCAACAAAAGAGCTATGAAAAAGATTTTGAAACTTTTAGCATATCTTATAGGCTTCAACAAAGTCTCCATCATCCTTTTAGAGTTCTTTGAAACTCTCTATGCCAATGTTATATAGTTGAACTTCTTGGATGGTCAAAATTCTTCTAATTGGTGCATTTGCAACCTTATTCAGTTGCCCCTTCTTGTTCTTGATGGTGAATGTTAATTCTTGAAGGTATTCCATACACTTCAAATGCATATTGCTTAACTTTACTTGTGTATTGATGTAGCTAAGGACTTAGATGTCAGTAAACACTAAAAAATCCTTGGGTAGGAGGTAATGCCTCCACTTCCTAAGGGACTAAACTAAAGCATAAAATTCAAATTCATAGGAATATTACTTCTTCTTGGCTTTATTTATATTTTCACTACAGATGACTACTAGCCTACCTTCATGACTCAACACACCCCCTACTGTCATCTTGCCTACATCACATTCTAGGGTAAACAACTTGTCAAAGCTAGGTAGTTTAAGGATAGGTTGTGTGATTACTTGTTCCTTCAACTTTTAAAATTCATCTCCTAATTCATAAATCCACCTCAACTTGGTCTTCACTCCACCCTTAATGGTTTCAAGAAATGGTACACAAATACCAATAAAATTCCTATTGAATTTTCTATAAAATTGCTCTAACCCATGAAAACTTCTTACCTCTTTTGTTGTGGTAGGTTATGGCCATTTTAGGATAGTTGTAACTTTGTCTTGGTCCATTTTCAAAGACCCTTTTGATACTACAAAGCCTATGTAGACAATTTTTTATTTCATAAATTCATATTTCTCTAAATTCGTAGCCAACTTTTCTTAATGCAACTTCCTTAATACCATCTCCACGTGTCAAGAGTTTCTTCTCTTGTCTTGCTGAAAATGAGTATGTCATCAAGATATACCACCAAAAACCTACCTTTTTAGTCTTTCAACACTTCATTCATGAGTCTCATGAATGTGCTAGGAGCAATTGAGAGCCCAAATGGCATCATGGGCCACTCATACAATCCATCTATGGTTTTAAAAAAATTCTTCTATTCATCACCTTCCTTTATCCTTATCTGATGGTAACCACTTTTGAGGTCCAAATTTGTGAAATACTAAGCTCCTCCAAGGCAATCCATCAAGTCTTCAATTCTAGGTATGGGAAACCTATACCTTATAGTGATTTTTTTATGGCCCTTGAATCTATACAAAGCCTCCATTTTCCTCCTTCTATGGATGCCAAAAACTATTGGCCCTGCACAAGGGTTAATGCTTTTCTTTATCACAACCTAGTCTAGAAGCTCTTACACTTGTCTAGCTACCTCTCTATTCTACTCTAAGGTAAGCTTATAGGATACTTTATTTGGCAATGAAGCACCAAGTACAAAGTCAGCTTGATGAATTACCACTCTCCTAGGGGGTAAAATTCTAGGTGTTTCCAATCACTAACAATGTCCTTATACTTCACAAGAATCTCTTGTATTTCAATGGGTAAGGGTTCTTTCTTAGTTTTATCTTCTTCCTTATGCTTCAAAAGGATAGCATACCCCTCATTGTCTTCATGCTTAAAGAAATTAATAAACTCCTTCTCACTACTCAACAATATAACAAGAGTCTTGAACTATGATTCATCGTCCTCCAATAAGGATCGAATCTTAAAAGTTCTCCCATCTTTCTTGAAAGAAATGGGAATCTCCTTCCCATCATAGAAAACACCTATGTCATATTGTAGAGGTCTATCCAATAGAAGATGGCATGCATCCATGATAGGAAATATATCAATAAGTAATTTGTCTTTGTAGCCTACAATTGAAAACTTAACCCAAGTTTACTCATTCACCAACAAAATTTTCCCTTTGTTCAACCATGTCACCTTGTGTGGGTTAACATGAGGTACCCTTACCAAATTAATTTTATCCACTACTTCCTTTGATATGATTTTATTCGTGGATCCTAAATCCATAATATCTTTGCACATCTTGCCCAAAATCTTGCATCTAATTGTGAAAAAGGCTCTTCTATGTTTGGGTTCATGCTTGGCTATTTGTCTAATTAACACCCTCTTGAACATAAAGTTCTCTCCTCTCTCTAACTCAATATGGTCTATCTTAGATACCTTAGAACTAATTCTATCCTCATGAGCATAGGAAATCCTCTTGTAATTGTTTGAAGAAGTAGGCTTGTCAGTATGAATTAGTCCAAACTGCACCTCTTCCTCTATTTCAGTCTCCTTGAGTGCCTCTTTCTCTTGTATAACCTCCTCTTGAAGTAGTTTCACTACCCTTCTCAAATAAATTAAACTCGCCTTGGTTTCTTTGATTATTACCTCTACCTTGGTATCCATCTCTATGCCCTCTTTGTTCTCTTCCTTTGCCTCTACCTCTAAAGTTTGAGTCTCATTTCTTCCACCTTAAGAGCCATAAAAAATACTCTAGTCCTTAGGATCCCAGATTACACAAAGCCAATGCACATATTTTCTTTTGCATTTTTCCATAATGTGGGTAGAATTTTATTATAGAAGAATGAGGAGGGATATGAATAGCCAATTGCATTTTTTAGCAAATCTCTACAGCCTAATAAGTTAAAGTATGAAATAAATGAGAAACAAGCTTATGCCTTAGTAAAAGTTGTCAAAGCCTTTAGATGTTATCTAGTAGCTACTATTGTCATTACATTTGTACCTAATGTAGCTGTAAAAGATATATTCTCTTAGTAGGAAGTATTTGGAAAAAGATGCAGATGGATCAATAGGATCCAAGAATTTAACATTGATATCTAGATCACAAAATTGGTAAGAGGTCAAGGATTAACAAAGCTTATGGCTTAGTCCAACTTAGATGCTAATTAGGTAAATGTAGTAGCAGATGACCTGAGATCAAATTTATCTGATATGGATCACTATGAATGGTACACTAATGTTATGTACTATTTGAAACACATAGAAGCTCCTTCCCATTTGATAGAAAATGAGAAGAGAAGCACAAAATTATAGGCCATCAGGTATATCATTGTAAAGAACACTTTATGGTGGATAAATTTTGAAGATGTGTTACTTAAATGTATTGATCAAGAAAAATCCAAAGAAATATTGAAAAAAATGCATGCTATAGTCTGTGGAGGACATTATATGGCTAAAACCACCGCCCGCAAAGTGGTGAGAGCTAGATTCTAGTGGCCTTCCCTTTTCAAAGATGCTTAGGTAATTGTTAGAAAGTGTGATGCTTGTCAAAGATTTGTAGGTAAATTAATTTTTTTATGGAATACTCCATCAAAACCAATTGAGGTCTAAGCACCTTTCCAACAATGGGGGATGGATTTTATAGGTGAAATCTCTCGTAAGTCTAGCACTGGTTATTCATATATTTTGGTAGCCACTAATTACTTTACAAAATGGGTAGAAGCTATTCCTACAAGTAATGCAACCAATAAAGTTGTGAATAATTTTCTTCTAAACAACATCATTTCAAGATTTGGATGCCCATAAAAAATTGTGACTGATAATGCAATGTGTTTTAGGTTAGATGAGTTCATAAAGTTCTGTGATAAATATGGTATAACAAGGTCTATATCTTTCCCTTATCATCCACAAGGAAATTGACAAGATGAATCCATAATTAAGAGCTTGTTAAAAGTTATTTAAATGACTTTGGATGATAACAAGAAGGCCTAGTATTCCAAATTGTAGTTAGCAATATGGGCCGACAAGGTGACAGTGAAGAAAGCTATAGGTGTAGCACCCTTTGATATTGTATATGGGATCCAAGAAAGGATGCCTCAGAACAACTTAGTAGGTCTATGCAATTACATCCAGATGTATAATGAGCATATTATTGATGGCATGTAGGAGAGGATGGATGAATTAGTTGGGCTAACTAAGACCAGAAAGGAAGCTTCTCTAAAAAATTCAAAATTAGAGCTACAAGTTAAGACACTCTATGACAAAAGAACAGTAACCAAGAAATTTGAAATTAAAGATTTAGTTCTCATGTGGAATGCTAAGATTGAGGATAAGGGAAAGAATGGAAAATTTGATCCTAATGGTTAAGTCCATATCTAATTGAAACCACGTGGGGGGAAGACTCTTATGTTCTGAATGATTTATCAAGAAATATTCTTGAACTGCCAGTTCATGGATAGTTCTTGAAGAGTTATTTTTGTTGAAGTACTTGTTTCTTCCATGAACAATAGTTTAGGGTTTTTTCTATACATTCTATGAATTCTTTGTGTCTTTTCTATAGTCCTTGTATATTTCTTTTATTGTGTTTCTCTCTCTCAGAGTTTTCAAGTAAGAGTTTGGGCAAGTTTGTGGTTTTCTTCCCCAAGGGATTCTAAGCCCTTGTATGAAATTTTCATATCCATCATCCAGAGACAGAGCCACTATTGGTCATGTGTTTACCTCATGTTTTTTTGAGTATTTCTTTCTGTGAATGTTCTTAGTTCTTTATCTAAAAATTAGGGTATGGTCTTTTTTAAAATTGGTTAACCCTAAGAAATACCCTAATTAAAAAAAAATTGTGCCCTAAGCAAGCCTTTTACATCATACATTTTCACCTTATAAATCGAGCAAGAAAATCATTTTGAAATAATATATACCTTGTTTAGGAACCTTTTAGAGAGAATTTTTTTTTTTTTCATAATCTCTCAAAATAATCTTTACTATCAGATCTTTTTAAGATCTACAGTAGTTGTGTTGTCGTTATAAAAATTTGTATGAATTTTACTACATGTGAAATGGTGACCAAGGAAGTACTACACATGTTACCTAGTGATATATGCATGGTTTCAAGCTAAATCGTATGCACCATCAGATCCTATTAAGATCAACAGTGGTCTCTATATCACCACCAAAAATCACAAGATTTTTACTAGTCGTGACATGGTGAGCTCCCACAAAAGCAAAAACACATAGGAAATAAACTTAAATATGGGCACCATAATTTTTCATTAATAACCCTCATCAACATGATGGGATGTTAGAATTGTTAGACATTATAAATTATCATAATAAGATCATGTTTTCTTCATGATGCCAAATTTCTTCAAACTATACGATGGTCACTATATCACCACCAAAAATTGTAAAAACTTTGTTAGTCGCAATATGACGACCCCCTATGAAATGAGAATGTGGTGGGACTTGATTTCAAAAATGGCACCATAGAGACTACTTGTCATAAAAGGCCTTGCTATCATATTAGGAAGGTATTATGTCATTTGCCACCATGGATTTTCTCTTAGAAAAGGATATTGGTTGATTGGTGTCGTCAGATTTCTCCTAGATCGACGGTGGGCACCATATTACTATAGAAACTTGCTCAATCTTTAGTACACATGACATGATGAACAAAGAAAAATAAGAGGGACCCACCATAGTTACAATGAATTAATTATGAGATGCTCATCGTCTGATCCAAGTTGCATCAATGGTGGTCACTATGTCACTATGAGGAGTTGCTCGATATTTATGCATAGTGGCATAGCGAGAGTGCAATACATGTCCAAAAGGGCTAGTGGGTCCAGAACAACTTGCTAGTAGTGGAAGGAAAATCCTAAGTGGTGAAATTTAATTGGGTTGACTACCAACCAAGGCGATTGAAACTAAGTCACTGGCAATTTTCTTCCTCAATCATTGGATTTTTTTAAGATCGATGGCTTGTTTTCAAAATTAGAAGGTGATGCCACGCTGTGTTCCTTAAAAAACACTTATGAAAATTAAGGCTCCTTGTGCGAAATAGAACTAGAGATATATTGTAAGATTTCATTATTTCTTCTCCATGCAAGAAAATTCTAGATTTCCAAAGAGCAAAGAGCCTGTGCAAGGTTGTTTCTCACCTAATTAAAGTGTAGAAGAATTTCCAGTATCCACCATGTGTTGCTGAACTTTGATAAAAGAGTAATAAGCAACCAAGTAAGTATCTCAATCCATTAAACAACAAAGACCTTTGGTATTATGCATCATTGTTAAATATGCCTCCAAAGAAGGTTTTCTTGGGGAAGGTAGATTATGCAAGTAGAAATATACATGATGACTTCCTAGAACAATTAACTGAGTCTACAAATGAATTCACCCAAATGAAAAAGCTAGTTCATGTGAACCCTAGGCTTAAGATTGTGGATAGATTATATGATAAAGGGAATTGGGTTAGGGATGTCATTACTTCTAAAACATGGCTCCATCTTTTTATGAAGTGGTTTTCAGAAAGAAAATTATTTGCTCCCCATGGAAATATTTGGAATTTTGATTTGGGAAAACTAGTGGTCCCTAGTGTTCTCATGGATTCTGATCTACTCACAACCATTGCACAAAATTATGACCCAACAGCTAGGATAGTAAGAAGAATAGATAGAAAGTGTCTGATAAGTATAAATGTTGAAGAAATTTGAGAATTTTTTGGTTTGGAACCACTCTCGAATTATCATGAGACCGTTGATCTACCAAGGTTGGAGAAAGAATACCTATCTAAGAAGGATAAAGATGGGCAAGGTGTATTAAGGACACACTTGGGCTCAATTGGAAATTTGACACTGGTCACAACATCTACTAAAGAGCCTTTTAAGAAGGAATTCTTCACTTCTAGAGCCATATAAATATACATGACTCTGTGTAGGGTTTTTGGTGAAGATGAAAAAAATTTTATGCCAATTAAATTCATGTATATGATGACATAGATTTTCTCTTTTGGTGTGGATATTATTTCTAATTTTTCATCTTATATAGTAGAAGAGATCCATATAGGATTAGTTGGAATTGCAAAAAGTAAGGTGGAAATGGCATTTGGCCATTATTCATTGTTAATGCACATGTTCTTATTTAAAGGGGTTACATATTTTGAAAAGGAGATGGTTCTAAACCAAGAATATGAAGGAGAGGCACTACCAGTCTAGTTGTAAAGTGCAGATATGACTTGGGATGTACAAGAAGCCAGCTTTGTTAGGTTTGATAGGTATTTTGCATCCAAGTTAAGAAGCCTTGTATTCAGGGACACCCCCAAAATTCCCAAGAAATTGTTGGATTTCATCAAGCCCATGGACAATCCTTCTAGGTTGAAAGTATCCCACAACTAGGCAGATATCATACCATACCCTATTTCTACATTTTTTAGTGTTAGGATAAAACCACAAATAGAAATAACAATTACATGCAAATATAAATAATATCATAAAATAATAGAACACAAGAAACCAAGATTTAACATGGTTCAACCAATCCCTGGGCTACATTCACCAAACAGCAAGAACACAAGACACCAAGATTTAACATGGTTCAACCAATCCCTGGGCTACATTCACCAAATAGCAAGTACAATATTATTATGATCCAGTTATTACAACTTGATTACAATTTTTAATCCCTTATAGCTCAATACTACCACAAGAACCAATTTTGCATCACCATAATAAAACAATCCCTAACCCTAAGCCCTTTTATATAAGTATTTTTATGTCATTTTAGGGTTACAGTACTTCCTTAATCAATCACCACAAACTAACAATCTCCCACTTGAGGACTAATCAGGCTCCACACTAAACAACTATTTCCCACTTGGAGACTAATCTTGTAGCTATACCACTACCACATGGGGCTCCCACTAGATCAAACCACCCTTGACTCTATTGTTCTTTTATTCATGTTCAATCAAGAAAACCAACTGAAGCAGAAGAGGAGTTTAGCTTCTCCCTTGTTACTACCTTTGTAAACATATCTGCTAGATTGTCATCTCTATGTATCTTGTCCAAAATTAACTATCCATCCTTCAAAAATGACTGAATGAAATGGTATTGCAACTAAATGTGTTTGGTCTTTGAATGCAAAGCTGAATTCTTGGTAAGATGAATGGCACACTGACTATCTGTAAAAAAAATAATTATCCTTTTGAGGGTGTCCCAATTCTTCCAAGAAGAATTGAAGCCATATCATCTCCTTGGCTACCTCTGTAGTAGCTACATACTCTGCCTCTGTAGTGGATAAAGCATTAACCTTTTGTAACCTAGAAACCCAATTCACAACTACCCCACCAATAGTAAAGACATAACCTATAGTACTCCACTTGGTTTCAATATCCCCTACCAAATCTAAGTCAACATAGCCCTATAAATTAGTAGTAGAGCCCCCCAAGTGTAAACACTTATTGGATGTTCCTCTCAAATATTTGAGAATCCATTTGACTACATTCCAATGCTCAATTCCTAGATGACTCATATACCTACTAAGGACTCCCACTACATGTGCAATATCTAGCCTAGTGCATACCATAGCATACATCAAGCTTCCTATAGCTGAGGCATAGGGTACCTTGGACATCTTATCTTCCTCTTCTTGTATCTTAGGAAACATCTTCTTAGTCAGCTTCAAATGACAAGGTAAAGGTGTGCTGACAGTTTTAGCATTCTCCATAGAAAAACATTGCAACACCTTCTCAACATAATCAACCTGAGATAGTGTTAATTTTCTATTTTTTATATCTCTACAAATCTTTAGACCAAGGATTTGTTTTTCTGCCACCAAATCTTTCGTAGCAAATGCATGTGCTAACTGGCATTTTAGCCCCTTAATGTGATCCATGTTAGACCTAGCTATAAGCATATCATCAACATATAAACATAAAATAATGTAGCTATCATCATCCAACCTCTTAAAGTAAACACAATGATTTGAATGACACCTATTCTATCCATGCTCATTCATAAAACTATAAAATTTTAGATACCATTTTTGAGGTGCTTGCTTCAAGCCATATAAACTTTTTTTCAATTTGCACACTAAGTTCTCCTTACCTTTGACTTCAAATCCTTGTGGTTGAGCCATATATATATCTTCATCCAAATCACCATGAAGGAAGGTTGTTTTAACATCAAGCTACTCTAAATGAAAATCTTCAGTAGCCACAATACTTAAAATAGTATGGATAGAAGTCATTTTAACAACAAGAGAAAATATCTCATCAAAATCAATGCCCTTTTTCTGTGAAAATCCTTTCACAACTAACTTGGCTTTAAATCTTTTCTTACCTCCATCCTCTTCTTTTAACCTATAAACCCACTTATTCTATAGAGTTCATTTACCTATAGGCAACTTGCATAAATCCCATGTCTTATTCTTCAACAAAGAGTCCATTTCATCTTTCATTGTAAACTCCCACTGAATCTTAGTATCCACCTACATAGCTTTATCATAACATTTAGGTTCACCAACATCAATAAGTAAAATTGAATACAAAGAGGGAGGAAATCTTTTTGGAGGTCTAATTTGCCTTGTTGATTGTCTAACATTCACTGGTGTGTGTGGTATTTGTTGTTGTAGTTGTTGCACATCATTAGGAATGGTTGGAACATCATCTTTTGGAGTATCATCCAGCACTACATAATCATCTTCTTTCTTCTCATGTTACTACAATAGATCTTTGTACAACACTTTCTCATTGAATATGACATCCCTACTTCTTACAATTTTATGATTTTCAAAATCCCAAAGCCTATAACCAAATTCAATGCCATATCCAAAAAATAAACATTTTTTTGACTTAGCTTCCAGCTTGGTTCTATTTTCAGAATCTATGTGGTAAAATGCTTCATAGCTGAAGGTTTTGAGAAAAGAATAACTCACCTTCTTACCAATCCATGATTCCTCTGAAATACCACAACCCAAAGGAGTAGAGGGACCTCTATTAATCAAATATATAGTAATATTGACAACCTCTGCCCACATGTGTAAGTGCAACCCAACATGCAACCTCATGCTCCTTACACATTCCATTATAGTCTTGTTCATGCGTTCAGCCACTCCATTTTTCTATAGAGTCCTTGGAATAATTTTTTGTCTACAAATACCATTAGTAGAGTAATAATCTTCAAATCCATGACTACAATACTCACCACCATTATCAGATCTAAGACATTTTAATTTCTTACCAATCTCATTTTCAACCAAGTATTTTCATTTCTTAAAAGTTTGAAATACATCAGATTCATGTCTAAGGAAATAAATCCATACCTTTCTATTGCATCATCAATAAATGTAACATAATAATGAGAGCCTCCAAGGGAAGATACCAGAGATGGGCCCCATACATAAGTATGCACAAGCTCTAATTTCTCCTTTTTGTTTTCCTTCCCAATCTTTACAAAACTCACTCTCTTTTGTTTTTCATACACACAACTTTCACAAAAATCCATATTAACACATTTCAAACTTGGTAGAACTTTCTTTGAATGAAGTACTTTCATACCTTTCTCACTCATGTGCCCAAGTCTATTATGCCACAACTTTGTATTATAATTTATAGTAGCTATTTGTTCTCCCTGCATAACTACAACAATTGTTCCTGAACATTCATTTTTCTCTAAAATAATTATAGTAGAAGGAATAATATGAACTATATAAAGATATAAGGTACCTACTTTCACACCTTTTGCTACTACAAGGGAACCTTTTGTAACCTTCCATTTTTTAACATTAAAAGTAACTACACAACCCTCATCACCGAGTTGCCCTGTTGAAATTAAATTCCTACCCAGCCTTGGAACATGTCTTACCTCATGTAGTAGCCAATGATTCTCATTCTTCAACTGAATCTTAACTTTTCCCTTTTCAACAATCTGACAGGGTTCATTATCCCCCAAATAGACAAGCCCAAAATCCCCTTGAACATAATTAATGAAATAAATTCTATGAGGTGTAGCATGAAATGAAGCATCAGAATCTAAAACCCATGAATCATCAACACTTTCTAAACATAGAAGCAAAGCATCCTCTTCAGATTTGTTACTTACCACATTTGCCTCCTTGTCTCCATCTAGTTTATCTCCCTCATTTTTCTTTTGATTCCAACAATCTTTCTTTTTGTGCCCTAGTTTCCCATAGTACCAATAGTCATTCAGTCCTCTCGATTGAGATGTCCTCCCCTTTGACTTTCCTCCTGATTTCCCATGATTTCGAGAATTACTTCCTCTCTTAGTCATTCTACCTCGACTTTGTGTGTTCAAAGCACTTCTAGATGTTGATTCACTTGAGGATTTCCTACGAGTTTCCTCACTGAAAATAACACCAATCACATCATCATATTTTAGTGTACTAGATTCAAGAACAAAATTACTCATAGCCATTACCAAGACATTCCATCTTTTAGGAAAAGAACACAAAATCAAGAGAGTCCTAATTTCTTCATCAAAATTGATACCCATAGAAGATAACTAACTAGTAATAGTATTAAACTCATTTAAATGATCTACAATATATCCACCTTCTGCCATTTTCATATTAAATAAATGCTTCATGAGAAATACCTTGTTTGAAGCAGAGGGCTTTTCATATAATTTTGCTAGGGTTTGCATCAATTCTTTTGTTGTCTTTGCTTTTGTAATATGAAATGTCACTGATGATGTCAAGCATAATTGAATGCTTCCAAATGCCTTTTTGTCTAAAAGATCCCATTCATCATTTTACATAGATCCCTAATTCTTGGCTTTTCCTTCTAACAGCTTCCATAAATCCTTCTAATAAAGATAGTCTTCCATTTGCACCTTCCATAACTAGAAGTTCTACCCATTAAACCTATCAACCCTCAGCTTACCATCATTTTCCATCACTCCCACTTGATCGTGAGGCTCCCACTCAACTGTGAGACTTTTCTATAGAGGATAACTAAAAAATAACCTCACTCTAATAATACTTGTTAGGATAAAACTACGGACAGAAATAACAATATTAGAAAATAATAGATCACATAGAAAAGAACACAAGACATCAAGATTTAAAGTGGTTCACCCAATCCCTAGGCTATGTCCACCAAACAACGAGTTTGATATTATTACAATCCAGTGATTACAACTTGATTACAATCTATAATCCCTTATAGCTCAATACTGCTACAAGAACCAATTTTGCATCACCATAATAAAAAAATCCCTAGCCCTAAGCCATTTTATACAAGTATTTTTATGTCATTTTAGGGTTACAATACTTCCTTAATCAGTCACCACAAATTAACTTATAGGGTTTATGGTTTCCAAGGGACTCCTCACGTATTTCCTTACCAAGTGCCTTTGAAGGTAGAAATAGCTAAAATGTTGTGGCAAATAGGGGGATTGGAGGAAGCATATTTGGTTAGAAGATCAAGAGGCTCATTTTTCCCAACTTGTATTGTGGCTCACCATTTCATTATCACTAAGGGTAGTTGGGTATTCTTGTATAAATTTTTGGACCAATATAAGATGGTTGTGTCCCATGCCCATTTTTTGTGATATTGAGGGATTTTTTGATGTTTTTTAGAAAAGGGCTAAAGTAGGTTCAAAAGAACATCAATTCTATTTCCCTGAAGATATAATAGGGAATGAATTCTCTTTCCTAGAGTAAGAGATAAAAAAGGATAAATGAAGAGTTTACTCCAAAGTCTTGGAATTAATTAATTATTTTAATAATAACTATAAGCCTCTAAAGGATGCAAAAATAGAGGCAAACAAATTGAATAAAACAATGACCACTTTTTCTAGAATTATGGAAGCCATGAATGAAAAGAAACTATTCTTTATTCATTCTTTTCTAGAAAAAACCAAAGAGGTCATGAGGAGATTATCATTTACCCCTACAGTAGGATCAAGGAAAGTAGTTGTTCAAAAAAGGCCTAGCTACAATGTAATTTAGAATAAAAGAGATACATTAGACAAAGGAAAACAAATAATGGGGTCAACCAATGACATTTTAGAGGAGAGACTTGATGAGCCCATGCCCATGAGGCAAAGGATAGAAAAAGAACAAGTACCTCAAATAGAGGAATATTCACCCACCCAGTCCCCATTAATAATAGGAAATGAATAGCTCACTACAGAGTAGGTAGAATAGTTGGGGTCCTAAGGGGGATTTTTCATTACTGCATCAGAATTAGAGGAAGAAAATTCTTAAGAACCTCCTATGCCTAGCCTTGAGTTAACTATTGTAGATTATAGAGGGAAAGAATTAGACCCTGTGATAGAATAGGCCAGCCATGAATTCATCTCTGATGATAATTTTTTCAAGTCCAAAGCCTTTTACCAATTTTCTTGGAGAAAAAACATTGGAGTGTTTGAAGAAAGATGTAGTAAGTTGAAAATAGAGCATCCTAAAATGGAAGAGGTGGACATTAAAAACCAAATCAAAGAAGAAATGATGCAAGAATTCAAAAGCTTGACTTTTGAAGAAGGTAGGTAAATGATGAAAGCATCTAGGGTTTTGCTGCTACCCAATTGGGATATTGTAGATGCCATGGTTTTCAATTCTATTACAAATAAATTGAATGCAGAGGAAAAGGGGAAGAAAGAAATGAAAGGCACCAAATTCAATGAGGACCATGCTACACTGGTCATATGATCAATGAGAAAAGGATCCAAATCATATGGTCAATGGTCAACGATATTCTACACTTTGTGATAAGTGGATGGTAGAATTAGTTCATGTAAAGCAATTAGAATATGGTGAAACTGATGATGATGAAATGGAACAAGATGAAGTAGAGATAATTGACACATTAGTAAAAGAAGAAGAGGACAAGGAAAAGAAACCAATTGTAGCTACTAGAATAGAGCCCCAGAGTGTTGACTTGACAATATGACAACTGATGGTGACCATCAACCTATCAATACAAGAGGATGTGGATGGAATATCTCAAGTCTAGCTTAGCCTACAAATACTAGAACAAGGCCCACCACATGCAAAATTAGTAATCACAATCTAAGGATGAATAAAAAAAACAAGGCCAATCATGAAATCCTCTTGGCAACAAAAGATGTAACAGGAAGTGGTCCCCACCAAAGAATATTCATGATGAAATATTTTCTGTTGCATAAAACTCTATCTTTTATAACAATAACAATGTAAATATCTTTTATGTCTTAAGGACAGCTATTAGTTTCTCTATTCTTGAAGCTTGTCGCATCTCATACTATATAAATGAGATTCCAAGGCTAGAGAAAAGGTTCAAGTCATTGCATAATTTTAGTTTTATCTAGTTATCTTGAAATTGCATGACCAAAGGTTGTTCAATTGAATGCAATTAGGCAAAGTTGTATATAATTTTCACTATTTCTTTTAATTAAATGAATTAGGTAAATGCTTTAGTGAATATGATAGGATTTCCATGATAATAGGGAGGATATATGTAAGAATGAGTTTTAGTAAGAGCTACTAATAGAATTGATTGTAAAGTATTCAATTAGGTCAAGAAACAAGATAGACTCTGAATCCCAATGGATGAGGCATTGATCAACTAGTTTCAATCTACATATGGAGAAAACATGAATAAGCATCAAGCTTGAAATTAAAATCAATTTTACTTTAATGTTTGAAGAATGTCAAAGTTGGTCATCACTTGTTTACATTTAATTACTCAATCTTGGTTAGTTGCTACTACCCAGAATTATCTGTAGATCTAAGAAGAATTGTGAACAATCTACTATAAGGGATGTGTATTGTTATAAATGTCATGGAATGAGTGAAGTATATATGTAGTATTAGGTTATAAATATTTCATCCCTCAGGTGCATCCACCTTGGTTTTGTAGAGCCAAAAGAGTAGAAAATCCCTCATGATTTTGTTGAAGTTGGGTCTAGATCTGAAGAACATATGACTGTTTATGGGAAGTAGTTGATTCTTTAGTTGTTGTGATCTATAATATCTTGGTATTAAGTATTTGTTACTTAATACTGTGAAAATACCAACAAAAGGGAATTTTTTTTTCACCATCAAGTAGAAGAAGAAAATATATAGCTAGAACTTATTGGAATGGAGGAATATGTGGATCTTGAAAGTTCTCCCAAATAATTATCCAAATTGTGTGTGGGAAACTAGAACCTCTAAAATTGGATAAGGTTGGATGTCAAAGAATTATTTAATGTTCAAAATGATCAATAATCTATCACGGTTATTATTTTCCTCCCAAATTGTCTGATTCTACTTTAAATTTGGCTTGGGGAAAATTCAATAAAGATGAGGAAATAGATTAAGCCATCTATAATTTGTGAAGGTTCCTTTTTCTCATAGTTTGTAAGTAACCACATCCAAAGTTATGAATAAAAGATGTGTTTCTATCCCCATTATTACATCAAGACACATCAAAAATGAGATCAACAAATCAAAAGTGAAGTCAATCAAAGAACCCCTCCAAAATAGATAATTTTGGAGCTTTATATATAGTATGTGTAGAATTTCCATTTCCAAAATGACATCTAAGTTAAATGATTATAACTATCAAAATAACATCATAGAAGACTCAACCAAATAAGATGAAAAATCACTTAAGGATCTAATCAATTACAACTACCAAGAATAGGCCAAAATACACTAGATATCAAAAAAAATGTGTCCACTTCCAATGGTTATAAATTGATAGTAAATATGAAAATTAGGCAAATAATCATGCACTTTCAAAAAAATTAGACCTAAAAATGTGTTTGTATGAGCCCAAACAAAGCCTTTCAAGTTGCAAAAATCAAGATTAGAGAGGTATAGTCGGTAGTAAATTTGGACCCATTTTTTGATGCTATTATAGTCAAAATTTTGATAGATAAATATTGAAAGTCAACATTGCTAGAATTTCTTCGAATGTTTGACACATTCCATAGCTGACAATGCATCAATGATAAGATCTATTGAAAATCATCCCCATCTATATCACACATTAACGCCAAACAACTAATTCAAAATGTCAAACTGTTGACACTAGGTAGAGATGATTTGACAAATATGTTATACCATCAATGGTAAACCTCATCGAACTATCGATGCTAGTTAGAGATGATTTGGTGAGTTTTGTATACCATCAATGAAAAAAAATGACAAAATTTTGATGACAGCTAGAGTTTTCAAAAAGAAATGATTGAGTCGCATTACACCTTCAACGCTTTTTCAATCATATTGGTACATGTTCTCAGTAATATGCCTCTCAATAATTTCTATTTTATTTCTTGTGGATGGGCTCTATAATAGAGTCATCATCTTTACTTGATCTCATCATAGGGATGTCATCCAACATGCCAACATATATTGACACCAAGCATAGGGATGTCATCCGACATGCCAACATCATCATAGCAAAACCCATTGCGGGTGCAATTCAAACCTCACTAGGTCCCAAGGGCATGGACAAGATGCTCTGCACCTCCTTAGGCAAAGTGATCATCATCAATGATGGCATCACCATTCTTAACAAAATGGATGTAACTTAGCTAGTCACTAAAATTCTTGTAGATTTTTCAAAATTTTAGGATATTGTTATTGGTGATGACATGAAATTAGTTGTTTTCATCACCAGTGTGATTCTTAAACAATGCATGAATTTTTTTCCTAAGGGTGTTCATTATTCCATTATGTACAAGGCCTTTAAGAAGGCTATCGAGGTTTTAACTACAATGGTTATTCTTGTCAATTTGATAGACAGTGACTCTTTGGTGAAAAGTGTGAGCACTTCTTTGAATAGTAAGGTCATCAACCAATATTTTGCCTTATTGGCCTTGCTTGTTATTGACGTCTTCTTGAATGTTGTCAACCCTACAAAGGCTAACATTATGGATTTGATAGACATCAAAATTTTGCAAAAAATGGGTAGAACTGTTGATGATATAGATATGGTTCGAGGTTTGGTTTTTGATAAGAAGGCAAGCCATAAGGTTGGAGGCCCTAGCAAGATTGAGAATATGAAGATTTGCATAATACAACTCTAGATTTTGCCTCCCAAGATGGACATTGACCAGAACATTGTGGCCTTTGGTTATACAATGATAGATAGGATTTTGAAGAAGGAGAGGAATTGTATTCTGGGTATGATAAAGAAGATCCAAGCCATTGGATGCAACATGCTATTGATCTAGAAGAATATTCTATGAGATGTTGTCACTAAACTTTCATCACATCATCTATCCAAAGAAAAGATTTTGGTGGTCAAGGATGTGGAAAGGGATGAAATGGAGTTCGTTACCAAGATGTTGAGTTATATACCCATTTTTAATATTGAACACTTTAGGGAGGAGAAGTTGGGGCTAAAAATAGATGTCTTTAATAATTTAGACAATGCATTTTGAGCCATGGGCCTAAAAATGGATGTCTTTAATAATTTAAATTTATTATTTTGATAGCATTATTGGTCTTGATTTGCTAAACTTATTCTTATCATGTGTATTATATGTATTGTTCATTATGTATTATCTTTTAAACAACATGAGAAAGCATTCTTTGCCTAACCATTGTAGAGCTTAAGGTGAAAACAACTTGAAAAATGTAACTTGATAATTACTTCACAAAAATAGAATCCAATGTCATATAAACATCCTAAGCAAAAGATCAATTTGGCACCACTTGCCACAAATTCATTACAAAATATTCAATGCAACATACCCTAGCTCTTTATTTTCTTCCTCTGTAGAACTTTATAGAAATTTATTCACATCACATGACAAAGAAAGGAATAAAAAAAATTAAATACATAGTGTGTGTCAATCTCTCCCTGTTATTTATCTAAAACGTATTGAATTCTACAATAATGAGATGAAAAAAAGTTGTCATATAAATAGAATAATGATAACTCTACATAAATGTAGTTAATTTCACAAACCATTAAACAAAACATGTTCCCATTAACTCAAAATCCAAGTTTAAGTAAAGAGTAGAGAATGATGAATTATTTACACTTTCATATATCTTATCTATCCTTTAAAAAAGAAAGATATAATAGGAGTTGTACTTGGTTATTCACAAGATATAACAAACATATGCTACTAAGTAAAAATATCATAAAAACTAAGTATATGACAACTACAAAGACAAAGAATGACAAAGAAAGGATTAAGCACACAAGAATGCTTTCAAACAAGAGAATAAATAATTACCATCCATTACAACTAGTATGATGTTGTTGCCTTCACTATGAATAGATACAAGTGACAAAAAATAAGGCATTATAATAAATTTGAAGATTTATGTGACTAAACATAAAGCTTAGCACCTATGAAGTTGGAAATATAGGATGAACTAAGAAGGTAGCAATGGTATATGCTAAGGAGTTTTGTCATGCCCTGCCTGGAGATCCTTGGAACATAAGGATAAAACATGCACTGAATAATTTTTTTCTTAAGATAAATTTATTAACAATATCATAAATTAACCAAGTGCAATAATGAAACACTAGGACAAGGTGATGAGAATAGGGAACATGACAAGACTCACATGTTCATCTACACCAATGAAAGTCTTACAACTACTTCCAAAAATCTCCAAGCTCAAAACCAAAACTCACAAACCAAGACCACACAAATCATGAGAATATACCAAGGGGATGTTCTCTTTCAAAATCCAAGTAAAGGCTCCTAGCATGGTTATACTTACAAGTCCATATCCACAAAACATGTCGTAATCAAGAATCACAAGAAGAGACCAATGACGGTCATGTAGAAGACGAGGACTCAAGTTACCCCTATTAGCATGAATGTTGATGATACTACTTTGGGGGAGTATCTTGAGCATTGGAGAATATTGATATATTGTATTTATGATTGTGTTCATCATGACAACATAGTATGGTTTCTCTAGAGACTAGAAGAATAATAGTAAGAGATCTTATGTTGCATAGTAACTGAGTAAGGGTTAATAGTTAAGGACATGTTCCCAAGAGTGTCCAAATGACATGATCAAGAGGAAAAAGTCTAGGTTGAAGATGTATGCCAATTATGTTTGATTTAATGAGAGTAATGCAAAAATAGAGCATCTATTTGGTAGTTTTTGATGTTCACATTATATATGTTAGCCAAGATATAATAAGGTGATGTGCAGTCGACTAGTGATAGAGGATAATCATGTGGTGATGTCAGCAAGTGCACAAGACCTTGAGTTGCAACTGTAAAGTTTTGTACAGACTATGAGCCAACAATGCTATTATAATTGTAATTAATTATATATCTTAGTTTAATTAATTGGGAAAGCCTCAAGGTTGACTCAAGGAATTATTATGAAGATATGGTATAAAAGAAAGATTTTTTCCTTAATTGTAAGAAGTGATGAAGTGTATCAAGTATCTATTTTTTATTGTATTTGCAAAGTGTGAAAAGGAGCAAAGTGTTGAGTAAATGTGTGTAAGTGATCCAAGGAATTATTGGATGCACAATTCATGATTTGGTTACAAGATCAGAAGGAGTTGAAGTCTAATTGATAGGATAGAGACAAAGGAAGGAAGTACAATTTAGTTCTATTATTCTACAAGGAATAATTTAGAGATCATTTGGACAATGAGTTCATTGGTCTTAACCTTGAATCTATTTGGGTAGTGGGTCCAGCTATCTTCCACAACTCCTAACAAGGTTGGAGTCTCCTAACAAGGACTCTTATGTACTAAATATTGTAACAAACTCCTAACAGGGTCTATCATCTAACAAGGAATATTTATATTAGTACATCATCTTATGGGTACTATCCCCACCAGGGTTTTCACTCTTATCAAGGGTTTCCACATATCTAGTCTTATTATGTATAAGTATCTTGTTGTAGTTTTAGTTTACATTACTAATATGGTCAAGATTGTTTAACATTATTATTTGATAACTAATTCACCACCCCCCAATTATATCAGTGGACTATATATTCTAACAATTGGTATCAGAGCTATAGGTCCTTGAAGGATAAGCTTAGAAAATTTGGGAGATCGACGAAAAATCTTTTTAGAAAGGATAGTCCTAGATTTGATGGGGTCAACTATAATAGTTGGAAGGAGAAGATGAAGAATGGTATATTATGCATGCGTCCAAGATATTGGCTCTTGAAAAAAGTTCAAAGACAAATGTTAAAGAAGAAAATATTGAACATTGCAATGAAGAAGAGAGAGATCTATTCATGTGTAACATGAGATCAAGAGAAGTCATACTAATAGCTCTTCTACAGAATGAGTACAGTCAAGTAAAGTTATTTGCAACATCTCATTAAATTTGGAAAGTATTAGATTCTACTTTTGAAGGTGATGATCATGCAAAAAGAATGAGATTAAAAAATTGGATATGTGCATTTCAAGATGCTAGAATGATGGAAGATGAATCTATAAGATGTTATATTGGTAGAATATTAGAAATGGTTACAAGTATTTGGTCTCATGGTGGAATTAAGGAATATGATGAAGTCATTTGGAAGATCTTCAAAAGTTTGAGACCACCTTTCAAGCCAATCACATAGATGATTTAGCTAGTGATGCTTTGCATTAAGGATTTCACTAAGGAAACATTACTTGGAAGATTAGAATCAATAAAAGAAGATCTATGACAGTTTGGTAAACTTGCAAGAGTTGAAATAACCTTTAGTGCCTTAAACATTTGACCTAATTTGACAAGGAGTGCAAGCACCCATGGATATTTTTCTAGTAGTAGCAAAGTTGATGAGGACAAGAAGATTGAGGAAGGAATAGCCCTTCTAGTGAGAAGAGAAAAAGATGGTAAGAAAATCTTTAAATGTTGGAATTGTAATGAATTTGGTGATTATGCATCTAAATGTCCTAAAAGAGAAAAGAATTATAAGGGAAGGTTTAACCCTAGAAGAGATAGAGATAGAAATTTTTTGTATGCCAATGAAGATGAAGAATTTGATGAGAAAGGTCAAAGTGAAAGTGATGATGAATTATTATTTTGGCCATCAAGGAAGATGGTCTTGATAGAAAAATTAGATAAGAAAGATCCCTAGTTACCCAAGTAGAAAATAAATCTGATTGGATAATTGATAGTAGTTGTTCACATCACATGACTGGTGATATGAATAAGTTTGTTAAGTTCAAGAATCATGATGGAGTTATTGTTAGAGTTGGTAACAATGCAGCCTATCATATAACAGGAATTGGATCCATTACTCTTGATGATAAAACTAACACTGATGATATCTATTTTGTTGATGGATTGAAGCATAACTTATTGAGTGTTGGAAATTTAGTGGACAAAGGTTTTAGCTGTAGTTTACTAAGAAGACCTACACTATCAAAGACAGAGATGGTAAGATGATTGGAACTGACACTAGATCCAGAGGTAATGTATTTTAGTTGAATCCTACTGAGATGACATGTTTGGTAGAAAAATTTGATAATTGTTGATTGTGGTAGAGAACATTTTGTCATATAAACTTTGATAATATTGTGAAGGTGAGTAGTACATTTGCAGTGAGAGATCTACCTAAGATTGTTAAGCCTACTAACGTTGTATGCAAGGAATGTATTTTGGATTACTAGTGGAAAGTATCTTTTCCTAGCAAGAAGTTCTCTACTACAAAGAAATTAGAGATTGTTCACATAGACTTGAATTATCCTGTAAGAATTAGAGGATTCTATGGTGAAAGGTATTTTATGATTTGTGTTGATAATTTCACTAGAATGATGTGGGTAGAATTTCTTAAAGAGAAATCTAAAGCTTTTGAGAAATTCAAGATATTTAAGAATAGAGTTGAGAATGAATCTTGTGTTAAGATTGATCTAATAGAGGAGGAGAATTCACCTCCAAAGAATTTAATATATTATGTGAAGAAAATGGAATCAAAAGACAACTATCTACACCTAAAACACCTGAGAAAAATGGGATTTTTGAGAAAATAAATAAATCTATAGTAGAAGTAGCTAGAACAATGTTATTTGAGAATGATGTTTCTAAGAGATTCTGGAGAGAAGAAGTAAACACAATAGTTTAAACTCTAAATAGAGTAAAAATTAGAAAAGGTCTGGACAAGACACCTTTGAGCTATGGTTTGGAAATTCACCATCAATCAAATATTTCATAATATTTGGGAGAAAATGTTATATTAAGAGAGATGATGAAATTGGTAAGTTTGATCCAAGAAACGATGAAGGTATGTTTCTTGGCTACTCTCTAAAAAGTAAGGCTTATAGATGTTTCAACTATAGAACTAAGACAACAGTTGAATGCACAAATGTAATGATTGATGATGAGTTTGAAACCAAAGAAAATATGGTAGATTATAATTCAAATGAAAAAGAAGATAACTCTAGAATTATTAAACAGAATGTTGATGTTTTGTTTAAGACTAACAATGACTTTCAAAATGATGTGCTAACTTTTAAGCATAGAGGAGAAGAGAGATTTGAAGCTAGAGAAGAGATAAGAGCTGAAATGTCAACTCCTACTCCTAACAAAAATCAAACAAGGAATTACCCACCTAAGAAGATAATTGGAAGTAAAGATAAAGGCATTATGACAAGGAACATAATAAATGAGGAGATATGTTTGATATCTCAAGTTGAACCCAAGTGCATAGATGAATCAGTCAAAGATAATCATTAGATTCAAGAAATGGAGGAAGAATTGGATTAGATAATAAAGAACGATACATGGGAATCGGTTCCTAGACAAAAAGACAAGAATGTGATAGGAACTAAATGGATTTTCAGGAATGAGATGAATGAGCAAGGAAAAGTTGTGAGAAACAAGGCCAAACTTGTTTGCAAAGGTTATTCACAACAAGAAGGAATTGATTATGAGGAAACATATGCACCTATAGCAAGAATGGAAGTAGTAAGGATGTTCTTGGCATATGCAAAAAATAAGAAGTTCAAGGTATATTAGATGGATGTTAAATCAGCATTTCTAAATGGAGAATTAGAATATCAGGTTTATATTGAGCATCCTAGAGGATTTCCTTCATCAAAAGATAAATACATGGTATGCAGATTGAAGAAAGCTCTTTATGGTCTAAAGAGATTGCAAAGAACCTGGTATGCAAGGTTGGACAGTTACTTGGCAAAGCTTGGATTTGCTAAAGGTACGGTAGACAGTAACTTGTATCTAAAAGAAATTAAACATAGTTTATTGATCATTGTAATATTTTTTGATGACATCATTTTTGGAGGTAATGATGAAGATAGTGATAAAAATTTTGAAGAGATGAAGAATGAATTTAAAATGAGCATGATAGGAGAAATAAAGTTTTTCCTAGGATTGCAAATTGTGTAGAATAATGATGGTATATCCATTTCACAAACTAAGTACCTAAAATATTATTTGAAAAGGTTTGGTTTGGGAAGTTGCAAACCTATTGACACACCTATGATAATTGGTCATGAGTTATCTAGCAAAGATGAGACACCTGTAGTAGAGTAGAAGAAGTATAGATCAATGATTGGAGGTTTGTAGTATCTAACTCACACCAAACCAAATATAGAAAATGTAGTTGGGATTGTAGTTAGATTCCAAGTTGATCATAAGGAATGTCATTTTGTAGCAGTGAAGAGAATATTTAGATATCTGAAAGGGGCATTTGACTATGGAATTTTGTATGACAAATTAAATGATTTCACTTTGTGTGCATATATTGATGTTGATTTGCTAGGCAGTATGGATGATAGAAAGAGCACTAGTGGTGGAGAATTCTTTCTTGGATGGAGATTGGTTTCTTGGTTAAGCAAGAAGCAAGATTTTATTTCATAGAGCACTATTGAGGCAAAGTATGTTGTAGTAGCAAATAACTATAATCAGGTCATGTGGATGAAGCAGAAGTTGAAGGACATCAAAATTGAGATTAGAGAACCTATTATCATTTATTATGATAACACAAGTACAATGAGTATTTCTAAGCATTATGTATTGCATTATAAGACAAAGAATATATCTATTAGTTATCATGTGTTGAGAGAAAAGCTAGTAGAAAAGGAAATTAGATTGGAGTATGTAAGTACTAAAGATCAAATTGTAGATATCTTTATGAAACATTTTTCTAAAGATACTTTTGAGTACCTGAGAGGTATGCTTGGGGTGATGCCCTTGCCTACTTCTGAATAGTTGATGCAGAGAGTGCATCATTCCAGTGGCATAGAGCACTATTATTTGACTAGACTGTGTGATGATACTTCTTGTATTGGGAAGTATCTAGTATGTATTGAGTCATTTAGGACTCTTGGTATTTTAATTTTGGTAATGAACAATGTGTTTGGACACTCGAGTTGGTTAATGACTTGGAGCAATAGGTTAGCAATTGGTATTGAGTTTGACATCTTTGACATTGATGTCAATGGGGGAAAAAATGTACATGAAGAACATATCCTAATAAATGGGAAGAGAAGCACTAGTTGAGATAGCAATGGGGAAGAGTTATAGAAAGATTCATGTAAGTATGTAGAAGCTAGTGTAAGTCCATAGTAAGATATCTTTATAAGGGTGAGATGTAGCCAGAAAGTATTGTAATTTGTTCACTATGAACAATTGTTTTTGATATGTTAGTGAAAAAATTGTTCTCTGAAGAAATAAACACAAGTTAACTCTAAATGCCTAGCTAGGAAGATTGAATCAGCACTATACATGATTTACAATGAATTAAATATGGATTCTTTTAACTAAAAAGCACAAAAGGTTTACAAACATCTACTTGTAAACATGAAATAGATGTGAAAATTAAATGACTAAAAAGAAAAGATCAGCAAATAACACAAAGTCTATTTGCCTGGATGTTGCTTTATAAAGAGCACTAAATCAAGGAATTCATTTTCCATTCTCTTGAGAAAGTGAAGCAATGAAGCTTTAAAGATACCTTGTAATCAAACATATACAAGAAACAGTGACATTAAAGCACATTTTAGAGAAAACTAAAAGTAATACAAAGATCATGATTAGTGGAAAGAGGACTTCTCAAACTCCAGATTTTGATATGCAATCAACCTCCACATCTCCCTTCCCTAAAGAATAAAAGATACAAAGACCTTATTACACATTTTCAATTAAAGTCACCATTAAAGAAAACTGTAACTCCTTCCCTACATTACATTTTAAAACAAGATTTCCCCCCTTTTCAAAACATAGTTCAAAAATAAAATCTGCCCTCTCTTTCTCACAAGAAATGGAACAAATCTGGAAAACTTCCCCTCTTTGCTATAGCACATAGTCTACAGTCACTAGAAGAGGATGTGGAACCCCTTTTACATTGCTACTTTCCCAATATAAAGAATTTCAAAACTGTTATACGATTATAATAACCAATTCTTGAAAAGTATCCCCTTATCAACTTTAATTTTTTACAAACATTAGAAATATGAATAGATTAATAATCATATTTCATATTAAAATATGCACCCATATATTCTTCCACAAGTGACATAATGGATCTTTTCTTGATCTCACGACCATCTAAAATATGCTGACAGGTGGCATTTGTTGGTGACAGAGTGTTGATCCAATAGAGGTGCAAACAGTCACATGTATCTCATGAACTTGGAAATATTTTAAAGATTTCTCTAGTCAAAAGTGAGATAATTAGGATTACTCTAATATATCTCAATTTCATAAAGATCCAACAGTGGAGTTTGGAGTTATAGCCCCCGCACTAAGGCCAATTTTTCTGTCATCCATATTTGTGACTGTTACTGCTGATCTGATAGAGGTGCAAATAGAAACCCATAACTTTTGATCCATAATGAATCTCATAAAAATATTTGGAGAAGATTTAGATAATCAGGTTTTCCAATAAATTATTAAATGTAGCTTGATCCAATAGTTAGATTGAGAGATATGGCCCCCAAAATATGACTTTTTTTTGTCATCTACATTTGTGATGGTTCTAGATAATTTTGATAGACCTACACACAGTCACCTACATCTCACAAAATTAATTGAATTTTTAATATCACTCTAGTGATGATTTAGATAACTAGGATACTCCCAACATATTTTAATTTTAGGAAGATCCAATAGTGGAGCTTAGATTTATGGCACCTGCACCGAGACTAATTTTCCTATCATCTACAATTTGTGACTATTATTGCTAATCCAATAGTGGTGCAAAAAATCATATGTAACTCCTGAATATGGAAACATTTTGAAGATCTCTCTAGTTAGGGGTTAGAGAATTAGGATTAGTCACACATATCTAAAATGGATCATGATCTAATTGTGGAATTGGGAGTTATGCAATGTGCATGGAGACCCACTTTCTGGCTTCCTACAAATCTATGGTTATAGAAATCATAACTACTTCTTGAATTCCTCTTTCCATAAAAGCATGATGTATATATCTATTGAACAGTTGTTTGTATTCTTCATTCTATGAATTATTTTATGTTTCATAAGGCAAGGGACAAAATGGGTAGAAAACTAGAGTGATAGTTCTTCTTGTATTGTCATCGGAATAAGGATGATCCATCAAATTCACATTTCATTGTATTTTTATTTTGATGTCATAACCATTCTATGTTATAGCACCTCGATCATTCTTGGATATTCACTGCCTTCAAACTCTTTTCCATCAAGTTATCAAATATAACTATCTAACCAATGCCTATGACTGATCTTGTTGTATGCAAAACATGATTTCCCATAGTCTTTGCAAGTCTTATTGGCTGATCCAAAAATGAATAAATTCCATCCATTTCCACTCTTTTCCATATCCCACATTCACAGTTTTGAATTCTAAACTTTGGGTTTTAGGAAATTGAATTATATCATCTGGATCACTAAACTTTCATAAACTTAGGAACTTGACTATACTTTTGAACTCATATTTGCATCTTCGAATCGTTGAACTAAGACCACTGGACTACTTGCAACTTTATACTTGAGTTTGCACCTATGCGTTATTGAATTCTAATTGAGTTGACTTGGCCTGTATTATACCATAATGAGGTAGACTAGTCATTTTGAACTAAATTTAAACCATATTGAACTTGATTGAACCAATTTGAACCAGTTTGAACTATTCAACTGATTTGAACTGTCTTGAACCTTTCACACCACATGAAATTTTTTGAACATGGAATAAGCCACATGGAACCCTTCTTTGAACAAATTGAACCACTTTGAACTACTTTGAACCTTAGTTCAAAATGGTTTGAAAACATAAATTACAAGTTTTAAAACCATGTCCATATTGGGTACCAACATGATCCTAAAGAGGATGAGGAGAAGCAGCAATAGCAGAGTTCAATTTTGTACTCTTGGAACTTAGAAGTTTTTCATCTATGTTTCCATCAATACCAAAGAGGGAGATTTTTAGCATGAATGTGATGATACTACTTTGGAGGAGTATCCTGAGCATTGAAGAACATTGACATATTGCATTCATGACTGTGTTTTTCATTGATGACAACATACTATGGTTTCTATTGAGACTAGAAGAATAGAATTCTCAGATCTTATGTTGCACACTAAGGGTTAAGTGATGTGTAGTTAAGGACATGTTTCTTGATGTATCTTGATAACATGGTCAAGAGGATGAAGTCTGAGTCAAAGATGTATGATAGTTATGTTTGATTTACTATGATCAGTGCAAAAATAGAGCATCTATTTGTCAGTTCCTAATGTTTTCATTATATCTTTTAGCCAAGATATAGTGAGTTGATGCATAGTCAACCAATGATAAAGGATAGTCATGTGGTGATGTCAACAAGTCCAAAAGTCCTGGAGTCACACATGTAAATTTTTGTATAGACTATGAGGCTGACAGTGCTATTACAATTGTAATTAACTATATATCTTATTTTAATTAATTGAAAAAGCCTCAAGGATGACTCAAGGAATTATTATGAAGATATGGTATAAAGGAAATATGTTTTCCTTGATTGTGAGAAGTGATTAAGTGTATCAAATATCTATTGTAAATTGTATGTGTGAAATTTGAAAAGGAGTATAGTGTTCAATAAATGCATGTAAGAGATCCAAGGGATTATTGGATGTGTATTTCATGATCTGGTTACAAGATTAGAAGAAGCTAAAGTCCAGTTGATACGATAGAGACAAAGAAAGGAAGTACAATTTAGTTCTATTATTCTACAAGGAATAATACAAAGATCATTTGGATAGTGAGTTCATTCGTATTAACCTTGAATCTATTTGGCCAGTGGGTCCAACTATCTTCCATAACTCCTAATAGCATTGGCACATATTCTAATAGGGTTGGAATCTCCTAATAGGGATTCAAAGTCTCCTAATATGGACTCTTATGTATTGAATGTTGTAACAGACTCCTAATAGGGTCTATCCTCTAACAAGGAATATTTATATTAGTATATCATCTTGTGGGTACCATCCTCATTAGGGTTTTCCCTCTAATCAAGGGTTTCCCTAGTTAACATATCTGGTGTTATTGTGTATGAGTATCTTGTTGTGGTTTTAGTTTACTTTACTAATATTTTTAAGATTGTTTAAAGTTATTGTTTGTGATATTAGTTGGATAACTACCTTCCCCCCCGCCCCCCACAATTATATTAGTGGACTATATATTCTAACAACCCCCACTCATCTACCAAACACCATGCTAAAAGATAAATGCTGACTCCTTAAATTTGGCTAAGCCTAAAATCCTAAAGCCTTGGAAATTGGCTAAGTCTATATTTCTAAAGCCCTAAATTTTCCTAGAATCTTTATCATAACTCAGAGAGGTCTAGAACCTATCTTGAATGAATCCTCACATTTATTAAAATATATACTTAAACAATATATTTTAAACTCCATAGAAGGATTATTTTGAAGTGGAAAGGTGTGAAATCCAACAAGGTGTCCAAACTAACTTCCAAACCTTCCTTGGCCAAGCCTAACTACTGCCTATTTATTGTGCAAGGAAGTGCATTGGTCTTTGGTTTTGCATGAGGAACTACATCATTGCATGCAAGGAAGTGCACTACTCCACATGAGGATTCACATCACACCACATGAGGAAGTACATACTCTACACAAGGAATTACATTCTCATGTGAGGGAGAATGTATGTCTACACAAGACAATACATTCTTACATGAGGAACTACCTTTCCCATGTAAGGATTGCCAACAACGCAAAAATGAAGCAAGACAAAAAGGTAAGGAAACATAAAACCTCCACACCAGGGAGTATTAGATCCACGTAAATCAAGGAATCATCACTCAAGAGCATAAAAGGCAAGACATCATCCATCCAATCCATAATAGCATATGCAAGAACATGAAGAAAGTAACATCGCAATGAACATATATGGTTCATAAACCAAACATCATATCAAGGATAGCATATGCATCTAAGTACCAACACATATAAAACTTGTGTGAGGTTCCTCCCAATCATAATAGAATCATAAGACCTCACATAACATCCCAAACTACCAACTAGATAGTCATGGTTGTCTTATGAGGGCATTACTACTACAAAAATAACTAACATCATAAGAATAAGAAGATCTAACATGCTAATCCAAAAAAGCATAGGTACTCCAACTAGAAGTGAATCACATCATCTAACCATATGCTAAAACATCATAATAAAGGAATGCACCAATGAAACTAACATCATCTAAACATGATATCCATACATTCCAATGAAAGAATATATTACAAGGAAACATACTCTAGAAACCCAAGGTACTAAGTAAAACATCAAGTGCTGGTCTCAACTAGAAATAAACCATCTCTATACACTAGTCCCCAGTAGTGGTATAGGTAGGTAGCTACACCTCCCAACCATGTAGATTCCATAGGTCAACTCCCACCATGCTAATGGAGATAATGATCTAACTACAAACACACTTAAAGAAAACATGAATGGCTAACACTCACACCAACTAGTAAAGATGATTGAAACCAAGATCATGAGACAATGCAAGTACAATAGGTCCTAGTCAAACACTCAATGGGTAACTATGTAGGGACTCGCCTAGAGAGGAAATCATTTGGCATCAGAAGCCCAAGCTAAATATTATGCGGTTCAACTTCCTAACAGAAGGCTCTAACACTGTGTCCTCAAACTTAATTGGGTGCTCACACATTTTATTATCTTAAATTTATCACCCAGTATTTTATTTATTTATCACTTGTTAGAACTTCTTCTTTCCAATCCTATGGGAAATTGTCACCAAGCTAAGAGAGAGAAGCCCCCTCCATGCTACCCTACCCTACCCATACTCATCTAATGATGAGTGCACATAGGCATGCATATTCCCATCCTAACTCCAAATGAACATAGATCCATTGAAATACAAATGAGAGTTTGAGCCTTGAAGGTCACCCAAAAAATGCACATGCACATGCTCGTGTGTGGTGTACAGCCATCATGAAGATAATAAAACAAGGGTTGGATGAGACACAAGCAAAATAAAACTCAACTAAATACAAGCTTGGGAGGATAGATTCTACACGAATCATAAATGATAATAAAACTATACATCATGAACTCACTCAACTGACCTCAATCTAGGAGTATGGATTCTACACAAATCTCAGTATTGCAACCAAACCACACACCATGAACTCACTCAACCAGCCTCAATCTAAGAGTATGGACTCTACATAAATCCTAACATCCATGAAAATAGGAACAAGGGTTTAATCAAAACAATAACACCAAATACAAAATCACTCTATAGAACATAAAGTTAGGAGTACAGATGTGGCATGCATCCCAATGCAAACATAAACATGATGTAATGTTCAAATTGACATCCTATAGATAATCTAAATCCATGACCAACACCATGCCAAGAAAATTCAAGAAAATTAGGTAGAACACAAATCAAGGCAAGAACCTCAAAACTCAAAAACTTAAAAATTAAAACCCATTTGGTGTTAGGGAACAAAAGCCATGAATATCAAATAAAATCTGAGTTTGGAGTCTGAATGCAAAAACAACTAGCATAATAGTGCAAAACTCAAAGCCCCCATCCCAAAAAATAGGGAAATGCTCATATCTGCCCATCTAGGTAGAGCTACCATACAAAAACAGAGGGGAACACTAATTTTCAACCTCTTAACCAATGGGTACCAAAGACAGAAGTAGAAATGGAGCCAAAATAATAAAATGGGAGAGCCCTACCTCGCAGCTAAAAGGGCAATTGCAGAAACATGAGCAATAAAAAAAAAACCCTACAAAAGTGGCCAAAAATCATGACAATCCAAGGTCTCCCCAAGTTGGATCCATCGAGACTGATCTCTTGTGACGATCCCATGCCCATAGCTCTCACAATGAAAAGAACAATATTTCCTCGTGAAGAGGATTTTGAATTTTCTCTCAAATTTCTAACTCAAAAAGTGAGAAGTGAGGAATTAAATTCTTTTTTAGATACTTATTCACTTTTTGAGTAAATAAAAAATTAGGGTACAGGTAACTTAATTTAAACCTAATTCAAACCAAATGAAAATAGGCTATCCCAAGTAATTTTATCTATGGCAAAGCTATCAAGAATTAAAATTAAATAACATAAAGCCCAAAATTCCCTTAAACCAAAATCACAAAATTCCTTAATAATTTTTGTGACAATGTGAACCTCTAAAATATATAGACACATTCACAGGTCTAATCACATAATGCAAATGTGTCCAAATTTATCAAATCACCAAAAAGTTTAATTTAAACAATTAAATGGGATACGTTGACCATACAGGGATGACATTGTTTAAATACAAACAATTGAATCACTAACTCCATGTGTCACTGCCAAGGACATAAACCATGCACACTAAATGACATGATCAAGTGCAATTGCATTTAATAATATAGCCGAAGTAGTAAATGGATTAAATTACATTAAATAACCATTTTGCATAAATTACCAAAATGAACAAGGTCAAAATCCACAACATATAACCAATGAATCCAACAAGGACAATTCAGTTCTAATCATTTAAGTATTTAATAATGGTGGTTTAAAAAATTTTAAAAGACACTTAAAATACATAAGTGAACATGTTCAAATACATGACTAACCACTGCTACAAGAACCTAGTCCAGTTTAGTAGGATAATAATACATAGTGCAATATTTGCACACTTCTCATGGTAATCATAGAACAATATCATGATACCATATCAATCCTGGTAAACACTGGCACAAACCTCAATGAACCATCTAACACATCATAATTGCATAAATCATCCATAAGCATAATCAAATTAATTGATATAGTAACATAAATCCAATCATCTCAAGGGTGTAGACCACTCATGGTCCTAATAACGATCCATTCTCAAGGAGAGATCAACAAGGTTGCATCCATCAAGGTGACTTACAGAAATCGAATGGAAGAGGCACTAAAAGTTTAAAATTGATATGACAAGGACTCTAAGGGAGCCACACAAGAAAGAGTATCCAAGTCAGCATGTGAATGATAATTTGAGAGAGCATTCAATACTCTAGTCAACATGCCAACGTCATAGTTGCTATCTCTCCAAGATAGCTGATGACTTAAATAGAAATAAATAAATTATACATATTAATGGGGTACACAAAATATATGTTGTTGGAGCAATATTAGAGTAAACTATAATGAAGTTATTATGGGATATTAAATATATAAAAAAAGGGAGCAATAAAAATCTAGATCAAATATGTGAGCAATAAGTCACGATAAGCATACAAAATCAATTGAAATGTATTAGCTATATAATCTCTTCTCATCAACAACCTTAAAATAGGATAGAGTATAATTGTGAAGATGTTAATTGTATTTAGAGGAAGAATAGTAAAAGAGAAGGAAGATATTTATAACGTACTTTAGAAAACAAAACGATAGAAATCAATTATATAAAGAGAATTGCATAGTGTGTGAAATGGAGTTTCTGCTATTGTTGATAGATTGTAATGTCGAAGAACATAAGTTTGTTGAGATTTGAGGAGAAAACTAGTTGTTTAATGTGGTCAAAGATCAAAATTGTTGACCTCAATGCAATTAAATGGTACTTGTTCCCAGTGGAATTAGATGCTTGCTAGCTTAGTTCTATCACATGAAGAGAAAATAATTTTTTTCTCACATGCCACACACATTTCTAAAATAAATTATTAGTGATTATTTTACTATTGTCAAAAATTAGGCAGATAAATACAAATAAATAAATAAATACATTTTTTTGGCTCAATCTCCAACTGGTCAATATGTGTTTTTAAAATTATTCTTGGACTATGAGTTAGAAAAAAGAGAAATATCAAACTTGAAAAAGATGTACATAAATGAAATTAATTTTTAAACTTCAATTTTAAAAACTTACAAAGAGAACCATAGAATTATAAGAAACTATTGTGGTTTTTACTATTTGAAAATTATAGTTACATGTGATAAAGTTATATACATTTGATTCAAAGAGTGCAAATAATGGAAATGAAGTGTTGTTGAAGGTGCAAGTTCAACTGTCCCCCTTAATGTGGATGGCATTGTTAAGTAGAGAATGGTTACATGTATACATGCATACATACATGATTAAGTGCTACCTAACTATATCCAAGGCTACCTAACTATGTCCAAGGCATTTGCACACTAGAGGCATACTCTGCCTACCAGGCTGCCTACATACCCATAAACACAAGATCAAGACCCTTGAACTACTCACTCTAACGAATATGTAGTTTTGGTTTCTAATTATGTTGATGTATTTGTATTCCTATAACCACTAGTGACCTTTACTCACCTAATACAACTCTTCACCATCATACACCCACTTAGTCAAATTAAGAATTTTATATAAATACAATCCTATAATACCCTAGTGCAACCTTTATGTTGTATTTTACAGTTAATGTAAGGTTAACCTATATACATCCTAACTCACTCCTTATATAGTTATGTTTAAAAGCTTGTGACAATAATCAATGGGTCTAAATAGACCAGTCAAGTTAATGCTAGCTGGGAGCAGCTAATTGTTCATTTTATTGTACCTAATCTGATGACAATTCTATAGGAATTTTTAATCAACCCAACTAATTATAAACTACACCAATTGAACTAGGTTATGGCTTGTCACTTACCATGGGTTGAGTGAGTTTTATTGATTTATTATTTGGATTCTAATGTATGTAGTTGGAACAATTTTTTTGTTGTACTAATATGTAATAAGAAACTTTAAAAATTCTCTTTCTATATATAAAGACTACATGTTGTGCATTTTTTCATGTATTGCATCTGCATTTGCTTTGCAATTTCTTAAGTTATAAGAATATTTCAAGTTTGGGAGCCACTTCAATGTCCTTTGCACAGTTTAGAGTTAATGTCATTGCGACAGTGAGAATAACTTCAATGAAGAGTTGACTGTAAGGAGTTACTACCTTGAACATTCAAGAAACATTCAATAACATGTGAGATAAGGTATTTAAACATGCCTCAACCAATTATGATTTAGTTTTGGATCACCTACCTAATTAGTTTGAAATTTTATTCTCACCAAAAATCATATAATATAAGAACAATTGTGCTAAAGATGATTATCATGCACAATCATTTTTTTAGCTCTTTTGACACAATCGTAAATCTCCAACTAGTCAGTATGTGTTTTGAAAAAATATTCTTTGAATGTGAGTCAGGAAAAAGAGAAATATCAAGCTTGAAAAAGATATACATAAATACAATTAATTTTTAAACTTCAATTTTACAAGCTTACAAAAAGAACCATAGAATTATAAGAAACTATTGTGGTTTGTACTATTTTAAAATTATAGTTACAAGTGATAAAGTTATGTGTACACACACACACACACACACACACACACACACACACACACACACATACATATATACATGCATACATATACATACTTACATGCATGCATGCATGCATATGCACATATATACATATATCTGCATATGCAATTTTATCACCTTGGAAGGCATTTGATTAGAAATATGGAAAAGTTATGAAAATTGGCAAAAAGTTGTCATACAACAAATATTGTTGCTTTTTTTGCAAATTTGGAAGCTCAATAGTCAAATTTTTGTTTTGATCAAACAAGTAGGAATGAATATGTAAGGTCAAGAGATATAGCCACTATCAACTTGAATACGAACATAGGAAGACTCAACCATGTTATTGAGTTCATGTGAAATGCATCTTACCTCATGATCTAAACTTTTTTTACAAAAATCAAAATAAATGTCATACCTAGGCTACATATTTTCAACATCTGTAATGGGCTAGGCCATGATTGTAACTTGATCCATTATGTGATCAACATGAAATCTTAATGGTGTACTATGTGTCTCCTCTTGATCCAAGGTTTTTTTTCTTCTTTAGGGATGATTTACAAATTTCTTCTCTCTGAAAAAATTTAGAGAATATTTGAAGAGGAAAAAGAATGGAACTCTCTAATTAAGAAAAGTATGTCTTTACAGCTCCTAAACTTGAAGATTGCCTCTATTTAGATGTTTCAATTAATGGTTACCAAATATAGAATAGTATCCATAAAGATAAGAACATGTTAAGAAAGGAAAAAGATGGAATCTTGGTAATGGAAGGAGAATCAAGTTTAGGGATGATAGTTAGATTATGGGTAATCCTATTTTTGAAGATCTTATCTTCTTCTACCATGTAGAAAAATGCAAGAATTTACTAGGGATTGAAGTTAGAAACTACTAGAGAAATAATGAATGAATTATACGTAAGGATTTGAATCCTGCTCTTCCTCCTATTAAATAAAATCCAAATTCCTATTTTACAAGGCTGAGTCTTAATGTTAATATGTTCTGCAATCACAATTTTGATAGAAGGTTGGTCAAGGATCAGTCCAAGTTGGTCAAGGTGCCTGAGTGGTATTAAAATATCATGCAAGGTTGCAAATTAATTAAACATGTAAATTGTAATCCTTTTGGACCTATATATGGTGTCAAATAGGCATGAGTTAGCAAATAGAAGCAAATTGTCAAAAATGTGTAAAAAATGTAAAGTTGTAAAAAAAATGTTGTCAACATTTTTTACAAAATGATAGTTTTGTAGAAGATGGAAGGTCAACCATCTTGGATGAACTCTTTAGGGATTTGAAAGGTCTTCTATTACATAAGAAATTAATCTCATGAAGAAAATATAGAAGGAGATATAGAGAAGAAAGGTGAAGGGTATGGTGTGTGTGGTTCTATATAATAAAAGTGAGCTTTTTTTAATGAAAATCTACTTGTGAATTGGTATTTAACTACAGTCCTAATCTCTTCTCCCTGATCTCATGGTTGTGATGATTCTTAAGTTTCAAATATAGTGAAATGGAGGATAGAACTAATTCTAATGTTAAATGGATACCTAGTATCAATGGAGTTATTACTGAGGTTGACCTCAATACTCACTGTGTAAATAGTAAATTCTACACAGTTTCTAGTAAAAGTGCCATAGTGATTGCATGCTTTCTTTGTGTAGAGATTAAGGAAGGTTTTGTTGGGTGAAATTTTCCTCTCATGTGTCTACACCATAAACCTAATTCCTATAAGGAATGGACCAAGAATTAATGAATATTTTTTGTTACATAGAAAATATAGTGAATTAGCATCCAAGAAATATGACACAGGCTCAAGTATAATCTGCATGCTATTTGGAGGGTTACAGTCATTCATGGGATGTTGAAGAACCCTTTGGAAGAGTAGACTAGGCAAGATACAGGAACATAAAAACATCACATTTTAAAGCCACAAGGTGAAAGGATTTCAAGTCAAAAACTCATGAATCATAAGCTACAGAGTGGCACTAGTTCAAATCTTGAGCCGATTCACAAAAATAACAAATAACAATCACACTTTTAGGTCAAAAGTCAAAAAAAATTCATGATGAAAAAGCCACCATCAACATATAAAATTCCTTACCTTCAACATCTATAAAAATCTTCCTAAAGCCTCCCTCCTGTGCACCCGCACTTTGTTGTGTGAATGAATAAAGATTCACTTTTCTTTTTTCTCTTTTATACCCCTAAAAACATCAAAATTTTGATGATAACTTGATTGTCATCAAAATTTTGACATTATCAGGATCATATTATTAAAAAAACCTAAAATTAACAAGCCAAATTGGCTTGCCATCAAAAATTTAGGTTGAAAATGACCCCCAAATGTACTAGTGAGTCATCAAATACTATAAATTCAAAATAATTTATCCATTGAAATGAAAAAATAAATTTATAACACTAAAGAATGCAAAATTCTACCCCAAATCAAAAAATATTGCGTTAAAAAGATCTCAAAATTACCAAGTTATGGGGTTTCAAAAATCACCTCCAAGATCAAAACAACCAATGACAGAATGGTTCCAATATGTTCATCTAAATACTATTGATGCACTTCTAATGTAAAAGAAAAACATAAATTCAATGGTTTAGGTGTGTCAATGTAGAGAAAATAGCATAAAATAGACCAAAAAGTACCTATTACTTTTTTCATGCACTGGTATACTATCTTTATAGCATAAAAATGACCACATAACCTACCTCTAGGGTGTTAGAATAAAACCATAGACAAAAATAAAAATTACATGCAAATATAAACAATATTAGAATGTATTTAATTGCACATAAGAGAACACAAGACACCAAGATTTAATGTGGTTCACCCAATCCCTAGGCTATGTCCACCAAATAGAAAGTCTAATATTATTACGATCTAGTGATTACAACCTAATTACAATTCATAATCCCTTATAGCTCAATACCACCACAAGAAACAATTTTTGCATCACACATATTAAAAGATACCTAACCCTAAGCCCTTATATACAAGTATTTTTTGTCACTTTAGGGTTACAATATGTTGGTCATATCTCAGCCATACGTTGGCCACAACCCAAATCTCCCACTTGGGGATTGATCAGGATCCACACTTAACAATAATCTCCTAGTTGGAGACTGATCCTCTAGCTATACCACTACTCCATGAGGTTCCCACTAGATCAAACCACCAGAGAATCTATTGTTCTTTTATTCAATTCAGTCTAGAAGACCAACCAAAGCTGAAGAGAAGTTTAGCTTCTCCCTTCTCACTACCTTTGTAAACATATCTAATGGATTATCATTTGTATGTATCTTGTCCACCTTTAACTATCCATTATCCAAAATCGATTGAATGAAATGGTATGTGTTTTGTCTTTGAATGCAAAGAATAATTCTCTGCAAGATGAATGACACTCTGACTATCTGTAAAAAAATAATTATCCTTTTAAGGGTGTCCGAATTCTTTCAAGAAGAATTGAAGACATATCATCTCCTTGGTTGCCTCTATAGCAGCAACATACTCTTCCTCTATAGTGGATAAAGCATTAACCTTCTAAAATCAAGAAATCTATCTCACTTCTACCCCACCAACAGTAAATACATAACTTGTAGTACTCTTCCTAGTATAAATATCACCTACCAAATCTAAGTCAACATATATCCATGTAAATTAGTATTAGAGCTCCCAAAATGTAAACATTTACTAGATATTCCTCTCAAATATCTGAGATTTCATTTAACTGCAATCCAATGTTCAATCCCTAGATGACTCATATACCTGCTAATGACTCCCATTGCATGTGCAACATCTAGCCTTGTACATACCATAGATATCTTATCCTCCTCTTCTTGTGTCTTTGAACACATCTCCTTAGTTAACTTCAAATGACTAGGTAAAGGTGTGCTAACAACTCTAGCATTCTCCATAGAGAAACATTGCAACACCTTCACAATATAATTAGCTTAAGATAATTTCAATTTCATGTTCTTCCTATCTGTACAAATCTTCATACCAAGGATTTTTTTTTCTGCCCCCAAATCCTTCATAGCAAATGCATGTGCTAATTGGCATTTCAACCCCTTAATGTGATCCATGTTAAACCCAGCTATAAGCATATCATCAATATATAAACATAAAATAATATAGTTTTCATCATCCAACCTCTTAAAATAAATACAATGACATGAATGAAACCTACTATATCCATGCTCATGCATGAAAATTTCAAAATTTAGATACCATTGCCAAGGTGTTTACTTCAAGCCATATAAACTTTTCTTCAATCTACACACTAAGTTTTACTTGCCTTTGACCTCATATCCCTATGGTTTTTCCATATATATCTCTTCATCCAAATCACCATGAAGGAAAGGTTTTTTTAATAGCAAGCTACTCCAAATGCAAATCTTTAATAGCCATGATACTTAAAATAGTATGGATAGAAGTCATTTTTACAATCAAAGAGAATATCTCATAAAAATCAATGCCTTTTTTCTGTGCAAATTTTTTTACAACAAACCTGGCTTTAAATATTTTCTTACCTCCATCCTCTTCTTTCATCTTGTAAACTCATTTATTATGTAAAGCCTGTTACCTATAGGCAACTTGCGTAAATCCCAAGTCTTATTTTTAGCAAGGAGTCCATTTCGCTTTCCATAGCAGACTCCCACTAAGTTTTAGTATCTACCTACATAGCTTCATCATAACATTCAAACTCACCAATATTTGTTAGTAAAATAGAGTAAAAAGAAGGATAAATTCTTTTTGGAGGTCTACTTAGCCTTGTTGATTGTCTAACATTCACTAGGGTGTTTGGTATTTGTTGTTGCAGTTGTTGTAGATTCATGTAATTATTTTTCTTTGCCAGTTTCATTACAAATGGTATTAGAGCTATGGTTTTAATGTTGTAACCCTAAATTAAATCCATGGGAATGCATGAGAGGATAAAAGAAAAGGCAAGATATATGGGTTTCATAGGTTGTTAGTTGTAGATCTAAGGGTTTTGGGTTTGCTATTATGATAGGATGTTGGTAGATTTTGGGCATGTGAAATTTTTGGTAAAATGGCTTTTTTTTGACGTTTTATTTAATTGAGGTTTTTAGGGGCTGGCTTGGAGAAGTGACCTCCTAGGTAAAAACAAACCTCACGATGGGATTCAAGTCAATGTTTCCATAAATTTTGATATATTTAATACCCTAGTTTGGCCATGCTCAGAAGAAATGGAAGATTGTGTTTTTTAGTTTCAACCGGTGATGGCCATCAAATTTAATCCTATTAGAATTTTTTGTAACAAAAATAATAATAATAAAACCATACTAAAAATGGTAAAAAGACTATCTTAGTAAAATGGCCATAACATTCTATCAGGATATTAGATTTTAGACTTTGTATAGGTGTTGGAAAGATAATTTAAAGAACTACAACTTGGTGTAGGTTTAGTTCTATGATTTTGATATTTTCTTAGGTTCTAAGAGCCTAAAAGTTAGATGTTATTAATTTCAGCACAGATTAGGGAATAACTTGGGCATACGAAGTTAGATTTTAGACTTTGAGTAGTCAACAGAAAGCTCTTGGAAAGCTCTTAGAAATCTCTACACATTGATTCAGATTTGGTGTAGGTTTGGCATGATTTATTTGGTGATATATTGATTTAAATTTTTTATGATATATATTGGCTATGGTAGCATTGTGAGTTTATGACATTGTATGTTTGGAGATTTAAAATTTGATGTCATTGTATTCTTAGTTCATATTTTAGATTTGTCTCGTGGTGATATGATTATCAATGTTTGGTTTGGATATGTATGATGACCTATTGGGTCTACAATTTGTGCAATGTTGTAAGTAGTCTATACTTATAGGTTGTATTTATAGCTTGATTATGGGATGTCTTTGCCCATTGATCTTTCATTATGGATGCATATTTAGATTGGTGGCTTGGATTTGGGTTGTCTATGCCTTGAGTCACATGATTTGTTGATTTTCCTTCATGTAGAAGGGATGAGATGTTGTTACCAAGTATAGTCATGGTGAGGTATTATGGTTGACTATTTTATGCTGACCAGTTGGACATATTGAGAGTCAAATGTTTGGTTCATGGATGTCATCATGGTGCCATGGATTTTGGCATGACATGATTGGATATATAGGTACATCCTTGCTGTTCATTGGTTTGGATTCCTAATTTGGTTATGGTGGTATATCTTCTTCGTTGAGGATCATGGTTATTTAGTTTCTTTTAAGGAGCTCATGATGTGCACTTTGAGTTCTTTGATGGTTTGATACCTCAGTTGATTCCAATGGTTAGAGGATGATTTTTTCATCATGATGTCATGGATAGCTTGGATACATGATTTAGTAGGAGCTTGTGACGGTGATGAGGTGACAGTGCTAGATTATTTCCTGGTTTAGTTTGGAGATCTTGGTTTCACTTGGTATTGACACTTTGGTTATGTGTATAGACCTAGAGAATCTTCATGTAGGAGATGGGTTTTATGATGCCATGGGTGACTTAGTACTGAGTGGGAGTTATTGGCATTGATATATATATTTATTGAGTGTTTTTAAGTATTGGAGGTCTATCTTAGATCCTATTGTTGTAGAAGCATTTTTTATATTTGCATGGTGCACTTGTTATCTTCATGGTATGTGGAGATGGTTTTCTTCATGGTGTGTGGAGATGGTTGCATCTTGAGGATGCATAGGGTTCTTGGTAAAGGTGTGGTTTATGCTTCCATTTGACATGTTATCCTTAGTGTGAGGATGGTTTCATTATTATTTCATAGTGTATTCTTGATACACATTTAGAGTTTTGACATGTTATAGTATATTCATATGGATCATGTTATCTCTTTGGTTGAGATGGTTAGATCATGTTCTCATGTTTATGTTCCTCAGGCCATGGTTGGATCTTTGACAATGATCTTGGTTTACTTTCTTAGTATTGAGTACATTGATCATAAGTTGGATACTTCATGATATTGTTATGTTGCATTTGGAGTTGGCATGGATTGATTGGTTATAGGTTCTCATGGATACTTAGAGATAGCAATGATGTTGATTTGTCTTGGATTAGAGAATTATTTGCTAGGATAATTATTTGGTTTCAATAGGAATTTCAAGGGGCATTCACCTGATATAGACTTGAGAGGAGATTTTTCTTAAATGAGTCTTTGTTGGAGACTTGGATATCTTGATAAGTATTCCCATTCCCCACTCTTGGTCTACTCATTGGTTTGCTACTTGAGAGGTATAGCCCATTATTTCTATCAGGTGCATTATGTTTATGCTTGTCTTTGATGGATATGGATCTTGAGCTATGGTACATGAGTTAGTTCTAGAGGGTTTATTTGAAAGATGTTTTAGCATTTTTTATCTCCATTTTCATATGTTGTTATGTTGGTTTTGTTTGGGAGATGGTTTTATATTGAGCATATTCCTTGAATTAGGAATAGTTTATGAGTTTTATCTTCTTGTGAGAGGCTTACATCCATGATTATTTATATGATATGGTTTATGTTTTTTTGAGGCTTCTTGGTTAGGGTTTTATGGAGGAGATCATACTTGCATAGTTTAAATTTAGAGGTGTGTGTAGAAGGACATGATACAAGTTATAATTTGTATTGTTTCTCTTTAGTCTTGGTTATCTTCCTGGATGTTTGATTTTACTTACATTGGTTTTTAGATTGGTTAGAGATTGTGATCACTAGTTAGTGCTCATGTATGTCATGTGAGAGATGACATGGTTATTTATTTATCTCTTTCCTCTTTTGGTTGTGGAGAGCTTGGGAGACTGTTGGAGATTTTTTATAAGAGTTTTTCTTGCAGGTTATTGGTTTATGTGTTGTGGATGTCCTTGAGGCTACATGGATTCACTTCTTTGAGATGTTGTGAGTGGACTGGTTATAGTTTTAACATTATCTTTTGCAATGGGAGATTCTTGGTATATATGTGATAGGTATTGCTCTTGAGGCTTGTGATTGCAGGTTGCAGATTGGATATGTTGATAATGTGAGATTCACGTGGTATACCTATGGAGGTATGGATAGTTGGATGGGTTTGGCACTTTTTGTGGATGCTATATCAACTATGGATATTTTGACAACTATGGACACATGTGATTATGTTTAAATAAAGTTTTTTTGCTTGGTATTTTAGTTGGTACAAGATTTTATGATCTTCTAATGTGATAAGTTGGGTGGATTTCTCTTTGGATGGCTTCTATGTATGTTCGATGGTAGTCACATAATAGGAGGTGAGATCATTCATGTTTGAGATGTTGGTTACTTTGATTTTGTTGTAGGTACTAGGATGGAGCACATGTATTTTGATCAATGATGGTGGATGTGCTAAGAGGGATTATTCCCTTGTTCATTTATGTGTCTATAGATTGACCCTATGTAATGTATACAAGTGGGAGATTGTTGAAATAATGGGTGTTGTACAAATTGTATAATATTGTTATATTATTTTATTTTATTTTATTATGTAATGTTGCACCTAGATGAATGTGCAACATGTAAATATTTCCATGGGATATACTTCATGAGTTATACTATAACATTGTGATAATATTTCATATAATTATTTAATATTGGGGGAAATCATTAAATTTCTAATATAAAATGTGGCATAAATGGGTTAGGTAGCACATGGTTTATGTAATACCACTTGGTGGTTTTGTGTGACTTACTACTATACAAGCAGCCACAAGGGTAGTTGTAGACACAAGGGAAAAAAGGTAAAAAGGAAAGAGTCCAGCAAGACAAGGCTTGACAGGTTAGCCAAGGGAGCATTTCTAAAGGCTGGAAGCATGGCATGGGTTGTGTGGATTCATGCTTGTTCACATGGATTTTTTTCTTGTGGCTATGGCATTAAAGGCTTCCATGGTCGTATTGTAATGGTGTCTTTGTTGAATAATACATGGTGATGGATGTTTTTGACGGATGGTTTTTTTCCTCAATGAGGGTTTCCCTAGGGTATATCTTGTGTTACAATTTTTGTGGGCATGTTATCTATTCTCTTGCATGTGGATTTCAATTGCATATTTATTTTAGATCTATTACGGGTTATGTGGGAATGGTTATATTCTTTGTTGAAATTTTCCTTACAAGTTCAATATACATAATATCTAAATACATTGAATTGCACATAAAACCATGATTTAATGTGGTTCACCCAATCCTTGGGCTACATCCACCAAACAACAAGTCCAATATTATTACGATCCAATAATTACAACTTGATTACAAGCTGTAATCCCTTACATCTCCATATCACTACAAGAAAAAAATTTTGGATCACACATATTCAAAGATACCTAAACCTAAGTCCTTTTATACAAGTATTTTTTACCACTTTAGGGCTAAAACATGTAATTTTTTCCCAAAGAATTATGAAGTATGTACAGTACTTCCCTGATTAGTCACCACAAACTGACATAGGCCCCACCCACATGGAAAATTGGGATTGAGTTCAACAAATGCATTAACGCATGAGCCTCCTTTAGCAAGAGAGCTCCAAATTTTCATAGTGTACAAGTTAGAGGAAAATATGGATAAGGAACACAAAAATCAATCCTAATTGCAAACAATTTTTTAAAAATTCTTGTATAGACACTCAAATTAAGAAATGGATAAAATAAATGTCACAATTCCATACATCTAAAGAAAATAACTAATGTGAGAAAGGACTTGCTACAATGGTGAGCCAGTCAATAATAAGGCAATTCAATAGATATAGTTATCAGTCAAGTTGAAAATTCCTTTGATTGTACTAATTAATTTCTTCTTGTATTTGAAAAATATGGATGTGACTTGATTCATGTATTGTCTAAAATGTTAAAAGTCCATTTCTTGGAGGCAACCTAAAGTTTATAGAAAAGTGTCATGTAAAAAATTGTTGACTTCCAAAATGAAAGGATTCAGAGTACATGTGGAGGAATTTGGATTTTCAATGTGTTGTATGTGTTGTACTAGGACACAAAGTATCTACCAAGGGATGAGAAATATGTTGGAAATATAGTAGGAAAAGTAAACTTTGAGAGGGGGATGAATTTGTACTTAAAAACTCAACCTTAAAATCATTCTCCACACATCCATCTCACAATCTATGCATGTAAACTAAAATACCAAATTAAGCAAATACATCCATAGAATGAAAGTAAATAAACATTCAACACATGTATGACACAAGATATTTGGTTACTCATAAACCCTCCAATGAGAAGGTAAAACTGGGGTGGGGATGACACCCACAAATCTCCATTACTATAGTAATAAAGTGTATCTAAAGAAGGTTACAATGTTTGTTCATGAAACATGATATACCCTATTAAAGGTTTACAAGACTGTTAGATCTTACCCCGTTAAAGGATTTCAACACCCTTTTAGAAGTGTGCCTGATAAAAGGGCTTTAACTTACAATGAAGTAACCACCCTATTAAAAGATTTCCAATAGCCTGTCAAGACTACTATGTTAAGAGATTTAACTAATTCACCTATTAGAATATCTTAGCAATGATCTTGTGGTTAGCACTCTACTACTAGATAATAGATCACCTCTTTTATGATGTGTACTTGATCCTCATTGATCAGATGTATCTTTGTTGTCTTCTAATTCCTTTCCATTGTTCTCCTCTAACTAATTTTGTAATGTATCTCAAATCACAAGTCCTTAGTCACCATGAATGCTCTATTTGTGCATGCAAACTTCTCTCATTTATCCTTCTACATTCATAAAAATTTTAGGGTTTATCCTCCTTAAGAATGCCTAGGTTACTTTGGGTTAGGTATGAATCAACAATTGTGATTCACCCATATTGGCGCTTAATCCTTCCCTTTTTTTTATTGGCTGCATGTATTGCATAGGGATTCTCAATAGAGATTTGTCCTTATCATCTGAGATCACAAAACAATCCTTAAGTCAGCTCCAAAATGGTTTACATAGTAGTTTATGTCATTACAAAAAACTATGTCAAAATTGTATTACTTGGCACTTGAAGTCCTTGATGCTCGGCATCAATTGCAACTTCCATGTTGTAATGTGGCCTTTGAATGACTTGATTGTTGACATATCAGTCAAGTTTGTTATTAGTGAGAGACACTTATTCATATTGTAAGTATCTACCGAGCATATTTTACAGTTAATAGTGTTAACCAAGCATTTTAGTTGTTACCAAGTTCTATAGTTGCTATCAAGTCCTTTGGAAAAAATTTAGTATTTACCAAGTAGTTATAGTTATTGTGAAGATCAGCAATGTAAACTGAGCATCTCAATGTATGTCGAGTTTACCAGTGTAAACTAAGTTGTGTAGTGCTTACTGAGTTTGCAATTGATGTGATACAAGTCCAGTGTTAACTGAGCTACTTAGAGTTAACCAAGTAATTCAGTTTATACCAAGCTTGAAGTGATATTATTTATCAAGCTATGTAGTGTAAACCAATTGATTCAATTTATATGACGAGTTTCATAGTATTCACTGAGTCACTAGTGTAGACCAAGTTCAAGACTAATTGGATGTGATCAATATGGATAGAGCTTCTACATCTAATGAGTACATGAAAATGCTAAGCACTGATAATGGATGCCAAGTATCAAAACCTCATTCACTCATTCTTTCAAACTTGAGTGTCTACATTTGAGCTGACTTTATAATATTTGTGTAAACTTGTACTATGGCTAACTTTGTAATTGTATAATTGGATTGCTATATATGTAATGTATTGTATCACGTCCAATATATGTATGGAATCAATAAGGAAGTAATGTAATCATCATAGAAGAGTAGAAAAGAGAAAATTATAAAGGCTACAACAGTATAAGGAGCAGCAAAGATTCATCTATCATAGCAAGGTGATTCATACACATAAAGGAATCTCATCCAGTAAACCAAGTTACAAATTAGAGATTAGCTACTATTTCATCCTAACATGTGGATTAGTCAAATCCTTTAACAAGGTAGACCTAACAGTCTTATCTAAATCTCTTTATTGAGTGCATACTTCATTGTATGTTTGTAAATTCTTTAACAAGGTGGACCTAGTAGTCCTTATTTCTCCTAACAGGGAAGATCACCAAAACTTATCAATTTAAGCCTTAACAAGCCAACTTTATACTACAGTACTAAAGCTTGTGGGTATCATCGCCACCCTAGTTTTACTTTCTATTTGGAAGGTTTATAGGTCACCAAATCTATGTGTCAAAGTGTTATGTATACTTTCATGTTTTCATTTTCTTATGCATATATGTGAAGGATTAAAAGCTAATTGATTTGAAAGTTTTAGAAGTTACTGATTCACCCATCCCCTCTTAGTAACTTAGCCTTTAAGAATATTTGTAAAAATTGGTATCAAAGCTTAGTTATTCTTAGAGAAAAGTTTGACAGCTTGAGAAAAGATCAAAGGACATGGAGATATTTAGACTTGACAAGGCTATTAACAATGAGAAGCTAGATATGGAAATGGCTATTGCCCAACTCAAGAAAGCAAAGGAGAAACTCTCTCAATATTTGAAAAGAAGAAAAGATCTTACAATTTAAATGAATGATCATCTCTATATTGAAGAAAGAATTGAAGACTTTCATTTAGCAAGTAGCTCAGATGAAGCAAATGAAGAAATCAAAGAACTCTTGGAAAAGAATGGTTCTCTACAAGAAGATGTAAGGAGGCTAAGAAGAGAACAAGAAATTCAGTCAATAAGGTTATGTGAAGTCATGAAAGAGAAAAACAAGAAAAGCATAAATGAAAGGAAAAGATAATGAAATTCAACATCTATCCATTTAGCAAACTAACTTCATTAATCAGCTCACCAATGCAAATGAAGAAATCATGAACCTAAGATCTGAAAATGAAAGATTGTAGAATGACCTAAACTCTAAAAGACAAATCAATGAAAGAATGATGAAATTCCAAGAAAACATGAATTAGTTGAATGAGAAAAATCTCTATAGACAAAAGGGAAAAGAAGGAATTGGATATAAAAAAGAAGGAGAATCATCCAAGAAAGTAGCTCAAAAGAATCAAAGACCTACTTGTAGTCACTGTGGTAAGATAGGTCATACATAAAATAAATGTTGGAGCAATGGGGAAAAAAAATTCAATGGAAAATGTTACAATTGTAATCAACATGGTCATAGAGAAAATGAATGTAAAGAGAAACCAAGATTTGAAGGAAAATGTCACAAATGTAAGAAACATGGACTTAAGTCATTAGAATGCAAAACCAAGACATTGAATCTAGTGGAACAAATTGTGAAAGCTATATTTGGTTAGGACTACAACACCTAGTGAAGATGTTGTTACTGTGGAGAATTTGGACACATTGGAATAAATTGTGTAAGGCATCACATGAGAAAAAGATATATTGCGAAAAGATGTTTTATCTGTACAGAACTTGGTCATCTTGCCAAGAACTGTATGAACACCGATAGAATTAAAGATGAAAAGAAGGAAAAAGCTAATAACATCCAAAAATAGATGAGATAGTAATGGGTTCCAAAGTCTACCAAGAATGAAAGTCCAAAGAATGATGAACAAGTCACTCAAGAATTGGGTGGCTCCACAATTTCTACTTGATTTCTCAAAGGAGAACTAGAACTAGGCTACAAAAAGAAGACATCCAAATAAGTTCCAGTCGAAAGGACAAAAGATCCATATTAGTATTCAAGATATAAAGGGATCACCAAGTGAAAGGGTACCAATTACTATTGAGTTACTTTCCTTACTAACTAAAGTCGAGTCACAGACTCTACCAAGCAAGGTTAGGAGTAACTAAATTTCATGTGGTTACTGAATGATGGAAGACTCTACCAAGTAATCAATGCAAGAAAAGTGGATGGCAGTCTATCACTTTGATCTACCATTCATACCAAGCATTTATGGCAAAATTTTGATAAAAGGAATGAAATTGAAGTCATTGTTACCATGAAAATTTCAAGAGCTATTATGTAGTGTGATCTTCAAGAGCACCCAAGCAAATTGAGTGAATTGTTGTCGAAAGATTTTGAATTCTCTCAAACTCTATCGAGTGAAGATTGCATCTAGCAGTAGCAAGGAAAAGCAAGGTTCTAACATGTAGGTTCATGGTGTAGAATGGAAAGCTCTAGACTTCAAGGGAACTCCTACAATTGCTGAAACCCTAGATCTGAGTGGAGTGCAGTCACAAATCCCTTGAAAGGTACTATTGATTAATGACATTCGCTCTCATTTTAAATGTGTGATTCAAGAAATTGGTACATTGGAAATGGACGAAGCCCTAGAAAAGTTGTGTATAAATGGCATCTTGAAACCCAAGCATCAACACCTTGAGACTAAAGGGTTAACCCACATTCCTCACATGCCCCATGAATTCCAAGTAAAATGGATTAGGTTTATTCTTAGTCAGGTGCACAATGGAAAGTTATGGTTGGAACAATCAATTTTAATCATGAAAAAGATGATTCATAGAATCACTAGTCTACCAATGTTAGCTAAAGCTAAGATGACCAAAACCCAAGGTCAAGTTGAACTAGAGAAGAAAACCCTAGTAGAATGGGATGATAGAGGCATGAAGATAAGAAGTGTCACTAACATGGAATTAAATTTTGGTATTCATATCATTGCACATAAGATCTACAGTTCAAGAAGGTTGAATTGTGTATCGTGCGAAGCAATTGACCTTGCGTATAAGGTAGTCAAGAATAACCTTTCTCTTGACCTTGTCGATCTATTATTAAATCAATTCAACAAGAACATGGAGAGCATAAAGACATCAAAGAATAACCCATGTAAGCTTGGCTCTCTATTGACATGTGTATTCTTTTATGTTCAAAAATTCTTCCCTTCAAAAGGTTCAATTGTATGGAGAAAAGATGTGCTAGTACTCTACTAGATTAATGAGTTCATTGCTAAGATGGGAGAGAATTATAATAGTATCATGGATAACTATTTTGATGCATTTAAAGAGAAAATGAATAATAGATTTAGGATTCCAAGGAAACTAGTTAAATATTAAAGGGATGATGTGTGTTTCATGGTAGATAATGATAATGTATACATTCAGACAGTCAGGCCTAGAATCGCATGGGTGGAACCTCTTGGATATGAGGTTAATATAGATGAGACTAAGGATATAATTGAGGCACTTGTAAATGAACCAATTTATCCCAAGGCTGTATATTTTTCTACATATGATCAAGCCAAAGCTAGGATAGAACTAGAGATCAAGCTCCCTCAAGCAGTAAATAAAGGCAAGAAAAGAATTGCCAAGTTGAAAACTAGTTCTACTCTTTTGTTGACCAAGGGAAAAGGTGAGGATGAAGAAGCAAAGGATGAGGAAGAATCACAGGAAGAGGAGTCACTAAAGAACAAGGGCAAGGTAATCATTACCAAGCCTACCAAGACATCCATTGTTGTGTTTACCAGAAGATTCTCAAAGAAGAAAGCTAATAAGGAAGGAGGAGATATAATATTTAGAAAACCTCCACCCAACTTCCAAGATAGACTAAAAGAACTACAAGAAGGGGTTGGTATAACAAATTTTAAAGAATTAAAGTTTGAAATTAGGACCCAGGAAGAACAAAAGCAAATTGAAGATCTGGTACTAGATAAAATGGGTAAGTGGAAATACTCACCTAATCAGCTTACTTCTCATATTCCTAATATTTTAATGGATAAGATTAAGCCAAGATGGGAATTTTCCATGCAAATTTTTAAAGACATTTATGCTCAAACCCTGAGGCAATTTATTCCAAGCTTAACAGACAATGAGATAAAGGAATCCTTAAAGAAAAATGAAGAGAAAGTAACTTTGAAATTTAACATTTTTCTAGTTCTGATGAAAGACATTGAGCATGTTGTAAGAAATGCAACAAATACATGGAAGAATGTCTATCTTCTTCATAAACTAAGTGATTTTTTTGTTGATTTGAAAGATGATGATGATGATGATGATAAAGAAGAGAAGGATGAAGAAGGAAATGATGAAGAAACAACACATTTTGATAATATTGACTATGAAGAGGAACAAGAGCAAGAGGATACCAAGGAAGGAACACCGGATGATGAGGAAACTAATCCAGTTAAGATTGTTGTAGTAGTTATTGCCTCACTTCCTCACTCTCCAAGAAAAATAGTAAAAGCACGGAGACAACCTAAATAGGATTGATTGTGACTACTATTGACAACACAAACATCCAATCAATCTTTGCACCAATTCAACTAAGCACATCATTAACTAAAGTATCAAGTACTTCATCTACTAAGTTGTAGATTCTTCCCTCTTCTAGAGTGCTGGACACATCAATTTTGTCCACTATAGGTATTTCTACTAGTGTTTCTACAATAAGTGTGGTATCAATTTTTGTGACAAGTCCTATTATGTCTACTATTGTTCTCATTCCTAGTAAGCAAGAAATAAGTGCAAAGATAGTTGAGACCAAGCCTCAACTAAGCACAAAATTTTTGGGCCAAGGAAAATAAAAGGAGGAGGAAATAGACCTTGATGAGGATATAGTTATCCCAAATTGGGACATATCCAAACTCAATCTAGATCAAATGAAGACATTTGGTGAACTTATCCAAAAGAAAGCCAAGTAGATAAGGCTAAGAGAAGAAAGAGACAAAGAATTTAAAATCATTGAGGATGCCAAGAATATTTTGGTAGAGTCTATAGGTATAGAGATTGATTCCTCTCAACCAATTTTGTATCAACTAGCAGAGGCAGTCTAGAAGATCAATAAAGATTCAGATGGATAGGATAAATTATTATAGAAGGTAGAGAAGAAGTTTGAAAATAAGGTGTTAGGGCACATTTCTCAAAAAATTACCATCTACCAAGTAGAACTCTCTACCAGTTTGGGTTCTCTAGAAACCTCTTGTACTAATGTATCATCACTTTTTGGTAAGTTATGTGATGTTTCAAATTTCACTAAGGAAATAAAGGAAAAATTGTCCAAGATCGATGAAGATCTCAAGGCAAGTTCTTAGTAGTTGTAACTTGACCCTAATTCAAGCTTTTCTCATTTCAAGAAGATTAGATTTCTAATAGATATGTAGGTAGAATTTCTTAGAGAAGCAAGAATTAGATCTACATTGGTAGATATCAAAAATATGATTCTCCCTAACATAAATGCACTGTAGAAGCATATTTCTTATTTAAAAACTGTCATCCATGATAACAAATTCTCATAGCAGACCACATGATTGACTTGTTAGCAGAAGTGTAGATTGCACTACATACATGTAAGGTCTTGCAGGACAATTGGGACAAAACTTTGGCTATCATACTCAAGGTACATTAAAACTTTTTGTCTCATTTTGGCATTAATATGTAAATATATAGAATACGTCTTTGGCATTATTGTCAAAAAGGGGAAGAAGATATGAGAATGATGAGTTATAGGGGAGAAAGATGTAAGAATTGATACATAAGCTGAAAAACAATGGGGGATAAAGATGTAAAAGAAGAATGTATAGCAAGTGTATATTGTATATAGAAAGGAGATGTATTCAGATGTAAAATATACTATATAAGAGCCTTACCATGTATAGATATATATTTTACAAAATCAATTTTGAAAAAATCTCAAAAACAGTATACTCTACCAAGCTAGAATCACAAGCTGATGGATAAAGGTATTCAGGAAACTTTTTTAATTCAATTTTGGATGATAGGTGTTTTTGTCACTAATGCCAAAGGGGGACATTGTTGGCATGTCAGTCAAGTTTGTTATTAGTGACATACACTTATTCAGATTGCAAGTATCTACCAAGCTTATTGTATAGTTAATAGTGTTAACCAAACATTTCAGTTGTTACCAAGTTCTATAGTTGCTACTGAGTCCTTTGGACAAATTTCAGTGTATACCAAGAAGTTATAGTTATTATGAAGATCAACAGTGTAAACTGAGCATCTTAGTGTATGTTGGGTTTACCAGTGTAAACTAAGCTATGCAGTGCTTACTGAGTTTACATTTGATGTGATGCAAGTCTAGTGTTAACCGAGCTACTCAAAGTTAATCAAGTGATTTAGTTTATACCAAGCTCAATGTGATAGTGTTTACCAAGCTATGCAGTGTAAACCAAGTGATTCATTTTATATGATGAGTTTCACAATATTCATTGAGTCACCAGTGCAGACCAAGTTCAAGACTACTTGGATGTGATCAGTATGGACTGAGCTTTGATATCTACCAAGTGCATGATGATGTCAAAAATTGATAGTGGATGTCAAGTATTAGAACCTCACTGAGTCAGTCTTTAGAACCTGAGTGTCTACATTTGAGCGAACTTTGTAATATTTGTGTAAACTTGTATTGTGGCCAACTTTGTAATTATATAATTGGATTGGTATATATGTAATGTATTGTATCACATCCAATATATGCATGGAATCAATAAGGAAGTAATGTAATCATCATAGAACAGAAGAAAACAACAAATTACAAAGGCTACAATAGTATAAGGAGAAACAAAGATTCATCTATCACAGCAAGGTGATTTATACACTTAAATGAATCTCATTTAGAAAACTAAGTTGCAAATTAGAGATCAGCTACCATTTCATCCTAATAGGTGGATCAGTTGAATCCTTTAATAAGGTAGACCTAATAGTCTTATGTAAATCTCTTTGTTGAGTGCATACTTCATTGTATATCTGTAAATCCTTTAACAAGGTGGACCTAGTAGTCCTTATTGCTCCTAATAGGGTAGATCATTAGAAGTGATCAATGTAAGCTTTAACAAGCCAACTTTCTACTACAGTACTAAAGCTTGTGGGTATCATCCCCACCCCAATTTTACTTTCTATTTGAAAGGTTTTTGGGTCACCAAATCTATGTGTCAAAGTGTTATGTATGCTTTCATGTTTTCATTTTCTTATGCATATATTTGAAGGATTAAAAGCTAATTGGTTTGAAAGTGTTACAAGTTACTAATTCATCCCTCCCCTCTCATTAACTTAGCCTTTAAGAATATTTCCAACATTAGCATCCATTGATCACTCAACATCTAAATGACTTGGCACTTACTATCTACTTGACACTTGAGTGACTCAGCACTTACTAAATTATTCAACACATATTGTATATCTCTTGCTCGACATATAGTATCCGACAACTTGTACTGGGCATGTCTTACTTGTTTAGCTTAAACTAAGTAAATGACTTAAGTATATTGTCACTCATATGTCAAAACCAATCTAAGATTAACAATATCCCCCTTTGACATGAGTGGAAAAATTCTTGGTCATGCATGAATAACCTTAGCCTTTCAAGCATAATTCAGATAATATCATACAAATTTTCAAAAGTTCAAAATTTTGCAACAAAACTTATGACTCATAAGTCATACCTCAAAATTTAATAACTTCCCCTGAATTGATTATTCTATTTTGATCCTAAAACTAAATACTCCTTCTGTGTAGATTCTGCATATGTTGACTCTGTCTTTGTTTGATCTCTACTTATCGTGCATTCTCTTCCTTTCTTCATTTTCTCCCTTCATTTAATTTCTCCCTTTTTGACACTAATATCATGGGTTGTACACAAATAGTGTATTTTTCCAAAAAAAATTATGGACCTCAAGTATTATCTTCAGAGTTGCATCCTAGTTATTGTGAGCTACCTTTAATGATTTGATTTGTATGGCTAACTTGGCAGAAAGATGAACTAAGCCTTCAAGTGTAGAAGTATGGGGATCTTTCTACATTAATGTCTTTACAAAGGCTATCTCCTTGTGAAGTATATCCATGTGAGGGGTTAGCATGGATTAGATGTTGATCAATGTATCTCGACTATTTGCATCTTCAGAATGCAAAGCTGCTAACTGACCTTGGGAATTCATCAATTTTCTAAAGTGCTTTTGACTCTGAGATGGAGAATTTGGTAGAGTAGTACCTATTAGTTTCATATCTCCCTCTATATTTTTAATATGGTAGTGCACTTCTTGTGTGAACAGAGTTGTATCACATAACTTGGTGTAACGTGATAATGTATTCTCTAAAACTTTCTTTACACTTACAATCTTGGTTTCTAACTCAACCTGACTAGGTGCAATTGCATTTGATATCTTTTCATTAACTTTTCCTTGAAATTTTCTCTCAAACCATTCAAGTAATTTTACATTGGAATCCAGGTCTATATCATTGATATGTTCTACAATGTTTACCAAGTACTCCATAATAGGCTTATCTTTTTCAGGTGTTGGAAGGTTTAATACATCATGAAATATATCCTTGATGTCTTGCAATGCTTGCTTCATCCTATGCTCCCTTCAAGTAGTTCTTGATGCTTTTTCTTTGCAAGTGTATCCTGTAGTATGCTCATTTGTTCAATAGTGATTGTTGCAAGGTCAAACTTTGGTAAAAAAATCACTTCATCCAAGTTGACATCACCAAATGATGTAACCTCATCTATCTTGGATGTACTAGGACTAGGTCATGATGACTATAGTGGTGTAGCTTCTATACTCGGCCTGTGAAGTGCTTGACTTGGAGGAGTAGCAATTGTTGGAAAAGTAACTAGTGTTTGTATGACTAATTTCTCCTCAGGATTTGTAGTCAAGTCTAACTCTTTAGTCCTCTCCTCTTCTTGCCTTTTGATTTCAATTGCACCTTGAACTTGTGTTCCAATCTGTGCATCTGTAGCAACATTTGGTACTAACACAATGTGCACCAATTTTTTTATGTTGGCCATGGATGTCTCTTTTCTTTGATACACTAAAATAGGTAATGGAGGTTGAATCACAGTAAATTGAGGGGTTTTTGATATGTCTTGTGCTTCCACCTATAATGTCTTCTCTTCCTTCTTAAGTTCATCTATACTCACCAATATAGGATGACTACATAGTTGTGCCTTGGTGGTGGTGTCTAGCAATATCTTCTTTATGTTCTCCTCTATTAGGGGATTGATGTTTGGAGGCACATTGTCAAAAGAATCCTTGATCTCTATAATTTTAGTGTCTATTTTTCTCCCATTTTGTGGACTAGCACTTGACATTTGTGTATCTAGTATACTTTGTTCTATTTTCTACTCATCGTCAATTGTTGCTTTTGTATCTACATTTGTCATAGTACCTTATTCTACAAAATATTGAATGCTTGTTACTTTGGAGAAAATATTCCTACATACTTCTTAATGGCCTTTTTCATCTCAAATTTATCTAAATCTAGCATCACTCTTGCAAGTGTAGTTTCTCTTATATTTCTCTCTATTGTGAGACTGTATTTCCATCTTTTATCAACTCTATCATATAATTTATTTGGTAGAGAGTTGGAAATCTCAATTGGATTCATCTTAAATGTTTCCATCATGGCATATACTAACTCTTCTACCTTATTCATTTTTAGCTTTCCAAGCTTATCAAATTCAATATGTGAAAAAACACTTAAATTTGCATTAGTCTTTATATTTTCACATAGACTATCCAAATCAGAAGAAAGATTGTGACTTACCACATTGAATTGGCTATTATCATCATATTTTGTACCCTCCTTATCTGATTTGGCTCAAGAAATGTACTTTCTCCTTTGTTTCTTCTTAGGCTCATCATTTTCTATAGCTTTTCTAGCCTTCTTTTATTTTGACTTTTCCACTTCTTGAGCTTTCTTAGTAGTAGCTCTTGTGTTGGTTCTGGTAGTTGGAACTATAGGCTTAGGTTTTACAACCACCTTTGGTTTCCTGACTACTAGAGCTTTAGCTTTTCTCTTATTTTGTGGCTATAGGTGCTTCAGTGGCTTCTTCTCCCTTAGCACCTTCTTCAAGCATGGCTTCCTCTTCATCTTGGTCTTCTCCTTGACCTTGGGTTAAGGCTAGTAGTTCTTGAGTAGGGACTTCTTCTTCTTCATCATCTTCATTGTCTTCCTTTTCTTCATCTTCATCTACTCCTTCACCAAATTTTTCTTTAAGCTTCTTAACTATTTTGTTCTTCCTTCTTAATATTATTTTTGTATTCAAGTCCATAGTTATCTTTGACTTTGGAACATCATAATTTCCAAAGGAAATAGCCTTATTATCTACTTCTTCTACAAGAAAAGCTATAATTGTTGCAGATGCTTCATCCACATTAATCTCATATCCTAGAGGTCTTAACCATCTTACCCTTGGAACTACAGCCTGTACATATGTGAAATTGGTATCAACTAGAAAGTAAACATAATTAAAAATTTTCTCAACTAGTGAAAATGGAGTCTGTTTTGTATTTGTTTCATTGACTTCTTAAAGTCCTAAAAGTAACTAGTCATAATAGACTCAAAATTCTCTCTCATTTGCTCAATGAATTCACCTATTTGTACTGCAATAGATTTGTTTTTCTTCCATCCAACTTTACCAAAGGAAGGAAATGTGTTCTGTTAAGTTTTCTAATACTTGTTGCAATTGTAGCTCAACAAGATCATAAGAATGATCCTTCTTCACTATCTTATATCCTACATCAACAACAATACAAAGTACACTATTCAACCTACTTGATTGAAAGAATTTGTGTGAGATAATTCTTACAAAAAAAGTAATTAGGGGATATGTGATGGTATCAATTATCATTCATCTCTTGTTCCACATTGCCCGTGTATTTTTCTCAATGACCTCTTTTTCTTCACTTCTCATAATTTTGGGTCCATCTAGGGTTGGATACCCTGTTACCCTCTACACAATATTCTTGGTAATCTTGATTGGTCCATTTTCTAACCATACAGAATTATCATGAATTCTACTAATAACAAACTTTATCCACTCTATCTTTAAAAATTTTGGAAAATCTAAGGCACGGGTTAACCCTTTTCTCTCTACAATCTTGTATTTGTCCTTTAGTACACCATTCTCACATAGTTTTCCATATAGGTCTTTGATTTCCATATCACCTATGCTACCCACCTTGCATGTGTAACAACATCTCACATCTTCAATCATTAAGATTGTGTTGGTATCATGGATAACACACTAGACAGATCTTGTTTATAAGCAACGTTGTGAATTGCCTTGAAATTTTGTTATCTAATCTCATTGCTGATTAATTGATCATTTAAAACTTCCTTTCCCTCTTTGACCTTAGTAGAAGAAGAACTAGACACCATATTTAATAGTTAGGGTTTGCACAAATTCAAATAGCATAGCTCGACACATGATAAATACCTTCACAAATCTAATGAATGATGTTGACCAATGGTTGAATTCACTCTACAAATGCTTGGAATGATCTCTTCAATTTTCCGTTAGCTCTTCATGCATTCTCCAATTTTGAATGATGTCAAATGAGTTAAAAATCAATCATATAGACCTTAAAACTTTGCAATTAATGCTCAGTGCTTACACAGTTGTAAGCTTGGCTTGAATAGAAATTTCAACTCACTTGACTTCCATTTAGTTTTCTTTAAGCTCAGCAATCACTACGTGCTCAGTCAACACTATCACTTGCTATAGCTTGACATTAACTATATTTCACTCAATAGCTTAAGTAAAACTTTTCATGTTCAGAAGTAACATGAAAACTAACAAAACTTCAATATTTCTTCTAGATTCTAAACAACACTTTGCATCTTTCTTCATGCAAATATAATCTTTTTAGAACTAAATCCTTGAAACTAATGTATAATTCAAATTTGAAATATCAATCCCACACATACCTCTTGATTGCTTAATTGGAGGTGGTGTGATCACCTAACCCATTGGGTGAAGTGATCCCATTTGAACTTGATGTGATGCAATCTTCATTTCTCTTCCATGTCTTGTTCATCTCATCTCTAACATTTTCAAAATCTTCGTTTACTTTTCCTTTTTTGAATTCATTATTAGGTGCCTTTGACCTTGTTGGACAATTCCTACTTATGTGACTAGTCTTCAAATAGCTAAAACATGTAGTTTGACTCAACCATCTTTTGTAGTCACTTCCGAAGTGTGTTCTTATGAAACCTTTAGAAACATTATGCTCTTGACAATAGTGACAACTATACCTAGTATTATAATCCCAATTATAAGAGTTGTCATTATGGTTTACCTTTTTATACTTGTTTGAAGACTATTTGGGCTTGGATTTGCATTCATATGCTCTATGTCCATACTTCTAACAATTGTAGTAGTATCCTTCAAATCTTTGTGTTCTTATGGTCTTGGTTTTGCATTCATGTGCTTGATGTCCTTGTTTTTTGCATTTGTGGCAGTGGCCCATGAACTTTTTCTTAGGATTTTGATTTGCAATATTTCTCCTACAAACATTGGTAGTATGACCTATCTTACCACAATTATGACAAGTATATTTTGAGTTCTTACCATTGGCATTCCTTCGATCACCACTTTTAGATGATTCTCCTTCTTTAGTACTAGTATAACCCAATCCAATAGTATCACTATTGGATCTAGGAGATCTCATCAATTTCTCAAAATACTTGATGGCTTCACTAGGTTTGTTGAAACTTTCAACAAATTATTTTTCTCTTTTCAAATCATTTCTTAGTTGTTTATTCTACAACTTCAGTGTTGTGATCTCAATATCTTTTCCATTTAATTCATCATTTACAATCATCATTTGATTCAATATTTCCAATTGCATGTGAGAAATCTTATTCACCTCTGATGTATTATTCTTCTAGTCTGTTGGTTAGTATCATTTTATCATCTTCAATCATGAATTTTCCTTCTTCAACTTTTTTCTTCTGCTTGGTCACCTCACATAGAAATACTAATTGGACTTCTTGTTCTATCTTGAGATTTTTGACCTCTTTAGTTAGGGCTCCATTCTTTTCCATCAGATTTACAACCGCTACATCAAATTCACTTGTGTTTCCATCTGTAAATAGTTTAGTAGTGTCAATCTCTTGGTAATTTGTGTCATTCTCTTCAATAGTTATCTCTTTCCTTCTTTTCAATGATCACTTTAACTCATCTCTTTCTTCATTCAACTAATGCAGGGCAAGCTATATTTCAATCTTTTGGTTCTCAATAGTCTTTCCCAGCTTGTAGACTTCCCATCTTCAAGATCTTTCCTCAAAGTTACAAAGCTTTTCTTTTTCAGAGAACAAGGCTCTAATACCAATTTTAAAAAATACAATGGGAAAAATAAACTTTGAAAGGGTGGTGAATCAACACTTTAAACTTTAACCTTAAAATCATTCACCATACATCCATCTCACAATCTATGCATGTAAACTAAATTACCAAATTAAGCATATACATCCATAGTATGAAAGTAAATAAACATTTGACACATGTATGACACAAGATATTTGGTTACCCAGAAACCATCCAATGAGAAGGAAAAATTGGGATGAGGATGAAACCCACAAATTTCTACTACTATAGTAATAAAGTGTATCCAATGATGGTTACAATGTTTGGTCATAAAACATGATCTACCCTATTAAAGGCTTACAATACTATTAGATCTTACCCTATTAAAGGATTTCAACACCCTGTTAGAAGTATGCCTGGTAAAAGGACTTTAACTTACAATGAAGTAAGCACCATGTTAAAGGATTTACAATAGCCTATTAAGACTACTCTATTAAGAGATTTAACTAATTCACCTATTAGAATTTCTCAACAATGATCTTACAGTTATCACTTTGCTACTAGATAATAGATCAACTCTTTCTTGATGTTTACTTGATCCTCACTAATTAGATGTATCTTTGTTTCCTTTAAATTCCTTTCGTATGTTCTCCTCTAACTCATTCTACAATGTATCTCAAATCACAACTCCTTAGTCACCATAATTTTTTTGTTTTTTAGAATATGAAAAGATTAATAACCTAGAAAACTAGTGCAAAGAATAGATATCTAAACTATTAAAGCAAATGATACAAAATCAAAATAGCAACATAGAGTTAGTCTCCAAGAGAGTAATGAAAATGCTAAAGTAAAATAACATTAAGATGGTGCAAAAGCAATAGAGTACAAATACAAGCCAGTTAGCATGCTTATATAGAATAGAAAGAGGGAGGAGGTGGAACCACCAACCAATGAGGAGCAACCATCTATTAGACTAAATATAGCAAAGTATCTTCCCAAGATAAGTAATGGATGCTCACATGTAGGAAGGTCACACCTCACAACCACTCACCAAATAAGACATGCTTTATTAACCTAAGTGAGATTGTTAAAGTGTAGGAAAAACCTAGAAATATAGGGAAAAATAAATAACCCAATAGGAAATTAAAAAACCTACACTAACACCCCCCATAAGCGAAGCTTAAGTGGATGTAGAAATAAGTCCTAAAAAGTCAGGCTTGATGAGGTACCCATGTACATAAAATTCCCCCAAAAGAGAGAAAAGAGACCCCCCAAAAAAATTTAGGAGTCCGAGTGAGATGAAAAAGCCCCCCCCCCAAAAGATGAAGCACCCACACCCCTAGCAAAGCTCACAAATGAAGGAACTTGCTCTCATTGAAGGGTTTGGTGAAGATATTAGCAACCTACTTAGAATTCAAACAATACTGAAGGTCAAGGATGTGACAATGGATAAGCTCCTAAATGTAGTACATGTGGATCTCTATATGTTTTGTCTATTAATGATGGACCAAATTTTGTGCACTAATGGATTCGGCACCAATTTGCGACGGCTATGTGTCGCAATTACGATAGAAATGTGTCACGACTGCGACAAACATAGACGTTGTAGTTATTTAGTCACAATTTATGACGTCTACCCTTGTTGTCGCATTTGCGATGCCCATCCGTCGCTCTGCAACCACCTTATTGTCACACCAACCCCATCACAATTCCTCTTCTTTTCGTCGACATTGCGATGGGGTTTTCATCGCATTTACGACGCCCATCCGTTGCTATGCAACCATATATTTTTGGTTTAACTTCCATAGCCGTCGCAATTGCGACTCCAATTGCGATGGGGTTGTTGTCGCATATACAGCAACCCCGTCGCAATGTCTAGGGTTTCCGTCACAATAGCGACAGAATCCCTAGCAATTGCGACGGGGTTGTTGTACATGCGACGACAACCCCGTCGTAATTGGCGTCGCAATTGCGACGGATGTGGAAGTTAAACCAAAAAAAAATATTGGCTCAAAACTAATAATTTTTAAAAAATTACTTGACCTTTAAATTACTATCCATAATTTATTGCAACATAAATAAAATAATTAAATACACTTTCTAAATGCGATATTTTGTTTATGAAAAATAAGAAATTTTTAAACAAGCATATTACACTAAGATGTTTAAACAAAAATCTAAACCAAAAGTTCTCTTTCTGCCTACCAAAGCCATTAAAAAATTGAACTCATCTAACCACAAATCCAAAAAATTGAATGTTGATAAATGATATGATCAAAGAATACATTCTTACAATATAAACAAGTAATTTTTTATATTGTAAGAATGTATTCTTTGATCATATACCTTGTCTCATACATTATCTTGTCTCGTACAATGTATTTTTTTATATTTTAAGAATGTATTCTTTGATCAGAAGCATACCTTGTCTCGTACATTATCTGCATCTTTGCATAATAGTTAGAATTGATCAAAAAGGCACCCATCCACCATGGAGACACTTAACCTTGATGCTATGTACAAGTGAACTTCGGATAATCACTTGTCTATATCATCGACGCTAGTGAGATGCATGATGGACCAATGACTTGATTACTGGTAGCAACCATTATGTGATAATCATCATGATATGCATCGAACTTCATATGCATTGCCATCCACAGATATGCATCCACTCATGATACATACATTGTCATCCACATAAATGCATCCATTTATGATGTTCCATCACATGCATACATATATTCATGACACCCACACCATATATAGACACATCCATCTAGATGTAAATGCATCATTATCATGCATCATCCACATCATGTTATCATTGTCACATTATTGCATTCCAATCCACATTTCATTAAGCATCATATAAGTATGCACATATCTCTGAAAAAAGGAAAATCATCAGATCTAATACAACAATAACCATAGATCATAAGACTAATGAATCACCATACATCATTAGACTAAAGAAAAATATGATCAGCCATCACTTTTGATTCATATATCGGCCTTATAAGTTTACCATAGTACAATAACATACGCTGATAGTATTATCCACCTGGCAATTAGTGATTCATGATTAATAGCATAATCGGCTGGCAATTGTTAGCAATAATCACTCATGATTAGTTCACTGAATAATCATGAATGATTATTGGGTAACAATATAATTATCAGTTGTTATGAAGAGTGGCATCTTTCCACCCGCACAATTTCATAGTTTGATGCACATATATATACAGGTCAATCAGCTCTCCAAGAGGCAGTGAAGAATTGACGTTTGATAACTTATATATTCCCTTGCGAAAAGTGCTCGACTTAGGAGCATAGAAGGTTACTACCACAAACACTGGTACAAGTTATTTAACTGTATATCAGAGACAACATCCATTAGAGAAGCATAAACCATATTTTCCATATCAGAGACAGCTTCACAATCCAGAGAATCAGTGCATAAGCCATTCAAAGATATACCGGAGACAGCCTATCTCTGTCCATGAACACCATACTAATGTGTATTTGTAGCATGGATTAAATAGAGAGATCAGAGACAACCCTTTAGGTTATTGAGCATATTTTTATATTGTTATATTTGGCACAGCCTTCGCTTATTTGTATGCTACATTCTATACTGTACAGAAATTCAGCATTTGCATTTGGACTTACCAGGAAGACATTTCATTCTGATCATAATTGTGTATGCCTTTGTATATTTGAATCATTTGCATTATTTACTACTTGTTAATTAAAATTGGATCAATAAAACAATTATTTAAGTAGGAATTGTATATTTTCAGTAGTGTCTCATATATACCAAAAAGGGGACATACAAACACCTTGTATCTGGATGGCAGTGCCCGTGAAACAGTAGGTCTTAAGATAGCATCGTTAGTTGTTTTAAACAAAGCTTGTGAAGCTCTCAACTCAGCAATCTTTTTGAAAAAGTATTCTAACTATTCTCCAATCTTCATCAAGATATGTAGCTAATTCTGCAAATGATGTTGGGAAGTCCACCGAATTGCTTCATAGGCTTCTTCATCCTCACCACAATCTTGGCTTATAGACTCTTCCTTTTGGAGGAGATTTACTAGTTCCTCAAAACTAGGAATATGTTTCGTGACATTCAATGTTGTCACAAACGCCTTGTATCTAAATGGTAGTGCCTGTAAAACAATAGGCACCAAGATAGCATCATCAACTATTTTACCCACGGCTTCTAAGGAAGCTCTCTACTATTCTCTTCTAGAGTACAAGAGAATATAGAAACAAAAAATTAACATTTTTGATAAAAGGAGTTGAGAGATATAAAAATTGTTTTCAAAACAAAATTTTACAATAATTCATTTTGAGATTTAGGAAAGAATTAAAAATAGCTCCCCACAAATTTAATCATATATGCAGGCTTCTAAGTTTTACATACATGTCTACAAGTAAACTGTTAGAGAAAATATAGGAAACCAATTGACGAAATAGGGGAGATTAAGATGAAATGTAGCTTACTAATCACCTAGATTAATTCTAGAATCTTGGCATTTTAGTAGTTCTTGGACTCTTGGGTTTTGTGATGTCTGTTGGGACCATGATCTGTGACTAAGGTTGTCAACCCACCTAGTTTCCTTTTCCTTGTCATCCAATGCCACTTATTCCATGATTCAACAACATAGATAAAGTGAGCCTACATCCTAGACAAGGTCCAAAAGTCCTAGATAGTATGGACCTAGTCCAAACTCATCGCCACAATTGACTCTTGCAAGTTCAAGAGGAGATGCAGCCTCTTTTGCTCCAGCAAAAACTCTCTTCAATATTTTTAAGATGTTGAGGCTTTAGTCTCATAGGAAGATGTCAATGCTATTATTTTAAAAACAAAGAGACTACTCAAGCAAAGGCAATAAGGTAGCACAGAGTCACCACTTTATCACCTAAGAAACATTCAATCAATATCACATGATAACATTCATTAACACATTAGATTCATAAACACGCAACATTCATCAATATTTTGCATTAACACATAATTCATGAACATTCATTAGCACATAATTAAATTCATTGAGACATGAAATTCAATCATTATCAATTAAGGTATGTATATGACAATCATTTCTTTTTTTTCTTTCTATTTCTTTTTTCTATGTAAGCTCTAAGAGGAGCATCAGTGTCATCATCAATTCCCCCCTCATCAGTTCTTTTCTCTGTTCTTGATGATCTCAAATTCATATGTTGTTGCAAAGGGGGGTCCTCTGAAATAAAAAATAAAAGAGTTAAATTTAAAATAATTTATTATAATTGTTACAAGTATTTAATTATTTTAAATAACATAACTGTGGCACTCTTTACCTGATCTGACCACATCATTTTGTCTGGACTCAACGTCAACACGCTCATGAACATCGACGCCTCGATCCTCTGCAGCTGCTATACAAAATGTTACATTAATCCAAACACCAATTGCAATTACATATAAAAAATTTAATAGCAAATGTATACCTCCACCACTGGGATGCACATCATGCGAACCTTCAGCATTCACAGATTGTGTAGAAGGATCGTCAGGCTGCATTCCAACATCCTACACATTATTATCATTGCTTGCTTAACATCAAATAGACTAATTGGTAAAGTATTCAATTTGAAATAAAATTCATTTAGCTTATTTACCTGTGGCTCAGATGCATCATTATTAAAACCTTCCACACTAATTTCAGATCGTAGCCATTCAGCCACGGCTCTATAGCCTTGTTGGAAGCCAATTCTCTTATCCTCTTCTTTGAGGCATCTCTTGAACTCTGAGCCCTGCATTTTTGCGTGGTATGGTGAATTTTACTTGCATTGTTTCATCAACCAATGGAGGGTAGTTAAAATATCAAAAGGAAATACAAAAGTTGCAAAAGTTGAGGATCAAGAATACTTACAACTCGTGCTTGAAGTTTCAAAAAACCACCAGAGCCGAGCTTGTGTGTCCCGTGCTTTTCTAGTCTTGCCTTTGTTGCCTTTGATGTGTCAGGAAATCTATGAAAAGTTTGAAATATGTTAGATAATATAAATATAGAGGTTAATTAGTACATAATTACATTCTCAATAGTATCACATACCTTGGCGGTGTACTCTCTACTGGTGTAATTGTATTTTTCTTGTCAGCTTTATACTTTCCATCCAAAATCAGAGCCTGCCACTCAGCCTCAGGAACATAGGGCGGACGCTCGTACCTAGGGTTATCCCATAAATTTTTTTTGTACTAGTCCCTAATATACTTCAAACATAAACCAGCTTTTTTAAGGAGCTTGTTTCTCTCGAATGCACGAGGTCCAAAGAGTTGGGTCATGCTCTCTAGAAGATCATCCTTCAATTTTTTGTCTTGTTGATTCCACCTTTTAAGTAAAAAAAAACATGTTAGACTCATAACTGACGTGAAGCTACCTTTAATATAGTTCAATAAATGGATGAAAAAGAAAACTATTCTAGCAATGATATGAAATCAAAATAGTGGTTTGGGGTTTTAGTTAGGATATGATGTTCTACCAGGTACGCACGGTGGGCCCGAATATTCGTAAACACTCATCACCAAGTTTTTTCCAAAAAACATCATTCCCTACAAAACAATCATGGGATCATTAGTCGATGAAGAGTGATCAAAAACTAAATTACTATTATATCACTATAGAATAATAACTTTAAAGTACCTAGAACTTTGGCTACTTTTAATGGAATGCCTTCATCATCACTGACGATCAATATGACATCCTTCACCGTTCCCGTGCTAGGAACATAGGAACATCCAGGGAATGATGTTGCAGCTCCTATTGCAAAAAGTTTCATAAGTTTCATAAGTTTAGATAAATTAACCTGTTTCAGATAAATTATTGCAAAGAGAAATTTGGAGATATTTATTGCAAAGAGAAATGGGTTTTTTACTTTATCTACATCTGCAAGGATCACCCTCTTTTATTATTAGTTGTTCCAACAATCAACATCAACTAACTAATCAAGTCAATTCAAAAGAGACATCAATTCAACCATCTCCTTGCTCGTTGGGCATTAAGGGTTGCCCATATCCTAAAATGCTGAAAGTATCCTTGTACATACCGATAAAGTGGATAGCAATACAAAGATAGTTTAAAGCTCTGATCCCTTTGGTTCTTCATCATTAAATGACTAAATCTATTATTTCAAATTACATCTAAACACGTTATAAATTACAAATAAATTAAAGAAAAGTATAAAAAAAACAACAATTATGCTTACCCTAATCTCAAATGAAAAGAATGGAATCAAATTTGTAAAGATATTTCACTGTTTGTTTCTGTCTCTGTTGATTGGTGCCCACATTTGTGGCACTGCTCAATTCTGTATTTCTAGCTGTAAGTAATCAAACTCGCCATTTTGTTTTTAAATATATTTTAACAGCAAGTGTTGGACAACATTAGTGACTTTGAAAGGGATTTCATTTCATATATTTTGTGGCAAAGGTGTTGTCTCTTGCCATTGTTTAACTTTAAATCATCTTTGTACCCTTCTGCTAGAGATTGTGCTATTTTGCAGCATACTTGTGAGATTGCGCACATGACAGATTTTTTAGCTAACCTATTAAAGAGGCTAAATCTTCAAAGAGAAAATAAATTTTGGGTCCCAGATTCAACTCTAATCTGTTCTGTAGATTCTGTAATACATCCTACCTTTCACCTTGGCATTTAATGCCTAATATCAACAGAACATTTTGTTGACTATTTTGTTTCTAAGTTCTAAAGCTTTTTTTTATTTTAAGCTTTCAAACATATTAGTTTCTCCTTTATGATTACATTCTACTATTTGCAAACCAGGCACAGCTTCTCATTTGTTTTTCTGTTAGGGAATGTCATTTCATTTGTGTTTCTGTTTGGGATAAGTCATTTCATTTTGTTTCTGTTTGGGATAAATCATTTCATTTGCTACATTTTGAATATTTTAAATGTAAAAATGAAAGATATTGCAAATCAATTGTTCCTTTATTATACATTGACACCATGTGCATGAAAAAAGAGAGAAAAAGAGGGATTTTTGTACCAGTATATGGTGCAACAGTCGATGCCTGTAAACTGTGTGTTGTCGACTCAGTAGTCGGAAAGAGATTTGTGGTTGTCCTGGATGGAGGCGGTGTCATCATAGGATCTGAAGCTAAAGAATAAAATTGTTAGAGCATGCATAAATATAGAACGCGTGCATAAATTCAGTCTTAATTTCATGTATTGTCAATGATTATGATAATTTCTATCTATATTCAATGGAAAACACAAGTGGGGAATGGAACATGCAATCTACCTGAACCACCTGCAGCACCCTCATCATGGGAATGGGGCTCGAAATCATGCAAAAAACTTTGTAAAGACAACACATCCATATTTTAATTAATGGCATAAAAGAGCATAAAATAAAAACTATTATTGAACTCTTGTTATAATTAAAAATTTTATTAATACTTACTTTTAAAGTTTCAGAGGTGTGCAACAATTCAGATGCCCTATTTTTTATTTCCTGAGTAGTAGGCTTAATGGTTGCCAAACGTATAATTTCTCTGCCAATTTTCTTTAGCAACTTTTTAATCGAACCGATTGGTTCATCAGTCTCTGCTAAATCAATATAAAATGGGTCCTCCTCAGGGGTGGACTGCTGAGGGAGTGCAGGTTCCTTTCCCTCCCTCCGACCACTAGCCCTCTGTGACAACAATAGTATTAGTATTATCAAAATTAATCCAAAACAATGAAGAAAACAACATTAAAAAAATAACATTTTTCTTCTATCTACTTTGCACAATTACAATGAGTTTTACCTGCTCATCTGTAGATGAGCCGGGAACATCGCTAGCATCCCCTCTAGGCGGTTGCTCCATATTGTGCCCCTGTGTCAAAGATCAAGTATAAAAATGTTAGCCAAAAATTTATTGACTAAATGGTATGTTGGAATCATTGATTAGAAGTTGGTTTAATAGTATGTACCACCCCCATGATAGTAGCCTCATTTGTATCTATGTGGTTCAAATTGTAATCAATAAGAAGCTCTTCCCCTGCACGTATTGATTTTATTGCACAGATGAATACACAATTTCCCTCGCGCGCCTCAAATATGCAATTGGGTTGCTTTATAGTTGACCCGGGTCGTGTACTATTTATAAAACCCGCAATATTCCCTGTTGCTTTTGGCCTTCCATCAATGTATATAGCCACACTTTTACTTTGATTATTGTCTTGCTGTTGTATATAATTTGCCAAGAGGGCATACCTACGCATACTTTTTTTATATTGAACAATATGCATCCAACTTTTGTAATCATAACATGGTCCAACATACTCCATCAATTCAGAAACTTTGTTGTAAGACACCTTTATGCCGTCCATAGAAAATAGGCCCAAACCATGTAATGATGATGGTGCTATGCGATATATCCTCTCGTTAACACAAAAATCGGTGTTTATTGGAGGAAGTTCCTTGGGTACCCAATGTTTCTGTAAATGTTGGTACCTCAAGGGCACGTCGATGTCGCCTTCTGTCTCATCATCATAAGAACATGGCCCCTCTTGAGCAAGGAAAAATTCCATGCATTTATTGAATTTCCTTCTAGTCCTTTGACCTCTAGTTAATCTCCATGTTCTAGATAAACTGCATGTCTCGCTTTCCTCTTCTATTCCTATATTTCCCTCACTCGAGGAAGACACTTCTGACAAATACCTATTCGTTGCTACCTGCAAATGGGAGAGATCTTAGAAGACATCAATCTACTATTGATAAGTGTATTAAATAGACTGTCTATAAGGAGTATTGACTTATACCTGTCGATCCATGAGACTATGCGAGATGCTCCTGAAAGGGGTTCAGTTTCCTGCAAATGTAATTCAATTATCATGAGTATAATCACATCATAATCATAATCACATCCATCATAAGCATCACATAAAAATTAAAAACATTAAAAGGTACACAATATAACACTTAAATCAGGCTCACATTATAGATATTATTCTAGTTACAAATCCCTTTTATAGATATTTAATGAATTCCCTTTTCTAAACTAAACACTTACAAATGCTTTTGACCTGAAAGAAAATAAGGCTCAATACATTCACGCATCAATATGTGTTTTAAATAGTTTTATTTAATTAATTTAGATTAATAGTTAATTTAGATTAGCAGTATTCTATTCTATTTCTATTAGCATACCTCTAAATTTCATCATCATCATCCTCGTCATCGTCATCATCATCATCATCATCCTCCTCATCATCATCATCATCCTCGTCATCATCATCATCATCCTCCTTGTCATCATCATCATCCTCACCATCATCATCATTGTCATTGTCGTCGTCATCATCAACATCATCATCATCAACATCAACATCATCTTCATCTTCATCATCATCATCAGTAGAAACATCTACATCATCTTCTACTTCTTCAATATCTTCTTCTTCCATCGCATTATACTTTATTGGCCTTCCTCTCGGTTCATGTCTAACAACAAATGACCAACCCGGTTTATGTGGAACCTCTGAGTAAAATACCTGCTCACATTGGCTTGGAAGAACATAGGGCTCATCCCCAACTGGCTCAAACGACCTTGTATTAACCATTGTAAATCCATTATCATGTTCAATAACAGTTCTATCAGGATCATTTGGATTAAGTCGTAGCCTGTACCATTTGACAACGAAGAGTACTAATTTGAAGGAACTAAAATCACAGTCTAGTATATCATCCAAAATGCCATAGTATCAATTTTTAGACTCTCAAGGATGTAAGTCATTTCTAGATGAAATATTAGTCACTTGAAAGACTGCAGTTATTCCTGAATCACAAGTTTTCTTCGTGTCATCCAACACTTTGATGCAAAATTTTTGACCATTACAGAACATAGCCTTGTGGTGTTTAACCTACAATAATATGTGAAACATGTCAAAATTATTGTATCATGAGTTGATAAACATATGGGTGATTAATAAATTTGTACGTACCTGGAAATCTCTTAAACCACATGCTAAATCTATTTCCCTTTGCGTAACATTAGAATCTCCATTACGATGAGCTTCTTTAACCAATGAAGATACACCTTCCCATGTTAATGTCTGACCAGAATGTTGACATCGTTCAATCCATACCGTCATCCAATCAAGATTGTTTGCAATATACAAATGTAGTGCATCCCACTCTCGAGTACCTTTCACTTTCCTCAATGTACCTTTCCCAATCAAGTACTCCCCTTCTAATTTTTTAAAAGGCTCGAGATCCCAAATCTGATCTACACGGATATTTGATGCAAACTTAGGAAAATATTCAGTAATGTACACCATAGTCTGTATACCATATATCCCTCTACCATAGAACCCTCAGGATGTGCTCTTTGTCAAACCAAAGCCTTCAAAGATTTCAAGTGCCTCTCAACCATCCACATTGACCTACTGTGTACAGGTCCACACAATTCAATCTCCTCATCTAGGTGTATGAGGTAGTGTTCCTGTGCATTGAAAAAAGTTGGAGGTAGACACTTTTTCATTTCACACAGTAAATGAGGAATTCTTCTCTTCCAATAGTTTATATCTTCTTTATGGATTTCTTTAGATGACAACCACCTACATTAAGAGATTCAAGTCACAAAAAATATATAGATACGAGACTTTACAAAATAATATACAATAGATTACATAGCAAGAAAAACAAATCACGAATATAATAAATATATACAACAAATTGAACAGATATTACTGCTTACCTCATGTATTTTCCAAGATCGTATATCACTTGTTTGATGTTATTGTTGAAGGGCTCTAGGAGAGATAGAGGAAGCACGTACTACAGTAATTATAAACCAATCATTTTATTGTTTTCTAACATAACATAATGAACAGTAAATGTAGTTTATGAATATATTGTAAATACAGAAGAACATAACTTACCTTGATGAAAGTATGCCAATCATGCGTTTTGAGCCCTGGCCCAAATTCACTTTTTTTTTATATGAGATTGTTTATGTTCGCAGCAAATCCTATGGGAAATCAAATTTTTCGTATGACTTCTTTTATGGCATCACTTTGTTGCTCCATTAATAACCAAGGAAGGGCACTTATATTAATCTGATCTCTGTTGCTATTTGAGTGAATGAAATTCTTCAATGCATGATTGGATTCATGAATGTCATTACAAATTTTGACAATTTTTTCTTTGTCATGCCTTCCATCCAATATTTTCCACAATGTCTCTATTATATTCTTTCCAATATGCATAGAATCAAACAAATGCACAATTTGTAAGTGCTCATAGTAGGGCAACCTGCTAAATTGTCTGGGATAGCTTTTTAGTCCCTTTGGAAGGTTGTCAGTACTGCCTTGACAACCTTCACGATCATCAATTACACAATTAGTAAACAAAAATCACAATAGAAATATATAAATTACAAACATAAACCATTAGGTGGAATGACATTACCTCGACGATTAATTCTATTATATTCCAACTTCCATAGGCAAGGTGTCATTCTTCGTGGCTTTGATGTAGTCTCTTCTTTCCCATTGAAAAGATGTTTTTCCGTACTTCGATACTTATGATTCCTATGGAGGAAGTGTCTACACTCATCAAACACCTGCTTTCTTAAACTTTTTGAATGACGAGATTTCATTTTTGGACCACAAACTAGACATGCAAATTTTCCCTTTGTTTGAAGACCTACAAGATAATGATATAATTGGATTATTAAATATGTTGATTTTTATACATTAATGAATTATCGTGCACAACTTGAATTCACTATAACATACCACAAAAATGTATTAGCCCTGGGGCATCATGTATTGTTCATGCAAGTATTGCATGGAATTGAAATTGTCTTTGTCCTATTGGTCTAGACACGTCATACATAGTGACACCATTCCATAACTCCACCAACTCGTCGATAAGAGGCTCAATATATACATTCATATCTTTAACTTGATATTTACCTACTTGAATGAACAGTAACATTACATAATTATTTTGACCATTTTACTGCAAGATTTGTAAGTACATGTAAATTAATAACTATCAAATGATAAGATACCTGGAACAATCATTGCCAACATAATGTGCTCCCTCTTTATTGACATCCATGGAGGAATGTTATTGTTGATAACAAAAATAGGCCACATCGAGTAAACAGATCTCATCTCTCCAAATGGATTGACACCATCCGCTTCCAATGAAAGCATGAGATTACGAGGTTCTTCTTTGAAGTGTTTCCACTTTTCCTCTATGTGCATAAATGTCGAACCATCCACAGAGATTTGAATAATGTCATCTCGACTTCTATTGCGTGCATGATAATCCATAAATTGAGCCAAGCTACTACACCTGAATAATTGTTGCATCCATGGAATAATGGGATGTAACGAAGAACCTTTTGAGGCACCTTTTTTGTTAGTTGATATGTTCGATATGTACTTGTATGACATACAGGGCATTGTGTTGCAAATTCATGTTCTTTATAATATATAATATGATCATTGGGACAAGCATGTATTGCTTGATACTCCATTCCAATATCTTTCATAATAGTAGATAATTCTCGATATGAGCAAGGTAGAATATTTGATGATGGTAACAGAAACTCGCCTATCAATCTACAGGAAAAAATATAAGTTGTTAATATAAACAATATTAGTGGTACATTATTCACCCTTTGTTAACTATAAAGACATATATGAAATACCTTAACATACGTGACATAGTTATGTTGGATAAACCACTCATAACCTTCAAGTTCAACAACAACAATATAGCAGAGAGAAGAGTTGTTTGGGAGTCTTTATATAGGGGCTCGTATGCCTTCTCAAGTAGAGGTACATCGAGGCTATCATCATCATCATCATTAGATACGCTTGGACTAAATGTGTCATGGATCAATGTATTTATACCATCATCTTCAATTGTGTTTTCTAGTGCATGATCGTCATCTTCTATGGGATCATTGTCTTCACCTTGGATATTTGCACCTCCATGTTCCTCCACTTCAAAAACTATATTCTTCGAATTGTTGTGGTTCATATCATGTACTTCCCTGGGGAGATCAACCTATATAAAATTGATTAACATAAATAAACCATGATCATCAACTCATCATCAAGTGATTTCATATGTATATAAATTGTTAAAATGATATAATGAATGAATTACCAGTGGATGATAGTCATGCCCCCCTTCAATGTGACCATTCTCCTTGCAATGTCTCTTAGCTGTTTTGATTAGCAGTCTTCTATGATTTAAGCCCTTACAAATTTTGCAAGGACAATAACATTTTCCATCACCTTTTCTTTTCAAGTTAGACCACAATCTAGCGATTGTCTCCCTATTTTGTTCTTCACTTATATTATCTGACATGATCGTTCTTTGCAGAAGCAAAAATCGGGCTATGAAAACTTCAGTCTACAACTTTCACAAACTAAGAAAAACTGTCAAAAGTACAAAAATCTTCTTAGACCTAGCTAGATACTTTAATATTTTAAAAAATACTTTCTTTGACTTTATTCCTAAGACATTTAATCCAATCACCTTTTATAACATTCAAACAATTTCTCTAGGCAAATTTTTGGATAAGATTATTTGTAAAACTTTGACCAACCGCTTGAAGGTCTTATTTCAAGAGACCTTACAACATTAAGCCACTAAAAAATATGCAATTTTCATACCCAAGCGCGTGGCTATATAACTCGTGCAACGGCCTTCTTGCTTAGCTGTAGAAACTCTCCAGCAATCAAATCATACAAGCTACAAGGCCTAACAGCAATTTCAAAACATATAAGCTAAAAGTCTAGTTAAAATATACATTAGATTAAAAAATATGCAATTTTCATACATGAGTGTGCGGCTATATAACTCGTGCAACGACCTTCTTGCTTAGCTGTAGAAGCTCTCCAGCAATCAAATCATACAAGCTACAAGGCCTAACAACAATTTCAAAACATATAAGCTACAAGGAAAGACATATTATATGACATGGCAAAATGAACAAAATTTACAAGTGTTAGCAAGACATATTAAATGACATCATAGTGCTAGAGAGATCACAATTATATGAGTCTAGATTTTGATTGTAGTCTTTCAAAATTGTGTATGGACTATGGTAGTATACGCATTACATAAAGACCATTGTTATGATAGATTATAACATTTTCATTTCTATTTTATGCATGTGAAGAGGAGGATATTGCAAATTGGAGCAGTAGGAGGTCCTCCACACTATCTGGTCAAAGATAGATCTATTTGGTGGGGGCTTTCCTATAATGGTAAACCTTTGGCTTTAACACAGAGTTGTTTAGCCAAGGCTTGGAACTTAAAGGGGATCTCGTTGATACAGGACATTATGGATGGTGGGCAGCTAAGGGAGTGGGAGGATATCAAATACAGATTTAACATTCCTGACTCACAGAAAAGGACATATACCCTTATTAGGAAAGCAATGCTTAGTTGTAAGCCAAAAGAATTGTTAGATGCTAATGGATCCTTAAAGAAGATTAAATGGATTAATGGTAATCTGTTGTCAGAAAGTACTACCAAAAATGTTTATCTCTATATGAAAAATGACTCCTCTCTCATAGCCAGGGTGTCTCGATGTTGTGGGAAAATTAAGCCTTTTTATATTTGGTCTTTTTTCTTTCAATACATGTCGAAAAGTAAAGTAGAGCCAAAAAAAAACTTTGTTTCAAGTGGTTGCTCTTATTTAAGAAGTTAGCTCTTGGGAAAGTCCTTTCATCAATTGGTCTTGCTCATCAATTGGTCTTGCTCCTGTGTGTTGTAATATTTGTAATGTTCATGAGTCTTTTGAGTACCTATTTTTTGAATGTTTATATGCACGTAAGATATGGTCTATTTTTTTGGGGTCTCCATGTAAGTAGAACTGTATTAATAGTTTTTCCTAGTCAGAGATCCTTGCTGGATATGTGGATAGATTTGATTCTAAATTCAATAGTTTTTGGTTTGTTCTGACTATTGAGGTGTTATGGATTCTGTGGAAGGACAGGAATAAAGAAATCTTTCAAGCTAAGAGGAGTAAGCTTACTGAGTTTAATTTTAAACTCACCCATTTTAATATTATGTCACAAGTATCATTGGTTCTTCAAATCAAAAGATCAGACTTTATGAGGGTAATCTATGAAGGGTGCTTAATGATAAAGAAAGATCAAGTTCAAGCTGAAAACTATGTTTCAGGATTCCAATCCTTCTTGGCTCCAACAAAAATGGATGAATTGAACAAATATATTAGTGAATGTCAGTTGCAAGATGTCCCTCAAACTGAGCTTCCTCAAACAGGTTGGAAAAATATGTATAATCAAGAGGAGGATCAGGTTGATGTTGTTCAATCCGGTTGGGGAGCTGATCAGCAATCTGGTGGAGGTTTAGTCCATAATCATGAAGAGCAGGGACTAGTGTAGCATGATTGTTGGAATACAATGCCCAATCAAGATAATAGATAGAGTGAAGTTGATCAAGTGGCTCACGCAGAGGTGTCCAATGTCAAGGATGGATGGGGTCAATTTCAATAGTGAATTTTTAGATTATAAATTTGCTAATATTTGTAATGAAAATGGATTGTAGTCTAAGTATAGCTAGTTAAAAAGAACTGATACCGTCACCCCCTAATTTTGTAATTGTCTATATTCAAGGGGGTGTGAAAAGTCCTTTTTTTTTTCTTTTTCTTTTTGAAACTCTGAACTCGTGATGTAGATATTTATTAAACTGTCTTAATAGAAAATATATATATTATTATTATTGATAAATAGTTAGAATAATAAAATTACTAAAAATAATAATAACTCTAAAAATAAAAATAAAAATAAAAGTGAAAATATATGAACTTCAGGATTGAAAAAATTGATTGGTGAAATTAATAAAAGAGAGATGAAAACAAAGAGGGAAACTTAGATTTTAAATGAAGGTTTTGTATTTAAGAGTAATAAAAGTTTTAAGTCTTCAAATGTCGGCCGTTATTTCTGAGCTACATTATTTCAAGACTAAGATTCGGTTGGCATTCTATTTAATGACTTTTTTGAAAGCCAATTTTTCCAATCGCTGACGAGTGATTATTTTACAGGACGAAAACTGAATAGATTGTGAAAACCACGAATAAATCATAATACAATTATTCACCAATAATTGTTTCTATAAAAATGCTTAATTTTGGCTGGATAGATGCTGCAAAACTGTATTCCTAAAGGCCATATCACCTGGATTAGAAAAGGCAGTTCAAATTAGAAACCACAAAATTTAACAGCGGATATCTGTTGTTTGATTATTTTTTCCTGACGAAGCTTATCTAGACGAGTAATTTGCAACTAAAAAGTTCAAACCCACAGTGGAAAAGGTGCGATCTTTGTGAAATAGAAGAGGAAACTTGGAAACATACATTCATTCTACATAAAATTTAGATTTCAAACAAAGAAGAAACATTTACTGTAGCATCACATTGCACAAAGAACAAAATCAGGAAATAACTCTGTTAAGAATTTCAAAGAGGGTAATGGTAGCTGCAAAGGAGATAATGAAAAGAGTTGTCTTCTTAGAGAGTATGCACTGAAATGGTTCAACTCATATATATCTAGGAAGCGCACTTTTAAAGAGGTTGAAGAGGAAGCAAATAACATGCAAAATGCAGAGCAAGATCACATCAGGAAGAGGGCAAGAAGGGATATAGATGATGGTAGCTCTCACTTTAAAGAGGTTAGCAAGATCTAATGTTCTTTTCTGTAAACATCTTCTAAATGCAATCACCACTAAATGTACTGTTCATATTTATAAAAGAATGAATACTAAATATGTAAGAAATATCTCCTCCATATGAATACCTATTTTACTTCTAAAATTGCTAAAAATTTATAGTGTCCTTTATTCCATGAATATTTTTATTGTGCTTGTAAGCACTACAGAATCTAAGTGGTCGCCCATACAGTTTCCAATTACAGGTGGACGATAGGTGGGCAACACAACATTTTCCCCTCCATGATTGCCTTTGATTCTGGCTATTTGAGATAAAATATTGGTTGTTGACATGATACAATTTGCATCTCAGCTGTTAAAAAGTGGGAGACGCTCTTATATGCCGTTGAGGATGAACCGACAAAGGACAAGCTTTGACTTCCCATTGGGTAATTTTGGTGCATTTCAATCAGCTACTTAACAATTCAATCAAATACATTTAGGTTAAATACATGGGTGAGAGGTCATAAATTGAAATCTTATAGGAAACATGTATGCACGTCTTCTTTGTAACATAGTTAAATAGTTCTTTTGAGAAGTACCGAATATGCTTATATTGCTGTAAGTTTCTATAAATCCATGTACACATTACTTGATATCATAGATTATAACAGAAGTGTTTTCTTTCTTTCTTTTGATTGCAGTTATCAAGAAACCAATGGAAACAGAGAAGCAGGGGGTTTTGTTGGCATATGAACTTCTAGTGTCGCAACAATCTGGAGTGGTAGCTCATAATATATTAGAGCATGTGGAGCAGTTCCAGTCATTTTCTAAAGGAAAATCTTCAACTCATTTAAAATCAAATGATGATTGTCAAATTTCATCAAGATCTCTAGAACCTTTGGCTTTGACAATTAAAGGTACATCTTCCTCAAGATTTTTGGGCATGTATCAAATTTTAAATCTAATTTTATGTGACAGTTTTGTAATTCATTTTTTCAATCCAATTGTAACTGTATTGTAAACTGTTAATAGCTCAATTACAAGCCTATAATCTAAAAACAAAACATCAATTCTAGTAGAGCTCTAAATCAAATACATTAATATATAATAATTCAAATATACCTTCTCACACATTGTTTGAATAGACTCCATTGTTCTCCAATCCTTCAAGACCTTGTACATAATTGTATTGTTTCAGCATTAAATACTAACTTAAAATGACATGAAAGAAAAATATTGTTGATTGATGACACAAAGAAGATAGAAAAATAATACTAATCATAATAAACAAACAATGATAACATGCTGGCAATAATACTTAATGTGATTTTTTAAATATCAACACACTAAAAAACCTCCATTTTACATCTGAAAGTATATTTAACAAGCAATAAATTTTCATTTAATTTTATTCTACATTTGAACAGTTTATATTTTATTTATTTTCTAATAATTGCTTCTCATTTGTTCCATAGAAAACACAATACCAGTATCAAGTTCAAACGGACTCTCTACATTAAATATTGCAACACCTTCATTTTGTATTAGTCATTGCAACATCTTCCTTGGACCTATTGGAGCATCATCTAGTATCACTAATGTTGTTGAAAGTATTCCAATAGTTCCAAAAGAGATGAAATACTTTCAAATGTGTTTATCAGATGTATATGGGGTTCCTGAAAAGACAAAAGGTTTTCGAATGTGTTTATCAGAGGTATGTAAGGTTAATAATGGACTATGTCCCTAATTTTCCCCCTTTCTCAAATTCAAAACCCTCGTTTTGTCAAATTTGTCCATTGAGCGAGACCATGACTACACAGGGGTTGCAAAGATCTCGAAGAAATATGACAAGACAACGGGAGGCGTGTTACGGTAGCCATTCATCCAGGAGGTTCTGCAACAGTCATTCTTCACCACAGAGCTTCTCTCCAATCTCGTCAAGAAATGTGAAGAAAAACCCTCAAATTTGAGCAATGTCGCATGCTAGAGAGCATTGTGCGTCCGTGAAGCATCCAAGGAAGCATTTTTACAGAGCGCGAGCTCACAGCAATCCTCTCAGTGATTCACACTTTCCTGTACCTCTCTGTCCGGCTCAATTTGATTATGCTGACCATTTCCCTTCATATTTCTTCGAAAAACATATCCAAGACAAAAAATCTCCAGCGCCTAACCCTAATGGCGAAGCTCAAGAAGAACACGAAGTCTCAAACTCTAAGGATTTGAAACCAGCGAACGCATGTTCTGCCTCAACTGGTCAAGAAAAGAAAATTTGGTTTGCAGATATTGGCTACAGCTTTGGTGGGCTTCTGGTGCAGCTTTCACCCATTTTCCCATCGACCCTAATGATAGGCATGGAGCTCCGTGACAAGGTAAGAGAGTATGTTAAAGAAAGAATTTTGGCTTTACGAAAAGAGAATCCGAGCCATTATGATAATATCTCTATAGTGTCCCTACTGAGTTTGTTTCCAGAGCATATAAAAAGGAAAAAGGAGGAGAAAGAAGTAGCAGAAACTTTTCCATACCTTGGGTGCTCGATTTGGCGATTCGGAGGCAGTGATAATTCTCAGCGACAGTGGAGCTCGATTCGGCGGCAGCAGATAATGAGCAATGCGCCTCTTTTTTTTTTGCCTTATAGCCCGACGACATCGCAATTGCGACGTTGTCGGGCTATAAGGAAAAAAAAAAGCCAAATGCAAATTGACGTCGCAAAACACTCCCAAATCTATTAGTGGTGGGATCTAAATGACACTTTGGTTGTCACAAAATATGATTGATGGATGTCTAATTTGGATACCAAACTTAGTAAGAAGATGTTGAAGCCAAATGACCTCAGTACTAGCATTTATAGCCCCCCTGATACTCAGCCTTAGTAGAAGATAGAGCAATAGCAAACTACTTTTTTCTTGACTAGCAAACAAGACCTGAACCAAGTGAGAAGCTATAACCTAAAGTAGACTTGTGATCCTGAGAATCACCCACCCAATCTAAAACTATGTAGCCCACCAAATCAAGCTCAATACCTACTACATAGTGAATCCCATAATTGTAGTAACCCTGAATGTAGTGAAGGATACACTTGGCTACTTTCCAGTGCAACTCATGAGGCTCCTACATGAATCGAGAGACCATGCCTACAACATATGAGATGTTAGATCTCATATGAATCATATAAATGAGGTTCCCAACAAGTTGTCAGCACAAGGGGCCACCAACAAGTGGAGAAGAACATTGAGCCTCAAGTTTGACTCTAGTGAGGAAGGGAGTCAGAGCAAGCTTTAACATAGGGAAGGTATGAATATCTAGGGCCAAAGGCTCACCCAACTATCCAAACCACCTTGCAAGAGTTAACATAGTAGAAACACAACACATACAATAGCAACCAAAGGAGGAAGAAGAGAAAACACTTTTTGATTCATCAAATAATTAGCATACATGCCTAGCTGTAAGGCCTTTTGGGTTACGGCCAGATATAAAATATATTCAAAATCAAAGATCCAACATCAAATTCATAGCTCTAGATATGTATGCAACAAACTTTCCAAAATTTTGCATTCTGCTCTAGAATTCCTCCAAAAACTACCTCTAAAAGACTCAACAAGACCCTTAATATACTCAATTAAGCCACAAGTCAGCCAGCTCATTACAAATTAAATTAAATCCCTCACATTAAATATAGGTTGAGCTTCTAGTTGGCTGCAACACTAAATTAAATACCCATAGAAAATTAAATGCCAAAGTCAGGGCACAAAAAACTCACAATGAACAAAACCAAAATCAATACTAACACTCAGCACATACAATAACTCAATACCCACTAAGTGCTATAGTAACTCAGCACCAACTAAGTGCTACAATAACTTGACACCAACTAAGTGCTATAGTAACTTGGCACCAACTAGAGCTATAGTAACTCAGCACCAACTAGAGCTACAGTTACTTGACATCCATTAGAGCTAGAGTAATTCGACATCAACATGCAAAATGAACAAAAATGAGTAGGATAACAAGGAAACTCAAGATGCTCTTGCATTAAACAACCAGAGTTGAAAGAAAAGATTCTCCTAAATCATTGAGATGTCACAATCTAAGTTGAATCCAACTTAGATTGAGAAATCCATGAAGCATCTTCAATAGGCCTATTCTTCCACTTCACCAAATATTCATAGTAATCTTTTTCTCTTGTGCTCTTGTGAACTTTTTGATCCAATATCTTTTCAACTTCTTCAATCTACTTCTTAGGATAATCTTTTGATACAACAACTTCATCATCTGACTCATGATACTTATACAAATCAGATTTATTGAATATACAAGATTTATCCATGTCATCAGGTAACTCAACTTCATAAGCATTACCAATGTCAAACTTCTTCAAAATTTTACAAGGTCCAAATTTTTTCATCTTTAGCTTACCGTATGTTCCAATAGGAAATCTTCCTTTTTTTAAATGAACCATCACCTCATCACCAACTTCAAAATCATGATGTCTTCTAGACTTATTAGCATTCTCCTTATACTTTTGATTACTTTGTTCCAACCTCAACTTCACTTCCTTATGCAAAGACTCCATAAAATCAAAAAATTATTCTCCTATCGCACTTCTCTTTTCTTCACCATCAACATCTCTCAAGTCAGATATACCTCTAGGCTACATTGTAGTAACAATCTCAAAAGGTGTTTTCCTTGTACTCCTATTCACAGAATTGTTATATGCAAACTCAGCTTGTGCCAACACTACTTCCTAATTACTTGGCTTATCTCCAACTAAACATCTCAGCAAATTACCCAAGTTTCTATTCACAACCTCTATCTATCCATCTATCTGTGGGTGGAATGTAGAACTAAACTTCAACTCAATACCCATCTTCTTCCACAAGTTCCTCCAAAAATAACCAACAAACTTACTGTCTCTGTCAGAAACAATACTTCTTGGTAATCCATGCAATCTCACAATCTCTTTAAAGAAAAGTTCAGCAACATGCTCTACATCTGATATCTTCTTACATGGTATGAAATGAGCCATTTTAGAAAATATGTCCACTACAACAAATATGGAATCATACCCCTTCACTATCTTAGATAATCCAAGAACAAAATCCATATTAATGTCACTCCAAGGTTTCTAAGGAATAGTAAAAGGTGTATACAAACTAGTATTTTGACTTACCCCTTTTTCAATTTGACAAACTACACAACTCTTTACAATTTTCTAAACATCTTTATACATTTGTGGCCAATAATACTTCTCTTTCAGAAAACTCCATGTCTTATCAATTCCAAAATGTCCAGCCAATCCACCACTATACTTTTCTTTCATCATATTCAACCTCATAGAACTTTCAGGAATACACAATTGAATGCCTTTGAACAACATACCTTCTTGAATGAAATACTCATCATACTTGATTATGTGATATGTTAGATTTGGTACTCTGCACTCTATCCATGCCTTAGAAAAATTAGGATCAACATCATACAACTCTTTCATTTCATCAAAACCAAGAACTTCAACCTTCATTTAAGTCAAAAAATAACATCTTCTACTCAATGCATCAGCAACTCTGTTAATAACTCCACTCTTATGCTTAGTAACAAATGTGAAACTCTGCAAGTACTCAACCCACTTCATATGTCTCTAATTCAATTTATGTTGATTTCTCAAGTATTGTAAAGCTTTATGATCAGTATATAGCACAAAATTCTTAGGAATCAAATAATGTCTCCACTTCTTCAATGCTTGAATAATAGCATAAAATTCTTGATCATACACACAATACTTCCTTTTGGCATCATTTAACTTTTCACTAAAGAAAGCAATAGATTTACCTTCTTGACTTAATACAGCTCCTATTGTATTACCACTTGCATCACATTCAACTTGAAATATTTTATTGAAATCGACAAAGCCAATACAAGTAATTAAGAAACCTTTTGTTTCAAAGTCTCAAAACTCTTATTAGTTCCATGTGTCCACTTGAATTTCTTTTTATCTCCCCTCATTGTCTCAGTCATAGTATTACAAATAGCACTAAAATTCTTAATAAACTTTCTATAAAAACTGGCCAAACCATGAAATGATCTTACCTCACCCACATTCTCAGGTGGAGGCCATTCCAAAATTTCTTTAACCTTCTAAGGATCCATCTTCAATCCATCAGTTGAAATCAAAAATCCCAAATACACAATCTCCTCTTGCATAAAAGAACACTTTTTTAGATTAATTAGCAACTTTTTCTCTTTCAACCTCTATAATACTTGTCTAATATGCTCAAGATGTTCTTCCTTAGTCTTACTAAATATCAAAATATCATCCAAATAAACATTCACAAACTTACCCCAAAAAAATTTCACAACTTCATTCATCAACCTCATGAAAGTACTACGTGCATTAGTCAAACCAAAAAGCATAACCAACTATTCATACAAACCATCTTTTATCTTGAAATTAATCTTCCATTCATCACATTCTCTAATTCTAATCCAATGATAGCCACTCTTCAAATCAATCTTGGTAAAATAATTTTCTCCACTCAAAAAATCCATTATGTCATCCATCCTCAGCACAGGAAACCTATACTTCACTTTTATCTTGTTAATAGCTCTGGAATCAGTACACATTCTCTATTCTCCATTCTTTTTAGGTGTTAATATAGCAAGTATAGCACATGGACTCAAGCTTTCTTTGATCAAACCTTTTTGCAACAACTCATGCACTTTTCTATTAAGTTCTTCATTCTCTATAGGTGTCAATCTATATGGTGCTTTGTTCGGAAAATTAGCTCTAGGAATTAGATCTATACAATGACTTATACTTCTCATTGGAGGTAAACCATCAAGTATATCCTCTGCAACAATCTCTTTATACTCACTCAGCAATTCAACAATTTCTTTTGGTACTCGATCAGTACTACCAACTGTCCCTTGGTCACCACTAACTGGCACTCGGTTAACACTATTTTCTAGCACTTGGTTAATATTAACACAACTTGGTTTCTTTGGAATTATAGCAAAACAAACTTGATTCTTTTTCATTTCTTTTTCAAATTGTTTCCCATTAACCATGCAAATTTTTACAACAGTACAATTAATCTCATCTAGACTTTCAATTAACCCTTTCACCCAAAGAGTATATTGATTTAATCTTCCATCATGCATAGCATATCTATCATATTGCTAAGTTCTACCCAATAGAATATGACAATAATCCATAGGTGTAATATCACACAAAAGTTCATCAAAGTAATGTCCAATCTTGAAATCCATAAGGCATTGCTCACTTACCAATATATTATGCTCACCTTTTACCCATGCAACATGATAGGGCTTAGGATGCTTTATCCTCTACAATTGCAACTTTGTAAACAACTCTTCTGATGCCAAATTTGTAGAAATTCCACTGTCGATGATCACTTTGCAGCATTTTCTAAGCATCTTACATCTCATCTTGAAAAGACTTCTTAAAATAGGTTCGTTATTACTTCCCATATTACATAAGGTTCTTCTCACCATCAAAATTTCTCTAGCCTCAGGTCCACTTGTTGAACCCTCATCATCTCTTTGAATTATAGCATTTCTATTACTTTTCCCACTTTCAGAGGACCTACATTCAAAAGATCTATGTCCCTCTTTATCACATTTGAAACAATTACCATGAAATCCACCTCTAAAATAAGAATTACCTCTTCCTTGGTAAGAATGAGTACCTCCTTAGTAATAATTACCACTTTTCCATTTAGTCTTGCCTTTTTCATCATTATTCCACTCAGATTTGCCTTTATCCTATACAAAATTGTCAGATCTACCACCTTCATCATAAGATCTACCTCTGTCTCTCTAGAATCTACCACCTCTACCGCTTTGTCTTTGTTCATGCTTCTTTTTCAAGATCTCCTCAGGTTTCAAGGCATATTAGTATGCTTCTTCCACACTTTCCAACTTCACAAAACTTATTTCATCTTGTATTCCAGATCTCAATCCATTAATGCACCTTGCAATTTTCTCAATATTATCATCCACACGTCCAAATCTCATGTCTAATCTATAGAATTCCTCAGTATACTCTTTCACACTCATGTCTCTTTGTCTACAATTTTGCATCTTTCTTAGCAAGCTAACTTGGTAATCAGCATGAAGGAATTTGTTCTTTACCTTGTTCACCATCTTTGGCCAAGTTTTGATCTTCTCCTTTCCTCTCCTTTGTCTATTACTTTGCAAATACTCCCACCATAGTGAAGCATGACCATTTAGCCTTGTAATAGCAACTTTCACCATCCTATTATCAAGATTTTTTTCATACTCAAAGAACTTCTCCATATCAGAGATCCAATCCAACATAGCATTGGTATACAATTTTCCATCATAAGGAACAACTTCTAGAGTAGGCTTTGAATTTTCCCTAGAAAACACTCTCAACAAAATTGCTTCATTTTGGTCTTCTTCAAGTTTTAGATTAGGATTTGGTGCTATTGCTTCATCTTCACTTACATCATCTAAATGTGTTCCTTTCCTCTGGGTTGTCTCCATAGCATCTAATCTGGCTGCAATTTGTCTCAATGTATCTAATATTGCATTGTCAAATTTCCTCTACCTTGAACCATCTTTACAAAACAAGTTCCTGCAAGATTGTAACCCTCTGCAAGTTGTAGGTCAAATCTACAGATCTGCAACCCTACAACCCAATTCACTCAAGGTTCTACATGATCCAATCACCACAAGGATGAACCTCAAGCTCTAATACCACCTAACCTAGAGAAGGATGAATATCTAGGGCCAGAGGCTCACCCAATTATCCAAACCACCTTGCAAGAGTTAACACAGTGGAAACACAACACATAGAATAAAAACCAAAGGAGGAAGAAGAGAAAACATGTTTTGATTCATCAAATAATTAGCATACATGCCTATCTATAAGCCCTTCTCGGTTACAACCAGATACAAAATATATTCAAGATCTAAGATCCAACATCAAGTTCGCAGCTCTAGATACATATGCAACAAACTTTCCAAACTTTCACATTCTGCTCTAGAATTCCTCCAAAAACTACCTCCAAAAGACACAACAAGACCCTTATTATACTCAACTAAGCCACAAGTTGGCCCATCTCATTAAAAATTAAATTAAATCCCTCACATTAAATATAGCTTGAGCCACAAGTTAGCTACAACACTAAATTAAATACCCATACACAAATTAAATGCCAAAGTTAGCGCACAAAAAACTCAACACAAATAGAACCAAAATCAATACTAGCACTTGACACATATAGTAACTTGGCACCCACTAAGTGCTATAGTAACTTGGCACCAACTAAGTGTTATAGTAACTTGGCACCAACTAAGTGCTACAATAACTCGGCACCAACTAAGTGCTATAGTAACTTGGCACCAACTAAGTGCTATAGTAACTTGACACCAACTAGAACTATAGTAACTTGGCACCAACTAGAGCCACAGTAACTCGACATCCATTAGAGCTACAATAACTCGGCATCAACATGCAAAATGAACAAAAATGAGCAGGATAACAAGGTAACCCAGGATGCTCCTACATCAAGCTTACAATTAGTCCTATGAAACCTTGATAGTAAATTTAGAGCATACTTGGACTGTGTGATGGTGATCCCAGAAGGAGACTGAAAGATCTCAATCCTGAGAAAGTAATGCAACAAGCCCAAGTCAATCATCAAAAAATTGTGTTGAAGGGAAACTTTGAATAGCCTTAATGGTGGGTGAAGAACTTCCTATGATCAGCAAGTTATCAACATACAAAACCAAAAGGAGTGAATCAGCTTGTTGTAGAATGTAGACATTAGGATCATAATGGCACTGAGTGAATCCAACTGATAGAAGGAAGGAGTCCATCTTGGCATACGAGGCCTAAGGAGCCTATTTGAGGCCATAGAGAGACTTCTAAAGATGGCACACAAGTGAAGAATCATGAAGGAAGCCCTATGGCTACTCCATGTAGATCTCCTCATGAAGGTCACCATGAAAAAAAGCACTCTTTGCATCTATTTGATGTACTTCCCAATGATTAGTTGCAGCAATGGCAAGAATAAGTTGAATGGAATTCATTTAGGCAACTAGCACAAAAGTCTCAGATTGGTCAATACCAGGAACCTAGGAGAATCCTTTGGTGACCAAGCAACCCTTGTGCTTGTCAATTGACCCATCTACTACAATTTTTTTTGATAGATCCACTTACATCGAACAAGTTTTCTTTCCTTAAGAAGAGGGACAATATCACAAGTACGGTTCCTCATCAAGGAACTATACTCTTCTTGCATAGTTGTATCCCACTCAAGAATATGAGAAGCCTCATGAAAGGACTATCTATCTAAGGTAGTAGCAATGAAGACATGTGAAGCATCCTTGAATTATGAACAAGTCTGCTTGGTATCTGATGGAACCCCAAACCAATCAGCTACAGACTGCAAGGTCTGTCTAGCCCAAAGTGGACTAGAAGATGGAGAATCTGGAGGGGATTCATCAAAATTTGAATGATGACTAGGAGAGGAATGAGGTGAGTCCTCTAAATCACTCTCTACATTAGAAGTGGAGGTAGAAGACTACTCAGGTGAATTTGACTCATCAGAAGATCTATCATGTATTCCAAGTAACTCCAATGTCAAAGTAGAAGAAGTTGGAGAAGTGATAGAAAGTGAGATTAAAGATCCCTCCTCAAAATGAACACTCCTCTCAATGAAAAACTCATGTGTAGTAGGGTGGAGCAATTTATAACCCTTCAAACCATTAGGATAACCTACAAATATGCAAGGTCTACTCTGTGGATCCAAGGCCTTGTGTTTCTCTGCAGGAATGTGGGCCCATGTAGGAGAGCCAAAAACACAAAAGTGCTTAACTAATGGTTTCTGACCATTCCAAGCTTCAAAAGGAGTAACTCCCTTCAAGTCTTAATGAGGAATATGGTTCTATATATAACAAGCATAGTTAATGGCCTCTACTCAATATTGTGGTGCAAGAGATCTAGAGTAAATCATACAATTTATTATTTCCTTTAAGAATCTATTCTTTAGTTCTACAACATCATTCTGTTGAGAATTGTATGGAACTAAATGTTGCAAATCAATCCCCTCTAAAGTGCAAAATCTTTCAAACTGATGATTGACATACTCACCACCATTGTTTGTGTGCAAAACTTTGATGGTTTTCTTGGATTGCTTCTCTACAAAAGTTTTGAAGTCCTGAAAATGATCAAATACCTTTGACTTCTTTTTGAGAAAGTACACCCAAGTATATTGAGAAAAGTCATCAATGAATGTGAGGACATATCGAGCCTTGCTAAAAGAAGGATTCTGAAATGGACCAGTCAAATCACTATGAACTAACTCTAGTATCTATGAAGCTCTCCTTGCCTTGCTTTTCTCAAATTTTTCTGTAGGATTCTTACCAAGAATTCAACCTTGGAAAACATTGATTGAGAACTAAACTAAAGGAAACCCTATGACCATGCTTTGTTGGTTGAGCAAGTGTAAGTAGTGGAAGTTAAGATGGCCAAACCACTCATGTCATAATTTACTCACATCATTAGAGTGAGTGAGCAAAATAGTTGAAGGATGATCAAGAACAAAGTGAGAAAATAGATAGATTCATGATTGATGATCTGCTCTCCCAATTGCAACTGTAGAATCACTGTGCAACTCACATATCTCCACTGAATTAGGAGTGAACTCAATCCACTTGCCTAAACTTGTGTGAGTGATCTAGTATACCAATAGGAGATTAGTTTATAATGAGGGTATATAAATAACATGATGGAATGTTCCATCCCTTACATCAGTAGACCCTCTCCCACATACCTCAATAGAAGTGTCATCACCCATCAAAATAGAAGGCATATTACATGGCTCCAAGGATGCAAGTTCTTCCTCAGATGAAGCCATGCAGTGTGAAGCACTTGAATCAATAACCCAAGTGGATGGTGAGGAAGAAACTGCAACAAGGGCCTTGCCCTTTCCTTTCCCCTTGCTATTCCCTTTTTCCTTGTTAGACCCTTCCTTCAAACTTTTTTTGATAGACTCAGGAACACTGATACTATTCTTCTCAAGAATGTGTGTCAAGTGATCAATTTGTTTCTTCAAACATTTATGTTTATCATGATTGGGTCTTTTACAATAGGCACATTCAAATCTTTCTATCTTAGGCTTATATCCCTTGGAAGATGGGGTATCAATAGTTGCAACCAATATCTGATCCTTCTTCTCCTTGCTATTCTTTTGTTTCTTATCCTTACTATTGTTGTTACTTCTTTGTCCTTTTTGTTCTTTTGTGCCTTGGTTGGTAGCCAAGGCATGTGACTTAAAGGACTTAAGAGTGCCCATCTGGATTAGCTTGTCCTATTCTTGAGTGAGATTAACAGCAAAATCATCTAAAGATGTGATGCAGAGCATCAGAAAACTTCTTCCAATTCTACATTTTTATACCAAGCTTTACACTTAAATTGATCTGCCCATTCAGATTTCCATAATCCCAAAAAAATCATATTAATTTATATTGAAATCTACATTCTTCTGTAGTGTTGGGAATAAATATTCAATTCCATGAAGTGATCAAAACTCCGATAAAATTCTCTCTATAATAACTTATTCCATTCTCAACTTGAAATCGGATTGTTCCAAATAAAAATCTGCTCTATACTTCTAACTCAAATGATTGTAGCAACCATCATTGATTCCATTTCCATCCAAAGCCATCATATACAAAATGATGAAGTAACATTCAAACTCCATTGTATTGGATTGGTTAACAGAGTCATTATAAAAATCAGAATTTTCAAATTCCAATCTGCTATCAATGAAATCCCAAACCACAATAAATGGTGCTAAAACTAAAATACTTTTTTTAAATAGAAATGGGATTAATGAAGAACTGAATTAAAAAACAAAGGCATCAAAACTCTAATAAGAATCAGATTTTATAAACTAAAATCTGTTCTAAACACCTAATGCATACTGATTACATGCATCTAAAACCATCCATCTTAGATTGTGGGAAAAAACTGACATCTTACTTGCCAAAACCATATTTTATAGATTTAAATTTGCACTAAGGAGATGAGTCCAAACCCTTCAAATTAGATTTTTTTTGATAAGTTAAAAATCTGCTCCTTTGCATGTCATGTAGGCAAGGCTATCTATTCTTTAATAATCAAAATTAAATTTAAAATCAAATCCAATGCCATGATTATAAATCAGAATTTTCACATTCTAATCAACATGTGGGAATAAATTCATATTCCATTAGATCAAACTCCTTACCAGCCCAATGCCAAAGTTTTCTATATTCATAAGAACATGGTTCATACTTGATAAACCAAATTGCTTCCAATACTTTCAAATTTGATGCATGCAATAAAAAGAAATCAATCACCTCCACAGAAATAAATTAGATTTTTTGGAATCGATTTTGATCATTTCTTGACATAAAAACAACAAAATTGATGAAAAACAATTGGAATTCACCATAAAATAGAATCAATCGATTCTTGTAAGCTTGCATTGGATACCACTCTGAATTTTCCTTGCCATGGCTTTCAATAGTTAGAAAGTTGTTATGCATTTTACATTGTTCTTCCCCCTCAGAAGCATTACATGTAAATCTCTTTCTTTTAAAGAGATGTATTCTTGGTTAGTTATAAAAACCAACCAATAACCACTATGGATGAAATTTAATCCATTTTTAAATACATCACAATGGTAACTTAAACCATTTTCCACTAGCCACTATGGATGACATTTAATTCATTTTTAAATACATCACAACGGTAATTTAAACCATTTTCTAACACATTACAATGATATTTTAATCATTTAGACCATTTCATCACATGATTCTCTAAAAATGCAAAATGTCTATGAACATTTTATGGAACTTGTAATATTTCTCCAATGGTGAGGTGCCTCTGCACCAAGGTGGCATGGTGAATTAAGTACCAAGTGCACCCTTAGTAGCATAGAAGGTAGAGACAAATATAGAATATTCTGAACTTAGCTTAGAGAGAACACTAAGAATCAATTGTTCATCTTTATTTTCAATTCCATATTGTTTTAACTATAGCCTTAGTGATTTCAATTTAGTGAAGAAATCTCGAATTGTGTTGAAATTTCCTAGACTTAAACTAATTAGTTTTTTTTCCAACATATGACCCCTCATTAAATCTTGTGTGCCAAATAGTGTTCCTAGCATCTTCATCTTTATCAGATTCAGTCTCAAGTCTCATAGTTATCCTATTTAATCCAGCTTTTCTTAAGTGAATTGTCATGCGTGGTTTCCACTCAAAGTATTTGTATAGAGTTAGGATGGGCATATTTGTGTGATTCATGATGAAGAAATGCTAAAGAAGAGAACCCAACCATGACAATCCCCCCCCCTTACTCAATCAAAGAACCCTCCAAAGAAATATGATTTGGCACTTTATATTAGTGCATTTACATCTACCACTAGCAATAAATACTAAGTGGTCTTGATTTCAATGCATTACAAAACCCTCACCAAGAGTATATGTTGAAAGTGCAACTTTAGCACAATACTCAAAAAAACAAATAGCACCACTGTGATCTACTGGAAAAATCATGTACTTTCAAAAAAAGAATTGCCTCGATACGAGGTCGTATGAGAAATTTATGATTTTTTGTAGTTTCCAAAATGAGAACTATGCAAAGTCACAACTAAGAATTCATAATTTCTAAAAAAATTATGCATGAAAATCAAAAAATGACTACACTAGTGTATAGAGCACAAAAAAATAGCCAAGATCATAATAAGAATCATCAAAATCAAAGTCTGTATGAGCTACATTCAAATATGTGATTGCCAATGGAAAGGGGTATGACTATAGCTTTTTGTGCTTGATTCTAAAAAATATATAGATTGCATGCAAAAATTAAAAGATACCCAGATGATTTTTCAGTGCTCCAAACAAAACCCAGAAAGCATTTTTCTTTTTGATGTACAAAAGATGTAGCTCTAGTGTAAATCATATTCCTTGAGCAATAAAAAATGACCTTAGCAACCAAAAAATGACATGCAAAGGTTGAATCAGATACCTAAGTCAATTTATGGCATGCTAGAACCTACAATATTGATTGAAAACACCAAATATGCAAGTTGGTTGTCAGATTTGAGATGTAAACTCCAATTTTGTAACTTTATGACAATCTCTAATCTCGATGAAATGAAAGCCAAATATGACTTTCTCAAGCCTCCTAGAGACGTTGGAACAACGAAAAATGTTGCAAGTATAACCAAAAATGTTGCAATCACCTAGATTTCATAAAACACGTGTAAACCCCAGAGATTAAAAAAAAAATTGTCAAACTTTTCTGATTCTCAAGATCATCCAAAGATGTAAGAGAAGAGCATACTGAGTTAGAATCTAAAAATATTAATAACCCAAAAAACTAGTACAAAGAATAGATATCTAAACTATGAATGCAAATGATTCAAAATCAAAATAGTAACATAGAGTTAGTCTCCAAGAGAGCAATGCCAATGCTAGAAGCAAAATAACATTAAGAGGATGCAAAAGAAATAGAGTACAAATACAAGCTAGGTAGCATGCTTACATAGACTAGGAAGAGGGAGGAGGTGGCAAAATTGACCATTGAGGAGCAACCATCTATCAGACTAAAGATAGCAAAGTATCTTCCCAAGATAGCTAATGGATGCTCACATGTAGGAAGGTGACACCTCACAACCACTCACCTAATAAGACATGCTTTATTAACCTAAGTGAGATTATTAAAAGTGTAGGGAAAACCTAGCAATATAGGAAAAATATAAATAACCCACTAGGAAATTAAAAAACTACACTAGCATTATTCATGCATGCAAACTTCTCTCTTTTCTCCCTCTACATTCATAAAAAGTTTAGGGTTTGTCTTTCTTAAGAATACTTAGGTGACTTAGGGCTAGGTATGAATCAATAATTTTTATTCACCCATATTGACACTTAATCCTTCCCTTTTTTTGATTGGCTGCATGTACTACATAGGGATTCCCAATAAAGATTCGTCCTTATCATATAAGATCGCAAAACAATCCTTAAGTCAGCTCCAAAATGGTTTAGATAGTAGTTTGTGCCATTACAAACAACTATGTCAAAATTATTTTTCTCGGCACTTGAAATCCTTGATGCTCAGCATCAACTGCAAATTCAATGTTGTAACTTGACCTCTAAATGACTCAGCATCCATTGACCACTTGGCATCTAAATGACTCAGCACTTACTATATGCTCATCACTTGAGTGACTTGGCACTTACTAGTTACTCATCACATATTGTATATCTCTCGCTTATTATATATTATTTGACAACTTATGCTCGGCATATATTACTTGTTCGACATGAACTAAGTAAATGAATTAAGTATATTATCACTCATATGTCAAAACCAATCTGAGATTAAAAAAATAATGAAGACTCGCTCAAAATTAATCAACTTTAAAAATAAAACAATTAGTCAAAACTTATCAAAATGGCCATTGAAATACAATGGTTAGGTTGCTTATGGAATAGGATGTAGTTATAGGAAGATACTCTTTGAATCGGTAATGTTGCCTCCTTCAAGAAATCAAAATTTCTTCAATGATGGCTAATATGTGGCACTAATACCATGTAATAATTTGTCTGATTCAATGAAATAAATGCCAAGATCTATAGAGAGAGAGATATATATATATATATATATATATATATATATATATATATATTAGTTTATTGATTGGATTCAATAATTAAATACAATGCACCAATAATTTTCAATGTGGGTGTGCCTAAATATATAATAAATACATGATAACTAGGAGATATGCATGAGATAACCTACCACACAAGATGGAATCACATGTCCACTAAAGGAGGATCATTCTCCATTGGACAATGAAGTATGTACAAACATGTGATGTAATGAGAAGATAATTTTGTGATAAGAGAACTAATGGCGGACCTCACACATAAATTGAAATGAGATAATAGCTAACTCCACCTCAAGCATATTTATCCTAAACCATGTGCTAAAATAAAATGCAAACTCATGTGTCTACATGAAAATTAATAAGAACATTATACTATGTATACTTAGGTAAAGTGTAATCCTAATCAATTAATTGCACTAAAAAATTTATTACTGTTTATCTTATTTTAATGATTTTGAACTCACGTCTATAAACTCTATGAAAATATCATTTCAAATTAAGCTATTTAGAAAAGGAACTATATATATTGCAAACATATATTTTTAGAAAACATCATTCAAACTTGTTATTTTACTACTTACCACACTAATAGTAACACCACTTGCTAATTTTCTTTCCATTCACCAAATGAAAGAATTTCAAAGCTTTTCATTTAGTTTATACATTTTTTATTTTATTATTTTAACATCCAACAAGAGGGATAACCCTCACACAAACACATTGAAAGGGTTGTCAAGAGTTCAACAACACATTAACAAAGTGTAAGAATATTTAGAATAACAGAAAGGGGGGGTGAATAAGTTATCTGAGGTCCAGATGTACCAATTGAACAAGAAAACACTTAAACAATTTCAGATCATATCATTCCATTGCTCAGTCTCTACTCTAAACTATTTGCAACATTAGTTAGTTGTCCATTGTTCTTAAAATAGTAAACTTGTAGAATGCAAACTTAAATCAATAAAGCATCATAATAACATCCATAAATTATTGACACTAGGATTTAATTTGGAAACCCAATTTGGGAAAAATCACTAGCAACATGTCACCAATTTTCACTCCTCTGAAGTGAGTCATGTTAAGAGACAACCCTATTAAAGGTTACAATCCACATTGTTCAATGTGACCTTGTTAAGGGATTTAATCACCCTATTAGGAGTGGCCTTGTTAGAGGACTTTAGAACACTCCATTAGAATGTCACCTAGTTAAAGGATTTACATAGACTATTAAGTCCTTATGACTTTAGGTCAACCTTGACTAAAGGATTTCAAATATTATTCACACTAGTTAGAAAGTAACAGTGACTTTGATCTATTAAGTACAACTCACTTTACATGTTCGAATCTCTATTTAGCTCCTAATATGAATTTAGTGCCTAGCCTTCATTGTCATCTTAATCTCATATTATCTCGGCAACCCTTCAAGCAATCACCCATCACTTCTTCTCAACTCAATTAAGCCTTCTACTTAGATTCACCAGTCAACAACATCAATAATAGCTCCAACTTTCTGGAACTCCTTCTCACGTACAAAACTTCTCTTCACTCTACAGTCTCTCCTTGAAAGTTTGCCTTTGTACCTCCTTAAATAGGCAGTTCTGATCTTTTGTCACTTAATCAACACCATAGATCTTAGGATTCACAATTTGATCCATCAAATAAAATGTATATAATTTTCATTCTATTTATCTCTTATTTTCTAGAATTTTCTCCTTGAATTCATCTCTTATATTGTTTACCTAATCATCTCCTTAAAAAAAATGATCCAACTCATCGATCTTTATCTTCAACACATTTTCCATATCCCAAGAAATAAAATCAGTTTGTTGGAAATCATGATTCCTTGCAAACAATTAAAATGATGTTCCTCGGCCAGCACTAAGTTCTAACACTTAGTCATCACTGAGTTGCTCAGTCACTATAAAAATTTCTTGCTCTGCATCAACACTATCACTCAATCAACATGCTTAGTCAACACTAAATTTTCTTAGCACTTATTGCTATTTTTTTGACACTAGCATCGCTCGGCATGTTCATCAAAAGTTCTTGGTCTTTTACTCTATTACTCAATCGAGCGTATACAAGTGATCTAACTTTTCTCACACTTTCAAGACTTGAACATTATTGTCTTATCCTCTATCAACATGATTTAAATAATTAGTTTGTCTTGTCAAAGTCTAACTAATCAAATATCCATTTGTAGTTTCCTCTTCATAATTAACCTTTCCTCTAGATGTTTTGTTATGAGAAACTTCTCAAATCCTCTTCATCAATCAAATAGATACGACATTTGGATCAGATAAAAAACTATCTCACCGATAGATTTCACATCAATGACAACACAAAAATTGTTCCATTTGTAGTTTCCAACAATCTCCCTCTTTGGCATTGATGGAAACACCTCAACAAAAATATTTGTAGAAATACTTCCAGTCACCATACAATCCAAAATTTGTATAAACTTTAAGTAACACACTCAATGTATAAGATCTTTTCTTTATATCCTTAGTTTCATTATTATGCATATCTCTGATCTAGTAATGCCTCTTAAAATTTTAAGAAATCCCTCTAAGTAATCACTCCCTCTTACTTAGCATGTCTCTACCACCATCCAATTTCTCCTTCTAGGATATTATCTCCCACTAGATTCGTATTTATGTTAGCTTACATGAATAATCTCTCCCTCTTTAATATTTGTAATATTTAATGCAATCTCTCCCTCTTTGACAACAATTCCAAAGATGTTATCTTTTGCTCATACATCTTGATTATGTAGATAATTGCATGTCAAGTTTGAATTCTTCATCTATCATATTCATATGACTAATCTTTTATATTTTTATTCTTCTTCACTACTACATTAGGAAACTCCAAAAGTAGAACTATTTGCATTAATGCATAAGATAGTCTGATTAGCACATTTGATGCAATGCTTCTATGTAGCTTAAGTAGCTTTTTCTAGGGGAATCACCCCCAGTTTTCCTCTAAGATATTCATGAGAATCCTTAGGTAAAGCTTTAGTGAATATGTCAACAATTTTCTCTTTTATGTTCACATATTTCAATTTCTCTTCTTTGTCTTGAATTAGTTCTCTCAAGTAATGATAATTGATAGCAATGTGCTTTTTCTTTGTGTGCATAACAAGATTCTTTGATATGCTAGTGGTATTTGTGTTATCACAATAGATAACCACCAGATTAGTAATCTCTTCCTTATACCATTCAACAATTGTTTAATCCAAATGATATTTGAACAATTTATTGTTGTCGCCACATACTTGGATTCAACTATTGGTTGGGAAATGCAGTTATGCTTCTTGCTTGTCCATGAAATTAGTCAATTTTCTAGAAAGAATGCACCACCACTTGCTATTTTCCTATCATCAATATTTCCTACATAATCAAAATTAGTGAATACCTTCAATTCAAACTTATCATTCTTCTTGTAACACAATCCATAGTCTTATGTTCCTTTCAGATATCTCAGTATTCTCTTTACTATCGTCATATGATTGTCCTTGGGATTTTTTGAAAATCTAGCAACTATCCCAATAGCCAATGCAATATCTGGTCCTCTATGAACAACATATTCTAGTTTTCCAATCATTGATTTGTATTTTTTCTAGTTCACTTCAATAGAATTATCATTATTAGATAGTTTGTGTCCAATAGCCATAGGTGTACCCACTAGTTTATAATCTTCCATATCAAAAGTTTTCAATATCTCCTTGATATATTTGGACTGAGTAATGAAGATACCTTGCTTCATTTGATATACTTTTAAACCAACAAAAAAATTGATCTCACCAAACATTGACATTTCAAATTTTTTCTTAATTTCATCAACAAAATTTTTGCATAATGCTTCCTTTCCTCCAAATATGATATCATCAACAAAAAAATCAAATAATAATACCTCATTGTTCTTTCCATTCTTCAAATATAGATTGTTGTTATAATTTGTTCTTGAAAAACAAATCTTCACCAAATATTTATGTAGTCTTTCATACAATGCTCTAAGGGATTGTTTCAAACCATATAAAGCTTTGTGCAACTTTCATACCATATTTTTCTTTTCAAGGTGCACAAATCCTTGAGGTTGATCTATGTATACTTCTTCTTCTATTATCTCATTTGGAAATGTAGATTTCACATCCATTTGATACATCTTGAATCCTTTATAAGAATAATATGCAAGCAGTGTTCTTACTCCTTCTAATCTAGTTACAAGGGAAAATGTTTCCCCATAGTCAACACCTTCCTCCTATGCATATCCTTTGCATACCAATCTAGCTTTATTCCTTATGACTTCACCTTTCTCATTTAGCTTGTTCCCAAATACCCACTTTGTTCCAATAAAAATTTTGTCTTTAGGTGTGGTTACTAGAGACCATGTTTTGTTCTTTTCAATTTTTTCAATTTATTTATTCATAGCTCGTATCCAATCTTCATTCTCCAAAGAATCTTTCACATATTTGGGCTCAAACTCACAAAGTAAGCATATATCACTTATGAGTCTTTTTCTTTCCATAACACCAGACTCTTTATCTCCAATGATTTCTTTAGGTGCATGATGTCTTCTCACACATTTCTCTAATACAGATTCTTTCCTTCATTGTTATTCAATAGGTTCATCTTGAAATATAATTTCAAACTCATTATCTCTTTCTTTTTTAGATTCTGGTTTAGGTTTTGCATGCTCAAAATTCCCTTCCTATTGTTTAGCTTCCTTTATCTATAACTTGGCATCATTTATCTATTTTTCAGCACCCATAGTCTATTGCTTGGCAATTGGCTATTGCAACTCAGCATTCTCAGTCTACTAAGGATTTACAACTTTGATTTCTTGTTCAGGTGGAGTACCTAAAGCATTATCATTCACATATATGAATGAGTTGTAATTTTTTAGTTTTGTCTTACATTCAACCTCATTTTTCTTTGTATATTCATTTACTTTCACATTTTCACTTTCCACAACTTTATTAGTGTTAGAGTTCAAACATTTATAATCTTTTCTAATGGTGGAATATCCTAAGAATTTACCTTTATCACTTTTAGCATCAAGCTTTCCATTCCTATTTTCCTTACATATGTAACATTTTCTTCCAAAAGCTTTGAAATATTTTACATTAGGTGCATAACCATACCATAATTCAAAAGCTATAGCATTTGTACCTTTCTTGACTTGCACTTAGTTCAAAGTATAAATAGTTGTACTTACAACTTCTCTCCAATATTTACATGGCACGTTCTTTTCCATCATCAATGTTCTAGCACAATCCATAATTGATCTATTTCTCAATTTAGCTATTCAATTCTAAGGAGGGGTCCTAGGTGTAGACATGTGTATTTTGATTCATCTATCATTGTAGAATATATTGAACTCATTGGAAATGAATTCACCACCTCTGTCAGATCTCAAACTCTTCAGACTCTTCCCTATCTCCTTTTCAACTCTGGACAAATACCACTTAAACCTCTAAAAAGCATTAGATTTTTCTTTAAGAAACATCACAAACATCATTCTAGAGTATTCATAAACAAATAGAATGAAATATTTGTCTCCATGGTAACTTTGAACTCCAATAGGTCCACATATCTCAGTATGAAACAATTCAAAAATGTCATTAGACAAATATGTTTTGCTCTTGAAACTAGGCTTTGTCATTTTTCCCAATTGACATTGTTTACACATAGCATTATCAAGTTTCTTCATTTTTTTCAAACCTCTTACTCTTTTCATTTTACTAATGCTAACAAAATTTTCAAAGTTGACATGACATAACCTTTTGTGCCATAACTGAATATCTTCACAATGTGGAAATAAACATGTCTCATTGGATAAATCTAGGTAGAACAAGTTACCTCTTGTTTGATCACCACTTCCAATCAGTTTATCATCAGCATCAAATATTTTTGCCTTTCTATGATGGAATTGAAATTTGTAACCTGATTTTTTTAACTTTGAAACATTCAATAGATTATAGTGTAGTCCTTCAACCCAATAAGCATTATCACATTTAATTTTATCAGTTAGTTAAATTGTACCTTTACCTCTCACAATACATGGAACATCATTACCAAATTTAACATAGCCACCCTTGTATGGTCCAATGTCCTCAACTTTACTTTTTTCACCAGTCATGTAATTAGAGCAACCACTATCAATTATCCATCCATCACTTTTTTTCACATAAGAGATTAAAGAAGTTTTATCATCTTCATCAAAATCTTCTTTCATAGCAACATAAGCTACCTCTTCATCATTACTTTCAGATTCAATATTAGTTTCTTCTTTAGCAATATAACAAGATTTCTTACCTTTGTCCTCGTAGTTTGTTTTCTTCTTGAAGTCTCAATCATCTCTTCTTCCTATGTACTTGCTCTAGTTTCTTTCATCCGTGTCTTCTCTATCAGGACACCTTGTAGAAGTATGACCAACCTTTTTGTGTGAAAAATAGATTATGGGAAGTTTATCCTTGTATTTTTATTTTTCTCTTCCAAATTTCCTAGCTATCAGTGCCACAATTTCATCAATTTCATCATTAGAAGTATCACTATCATTTTTCACATGTTTTTCCTTTTCTTCCTTGCTAAGAACTAGTTGTGATTGAAAAGAATATTCATTAGTAGTAGGAGTGTGATCATCAAAATTTGACACCTCAAAAGTAGTAAGCCTACTAATTACACCTTCTAGAGTTAGGTCATTACTTGGTGTACATATTAGTTCTTATATTGCATAAACCCTAATAGCATAAATAGGAAGTAGAGCTCTCAATACCTTGTTGATTATTTTTTCATCTTCAATCATTCTTTAACTCCTCTAATAGCATTGACAACTTCTTTGATTCTTGTGCAATATCACACTATGTTCTCACTTTTGTCATTCTCATTTCATCAAACTTACCTCTCAGACTTTTTGATGTGGCTCTCAAGACATTATCATCTCCTCAATAGATGGTCTTCAGTTTATTTTACATTTCCTTTCAATTCTTGCATTCCTTTAGGTCATCAAACTCAACATAGCTTAGGGTTGAAGCAATCTCCAACATTGATTGATTATGTTCTTGATTGTCTTTCAATTGTTGAGAAGTCAGAGGGACTATTGTTATGTCCACATAGGCACTATCTAGAAAATCCAATGTAGCATCACTAATACTAGCTACATGTAGTCTCGTCAACTTCTGTCATACAAGAAAATCTTATTTGTTCAACTTTGGTACCTCTCTTTTGTATGCCATGATATTTAGCTCTGACTACCTTCAAAATTCTCTCAACAAGCACCAATGCTCTTATACAAATTCTTAGAATATTTAGAATAACTAAGACAGGGTGAATCTATTATCCAAGGTCCAAATGTACCAATTGAACAAGAAAACACTTAAACAATTTCAAATCTTATCATTCTTTTTCTCGGTCTCTACTATAAACAATTTACAACATTAGCTAGTTGTCCATTGTTCTTAAAATAATAGACTTGCATAATGTAAACTTCAAAAATTAAAGCATCATAATAACATCGACAAAAGTTTGACACTAAGATTTAACTTAGAAACCAAATTTGTGAAAAATCACTAGCAACATGTCACCAATTTTCACTCTTCTAAAATGAGCCTTGTTAAGAGCCAATCCTATTAAAGGTCACAATACACACTATTAAATGTGACCTTGTTAAAGGATTTAATCACCCTATTAGGAGTGGCATTGTTAGAGGACTTTAGAACACTCCATTAGAATTTCACTCAATTAAAAGATTTACATAAACTATTAAGTCCTTATGACTATTAGGTCAACCTTGATTAAAGGATTTCAAATATTGTTCACAGTGGTTAGAAATAGCAGGTTTGATCTATTAAGTACAACTCACTTTACATGTTCAAATCTTTGTTCATCTCCTAATATTGATTCATGGTATGGCCTACACTATCATCTCAATCTCAGATCCACTTGGAAACCATTCCAAAAATCACCCTTCACTTCTTCTCAACTTATTTAAGCCTTCTACTTAGATTATCCAATCAATAACATCAATAACAACTCCAACTTTCTAGAACTCCTCATACACATAGCTTCTTTGCACTCTACACTCTCTCCTTGAAAGTTTACCTATGTACCTCATTAAATAGGAAGTTCTAATCTTTTATCACTTAATCAACATCGTAGATCTTAGGGTTCACAATTTGATCCATAATATACAATGTATGTAATCACCATTATGTTTATCTCTTCTTTTCTAGAAACTTCTTAAATTCATCTCTTAGATCATTTACCTACTCCTCTCCTGAAATTAAATGATCCAACTCATCAATCCTTACCTTTAACACATTTTCCATATCCCAAGAAATCAACTTAGTCAACTGGAAATCATGATTCCTCGCAAATAATTAAAATGTTGTTCCTCGGCCAACAATAAGTTCTTACACTTGGTAATCACTAAGTGACTTGACATCAACATTGTCACTCAGTCGATATTGATGCTCGGTCAACACTAAATTTTCTCGACACTTATTGTGGCTCAATTGACACTAGCATCACTCAGCATGTTCACCAAAATTCCTTAGTCTTTTACTATGTTGCTCAGTCAAGCCTACACAAGTGATCTGACTTTGCTCACACTTTCAAGACTTGAACATTACTATCCTTTCCTCTATCAACATGATTTAAACAATCACTTTGTCTTTTCAAAGTCCAACTAAATCAATTGTCCATTTGTAGTTTCCTCTTCATAACTCACCATTTCTTCTAGATGCTTTTGTTATGAACAATTTCTCAAATCCTCTTCATCAATCAAATATATATGGCAATTGGATCAAATAGAAAATTGTCTCACCAATAGATTTGACATCAATGACAACACAAAAATTGTTCCAATTGTAAATTCCAACACAAAGGTGTTGGTTATTACCATTCATATCCACAAAGGGCACATTGTCAATGGATTAATCACTTTTCCTTAAAAAAATAACTTAGAGAACAAGAAGACACTACTAGATGCTTACAATAAAGAGGCCAAAAGAGGCCATTAACATCATAAACCTAGAGAGGACATTAATAGTATACAACCAACAACACAATGAGTGGGATAAAGAAATAGAGGGAGCTTCAAAGGCTTCCTAAGCCTTTACAATAAGAAACAAAATGGTAATTAGAACTATTCTATAGTGAAAAATGTTGCACTCTAGTAGAGAATCCACCCCCTTAGTGTAGACCTCCTTTCCACCTCAAAAGAAAAGGAGCCCACCTCAATTGGAGAAAAAATGGAATAGAATATTAGAATGGAGAGCCCACCACTATTCCATTTTATATCCAAATAGTCATAGAAAGGATAAGGTTGCACAAAATTGCAAACATCCTTCTTCATGAAACATTTTTACACCTCTATAGAAATTATAAAAGAAGAAAATGTAATTTGAATGTGCTAAGCCCTTACCATGACTCGAAGAACACACACCACATTAATGAGGATAAGAACAACCCTCAAATAAACATTCATCCTTAACTAAAATAACCTAAGACCAAAATGAGCTTTTAAAAACTATTAGCAATTGACTGGACACCAAAAACATCAAAAATACTATCCTTCTAAGCTTACATATATATTTCAAACAAAAAGAAAAAAAGAAACCCATAAGATTAAGAAAATTCAATCACCTTGACCCTGTGTTAATATTTTAGCATCAGTAGAAGTAAAACATTGATTATTTGATATACTAATCTGCGTTTATGATTTTCAGATAAATTGTTATTGGTGATTCTTATACATATAATATGTATTATATATGTAATATAATATATATTATATATTATGCATTATATATCTCATATTTATAATATATATGATATATGTAATATAATATGTATTATATATATTATACATTATATATTATTATATAATAATATAATAATATTATATTATATTACATATATGGTTAATAAATTAATATTATATATATAAGATGAGTTATGCATATGATTATTTATAAACTAAATGGTGATTAACTATAGAGACATGTCTCCTCCTCTCATATTATACATATATGAGATCCAAATCTGCATTTGGAAATCATCAATTACAATGGAAATGAAAATATATTTGCAGAAACGATCTTAAATTACTTTAACATGGTATCAGAGCCAAAATTGTAAATGTAGAAAAGAAGATTGAAAATGGCAGAGATTGGGAATATGTGAATAAATCTACGCATGTGAATGTTTAGTGCTTTTAATATTTCATTTGGACTCTCATATTGATGTGAATTCATGTTGTGAAGATACTTTTAATATTGTCATGGAAGAATATTGCAAACATATTCTAGATAGGAGAATATATTAGTAGAGAATTAATGTTTGTCGTATTAAGCAATGACGGGGTTGCTTATATAATAATTTCCCTAGCCAAGGTAACCGGATCTATTCATGGTTTTCTTCTACAAGTCTCTCTAAGTGGTTTAGTTGTAAAAAAAAATTGGCTAAATATATTTGAGCCCTGACAAAATTGAATTGTAAACTTGCCATCGCGGCTGAGTGAGTGAAAAGCTAGCTTTTCCATATAAGGAGCTACATGTGGATTGACGGCATGATTCATCTATATCTAGATGAGGTGATGAAAGCCGATTAAACCCTATTAGGAGAGGCAAATAGAAGGGATGAGACAGTGATTAGATGAAGGAGAAGACATCCAGGATTAACCAGATATTAAATATCTTGAGTCTAGGGTTCCAATAAAATTGCTGGTGTGGTGCAAGCGGGGTTGTTAGTTTCGGCAAATTCACTGGATTGCCATTTTCATCTCAATCACTATGGTCAGGTAGACAATCATATATCCACATTGGCATAAAATAAAAGAGTGGCTTCGAAGAAGAAGGAACAACATCAATGAACCAATATTGTTAGTGAAGCCATGTACTTTGACTTCACCAAGGAAGAAAACAATCTCAATTCTGATGAATGGTAGTGGGAGTTGTAACCATCAAACACAATTTCTTAAAAAGATCATGTAGTTGAGATTATCATGCTAGTAACTATCAAAGTCCTAAATTTCCCTATGGAAGGTCATCAAAGTCTAAACATCAAAGGTGTGAATGTATTGGTGATGTTGAAAGGTGGAGAGGACTTACAGGAAAAGAATGATAATTATCTACATTCAATATTGTTAGTCATCTGGGAAAAGGACATAACATACAATAGTCAACATACAAGCTATTAATCCATCAAGCCCCATCTAATATGGCCAAGTAACTTCTGGATATTTGATGCAAGAGCATCTTGGTTTTACTCAGTGATTATTTTGGAGTTCATGGGAGGAGGCTCTAAGAGTTTAGGGTTAGCGTTTAGGGTCTATAAATTTGGTTCTTGTTGCAGGTCACATAATTAATTTTTTGTAATGAGTTAGAGGTTGAAAATTTCAGAAATTGAAGAGAACCTATATTTCTAGCTGCGGTTCGAAGCACGATTTCTAATTCATCTAAAGCTAGGAGATATCACGATTTTCCTAAGACATCAATTTTAGGGATTTAATTATTGTTGTTGGCCGACTTGTGGCATTTAATTTGTGTAACTGTATTTAATTTTTGTTCTAAGCTGAATTGTGGCTTAAATTGGTATAAGTAGGGGTTGTGGGAAAGTCTTTAGACATTATTCATCTATGGAGGAGAAGTAGAGGAATCAGATGGTATCAGAGCACAGTCGTTCTTGAGTGTGTAGACAGATCGCCGAAGCTGAGGCAGTTTGCACCAGGACTTGGGTTAGAGAAGTAGATGTGAATTGATCTTGATCTAATGGTGGATTTTCTTTTTGGAGTCCTAGATCTCTTGGTTGTAGGGTGGCAGATCATGGTTCTGACTTGCAATTGCAAAGGGCTTATAGATGGATTGATGGATGTGGACTTGGTTTTTACTGGTGTGGATTCACTAGTTATTGATGTGGATGAGGATTTTTTGATGATGCATTATGTTCAATTTTTTCTTGGGAGTGAGCATGTTGATTTGATGGTTGAGATTCTAGAGTTTGATGGAGTGATGCAGATGTCGATGATTTGCATATTGATTTTCTTATCCCTGTTGGAGTGGAAGCCTTTGGTGAAGATGAAGATGTTGAGTGATCTTTCTTTGGGCATCAAAGTGTGGGACACACTTTCCTACTTACCTAGGGATTCTGATGCAAGAGCATCTTGGTTTTACTTAGTGACTATTTTGGAGTTCATGGGAGGAGGCTCTAAGAGTTTAGGGTTAGGGTTTAGGGTTTGGAAATTTGGTGCTTGTTGTAGGTCACATAATTAATTTTTGTAATGAGTTAGAGGTTGAAAATTTCAAGAATTGAAGAGGACCTAGATTTCTACTTATGGTTTAAAGTACGAGTTCTAATTCATCTAGAGCTAGGAGATATCGCAATTTTCCTAAGACATCAATTTTAGGGATTTAATTATTGTTGTTGGCCGACTTGTGGCATTTAATTTGTGTAACTGTATTTAATTTGTGTTCTATGCTGACTTGTGGATTAGATTGGTATAATTAGGGGTTGTGAGGGAGTCTTTAGTCATTTTTTTTCATTCAAATGGGGAGTGAATGGAGAGTAGCAGATGGGAAAGTTTTCCTAAGTCTGTAAGCAGAGCACCAAATGTGAGGCAATTTACAGCAAGATTGTGATGAGATTGTGAATGTGTGGATAGAGCGTCGAATGTGAGGCAGTCTATACTTGGATCTTGGATTGAGTTTGAGAAGAGCTAGTAGCTGCGGCTTAGAAAACAAGGAGATTTCTTGGTGGGTTTGCGAGCACAAGTTGAGATCTTCCTTGGATGTTTCTACCAGAGTGAGGTTCTCAACTAGCTACGGTTTGGATTGGATCCTGAGGGATCTTGCAGAACTATTTACTTGCTTTGTATTTGGCTATAACTAGGAAGGCCTTGCAGCCTAGCACATTGCATGTAATCAGTTATATATATTTATGAATTAAGAATTGTAAGTTGGTATCAGATCTAGCATTATTTCTTCTTGTTATTGTGTTCCCGCTGCATGGTTTTTTTTCCCATTGCATCAATATTTCTGCGTATAAATGAGGGAGTTGGATAAGATACACCTCTTGATGTTTTCTGACAAGACAAAGGATACACATATGAAGGAAGAAGATGTCACTGGTAGTAACTGTCTATCTTTGATCCTACTTCAAGTAGACTGAGCATCAAAGAGACCATATTCTAGTCTCCTCAATTCCTAATGAGTGATCGTTGCACACCAAATAACGAAGTGGTCAAATAGGTTTGAATATGTATCAATTCTAGAAGGAGTCATTTCCCAATGCAAAGACAAATGACCATTAGAGAGATAGTTATTTTGTATGACTGACCTCCGATGGATATCCAAGATGGACTTTGTGCTTTATGCATGGACTTCTTAGGGGATCTTAGTTGTCTATTTTTACGTAAGGATCTCGATCAATGAACATCAATGGGACTCTAGCAAGGCAATTGAAATAAGGAGGATGAGGCAATGTCAGCAAAAGCCAATTAAGTTGAAGTTATATCAACACAAATTATATGTGAAAAACAAATTAAGCTAGCCTATGAGAGTAGGCATGAGAGAAAAGAAGTGAAGGCAGTATGTGGCAGAGTCAACCAAGGTGCAAAAGAGTAAAAGTTTTTGAGAGAAATGATAAGAAATTGTTGTCGAGGATAGTTGAAGATTAGTCAATCAAATCATATTGATGGTAAAAATAAAATTCCTATCAAAGCCTAGATTTACTAAATATTGTATATTGCACAAGTAAAGTTTGATGAAATCTCAAAAGCTTATTGAAAATAATGGGTATATGCGAGAGTAATAAATAGAAAGGATAGATAGTGGAAATGGAGCCACATCACTCCCGAGATAGGTAAGTATAATAACATTAGCATATTGGTTGATACCTAGTAATATTCAAAAGTGAGTAATTACATTCATAAGTTGTTTTGCATTGTAAATGTTTAATAATTTAATTAAAACAAGAAGAGGATTATAATGGGAATTTATAGTTATGAAATAAATATAAATGAAGATTATTCTTAAAATTATTTTTTACTATATTTTTAGTATCGTTCTTACTTCTTTTTGTGATAATATTATGTTGAAAATATTAAGATATATACATATGGAATGTATATATTTATTTGTTTAATGTATATATATAAATTAGATATCTATCTATATTGGAATAATGAGGATTACTTTCAATATAAGTAAGAGGGAATTACATTAGTTTATAATTATCTACATTTATTGGAAAAATCTTATATCGAGTATTATATTAGTCTTTATTTTGTTTATAATTTCAATGCATACTATAAGACCTATTTGCCTTGATCTTTTCCTTCAAGAATGTTCGTGCAGGAAAAAAGAGGGAGTGACATTTCATCAGTTGCAACCTTGAAAGAGAGGGAGTAGATAGAGGATATGGTTTCATCAACCTTCACTGAACTCGATCATATTGATTTAGAGGAAGTAAACCATGCTATGGTGGAATCTTCTATGATTGATAAAATTGTAACGATCAAGAGGACTGAAATTCATGCAACTATGTGATTTTAATGAGCCTATCGCTTATGTACATCATATGAAAGTGGTGATTTCAATTGAACCATCTATGATAAATGATAAATGATGCTTGACGTGTGAGTTGTAGAGTCATTCAAGTGGCAAAATCATACTCAATCAAGATATTGGTGTATTGTGGACAAGTTTGTGTTCGCTTCTACTATTAAGCTTAATGAATGAGTTGGAACGTAGAAAGAAGTATTCAAATTCTAATGTGATGTGAAAGTGTTCAATGATATGTACAAGTGGTAACTTTACATTATGGGGGGAATAATAGGAAATGTTTCATTCCCACTTGAACCATCCTTAAAAAAGGAGATATTCCATGATCCTCATGGGTAGATAAGTACTTGTATCTTTTACATTTATCTATTCATTTATTTGTAATTCTATACATACTTTAAGGTTTATTTGTTTTGATCTTTTCCTTTATGTTTGAGGATATTCTTACAGGAAAAGAAGGTTGGTACTTCAAATATGCTACCAAATATTGTGCAGACTAAATCTAATAATAGTATTTCCTAAGACCCTAATGATCAAGATGGATCTTGATGCAAGTATCTTTGATGATTGAGATTATGAGATCCTTCTACATTAAGAGGGAGTATGACACTTCTCTAAAGGCAATGCTGGAGCTTAGAAGATTGATACTCAGAGGGAGTATAGAGATACATGTGGTTGAATGCATGACTTTGATGGGCCTACTCCTACATATATCATGAGGAAGTGATGAGTTCGACAAGCATCCTTGTGAAAAGAGAGTTTCTAAAGAAGTAACAAGAGGACCTGACATCCAAGGATCAATATTCAGAGGGAGAAATTTTGAGATGCAATCCTTTTTGGATGATATCTTCTCTATGAGGAGAAGTTCTAAAGGGACATGTTAAATTGAAATATTTCAAAGGTAAAAATTGATATGTTGATTTCAATCTATATGTGGTTATATAATTGTTGTTTCAGATATGTAATGAAAGGTGACAATCTTTCATTGGCATATATAAATAGAAGGTAATCATTGTAAGGTGATGATCTTACAAATGATAGGCATGTTATCATGGTTCTTTAGGCTAGAATTTTTTGAACACAATGATAACAAACAAAAGGTAATATTTTTAATGTGACAATCTTACAAATGATAGCCCTGTTATCATGAACATCTCTAGACATTGCTTAAGTGCAAGTAGAGATCATGAGTGTGTTATGGGCATCTCTAGACATTGCTTAAGTGCAAGTAGAGATCATATGTGTACCATGAACATCTCTAGACATTTCTTAAGTGCAATTAGAGATCATGAATGTTGTTATGGGCATCTCTAGACATTGCTTAAGTGCAAGTAGAGATCATGAATGTGTTATGGGCATCTCTAGGCATTGCTTAAGTGCAAGTAGAGATCATGTGTGTGTCATGAAAATCTCTAGACATTGCTTAAGTGCAAGTAGAGATCATGAACTGCAAATGTGTCATGGACATCTCTAGACATTGCTTAAGTGCAAGCAGAGATAATGAAAATTTTAATCACTATGAACATCTCTAAAAATTGCTTAAGTGCAAGTAGAGATCATAGAAAATATGTTATGTTGCTAAGAGATTTTAATATACATTATGTTGATTACATAATTATTCTTATTCTCATTTAATGATGTTTTACTTCTCCCTTGCTAGAGAGGGAGTGTTCATGTTTTAGCATCAGTAGAAGTAAAACATTGATTATTTGATATACTAACCTGTGTTTATGTTTTTCAGATAAATTGTTATTGGTGATTCTTATACATATAATATATATTATATAGTATGCATTATATATCTCATATATATAATATATATGATATATGTAATATAATATGTATTATATATATTATTATAGAATAATATAATAATATTATATTATATTACATATATGGTTAATATATTAATATTATATATATAAGATGAGTTATGCATATGATTATTTATAAACTAAATAGTGATTAACTATAGAGACATGTCTCTTCATGTCTCTTGAAGAGACATGTCTCCTCCTCTCATATTATACATATATGAGATCCAAATCTGCATTTGAAAATCATCAATTAAAATAGCAATGAAAATACATTTGCAAAAATGATCTTAAGTTACTTTAATACCTTGAATGGAAGAAAATATATTAGGGTAAAAGCACAAACCTGTGTCACATTTTATAAAGAAATGAGATATCAGAATATGATAGTTCAACATTAATGACAAAAAAATGGTATTTGTGTTTAAAATATGAAGATGATGTAAACTGATGAAATCTGTAGAATTGGATGAATTTCATGCCTATAATTTTTTATAATTTTTTGATTAATAATTTTTTCATTTTATTTTATTTTGAAGTCCCTTTTTTAACTATAAAAAATATAGGGTGTAGTTTCTGTCAAACAAGTATATGCAAATCATCTTTTTTGTTTTGATTTGAAAATATCTTATAGATGACATGTATGGATAGTGAAAAACTAAAAATAAAAATTATTTTTGATGTATATTTTCTTTGTTATAAGTACTCAAGCTCGACCGTATCAGAATCCAATAGTTTTTTTCTCTCCTCAAAACTGCCCTATCAAATCTATACCTTCTTGAAAAAAAAATACATATTCGTGAAGAGGATTCTCTCCTCTAGAGATAAATTTAAGTTTTTAATTTTTTTGATATGATTTACTATTTTTTTCCTTTTTTGAAGGAGCATCTTCTGAAATGTTAAAATATCAACTTATAATATTTTGAGATTTGTGCTTTTACCCATTAAGGTTGGGAACCTTCTTAAAATCATAGTACTAAGAAGTACTAAAGGCCAAAAAACATTTCTCAATCCCCTTGAAGATCTATTGTCACATTTCCACCAGCCAAAACATGGTCCATTACACCAGCAATCACTAGAGAGGCATTCACTAGGGGCCAAAAAATCCCCAATCATGTCCTTTGAAAAAAAATCCACCACTATACCTCACAACAACCTCAAAGAGGTAGGAGAGAAAACACCTGTAGGGGGGAAAACAAGGCAAACTTTAGGGGGACTACTAAACCAAAAAATCCCATAGATGCATATATAACCACAAATTAAAATACCATGAGAAAGATCACCCCAAAAAGGGGATCTAGTAATCTTCCAACCACTACAATATGATGGGTAAATAACTCCAATATAAGGAAAAATAAATCCATTAGTAAAGAAGAGAAGGCACATGAAATTGACCATTTTCAAAGAAAATTCTAAAAAACAAAGTAGCCACCAAAAGAAACAAGCCCTAGACAAGATAGCATAAGGATCTTTTATAGCCCATCCTTTAGAGGTACCAAGTTTTTGAAACAAAAGTAAGGAACATTAAAAAAGAACATGTAGCCAAGAAAGGTCAAGAAACTATTAATGTGGATAACATGGAAATGAAGCATTTCCATATCTCAAGAAGAGATAACTTGGAATTTTATTACTACATCTAGTACATTCAACAAAACCCCTTACATTTGATGTGTCTTAATTATGTTCTCTTGTCATTTAGAATACTAGAGACTTAATTTATTTATGAAAACTTATCATTATGCTTTCAAAATAAATACCTATTGGGGCATCCCTTGCACCTCCTATTTTTGCAAGTGCTAGTTTATCTACTTTTGAATATGCTTTGTGTAATGCAATATATTCTATGATAGGAATATAAACAACAAAATTCTATGTTTTATAATTTATGGGTGCACTTGCCATCTTTTCTGTTCTATTAATATCTATGCTATGGAAACACACATAAAGTTTGGGTTCTGTCTATGGTGCAACTTATATGCACCATATTATAGTGAAAATAATACAAGCTTACACTATCTAACACTGGCCAAAGGTGCATATAGGTTGCTTCGTAGTCACTAGCTACAATTTTTCTTTTAAAATGTGTTTGTGTTTCTATATCTTTTATCTTTTTTTTGCATCCACTTTGCCCCCATTTTCCAAATATAGTTTTCCATTTTTTTCTCCAAACAATTTTGGTTGTTATGCGAAGAATTTCTCATAAGAGGTTGTCAAAACATCATGTTGGAAGTGGATGTTGTTCTAAGAGGGGAGGGGTGAATCAGAACAGGGTATTTTAAAATATTTTAAATAGATGTGGACAACATATATACAACATTCATTCAAGATTAATTGATTTATACAAGAAATGCAAGATATTAGACCAAGTTAACACAACTCACAAAAGATTGAGAGACAAGATTTGTGCAGAGTAGAAAACTCTCCAAAATACTTATGGTTCTGTCATAGGGAGAAAAGCCACTCCATGTAAACTTGTAACTTTATTGAGCAACAACTCATTTTACAACAATAGCTTCAACTACACTTAAACCCTCCTTCCTTTACAAAGTATTTGCATTCAAAGCACTTACATACATAATTGTATGCAACATATACACACACTTATTCACATAAATAACTTTAAGATCTTACTTTCAAAGTCTCAGTCAAGTATTCCATACATAAAGAAATATGCCTTTGTTTTTCTTATAATTTTTTATAGACACATTCCCTTATATAGGGCTATAGAGACAAAAAAATTTCATTCATAATACAACATTGATTGTATTTCTATAACTAATTCCAGGAAACTGAAAGAAAAATTCAACTATTTATCCAAAAACTAATATGATAAATATAACTCCTTGAGATATAAAATCATAGAGTATGATGTCATTTGGAGAAGATAGAAAACCTCTTGTATGTTGTAGTTTAGATAAAATGGTTTCTTTTTAAAGAAACTCTTGAAATGATTATGCATCCTCAAGTTTGTCTAGAAATGCTTTAATTTGTCAAGATCAAACCTTAATTACACAAACTGAATTGGCAACTGAATCTTCTCTTTCAAACTTCCTTAAAAAATTATAATTTTGGATGTAAAATAAAATAAGTTGCAATAGAATGTATGTTTCCATGTGTAACTATTTAGATCACAACCATTTGCACAACATTAAGTATTAAGCCTTTAAAGAACAAACAATGCCCAACTTGAGAGTTGTTTCATACCTTGTAACTTGAATGATATTGTCATAATTTTCTTCCAAAAACTATCATTTGAATCAGCCCAAATTTGTTTCCTTTAAAACTTTTGAGAAATCTAGGTTTAGAGCTTCATCAAAAGCATTGGGTGAAATAGCCGTGAGCCGTGAGCCAGAGTTTGACCTACTACCTCTATCAGAGCTTGAACTATGATTGTCGAAGCTTGCTGAGAGCCAAGTGCTGAGAGTTTGCATCTACTATGTCGTGGGTTTACATCTACTATGTCATGGGCATTGTATTGAATCGTGTCATGGGTCCATTGCCATAAAAGGCCAATGTCAAGTGTCATGGGACTAGGGCATGTTCATGGTGTGACTATTAGAACCATGACCTCTCTCTCTCACTCTTCTGATGTGAGCTACAAATTTTTTTTGGGGAATTTGGAAGGAAAGAAAAAATATAATTTTTAGAGACAGAGAGGAACCTGCTTTTGTTCTTTGAGAGAAGATTTATAGAAGCATAAAGGAAAACTATGAGGTAAGGAAGGGGGGAGATATCAAAAATGGTGGTAATAAGAGGGAGAAAGAAATGGACATGAGGACAAAAAGATAGGATGTGAAATGGTTGCTCCCTCCTGAGGAATGGTATAAAGAAAATTTTGATGGTACATCAAAGGGTAACCCTGGACCTTCGGGTTGTGGAGGAATAATAAGAAATTCCTATGGTGGAGGGGAGGTGGCTTTATCTTATCCATTGGGTTTCCAAACTAATCATTTTGCAAAAGCCATGGCTGCATACCTTACTGTTAAACTAGCCTTTGACATGGGGATTAGAAAATTATGGTTGGAGGGGGATTCTAATAACATAATAAATTGTATTAAAGGAATTACTCAACCATCATGGTCTATTGCTAATTTAATTAAAGAGACCTGAAATCTCCTTCAAAATTTTGAATTTGTCCACATCACACATGTTTATAGGGAAGCAAACCCTGTGGTAGATTGGTTTGCTAACGAAGCAATCAAGTAGGATAAGGTGATGACCTGGATTTTGGGTGAGATTATTCTAGCGGAAGTGAGGAGCATTATCAAACTGGAGAAAATCTAGGGTGGTACAGTGGAGATCTTAATGTAATAATGTCTATTAATGGAAGATGGGGTGTGAATTATTGTAATAATGGTATTTACAGTAAATGTAGTCAGGAGGTGAGGTTATCTATGTCATATCGACATGTTTTGTGGGTTGATTTTTTCATCCACCTTTTTCCTGGGGTATAGGAAATTATATTGGCACTTCGCATAGATGCAAAAACTAGAGCTTTCATAGGGTTGAGAAGGGTTTACAGAGGTTGGCATTTATGAGAATTGTTGGGGTGGAGAGCGCAAAAATGGTGGGGGAACAGAGTAAAAAGGAGCCTATGAGGGGAGCTAAAAAATGGAAAGAAAGGGCAAAAGTATGGGAGCAACTGGAGAAGGGATGAATAGCAAACTATATCACTAAACTCTGTGGCTTTGATCTAGAGGTTACTAACAATATGGTCAACTCTTGGAAGGATGGGAGAGTCAAGTTGAATGGAGTTTCTTTTCAGATAACAGAGGAAGTCATTGTGCTTGTGTCTAAAATTTTGGTAGAGGGCTTTAAATTTTATAAAGACAAGAAGCTATGGTGAATGCCATTAAGGATTTTGCAAAGAAAATGGAGGAGCAGAATGATCTGGTCAAATGTGAAATGTACTATGAAATGGATTCCATCAAAAAACTTTGGAGGTATATATTACAAGTTGTTATAGAGTACATTTCATTGGATACTTGATTTGATCGGGTGAGAACCCACCACTTTATTTTTCTCAACCACTTCCACCATGGAATCAAGATTTCTTTCCCCTTTTACTTGTTTACTTCTATGAGCAAGGCTATCACAACTTATAAGAAAAAACCCTATATGAATCCTACCCTACATGAGGGATTATTGTTGTTAATTCATGAGCATTTTAAAGCTCAAACTTTAAGCAAATCTCTTCAGCCTAGTGCGGATGCCTCTGAGGACTCAGGTAGCTCTAGTTTTTCTTCTGATGCGAAGGATATAGAAAGTATCATTTTGGAGGGGGAGGAGAATGTTTCCTTTGGTAAGAAGAAGAAAAAATTGCCCTCATCTATTACCCCAAGCAGGAAGAGCCCTAGAGGACATGGGACTACAAATGAAGAAATCACTAAGGAAGGGGAGGATATTAAATCTGATGAGGAGGAGGAGGAGATGAAAATTAAGAGGGAGAAACCTGTTCCTAAGAAAAGGAAGAGGGAAAAAAGATGGATGTTGAGGGGGTTTTGAGGTTAGGGCTGGATAACTCAACTATTCCTCTTTCCCCTATCCATTCCTAGGAGCGGGAAAAGGAGAAAATTAGAGGAGAGGGAGGAGAAGTGACTATTAAGGATAGTGAAATGCTTGGATAAATTTCAATGTTAGGACATCCAAGATGGGGATTTTTAGAGAGACAATGAATCCCCAAATTCTTGAAGATAAACAAGGCCAACTCTAGTTTGAAGATCTCATCAATCCTACTATTGTGGCTATAATGGATAACATTAGGGAAACGGGCACGAATCTATTGAATAATGCTCACAATAGCATGATTGATAACTATAGATCAATCAAATGGCTATACCAAAAACTAGAAGAGGTCAGGGAAAAAATTGGCCAAATGGAAAACAATAGGAAGGAGCCAGATCTAAGAATTCAGAAGAATAAGGAGGATAGAATCAGTTTAGCTGAGAAGAGAATCCTGAACCTGGAAAACTATAATCATAATCTAGTGAACCAGATGATCTCCATCCTCAATTCTATCAATGATAAAATTATATCCCTTACTGGAATGTTAAAAGTCAGGGGCTTTCTAGATGAGAGTGAGGACAAGGACAGAGAAAGAGCCAAGGTGGAGGAGGATGTAGCGACAAAAATTACTTTCACCAGTCACAATTAGGAAGCCTAGAAGAGTCAGGAGCAGATTGCAGAGGAGACCCATAAAGTTTATGATGCAGCTTAGACGATGCAGGAGCTCGAGCGAAAGACCAAAGAGTAATCATGGTTTACATTTTCCTGTCTTTTGTTGTTAGTTTACTACTTTTTTTGTTAAGTTGGCTTTTTCTTGTTATGGCTTTATCGATGTAAGTTGAACTAGCCTTTTTGTTGGCTTTTTTTTGGCTAGCCTTTCATGCTTATTATCAGCCTTGTGACTTGTCTATGTTTGGTTGGGCTTTATATGCTTATTATCAGCCTTTTTTGTTGTTGTAACTATTGGGTTTCAGGGTCCCTATAAAACCTATTTTTCTTATCAAAAATAATCTCCCTCTTTGCCATTGATGGAAATACCTATTGGTAAACAGATTGTTCTTTCCAATGTAACTCTTACATGCTTGAACCTATGAGAAACAATTTGATACCAACAGTTGGATAATCTATCATGAGGTTGATAGATTTCCTCTAAATTGAAAGGTACAGCTCCCTTATCAATGATATTCAATGAATTTATTTGTTCCTAAACTAATTGGGTACGTTCTTAACCCGAGAACGAAAGAGGAAAACCAAGCCATCCCTAGACAAAACTAACTCAGGCAAAGAATTCAATTCTACACCTAGCCAACCCCAAGAATTCACACTTCCTATGACTCCCCAACATTGGTAATGCAATGTGAATGCTATGTATGCAAATGCAGTGGAAAATGAAATGAAAGAGAGTGTTAAATAATCCCAATTCTTGTAATAGGAACGTCTGCAAATACTCTGATCTACAACCCATTCATTATTCAACACAAGATGGAAGATGATGCCCAAAACTAAAAATAACAATACTTTGATTGATAATAATCAAAGGAAAAATAACTAAATGCTCTAATTTAGAATAAAACCCCTGTTGCTTTGAACATCACAAATAAGAATACTTCAATTTTATTTGCTCACAACTTATGCTCAATCTATTACAAAAACTTGAACTCTTAACATGCATAATGAAAATGAAAAAAATTAAACTAAGTTCATTCCCCCTACTCCAGCTCTCTGTCTCTTGCAGAAAAGAAGAACCGCTTCCAAATGAAAAGGTTTTACAATAAATACATTCTCCAACAATCGTTTGGTTTCTTCTGGTGACTTTTCTCTTTGACTTCTCATTCTTTCCTTTTGAAAATTGATATGCTTATTAAATTTTAAAGTTAATAATGATATATATTAACATATTTAAATTATATTTTAACAATTGACATTTAAATATGTTAAATCAATATCCAAAATCTTTCCTTCATTGAGCAGACAGCAAAATAAATACTCCTGCTAGGTGAAAATGGTCATTTTTCGTGGGGCATATCTTTTTATTCCACCGTTGGATCGAGCTCATTTCTGGATATGTTCTTCCAAACTTAGTTTTCTACATTCCAACCAAAGTGATCGAAAAAATAATAGATGAGTCAAAAGATATGAGTTATTGAATGCTGGTCTATATGACTGTTGGAAAATCAAAATTGATAAAATAAAATTTCCAGCCACTCTTCTTTCAATGCTCTATAATCCATATGTCTTCAATCTAGAAGAATGTTATCTTCCATGCTTATGATGTTAATTCTTTGCTGAAATTTGGGAGAAATTCTCTGGAATGCTTATAGCATAAATCTAATTTTTGTCTTCTCCTTGTTGTGGAAAATTGAACTTTGACTGCGAAAGGCACAATGGAAAATGAATTTTCCATTTCACATTTAATGCCACGTTGATGTTCAAATCTTCAAGCAATAAATCATTGTGAGATTATCATTACTTGTTTAATCAATTAAAAGCTCTTTTCCATCTCTTTATTGTGGATTTGATGCTTGGTGGAAATTCCATTTTTGAGTGCGAAAAGGCACCCAATCTTCAATTTTCCATTTTCATGTAGTGGGCACCATTTTGATGTAGGTTGATTCCCAAATTATTTTTCTGGAGTGATCTTGATGCTAGACCCCATATACCTTCATTATGGATAAACATTTTCCTTTTCTCTCCTCATGTGGAAAATTGGACTTTGCCTACGAAAGTTGTAGTGGAAAATGATTTTTCCGCTACGCATTTTTCCTTTTGCTGAAAAAAAAAATATTTTCTTCTCCCATGGAAAATCTAAAAATGACTACGAAAGGCATAGTGGAAAACTCATTTTCCACTGCGCTTTTTTTTCTTTTGGTGGAAAATCCCAAGTTAACTACTCCATTGTAGAAAATTCAAAAAGTGCTTCTCCATGGTGGAAAAATGAATTTTGACTTCTATTTGCTTCCACATTTGCATATCTGGACTCAAAAATAATTCAATCCTTCATAGAAACTTTGTTAAGCAAACTAGGAACAATTTTGGAAAATTCTTTATGGGAGGCGACTTTAAAAGTTTTTAAATGGTGTACTAAAAGTGCACCTACAACACCTCAACAAAAATATTTGTAGAAATACTTCAAGTTTTGTTACAATCCAAAATTTTATAAACTTCGAGTAACACCCTCAATGTATTAGATCTTTTATTAATATCCTTAGTTTCATTATTATGCATATCTTTGATTCGGTAACACCTCTTAAAATTTTAAGAACTCCCTCTAAGTAATCACTCCCTCTTACTTAGCATGTCTCTACTAGCATCCAATTTCTCCCTCTGGGATATTCTCTCCCACTATATTCATATTTATGTTAGCTTGCATGAATAATCTCTCTCTTTAATATTTGTAATAGTTAATGCAATCTCTCCCTCTTTGAGAACAATTCCAAAGATGTTATCTTTTGCTCATACATCTTGATTATGTAGATAATTGCATGTCAAGTTTGAATTCTTCATCTATCATATTCATATGATTGATCTTTTATATTTTTATTCTTCTTCACTACTACATTAGGAAACTCCAAAAGTAGAACTATTTGCATTAATGTGTTAAATAGTCTGATCAGCACATTTGATGCGATGCTTCTCTATAGCTTAAGTATCTTTGTCTAGGGGAATCACCCCCAGTTTGCCTCTAAGATATTCATGAGAATCCTTAGGTAAATCTTTAGTGAATATGTCAATAATTTTCTCTTTTATGTTCACATATTCCAATTTCTCTTCTTTGTCTTGAACTAGTTCTCTCAAGTAATGATACTTGATAGCAATGTGTTTTTTCTTTGTGTGCATAACAAGGTTCTTTGATATGCTAGTGGTACTCGTGTTATCACAATAGATAACCACTAGATTAGTAATCTCTTCCTTCATACCATTCAAAAATTGTTTAATCCAAATGATATTTGAACAATTTAATGTTGCTGCCACATACTTGGATTCGACTATCGGTTGGGAATACAGTTATGCTTTTTGCTTGTCCATGAAATTAGTCAATCTCCTAGAAAGAATGCACCACCACTTTCTATTTTTCTATCATCAACATTTCCTACCTAATCAGAATTAGTGAATACCTTTAGTTCAAACTTATCATTCTTCTTGTGATACAATCCATAGTCTTATGTTCCTTTCAAATATCTTAGTATTCTCTTTACTACCATCATATGATTGTCCTTGGGATTTTTTGAAAGTCTAGCAACTATCCCAATAGCCAATGCAATATCTAGTCTTTTATGAACAATATATTATAGTTTTCTAATCATTGATCTATATTTTTTCTAGTTCACTTCAATAGAATTATCATTCTTAGATAATTTGTGTCCAATAGTCATAGGCGTACCCACTGGTTTATAATCTTTCATCCCAAAAGTTTTCAGTATCTCCTTGATATATTTGGACTGAGTAATGAAGATACCTTGCTACATTTCATCTACTTTTAAACCAACAAAAAATTTGATCTCACCAAACATTGACATTTCAAATTCCTTCTTAATTTCATCAGCAAAAATTTTGTATAATGCTTCCTTTCCTCCAAATATGATATCATCAACAAAAATTTCAGATAAAAATACTTATTGTTCTTTCCATTCTTCAAATATATATTGTTGTTATAATTTGTTCTTGAATAACCAATCTTCACCAAATAAATAAGTAATCTTTCATACCATGCTCTAGGGGCTTGTTTCAAACCATATAAAGCTTTGTGCAACTTTCATACCATATTCTTCTTTTCAAGGTCCACAAACCCTTGAGGTTGATCTATGTATACTTCTTCTTCCAATATCTCATTTGGAAATGCAGATTTGGCATTCATTTGATATATCTTGAATCCTTTATAAGAATAATATGCAAGCAGTGTTCTTACTCCTTCTAATCTTGCTATAGGGGAAAATGTTTTCCCATAGTCAACACCTTCCTCTTATGCATATCCTTTGCATACCAATCTATCTTTATTCCTTGTGACTTCACCTTTCTCATTCAGCTTGTTCCCAAATACCCACTTTGTTCCAATAAAAAAAAAGTTAGGTCTTCTTACTAGACACCATGTTTTGTTCTTTTCAATTTTTTCAATTTCTTCATTCATAGCTTGTATCCAACCTTCATTCTCCAAAGCATCTTTCTCATATTTGGGCTCAAACTCACAAAGTAAGCATGTATCACTTCTGAGTCTTTTTCTTTCCATAACACCAAACTCTTTATCTCCAATGATTTCTTTAGGTGCATGATGTCTTCTCACATATTTCTCTAACACAAACTCTTTCCTTCATTGTTCTTAAACAAGTTCATCTTGAAAAATAATTTCAAACTCATTATCTCTTTCTTGTTTAGGTTCTAGTTTATGTTTTGCATGCTCGGCATTCCCTTCCTATTGTTCAGCTTCCTCTATTTGTGACTTGGCATCATTTATCTATTTTTCAGCACCCATAGTCTATTGCTTGGCAACTCAGCATTCCTAGTCTGTTGAGTATCCACAACTTTAATTTCTTGTTTAGGTGGAGTGCCTAAAGCATTATCATTCACATATATGAATGAGTTGTAATCTCTAGGTTTTTTCTTACATTCAACTTCATTTTTCTCGGTATATTCATCAACTTTCACATTTGCACTTTCCACAACTTTATTAGTGTTAGAGTTCAAACACTTATAAGCTTTTCTCTTGGTGGAATATCCTAAGAATTTACCTTCATCACTTTTAACATCAAGCTTTACATTCCTATTTTATTTAAGTATGTAACATTTTCTTCCAAAAGCTTTGAAATATTTTACATTAGGTGCATAACCATACCATAATTCAAAAGGTGTAACATTTTTGCCTTTCTTATTTGTCCAGAATATAAATATTTGTACTTACATCTTCTCTCCAATATTTATGTGACACATTCTTCTCCATCATCGATGTTCTAGCACAATCCATAATTGATCTATTTCTTCTTTTATCTATTCCATTCTAAGGGTCTTTTGTTTCCTCTATCATTGTAGCATATGTTGAACTCATTGAAAATGAATCCATCACCTCTATCAGATCTCAAACTCTTCAGACTCTTCCTTGTCTCCTTTTTAACTCTAGCCAAATACCAATTAAATAGCTAAAAAGCATTAGATTTTTCTTTAAGAAACATCATAGCCATCATTCTAGAGTAGTCATCAACAAATAGAATGAAACATTTGTCTCCACGGTAACTTTGAACTCTAATAGATCCACATAAGTCAATATGAACCAATTCAAAAATGTCATCAGATAAATATATTTTTCTCTTGAAACTAGACATTGTCATTTTTCCCAATTGACATTGTTTACACATAGCATTGTCAAGTTTCTTCATTTTTTCCAAACCTCTTACTCTTTTCATTTTACTAATGCTAACAAAATTGTCAAAATTTACATGACATAACCTTTTGTTCCATAACTGAATATCTTCATATTGTGGAAATAAATATGTCTCATTGGATAAATCTAGATAGAACAAGCTACCTCTTGTTTGGTCGCCACTTCCAATTAGTTTACCATCAACATCAAATATTTTAGCCTTTCTGTGATGGGATTCAACTTTGTAATCTATTTTTTTTAACTTTGAAACACTCAATAGATTATAATGAAGTCCTTCAACCCAATAGGCATTGTCACATTTAATTTTATCAATTAGTTGAATTGTCCCTTTACCTCTTACAATACATGGAACATCATTACCAAATTTAACATAGCCACCCTTGTATGGTCCAATGTCCTCGACTTTACTTTTATCACCAATTATGTGATTAGAGCAACCACTATCAATTATTCATCCATCACTTTTGTTCACATAAGAGGTTAAAGCAGTTATCTTGTCTTCATTGAAATCTTCTTTCATAGCAACATAAACTACATCTTCATCATGAATTTTAGATTCAATATCAATTTATTCTTCAGAAATATAACAAGATTTCTTATCTTTGTCCTCGTAGTTTGTTTTCTTCCTGAAGTCTCGGTCATCTCTTCTTCCTTTGAACTTATTCTATTTTCTTTCATCCTTGTTTTCTCTATTAGGACACCTGCTAAAATATGACCAACCTTATTGCATGAAAAATATATTATGGGAAGTTTGTCTTTGTATTTTTCTTTGTCTCTTCCAAATTTCCTAGCTATTAGTGCCACAAGTTCATCAATTTCATCATCAAAAGTATCAATAAAATTTTTACATGTTTTCCTTTCCTTTCTTGCTAAGAACTAGTTCTGATTTAAAAGCATATTCATTAGTAGTAGGAGTGTAATTATCAAAATTTGACATGTCAAAAGTAGTAAGCCTACTAATTACACCTTCCAAATTTTAGGTCATTACTTGGTGTACATATTAGTTCTTGTATTGCATAAATCCTAATAGCATAAATAGGAAGTAGAGTTCTCAATACCTTGTTGATTGTTTTTTCATCTTCAATCTTTCCTTTAGCTCCTCTAATAACATTAACAACTTCTTTGATTCTTGTGAAATATCACACTATGTTCTCACCTTTTGTCATTCTCATTTAATCAAACTTACCTCTCAGACTTTTTGATTTGGCTCTCAAGACATTATCATCTCCTCAATAGATGGTCTTCAATTTATTTCACATTTCCTTTGAATTCTTGCATTCCTTTAGGTCATCAAACTCAACATAGCTTAGGGTTGAAGCAATCTCCAACATCGACTAATTATGTTCTTAATTTTCTTTGAGTTGTTAAGAAGTCAGAGGGACTATTGTATGTCCACATATGCACTATCTAAAAAATCCAATGCAGCATCACCAATACTAGTTATATGTAGTCTCATCAACTTCTATCATGTAGAAAAATCTTCTTTGTTGAAATTTGGTACCTCTCTTTTGTATGTCATTATATTTAGCTTTGAGTACCTTCAAAATTCTCTCTACAAGCACCAATGCTATGATACCAATTGTTAGAATATTTAGAATAACTAAGAGGGGGTGAATCAATTATCCAAGGTCCAAATATATCAATTGAACAAGCAAACACTTAAACAATTTCAAATCTTATCATTCCATTTCTCAGTCTCTACTATAAACTATTTGCAACATTAGCTAGCTATCCATTGTTCTTAAAATAACAGACTTGCAAAATGCAAACTTAAAAAAATAAAGCATCATAATAACATCCACAAAAGTTTGAGACTAGAATTTAACGTAGAAACCCAATTTGTGAAAAATCACTAGCAACATGTCACCAATTTTCACTCTTCTAAAATGAGCCTTGTTAAGAGCCAACCCTATTAAAGGTTACAATACACATTATTAAATGTGACCTTGTTAAAGGATTTAATCACTCTGTTAGGAGTGGTGTTGTTAGAGGACTTTAGAACATTCCATCAGAATGTCACTTAGTTAAAGGATTTACATAAACTATTAATTCCTATGACTGTTAGGCCTACATTGTCATCTCAATCTCAGATTCACTTGGCAACCATTCCAGCAATTGCCCTTCACTTCTTCTCAACTTAATTAAGCCTTCTACTTAGATTATCTAGTCAACAACATCAATAACAACTCCAACTTTCTAGAACTCTTCATACGCATAGCTTCTCTACACTCTACACTCTTTCCTTGAAAGTTTTCCACTATACCTCATTAAATAGGCAGTTCTAATCTTTTATCACTTAATCAACATTGTAGATCTTAGGGTTTGCAATTTGATCCATAATATACAATCTATCTAATTGCCATTATGTTTATCTCTTCTTTTCTAGAAACTTCTCCTTGAATTCATCTCTTAGATCATTTATCTAATCCTCTCCTAAAATTAAATGATCCAACTCATTGATCCTTATCTTTAACACATTTCCATATCCCAAGAAATCAACTTAGTCAACTAGAAATCATGATTCCTCACAAACAATTAAAATGTTGTTCCTTAGCCAACAATAAGTTCTTACACTTGGTAATTACTAAGTAACTTGGTCGCTATAAAAATTTCTTACTCAACATCAACATTGTCACTCGGTTGATACTGATGCTCGGTCAACACTAAATTTTCTTGACACTTACTCTGGCTTGGTTGACACTAGCATCACTCGGCATGTTCATCAAATTTCTTTAGTCTTTTACTATGTTGCTCGGTCAAGCCTACACAAGTGATATGACTTTGCTCACACTTTCAAGACTTGAATATTATTGTCCTTTCCTCTATCAACATGATTTAAATAATCACTTTGTCTTGTCAAAGTCTAACTAAATCAATTGTCCATTCATAGTTTCCTCTTCATAACTCATCACTTCCTCTAGATGCTTTTGTTATGAACAACTTCTCAAATCCTCTTCATCAATCAAATATATATGACATTTGGATCAGATAGAAAACTATCTCACCAATAGATTTGACATCAATGACAACACAACAATTGTTCCAATTGTAAATTCCAAACACAAAGGTGTTGGTTATTACCATTTATATCCACAAAGGGCACATTGTCAATGGATTAATCACTTTTCCTTTAAAAAATAATTTAGAGAACAAGAAGACACTACTTGATGCTTCCAATAAAGAGTTCAAAAGAGGCCATTAACATTATAAACTTAGAGAGGACATCAATAGTATACAACCAACAATACAATGAGTGGGATAGAGAAGTAGAAGGAGCTTCAAAGGCTTCCTAAGCCTTTACAATAAGAAACAAAATGGTAATTAGAACTATTATATAGTGAAAAATGTCTCACTCTAGTAGAGAATCCACCCCCTTAGTGTAGACCTCCTTTCCATCTTAAAAGAAAAGGAGCCCACCTCAATTGGAGAAAAATGGAATAGAATATTAGAATGGAATTCCCACCACTATTCCATTTTATATCCAAATAGTCATAGAAATGACAAGGTCGCACAAAATTGCAAACATCCTTCTTCATGAAACATTTTCACACCTCTGTAGGAATCATAAAAGAATAAAATGCAATTTGAATGTGCTAAGCCCTTACCGTGACTAGCAAAATACACCCCACATTTATGAGGATAAGAACAACCCTGAAATTAACATGCATCCTTAACTAAAATAACCTAAGACCAAAATGAGCCCTTAAAAACTATTAGCAATTGACTAGACACCAAAAATATCAAAAATACTATCCTTATAAGCTTACAAATATATTTCAAACAAAAAGGAAAAAAGAAACCCATAAGATTAGGAATATTCAATCACCTCGACCTTGAATGGAAGAAAATAAATTAAGGGTGGGAACCTTCTTAAACTCATAGTACTAAGAAGTACTAAAGACTGAAAAACATTTCTCAATCCCCTTGAAGATCTAGTGTCACATTTCCACTGGCCAAAAAATTGTCCATTACACCACCAATCACTAGAGAAGCATTCACTAGGGGCCAAAAATATCCCCAATCATGTCCTTTGAAAAAAATTCCACCACCATAGCTCACAACTACCTCAAAGAGGTAGGAGACAAAACACTTGTAGGGGAAAAATAAGACAAACTTTAGGGGAACTACTAAACCAAAAAATCCCATAGATGCATATATAACCACAAATTAAAATACCATGAGAAAGATCACCCCAAAAAGAGGAACTAGTAAGCTTCCAACCACTAAAATGTGATGGGTAAATAACTCCATAATAAGGAAAAATAAATCCATTAGTAAAGAAGAGAGGGCACATTAAATTGACCACTTTCAAGGAAAAGTCTAAAAAACAAAGTAGCCACCAAAAAAAACAAGCCCTAGACAAGATAGTGTAAGGATCTTCTATAGCCCATCCTTCATAGGTACCAAGTTTTTGAAACAAAAGTAAGGAACCTTAACAAAGAACATGTAGCCAAGAAAAGCCAAGTATCTATTGATGTGGATAACATGGAAATGAAGCATTTTCATATCTCAAGAAGAGATGTCCCTTCACTTCATTTAGGGCTTCCTTGACAAGGACCCAATATGTCAAACTTCCATGAAACTGGTAAATCACACCTCAAGACTAGGTAGTAAATAGCCACAACACATGTGGACTTCACCATAAGAGAAAAAATCGCCTACAAGAAAAACATAACATTGAGTCACACTTTCAACCACATACTAAGCATCTTCCACATTGTAAACTATATTAACCACACCCAAATGATCACAAGGTTGTAAAGATAGTAATGCATACAAGTAATAAAGTCACATATAGATTTCATGCCAACAATTTCATCTTTTATCACATGAGAATAGGCATTCCTTACTCAAGGGAAACACATTTCACATTAATAGTAATAATATTTCTTACACCGATTATAGAGCCTTTCTTAACATTGGTTTAGTAGTCCAAGCCAATACCAATTCCACATCTTTATAGAGTGTTTCGAAAGATGTGGATTGTCATAATCTAGAGCACCCTTAGTCACAATGACCATATCGCAATAACAACTCTCCCCTGGTTCATGCAAATATCAATAACTAGTACATGGGTAACCAAATCCCTAACTCACAAAAACACTAAAAATTAACAAAGAAGGAATCCCTTATGAAAGAGAAAATAAAGATGGAACCACTACTCGAGGTAAAAAGGGCACAGAGAAGATCCCAAATCTACCCATCAAGAGTATGTTGGTTTGTAGCAAAAGCTAACCCATTGTAACCTACAAAATTGGGTTGGTTAGTGTTGTATGTTATCTTAGGGAGGTCAAGAGGAAGGATCCAGACCCACAAAGTAGATCTAGAAAAAACCACTAAAAATAAAAGAGAAAAAGCATGTGACCTCAACCTTGCAAGCTCAAAGATCTTCCATGGTTTGACTCCCAAGTATACAAATATAATAAATGTACCAAATTTGTTATGCGAGTGAGAATTTATTGTTACTTGCACTATTTTATTGTCTATGTTGACTTTTGGCCAACCAAGTTATTCGTGGTGACTTCATTTGAGTATTACATGTATGAATATAGGTTAAGGGGAGTATTAAGAAACTTAAGGTGATTTTTTCATGGTGCATTGTGCTTTAGAATATGATACACGCTTTAGATAGTGTTTTGGGTAGACTTGTAACCTGTTTTGATACATTTTTACCTATTACTTAAGGAATATTTTTGGAGGATGTTGCAATGCCTATGGATGGATTATACTATTTGAAGAACTTTTATGAGGGGTTTGGTTCCCCTTTATGGGATGAAATGCATTGATTTATTTTGTTCAAGGTGGTCAACTTTTTATTAATAATGCTTATATCTTTATGGATGTCCTTCTTGATATTTTTTGATGGATAAATCTCTATACATTTTGGCAAAAAATGATGAGATGAATATGAGTATGTATGAGGTAATGTGAAGATTGTATGATTCAAGTGTGAAGGTTATAGTGTGCGATTAAAGTAGAACAAAGGTGCATATTGTTGAATCATATGGGAAGGTTCAAATTAGGAGTTAAGTTTTTCATGTATTACTACAATGGTAAATTATTTTGGAAATATATACTTACTATTGAATTTAGGATTAGTGAAATCCTTGGCAATGTGCCTAAACTAGTAGGGACATTGGATTCCTTGGTTTCCATCATTAAACGTTGTAAAAAGATATTTGCATATAGTGAGAACATTTCTCACCTTGGATTTTTCCCATCTTGGATTTTCCATATAAATTTGGTGTTCGCATGTATATGGAATTGTTGTTTTATTTTTTGCAAGATGGTTATTTGTATTAGTTAAGATTTATGACAAGATTGATAATTTTTCAATAATGTAGATTTATCACACCCCCACCACCCTCTCAACACATGTAGTGTCCAACATACTATTTTAAAATGTTGCTAAAATAGTTACCAATGAGAGCATTTTAATGTCATTTATAGACTTGTGAGATATAAGATTTTGTTCCTATATATATATATATATATATATATATATATATATAGCTTACCATTTTATGCATGTTAAATAGGTGAGGACAAACAAATACATGTCTTGAGGTGGCATTCCCTAGTCTTGTGGGCTGCCCTAATCCCTCCCAAAATACTCCTCATATATTTTCTCTTTAATGATTAATATAGATTTTAACAAATAGTTGTCCCATTGAAAGTTAATGTTCTTGTCCTATGGATAAAGTACTTCTAATCTCAAATTCACAACTCAAAGTACATGAATGTTTTTGACTCCATGATCCACTTACACTCAAAATCAAGAAAAAAAGTACTTGAATAATAATAGATAAATTTACTTTTTATAACATAGAGGTATCCCTACGGCCCAGCCCAATGCTCAGAAGAGGTGAGCTAAGGCGATACTAATCCTCTATGTGTGGGGTAACAGACTCGTACTACGGTCCCACTAGGTAAATCTGGAGAGAGGTTTGAACCCAAGACCATGGGGGTAATCCACAGCCTCAAGCCTCCGCTCTCAACTAGATGAGCTAGTACCTTTCGACTTTAAAACTTTTGAGGCAAAGTCCACACCTATACCCCGGGCCAACAGAGTAGGTACATGGCACACAAGTCCCGTAAGGGAAACTGGCCTAAAGCCATTCTCCACTAAAACTTTTGAGGCAAAGTCCACACCTATACCCTAGGCCAACAAAGTAGGTACGTGGCACACAAGTCCCATAAGGGAAACTGGCCCAAAGCCATTCTCCACTACAAAGGGGAGTCGAACATGTGACCTCAAGAAAGCAAACCTCAAGGCACAAACCAACTCACCTATAAGTGGATCAAATAATAATAGATAAATTATGGATCAAATAGTTGTTATCTTCTTTTGTGGCAGCCAATCTTTACTATCTAATAAAAAATATTGACACTCTCTCCAATGATTTACAAAACTACAATAGTTATCAATGAGACCATTTCAATATTATTTCTGATTTTTTAATATATAAGATTGTATTTCAAAAGGTTTTTCTCTTACTCTATCTTGATCCATTTGATTCAAAAAATAAATAAATTATTATTTTATTTTTTAAATGCTTAATTTGTCATATAATTTTCCCTATGCACTATTAGAATAGTTCTCTTTTGTCACAAATAAGAATTAGTTGGATCTTACTTTATAATTTTTGGAAATCTCCTCAAAAGGACAAAGAGACTCTAAACTAGGAGGTTTATAATTAGGAATTGCAACCCTCTATCACTTGTTAACAAAAATGTTGTGAGTTCTAACCATTTAATAATAATTGATGTCCTATAAAATATGCTTTGTGTAATCAGTTCTAAGAACATTTTTTTTTTAATTATAATTTATGAGTTAAACTCTCCATCTTCGCTTTTCTGTATCCTTTATTTTTTCTCGAATCCAAATCTTCCCTATTTTTTCAAAATATCTTATAGTTTGCCATTTTTTTCTGTGATGCAAGGAATTCCCCATATGTTTTCTATATTTTCCAACCATAACCGGCCACATGCCAGGCTTCTTAGTATTATCTGAATATAGCTTGGCAAATTTTGCAGGAATTGCCGGTAATACATCAAATCATCAAGCGTAGTTTTAGCTCAAGCTTCATAAATGACATAATCCTTTTTCTCTTGTCTATATGACAAGCAAAACTTAGAACTCCGAAAGGTTTACAAAAAAAAACTGTATCCGTTTTGAAAAAAGGTCAAACTGTAGCTCTATTGATACCACAGAGCTGAAAACTCCAGAGATCTCTATTTGCAAACAAGAAAATATATGTGAGATAAACAATGGTAAATGATGCCTCTATACATTTAAGTTTGAAGTGTATTCGCACTTACCTGAAATATATTTCAGTATCTGAACAAGGCGTGTCTTCAGGAACTGCATCAAAACGAACATGTTTCCAATCAACTAATGAAATACCCATTGCACAAATCAAATAATAAACATGCCAAAAATTAAGAGAATTCGAGAAGAATTTCTAATTTTACAAGAGAGCACATGCCCTTCGTTTGCCTTGTGCTAGCCGATTTATTACAGACTAAAACACAGGAGAAAGAAACAACTTCAGAAATCAATTTCATATTGCATATGGGTAACAACTTTTCTAAAAACATGGGATAAATGTTCAGTAATGCCTACCACCAACCATACTTATCTTGGTCTTTTTACTTCCGCTGTTGAACTTTGAAGTTTAAAGACAAGAAACAAAGGAAACAAACATATGTTACCCACCAATGCAGATCAGAAGTTTTGGCCAGTCTTAAACATCACACACTAAGGAAGGAATTAAGCTTGGAAAAGTAAGTTAAACTTTGACTATTTAACACTTTTACAAGCCTTAGTGTGTGATGCTTAAGCCGTTCGAAAAGTTTTCTTCCATGACTTTGAAAAATGAGAAGACTTCATTTGAGTCTGATGCACAACTGGACAAGCATTTGGAAGTGCTGCTTCATGCCATTACTTTGCTTCTCTTCCCATTACTTAACATTCTTATATTATATACAATCATTCTCATATTATATACAATGTTTTGAAATTATCATTGTATAATCATGTACCGAATTATACTTTTTACAAGACAATTTGCAGGCTTGGAATTTGATGGTCATTTTGGTTTTTTCATTTTGAGCCACTGAAAAAAAAAATTGTTGGATTGTATTGATTGACCAATTATAATGAATTATTTTTTATTAATCAAACATTTCTAAAGTTTATATATTAATTTATTAATATAATTTATTAAATAATTGACTCATTGATTTGGTCTTATAGCCCTTTTTTCGGACTCTCTCATATTGATTTATTTTCGACTATATTTTAAGTTGTTATGTTTTATTAATATTTTAAATTTCTTTATTTTTTATTAAATTATTTATAAATTTACTTATAATTATTTTAATTTTTTATTATGTTGTATTTACTTTTAACAATCAATGAATTAATTTATATTACAATATATTTTACGGCAACTAATGCCACTATGTGGCACTTGTTTTCTTATAAAATTGTCAATATGGTACTTAAGTTAATCTATCAAAAATTTATTATAGACAATCATTTTAAAACATATTGTATTACTTGTTTAAAATATTAGTATGCAAAATATAAACTTAGAAACTTTCTTAAGTTGACATATATTGCTAATTTATAACTACTTTCTAGAATTTTACATTTTTTATAAAACATATGAATTTAGAAACTTTGACATATGATTTTTTTGTAAATATTACTAATTATACAATGTTATATTGATTTTTGACTATCCATATTTATCTTAAAATGTCAAATTCCATATGCTCTATATCAGTGGATTATCTATTACCTTTATAATCTACAATATCTAAAAATAGGCTTATTATTAATTAAATAGGTCGATAGGCTTTCCCTCCCAGGAAGCTAGGTACGGTACACTCTTCTTCTTCTTTTCTATTTTATTTCATTTTTATATTAATCCACTTATATCCATGGAATCACCAAATTTATTATTTTCCTAAATTTGTGTTCTTAGTTATTTAAAGTTTATGATTACACACAAAAAATTTGGAAGGGGTAAAAAATTATCAAGACAGAACAAATTACAACAAGGAACTCTATCATGATCAACATGTCCATCAAATTCTCGTAACAAATCAAGGGGTAGCTTCCCCCTATCCATAATATTCCAGCCCAGTGCACGAACAGAAGCCCATTTCGCTAAACAATCAATGGTTTTGTTCCATTTGCAAGGAATGTGAGTAAACTTGATGAACTCTAGAGAGGTACAAAAGAAAAGAGTTTGATTAACAGCAATAGCCAGTTGCCAACTAACATCCTCAAGCTCCTACGAAGTAAGCAATTTCACCACCACTTGGGAGTCAGACTCACAAATAATCTTGCACCATCCCCTCAAGCAACATTGTTCCACAACATATAAAATGGATAGAGCCTCCATGAGATTGTTAGTATGGAAACCCTTATGCACTGAGAAAAAGAATTTAACTTCACCAAAGCTACAACGAGCCACTCTCTCAATACCAACAAGACTTGGATTTCCTCGGGAAGAACCATCAGTGTTAATTTTAAGAAATCCATGAGGAGGAGGAGTCAAATGCCCCTCTCGATTCACCCATTGCTTCCCCTGTCATTGAGGTTGTTTGGGCACTCTTTGATACCATTGAGCTGCAACCCCATCCTAAAGATGAAAATTGAAGCGATTGCATATAGCAAAATCGGTCGGATCCATACCCCCATCTAGCTCACACTTTGCTTGAATAATTTCCTGAAGAGAATGTGAGATCTTCCACCAAAGATGCATAACACCAATTCAAACATCTTGAAAGATTCGGTGATTCCTCTCCAGCTAGATATGCCAAAGAATAAACAATGGGCCAGCAATCCAAGCAGCATGGAGAGGAGAAGCCTTGGAGGGAGCACTCCCCAAGCGAGCCCAGAACTTAGGCAAGGAGGAAGCATGCCAACAAGAGAAACCCCAAGCACTCCACCAAAGGTGCCATAACTGAGTAGAAAAGGGACAATGGAAGAACAGATGGGAGACAGACTCCTCCACATTACCACACAAAACACAAATTGAGGGGCCCTGAAATCCATGTTTACAAAGATTATCTCACATAAGATAGTGGTTGTGAGCCACTAGCCACATGAAAAAGTTGCACTTGGACCAAAAAAAAATATTCCAAACTTGTTTCCACCAAGGGACCTCAGCATCCCCTAATAGTTGTCTAGTTATCTCCTAATACCCAATAGAGATAGAATATTTACTAGACAAGGTACCTCCCAAAGCCAAAACATTTGGTCCTAGTAGAGGGCAACACGCCTTAGAGGCCAAAATATGAGAAAGCTCCTAACGATCCACCTCTATGCCTCCATGAGGCTAATCTAGAAACTGCATCCATCTATATCTGACAAGAGTCTTCTAATGAGCCACTTTATCCCATTGAGCAACAAGAAAAGAATCATAGAGATCTGAAGATGAGGGTACATGGATAAGATGGAGGGGCATCCATCCCAAGCATTGAGCCAAAACAAAGCCTCGGAGCCTCCCTTACATATCCAAAAAAGACCCCTCTTAATTAAATGAGCACCATTCTTGAGAGTATGACACACCATACAGCCACAATCTTCAAGAGGAAGTGTAGAAATAGAGCAAGGATCAACACCTCTAAAATATTTATGAGTAATAATACAGGCCCAGAGTTGATGTTGTCTAGAGCACCATCGTTGATAAAGCTTACCAGCCAATGCTTGACTACTCAAGATAGTTGATTGAAGACCAAGACTGCCCTCCTTCTTAGGCCTACAAATAATCTCTCAATTAATCAAACTCCATTTAGAGCTACGCAAATTACCACTCCAAAGGAATTGCTAAGAAAGAGCATCAAACTCCTTGAGAAAGTAAATAGGAGCAGCCTGAACCATGCTTCTATAAGTAGGAAGAGCTTGAATAATAGATTGAAGAAGTGTAACCTGAGCAATAGTAGAGAGCCATCTATGAATACAATGATTTACCTTTGCCTAAAGCTTGTTAATCAAATTCTGCCAGAAGAGTTGTGACGACCTAGAAACAACAATAGGGATGTTGAGATATGTCAAAAGAAGCAACCCAAACTGAAACCACAAGATATTAGCAATCCTTTATTGAATAGATTCAAGAGTGTTAAAAACATAAATAGAAGATTTGTGCTCATTAACTTTTTGGCTTGATGCAGCCAAATAAATATTTGAAGTATGTCGAAAGGCTTCAGCTTCCTTAATCCGAGAAAGTCTCGCAAGAGCAGAATCATCAACAAATTGAAGGTGGGAAAGATTAGGTAAACCATTACCATACTACCACCCCTAAATAGATTTTTGGGACACCTAATACTTAATGAATCTACCCCAAGCCCTCAGCCATAATGATGAAAAGATGGGGGAGAAAGGATCACCCTAGCAGAGACCTCTAGAGGAATCAAATAGCTAAGAAGGTTGACCATTAAGAAGAATAAAAAAAGAGTCAGAAGTAACACAACTCATAGTCCAACTCACCCAGTCAGAGCTAAAGCCAAAGGTAAGAAAAATATTCCTCAGGAAACTCCATTTAACTCTATTGTAGGCCTTAGCCATATCTAGATTAACAAACATAGATCGCTCCCTTGGACTAACCATAGAGTGGATAGCCTTAGTAGCAATAACCACCCCATCCAAAATTTGTCTTCCTACAGCAAAACCACATTGTTTCTCTAAGGTAATAATGGGGAGACATTTTTTAAGTCTCTCAGCAATCAACTTAGTAATGACTTTGTGAACCACAATACATAGAGAAAAAGATCTAAAACTCTGGTTGAATAGCCCCCCACCCCCTCTTCTTTTTGGAATAAGAGTCAAGAAATTAGAATTACCTATGCTTTTGGTTATTTATTTCTTTTTTAAATAAAATATAAAAGCAATGTTTTTATTTAGTTTATACTTGATTGTCGTTGAATTTATAAGGTGACAATCATATGATTTTGCACTCTGAAATTGGGTTTATGACAATACGTTGTAAAAAAGTTTAGATAGTCAAATTCAAAATATATTTCAAATTATGTTTCATGAGGACAATTATGAATTCATAAGAGGATGACATTCATTTATTTTTATATATTTTAAGAAGTATCTATATTTGAGTTTAGATATTTATTAATTGTTGATTTGGAATTCAGTCTTGTTATGTACTAATCATATTCTGCAGTTAGAATTCAATTATATTGCAGAAAATAGAAGATGACAACTTTAAGTATAAGTAACCATGGAAGGAACTAAATTTGAATGAGGAAATGTTATATTAGGATAGGTCTAAAAAGTCACAAGAAATTAGATATTTTAATTAGGACAATTGGATGTATATCCCTAAAATATATATATAGAAAACTTCAAATTCAATTGGTTAGATAAATCACAAGTTTTGAAATTTATTAGCTTTATAAATCTTTTGGGCTTCTCTCATCTATTTTTAATTTTTCATTTGGAAAATAGGTGCTATGGAAGATTACTTTGCCTTTGGAGATTCAAAGAATTTAATAAGAGAATTTAAAGATTTCTCAACAGATGAACAAATTGAAAAAATCCCATCTATCTGAAGGTAAAGAAGTCCTTGGAGAATAATTTCCTTTAATATCAAATGGTTTTATGGCCATTCAACAAGGAAAAGTGTCTCCTGCCAAATTGACTCACTTTGTGACTAGTAAAAATGAGAGCTGTGAGATGGCACAAAAAATCATTCAAGAATTTAAAATTTCTAAAAAGCAATTAGCTCGTAGAAGTATACTAAATAATTTCGTGGCAAAAGCTAAAATTAGAGTTCTTGAAGGGGGAAATTCAAAGGCTTAAGCATCAAGTATACTAGTGATAATATTGATAAATTCGATCATGCCTCTCAAGTTCATAAGCCCTCAGAATCAAGAGGAAACCCAAAAGAAAAGAATCCAACTCTTAATGTAAGCTATTTATAAATTCTACCAAAAGTCTACATTAATTACTAAAAGGACAAAGTATGCATTCCTAGCTCTTGAGAGCTTTCAATAATGAATTTAGGGCTTAGTGTACACTAACCATCATATTGGAAACACATTAGAAGTCATAGCTACTAATAGTTGTAATGTATTTTATAAATAAATACATAATATTAACACTTTTTAGCATTTTATTCTACTCATTTGTTAAGTTCCAAGCAGTTGCATATGTTCATCTACAAGCATTTATTTTCCACCTACACTTAACCCTTTTCAGACAGTTTAAATTGAAACAACCAATCTATTTTATTTATGTTTTATAGAGATTTTTGCATATTCGATCAGGTTTTCTTTTGTAGTTCTTCTCATTTTCTTTTGCTTCCCCATTTGCTCTATTTCTTACACTAGAGAATCAAAAGAAGGTTTTATTTTGGAGATGATCTCATAAATTTGGATAATATATTTATTTCCTTCATGATTGATTCTAATGTCTACCACAAAACTGGCACAAATTTTGAAGATATTAACAATGGAAGAAAAAAATAGTGATTCATATAGATGGAGCATTTACTAAAAAACTCCAATAAATTTCAATGCTTCAAATTTTGGGTAGTTGTACAAGAAATAAAGTGTGACAACATTTACATTCAACTATACCACACTGAACTATGTTGCATACAATGATTCATTCTACCATGAAGTATGTTTGTAAAATGGCACTTCAAAACAATATTTTAAGTCTACTTTCTTGCTTCAAAAACAACCATTCTATATCAACTATCAATATACTATTAAAGGTTATTAGTTTTTTATTACTACATCTAGTACATTCTATAGAACTCCTTACATTTGATGTGTCTTAATTATGTTCTCTTGTCATTTAGAATACCAAAGACTTAATTTATTTATGAAAACTTATCATTATGCTTTCAAAATAAATACCTATTGGAGTATCCCTTGCACCTCCTATTGCTGCAAGTGCTAGTTTATGTACTTTTGAATATGCTTTGTGTAATGCAATATATTTTGTGATAGGAATATAAATAACAAAATTCTATGTTTTATAATTCATGGATGCACTCGCCATCTTTTCTTTTCTATTAATATCTATGCTATGAAAACACACATAAAGTTTGGGTTCTGTCTACAATGCAACTTATATGCACCATATTGCAGTGAAAATAATATAGACTTACACTATTTAACACTGGCTACATGTGCATATAAGTTGCTCGATAGTCACTGGCTACAATTTGTCTTTTAACATGTGTTTGTATTTCTATATCTTTTATCTCTTTTTTGCATCCAATTTTCCCCCATTTTTCCAAATATAGTTTTCCATTTTTTTCTCCAAACAATTTTGGTTGTTATGCAAAGAATTTCTCATAAGAGTTTGTTGAAACAACATGTTGGAAGTGGATGTTGTTCTACGAGGGGAGGGGTGAATCAGAATAGGGTATTTTAAAAATCTTTTAAACAGATGTGAACAACATATATACAACATTCATTCAAGATTAATTGATTTATACAAGAAATGCAAGATATTAGAGCAAGTGAACACAACTCACAAAAGATAGAGATACAAGATTTGTGCAAAGTGGAAAACCCTCCAAAATACTTATGGATTTGTCATAAGGAGAAAAGCCACTCCATGTAAACCTGTAACTTTTATTGAGCAACGACTCATTTTACAACAGCTTCAACTACACTTAAACCCTTCTTCCTTTACAAAGTATTTGCATTCAAATCACTTACATACATAACTGTATGCAACATATACACACACTTATGCTCATAAATAACTTTAAGATCTTACTTTCAAAGTCCCAGTCAAGTATTCCATACATAAAGAAATATGCCTTGTTTTTCTTATAATTTTTCACAGACACATTCCCTTATATAGGGATATATAGACAAAATGGTTTCATTCGTTATACAACATTGGTTCCATTTTTGCAACTAATTCCAGGAAACTGAAAGAAAAATTCAACTGTTTATCCAAAAACTGATATGATAAACATAACTCCTTGAGATATAAAATCATCAAGTATGATGTCATTTGGAGAAGATAGAAAACCTCTCATATGTTGTAGTTTAGATCAAATAATTTATTTTTAAAGAAACTATTGAAATGATTACTCATCCTCAAGTTTGTCCAGAAATGCTTTAATTTGTCAAGATCAAACCTTGATTACACAAACTGCATCGGCAACTGAATCTTCTCGTTCAAACTTCCTTAAAAAATTATAATTTTGGATGTAAAACAAAATAAGTTGCAACAGAATGTATGTTTCCATGTGTAACTATTTAGATCATAACCATTTGCACAGCATTAAGTATTAATCCTTCAAAGAAAAAACAATCCCCAACTTAAGAGTCGTTTCATACCTTGTAACCTGAATGATGTTGTCATACCTTTCTTCCAAAAACTATCATCTGAATCTGCCCAAATCTATTTCCTTTAAAACTTTTGAGAAATCCATCTCCAATGCAATAAATTTGAGCACACAACAAAAACATGATCAGATACCATTTAGCAAAGTACTTCGCAAATACCAAGCCAAAAAAAACTTTCTTCTCCTATTACACAACACTAAAAATAATACCTTTCTATAATTTTGTGCTTTCAAAAATTACATTAGATGAAATAGCTGATCACTGTCCACATTATACTGAAAACCCACAAGAAAAGAACAGAATATGCTTCTAAGATCTATGCAAAGAGAAACATAGCAGCTAGCGTTTGAGATTGCCAAACCATTATCAGAAACAAAATGATATCGTATATGTTGCTCCTTTACCAAAAGTTAAACAAAAATGCCAAGTGATTCAAGTTTTCCATACAATCTTGCCAAGTGGTGTTAGAAACGACCAAGTCTCATAAACCATAGTTGAAACCAAAGTTCAAATCTATGATCATGAAGGATAGCAATAAATATCCACGATGTCAACTAAACTAACGCTTACTTGTAACCACAGTAAAGAACTACTTTTTAAAAAGTGTTCCAACACAGCATTAATAAACCTCTTTCAAATGTGCCACAACTTACATTTGACTATCCAAGAAAATTGCATTGACTCAGCAGTGTTCACATTCCTTGCATCAAGGACAATACATATTCAACAACCTCCCCCTATTGTCCTTGAAACAAAGTCATTTGTATTGACTTCATAGGTTACAAGAGTAAATATAGATGATTGTTCAAACATATGAATAAATATAGATGAGTGTTCAAAGAGACCATATAAACAAATAAGCATATATGGATAAATAGGATTTTATACTTATTTGTATAGATGAAAATTACAAAAAATCACCTACATATTGACATAAAATATGAAGTGAAAACAAAGAAAATTCCGTGAAGATCTGAACTCACAACCATCAAACTTGAATGCCAAAAAATGCCATATAAATTGTCAAACTGAACTCACAACCTGTGTGCATCTATATCAAAAATTGAAACACCAAACCTATGTGTATTTGTATCACAAACTGAAACACCAAACCTATGTGCTGGCAAAAGAAAGCCACTATCAAACTGAAACAATATAAAACAGCATTGATCACTAAACAAGAAAATAGTACATCACTGAACAAGATAAATAAGCACAACATAATCTCCCCCATTTTGCATCAAGGACCATAATCAAGTTGCAAAAGCCTCTTTTAGGCATTGAAGATGTCTAGATATAGGAGCAGAAACCTCTACCAGACTCCCACATTTGAGAGAACTATTGTAAGGGAGATTGAGAAAGAACTCCCAGTTGGGTTCAAAATAATTCAAACATTTCACGAGCCAAGGGTTCGGTGAAAATGTCAGTGACTTGCTTTTGAGTGGGGACATACACCAAGGTTCATGTTCAATAACATTATCACGAAGAAAGTGTAACTTCAAAGCAACATATTTAGTTCTGGAGTGCAAAACAAGATTCTTACTGAGTTGTATAGCACTCATATTATCACATAGAATAGTTATAGGCTTTGAAACTTAAATACCTAAATCAAACAATTGATAATCCATCCAAATGAGTTGGGTACAACATGTTGTAGCAGCAACAAATTCACTCACAAGTGGATAAAGTAGCATATTCATGTTTCTTACTATGATAGGCAACCAACCAATCACCAAGGAAGAATGCAACACCACTGGTGCTCTTTTTATCTTCAGAGCCTCCCCAATATGTATTAGAGTTTTTTTCGCTTATGCTTATTAATTAAATCATATTGATTTAATTATATTAGATTATATTGCTCTAGTTACTTAAGCTTCATTTAGGTGCATTATTAATTAATTATTAATTAATAATGCGCAACCTAGTTTTTTAGTTTAGGGTTTTTATCTCACCTTTATAAGGTTGAGCCTTGTACTTTTCTAATTAATCTCTTATGTATTTTTCACATTTGAGAGCAACTTTTCTTCTATCTCCATTTTTTAGCAAAACCCTTGCCTCTTCTCATATTTCTCTTCTGTGACAGGTTTTTGCATGCAAGGATTAGAAGGCTTTGTGGATTTGATTGGCTTATTTGCTCAAATCCTACATGGTATCAAAGCTAGATCTACTGCAGCTTGTTCATTATTTGGAGAAAAAGGAGAACGAGGGTTTGGCAGAATAGATCTCGAATTTTTTGAGTATTTTTTGAGAAAACAAGGAGGTCACTGATTTTTGGAGCAGGTTGAGGCCAAACGAATGTCACGAATGGATCCAAAAGGTGTCAAAACCCCTATTTCTATATAAAATTTGTCCAATTTGGACAACGTTGATCCGAGAGGCAAAAAATTTTGACCAACAGGGTCGTATGGCCTCTACACATGTTACGAGGCAATTTTTTATTTTAAAAAATCCAAAAAAAATGTAACGCACAAAAAAAAAATCGGCTCGCAAGCCCTTACTAGCAACAAAAAACCCTTTTCCGCCGTCGTCCCGGCCGTTTGGAACCGCCAGTCGTTTGTTCACAGTCACCACCCTTTTTTTATATTTGACAGGCCGCCACTACCTGCGCTTCGATTTGCCACCACCACCGGCGGCTCAACCAGAGCACCGCCCCGCCTCTGCTCAAGTGGCACATCTCCTCCGCCGCCCTCCTCTGCTCTGAATAGGCACCACCGCCGACACCTCAGCTAGAGCGTTGCTCCGCCAACGGTGATTTTTTTTTTTTTTTTTAAATATAATTTATTTTTCAAGCTTTCGAGGGCCTTGTCGTTTTTTTGCGATAACTCTCGCATACGGGGGTCTTTTTCATATCCAAAAAAAAGCGTTGGAAAGTTGATTCTGAGATGGAGATGATGGAGAAGGAATTTTTGGGATTTTTTTCTAGATTGATACTTGTTTTGGCATTTGAAGTCTGTTGATGACTTCTCTCTTCTAGGGGGCATAACTTCTTCATTATAGCTTCGTTTTTCAATCCGAAAAAAGCGTCAAAAAGCTCTTTTCGAGCTCTTTCCTAATTCTGAGTCTTTTCACTAGTATATGGTACCAAGTATGTTTTATTCATAGCTGAAGCTTTTTTACCCTTATCTCATTTACACAATCTGTTTGTAAGTTGGGGATCGATTTATTACATTGTAGGGGGGGTGTTTTTCCTTTCTATCTTTTACTTTAGAATTGACCCTTCTATTTCTATCTTATTCTCTCAATGGCGGACTCTTATGTCGCCTGCCTTACACCTCACAACTACCATAATTGGAAAGGACAGATGACTAGATTGCTTATGGCAAAGGGGTTATGGTCATATCTCGATGCGGCTCAGCCAGTTCTACAGAGGCCTTATGAGCTTCTTATGCAACGCAATAAGATGGATGAGGCAATGGGCCTCATTGCAATGAATATTTCAGATGGGTTATTGTTTCACCTGGATGGTTTGAATACACCCAGGGCTATGTGGGACAAGTTTTCAACCTTACTTGGTACAATGAATCAATTCAAGATTCTATAGATAGATGTGGAGTTTACCTCCTTGATTCCTGAATCATTTACTAGCATTGAGGATTTCTTGATGAAATTCAAGTCTCTTCGATCTATGTTACAGGTTGCTGGAAAGAAAAAAAACTAATAATGAGTGTATCTTCCTAATACTGTCCAAGCTTCGAGGACCTTATCAAATTTTCACTTCTACCTTCTACTCCACTATGGATGCTCTAGGAGCACGACATGTTATTCCCTCTTTCGAGACCTTTTGTGACCGGTTGACTCGTGAGCAATCAAAGCTCACTCAAATGGATTCTCTTACAGGTTCACAGTCACAAGCATTGCTTGCCAAGCCACCTCAGAGCACATAGAAGCTGAAGCAAATATCAGATTCCTCATCTCAACACTCTACTAGCCCACCATCTTCTTCTAAGAAGGAGAAACAGAAGACTGAAAGACCTACATGTTCCTATTGTTAGAAGGGAACACATGATGAGTCACTTTGCTATCAGAAGAAGTTTGATGGTTACGAGAAATAGATAGCGGATTTGCAAGCTCTTCTTCAAAAGAGCAATCTTTCCTCTCCATCCTCTTCTGGCTCACAGGGGTCTACTTATCAATCTTCTTCTATCAATCCTACAGTTGGACAAGATCTTGGAAAGGGTCATGCATTACGGGCTTCTTTCACATCCCCTTCACAGGTCCCTTGGATACTGGATTCAGGTGCTTCTCAACATATGGCATCTTCTTGAGAGATCTTCTCTTCTTTTGAGGCTTCTCCTATTCCCCATATTATCATTGGGAATAACACTGTTATGACAGTCTGTGGGAAAGGCACTATATGCATTCAGGATGGCACATTCAATGATGTGTTGTATGTTCCATCTCTGTCTGCAAACCTTCTCTCGGTTTATCAGATTTCTCACAGTGGGTCTAGGAAGACAGTTGAGTTCACTCTAGATTCAATTTTCATCCAAGATAGTATGACAGGAGGTATTGTTGCTACAGGGATAGTTAATCTTTCCACCCATCTCTACTCCTTTTCACACTTTGGTCCAACTTTGCCAGAGCACAACTCTCCTCCTTTGAGAAAGCATCATGTGGTACAGTCAGGTTTCTTGAACCTCTATGTGGTTCCTAAGACTACTGTTGTGACTGCCTTGCTACCTCCTCTTGAGCTCTTTTCTGTTGAGCATAGTTCTTCTTCAACGCTGCTTGATCCTCCAGCTCCATTCATTGAGCCACTAGGTATAGTTGTTGAGGATTCTACAGAGGGCATTCATCTCCTCTTTGATGACAATGTCAACACACCTGTCATACCACTTACATTGGGGATTCCCTTTCAGGATCCTCGTGTCTACTCCTTTGAGCATCAGCTCAGCCTTCCAATGACACCTCAACTTTCGAGGTTCCCTCTACAGTGTCCACTGACTTTCACTCCTCTACATTGGAGTCACAATGGTTTGTTCATTGATCCAAGGGTTCTTTCATTCCGAGGGGGCTTTAGAGCCTCAACCCTCTCTCATGAGGGGGGTTGAAGTCACGCTTTGTACTTATGGCTTTGAGAGAGTCTCTTGAAGTCATACATCTCTTTTTGGAGAGGGGTTTTTCCCACTAGGTTTTCTCATTTACTCCGATTTATAGAGATATCCTCGTACTGGGTACCTAATCAGGCCTTGTTGTCAGGACCCATTTGTTCTTGTTTTTGTTTTCATAGCTTTGCTAGGTAAGCTTTCTCCCTGCTTTCAACTTAAGGGGGGGTATTAGAGTTTTTTTTGCTTATGCTTATTAATTAAATCATATTGATTTAATTATATAAGTTTATATTGCTCTAGTTACTTAAGCTTAATTTAGGTGCATTATTAATTAATTAATAATTAATAATGTGCAGCCTAGTTTTTTAGTTTAGGGTTTGTACCTCACCTTTATAAGGTTAAGCCTTGTACTTTTCTCATTAATCTCTTATGCATTTTTCACATTTGAGCTTTTCTTTTGTTTCCATTTGTTAGCAAAACCCTTGCCTCTTCTCGTCTTTCTCTTCTGTTACAGGTTTTTGCATGCAGGGATTCAAAGGCTTTGTGGATTTGAGTGGCTTATTTGCTCAAATCCTACAATATGCATCTGTATAACCAAGAAGTGCGAAATCGTCATTATGGGGATACCATAAACCAAAGTCAAGAGTACCTTGAATGTACTTAAATATTCAATTAATAGCATTAAGATGGGACTATTCTAGAGTAGATTGAAACCAAGAAACCATACAAACTACTTGCATTATGTCAAGTCTAGAAGTTGTAAGATACAAGAGACTGTCAATAATGGATCTATATGAAGTTTGATTAACCGAAGGTGAATCATCATTTTTGACCAATTTGCAACCTGTTTCCATAGGTGTGCTAACAAGTTTACATTCAGTCATGTTAAATTTCTTCAACATTTATTAAGCATATTTGGTTTGAGACAAGAATAAACCATGTTTAAGTTGTGATACTTGCAAACCAAGAAAGAATGTAAGTTCACCCAAAAGTGACATTTCAAATTCAAATTCCATGAGATCAGAAAAATGTTTTGACAATTCATCATTGGTGGATCCAAAAATAATGTTGTCCACATTAATTTCCACTGCTAAAATATCATCATTAACAACTTTATTAAATAAAGTGTTGTCTACACTACCACAAGTGAAACCACTTATAGTAAGATATTTATCCAATGTAGAATACCAAGCTCTAGGAGCCTATTTTAGACCATATAGTGCCTTTTTTAGGCGATACACATAATTTGGTTTATTAGAAGACTCAAAACCTTCTAGTTGTTCCATATAAACTTCCTCTTCAAGGTAGTCATTTAAGAGTTTTTTTTTAACATCCATTTGATAAACAATGAACTTCTTGTAACTTGCATATGCAAGAAAGATTCTAATAGATTCTATAAAGATTTTAATAGATTATATTCTACCAACTAGTGCAAAAGTTTCACCAAAATCAATACCCTCTTGTTGAGCATAACCCTTACATACAAATATGGCTTTGGTTCTTACCACTTTGCCATCTTCATTTAATTTATTTCAAAACACCCATTTTCCTCCTATGACATTTATGTCATCAGGTCTAGGAACAAGTTCCCATGTTTTAATTTTCTCGATCTAATTTATTTCATCTTGCATAGCATTCAACTATCAAGGATTTGTCAATGCTTTAATCACATTTTTTTGGTTCGAAGTCTGATATCAGACAAAAATGTTCAACAATATGAGCATGCTCATTTGTTTTGCCTTTTCTTCTAGTTAGAATACTTCCTTCTACGTCTCCAATGACTTGAGATTTGGAATGTCTTTTAGCAATAATCCTAGTTGTCATTTTAGTCATTTTCATACCAGTGTTTTTTACTTTAGGTGTTGAACAATTTTCTTGTTCATTTGTATCAAGTGTTTTTGAATTAGCGTCATCTGATTTTTTATAATCTAATATATTTTATGTTCTTTGAAAAGTAATATCTTCAAGATCTTTTTAATAATTATTGTTTATCAAGGAATTTTCATCGAACACCACATTTATAGCTTCTACCATTTTATTCAGCCTTTTATTGTAGCACTTGAAGGCTTTACTATGAGTAGAATATCTGAGGAATATGCCTTTGTTAGATCTAGAGTTAAAGCTTTCTAAAGAATCATTATCCTTTTTAATAAAAACATTTATAGCCAAAAATTTTGAATTTTTTTGAAATTTGTTGTTTTACTATTCCACAGTTCATAAGGAGTATAAGCAATCCATACTCTAATTTAAGCCCTGTTTAGAATATACACAGTAGTGTGAACAACTTCTTTCCAAAATTTGTCAAGTAACTTGGCTTCATTTAACATTGTTCTAGCCATTTCTTTAACTATTCTATTTTTTTTCACAACACCATTTTGTTGTGGTGTACGAGCAGTTGAATACTACCTTTCAGTGCCACATTTTTTGTAGTACTCCACAAATTCTCGAGAGGTGAATTTTCCACCTCTATCTAACCTTAAACACTTCAACTTCATATTAGTTTCCCTTTCCACCATTTTTCTAAAAAATTTGAAGCATTCAAAAGCTTCAAACTTGTGTTTCAAAAAGGTTACCCAAACCATTCTTGAATATTCATCTACAAATAGCATGAAGTATTTTTCACCATTTAAGGATGTAGTTTTAGTTGGACCACATAAATCGGTATGCACAAGTTCTATTGGTCTATTTGATAAGTATTCTTTCATTTTGAAAGATGTCCTTGTTTGTTTATCTTTTACACATTCTTCACGCACATTGGTTGGTTTAGAGGTAATCCTCTAACCTTTTTATTTTTGTTGATTCTAGCAAGATTATCAAAGTTCATATGTCTCAATCTTTTATGCCACAACCAGTTTTCTTCTACTTAACTTACAAGACAAGTATTGATCAATGATGATTCTTGTACAATAGAATCAATTAGATTATAAAGGTTTCCACCTATCCTTAAACCATTAGAAATGACTTTATTCTTTTCATTTTGTATAGAACATCCTTTCGCATTAAAAGAGATTGAGTATCCGCTATCATAAATTCAACTGACACTCAGAAGATTACGTTTCAAACCTTCTACAAAGTACACATCATGAATAGGTGTATCTTTGCTTAAGATTATTGAGCCACGACCTATGATATATGCACCTGAATTATCACCAAAATGAACAAACCCTCTATAAAAATCTTCTAGGGCTTTAAATTTACTTTTACATCCAATCATGTGGTGCGAATAGCCGCTATCCAAAACTCAAGTTGCAGTTTTATGGGCAACTAAGGTTGTTTCAACAATTAGAGATTTTTCATTGATTAGTTTCCATATTTGTTAGGGTTTCACATTTAATTTTCACTAGTTCTCATAATGTCCATAATGAAAACACTTTAACCATCTAATTGTTTTCTTAAAACCATAGTCATTCCTACTCATGTTACATTGATGTGCCTTATGACCAAAAATATTGCAATTGAAACAATGCCCTTTAAAAGAATATTTTGAACCTTGCTTAGAGACTTGTCTTCTTTAAATGTTTTGAGATTTAAATCAATTTGATCAGCCAATTTTTGTAATGACTTATCCTTTTCATCAAGCAACAATTTTTGGTTTTCAATAACCTGATTTGCTACTTCTAATTCTGCTTGAAGTTTTTTATTTATGGTTTCATGATTTGAGATTAATTTCTTTAACCTCTTCAGTTCCTACAAGGATTGAAGAAGTTCTTCTTCAAGATCAACTTCTTCATCTAAGTTGAATGAGGATTCTGATTAACTGGATTCTGGTTTCAAAACATTAATTATTTCAGCCATAAATAACCTTTCTTCTACATCATCTAGATCACTTGATTTTTCATTTGAGTCTTCTTTTGAAAAGAGACTTTTCTTTTTAGAAAACTTTTATGTTTTCTCATCATCATCTTGATCTACATGGGGACATTTTGCTGCAAAATGTCCTAATTGACCACAACTGAAACATTTTGGTTTTCCTTTGTATTTCTTTTTCATTTTTCTAACAAACAATGCTTCTAAAGCATCTGTCAGGTCTGAACCACTTTCATCTTGTTTCTCAGCCTTGAAGGTTGTCTCCTTTGTTGAAGAACTAACTTGATTATTGATTCTCATTTCATAGTCAATTAAGGTTCCTTGCAACTAATGTAGGGTTATTTTTTAGAAGTTTTTCTTCTCTTCCAAAGTGAATATTTTAGTTTCGAACTTATGTAAAATAGACTTTGTGGCTTTTGAAACTATATCATGTTCTTCAATTTTATCTCCTAAACCTCTTCTTGCATTTACTACTACATCTAGTCTCAAAAAATATGCTGCCATGTTTTCATCTTCACTCATCTTTAGCTTATCAAACTGTGTTTTAAGAGTTAACAATTTTGACTACTTGACATTCGCATCTCCTTGATAGATAGTCTCTAACTTAAATATCATTGGCAGATTGACAATGTACTACTTTGGCAACACACCTTTTGTGAGACCACATAGAAGAGCATATCTAGCCTTTTTGTCTAGTGCATATGTGAGCTTATCATTTGGATCAGTGGGAACTGTTTTTGGAACAATGTATTTGGAAATAACTACATTCCACATTCAGACATCCAAAGAATGTATAAAAGCTTCCATCATAACCTTCCATAAAACATAATCATTACCATCAAATAAAGGAGCCCGAGTAAGAGAGGCGCCTTCAGCCTATGTCATTACTTTCAAAAGTCCCTTGGAAAATTCCTATAGGCAAACCTAGGGAGGAACCCTAGCTCTGATATCACTTGTTGGAAGTGGATGTTGTTCTGAGAGGGGAGAGGTGAATCAAAATAAGGTATTTAAAAACTTTTAAACAGATGTGAACAACATATATACAACATTCATTCAAGATTAATTCATTTATACAAGAAATGCAAGATATTAGAGCAAGTGAACACAACTCACAAAAGCTAGAGACACAAGATTTGTGCGGAGTGGAAAACCCTCCAAAATCCTTACGGTTTTTTCATAAGGAAAAAAACCACTCCATGTAAACCCGTAACTTTTATTGAACAACAACTCGCCTTACACCAACAACTTCAACTACACTTCAACCCTTCTTCCTTTACAAAGTATTTTGCATTCAAATCACTTCCTTTACAAAGTATTTGCATTTAAATCACTTACATACATAATTGTATGCAACATATACACACACTTGTGCACATATATAACTTTAAGATCTTGTTTTAAAAGTCCCGGTCAAGTATTCCATGCACAAAGAAATATGCCTATGTTTTTCTTATAAATTGTCGCACACATTCCCTTATTCAGGGATATACAGACAAAATGTTTTCATTCATTATACAACATTGGTTGCATTTGTGCAACTACTTTCAGGAAACTGAAAGAAAAATTCAACTGTTTATCCAAAAACTGATATGATAAACACAACTCCTTGAGAGATAAAATCATCAAATATGTTGTCATTTGGAGAAGATAGAAAACCTCAAATTATTACACGTCCCTCAAATTTGTCAAGAAATACTTTAACTCATCAAGAACAAACCTTGTTTACACAAACTGAATCGACAATTGAATCTTCTCTTTCAAACTTCATTAAAAAATTATAATTTTGGATGTAAAATAAAATAGGTTGCAACAGAATTTACGTTTCCATGTGTAACTATTTAGATCATAACCATTTCCACAGCATTAAGCCTTCAAAGAACAAACAATGCCCAACTTAAGAGTCATTTCATACCTTGTAACCTGAATGATAGTCATCCCTTTCTTCCAAAAACTGTCATTTGAATCTACCCAAATCTGTTTCCTTTAAAACTTTTGAGAAATCCATCTCCAACGCAATAAATTTGAGCACACAACAAAAACATGATCATATACCATTTACCAAAGAACTCTGCAAATAACCAAACCAAAAAAAACTTTCTTCTCCTGTTACACAACAGCACTGAAAATAATACCTTTGTACAACGTTCTGCTTTCAAAAAATTAAATTAGATGAAACACCGTCCACGTTATTCTATAAGCCCACAAGAAAATAACAGAATATGCTTCACAGATCTGTGCAAAGAGAAACATAGTGGCTAGGATTTGAGATTGCCAAACCAGTATCAAAAACAAAATGATATCGTATATGATTACCAAAAAGTTAAACAGAAATGCTAAGTGATTCAAGTCTGTCATACAATCTTGCCAAGTGGCATTAGAAACAACCAAGTCTCATAAACCATAGTTGAGACCAAAGTTCAAACGCACGATCATGAAGGATAGCAATAAATTTCCATGATGTCAACTTAAACTGACGTTGAGTTGTAACCATGGTAAAGAACCGTTTTTAAAAAATTGTGCCACCACAGCATTAAAAAACCTCTTTTAAATGTGCCACAACTTGCATTTGACTATCCAAGAAAATCGCATTGACTCAGCATTGTTGGCGTTCCTTGCGTCAAGGAGAATACATATTCAACACATCACACTATGTAATAAACAAATAAGAAATAAAGACTGACCCCTGTAATTTGTTATTCCTTAACAATAATACATTATCACATTCGAAGGCTTTATATATGTCACTTATCCTAAAATGTATTGACATTTGACTTCATTCAGGTGTTGCCTCTATCTTGTAAGAGGCCATAGAGATGTAACTGTTTCCAATTTTAGCCCCATTAAATTGGAAAATCCAATTTCCACCGATAATGCATCCTTACATATTAACCAGCTCAATATCTCCTTAAGTGTCTCTCGACTCAAATCTCTAACAAAAAATATGACAGTAAAATACTAGACAGCATACAATGTAATATTTGATCTGAAGTTGCTTCTTTGTGTATTTCCTTCATGCAGACTTCTAATATTCAAGTTGCTTCCACGGTTAGTCACAGTGAGTTTGCAATGTCATGTACAACATAAATTGTGAGTGGGGGTAATTAGAACAGCTACGATAGATTATATTTATTGGTATTAATTGATCTTGACTGCAAGATTTTCTTCTCACTATAATTATTTAAACTCTTCAAAATAAATTAAGATGACCTTCATCCTCAGATTTTGAGATGCAACATTTCCTTGTTGTCGACTTTGTCACCTGTTAATAAATATATTACTTTTGAAAGCATGTGTTTCCGGTGAATCTCAAACTTCTTGAGTGGTAATACATTATTGCAGATTTAATGTATTGCCATATTTCAATCACAGAAATCAGCACAAGTTTTTCTCTGCAACTATCCAAATCAACCTGCAACTGCTAGTATGCTTTTACAACACCTTAGATTTTTTATTTTACTCTTTGATATTAAATATAAACATAATTGAATAAATGTTACAGAAATAATGTACACAATGAAAGAGAAAGGTGATGCACATGAAAGGCAAATATCATTGGATTCTTTGCAAGGTCTTGATAAATATACAAGGAGGTTGGATGCTACAAACTCCAAGTTTGACCCGAGGTCTATTGTATTCTGTAACATTTTGTTTGCACCAGTTTGACTTTACAACAAAAGGATAGAAATAAAAAATGTAATGGGATCATGCAACTTCACAATAACCTAATTAACAAAGGAGAATCAAAGACTAAGACCAATAAGTTCATTCATTCACAACTCATTATGACATTCAATAGTTTTATGTAGCCATACAACCTACAACTACCCAACAACTAATCTTTGCATCACTTATTATAAACAATACCATGTTCAAACACTTCTAACAGTAAAATACGGATATCAAAGCTTTGCTAAATCCTGAACTAAGTGTTTTCCTATCCTCGTCGGTGTTTTCCAATGAAAGAAAGTAACAACAAACACTCAATATTATAATCAACATTTAACATAGGTGGAATGAAATTAAAGCATCATTAATAAATATAAAAATGTCCAATTACAACCCGAGAGGCACTTAGTCTGGCAAGGTTGCCACAAAACTGAATGCCTTGAAAGGAATTCAACTGTAAAAAAGAGCTAATGAATATTGAGATTAATCATTCATCTCCTGAGATGTATAATATCTTTACAAACATATCCAGATTCACGATTTGTGAATCTGCCTTAAATTGAAGCCATGCTCGAGCAATGTACACGTTGTTTTATTTTTTTACATTAGCAAGAATCTTCAATATATTAATACAATGGGAAGGTGATTAAGGCTGGCAGCCAAAATCAGAAATAATAAGGGCGTGATCTAGCCCATCTAAGGAAAAGATATAAAATATACATAATCGAGACATCAACTGAACACTTAGTTGGGGATCAAGGCATATCATCTTCTTGCAAGGTTGGAACATAGGCCACTTCTGATAACCGACTATGGTTGATGCCATAGAACAAATAGATTACTACTCCAAGCACAAGCCAGATGGAAACTCGGATCCATGTACTTGCCCTGATTCAACATACAAGAGGCGGTTTGAATTAAATTTTTCATTTCTTTCAATGGTGATAAGAAGAACTTCGTGCGAATTGAAAGAAATATTTTACAAAATGCCACTATAACGATGAAATTTTTTGTTCAAAGTGAATCATTGTATTGGAGAATTCTCAGTCCAGAATTATCCAGTTCTTGAATGATGCCTTCTCTGATAATAAATTGGCATTACAATATTTCATTGTCTCAATATTAACAAGGAGTTTTCTGGTTTAGGATTACCCTAAATTGATTAACAAGTATGTGTTTATTAGAATGCACGCCACTGGAAGTACTGGCACAAATGGGCATATAAATCCTGCACAGATAGACATTGTTAAACAAGGAATACAAATTATGAGTATCTAAAATGCCCACTTTTAAATAGAAGTTCAATTTTCAGTCTTATAACATCCTTTGGCAGGGCATAAAATGGAACGAAAGGGTCGTATATGATGCACACCCCCACTATGTCCAAAGGTGTGCCGTCCTTCATCTTGCTCAATCATTGCCAGTACAATCGAACCACAAAACAAAGAGAGCACTCCAATCACTCCCATAAACCATCGAACCCAACTGCAAAGTCACATAGATATGATAACAATGTTAATCCATACATTAATAAGTCTTCTTATAAAATTGTGCTGGCAAAGATATATGAGGCAAGAATCTCACCTTGGAAACCACTCAGCAGATGCTGTAACAGTAACAAGTAGAACTCCAATGCATACAGAGGAAATGCTCAAGGCTGCAGCTTTTCGTCTCTTTTGGTCCATTAATTTTCTGGTATGGCCTAATAGAAAAAATCAAAGTATAAGTGCTCTAACAGGCATTCGCTTCAAATAGAGCACATGATTAGAATTCTTTTGGATGATAATAATTTGATCTATTAATTTAAGAAAGGAGGTCTCAAAATAAAGACATCTATAAAGACCTATAAAAAAAGGATAAGGGCTACTTGGTTTCAGACTTTCAGTAACTTGCATCAAGCTGGACAAGTCGTTAAAGGAAAGTTCATTATTTCTTTTAATATATCAATAAGAGACAAATGCTTACAAACACCTCCCTCACAGGATAGAAAATAATCAGACGTACTCTTCAACTTTGTGTATAAACTTTTCAGAGAAGCCTAATGATGACGACTGGAAATAGGAACTAAAAAAGTTATCGTCTGACCAGATCAAAGAACATAGTTGAAATGAATCATTGTAGAATGTGAAACTTAAAAATGATACGTACTACTATCATGCATCTCCTTTAAAATCAAAGGGCTTTCAAGGAAAGTGGTAACTTTTTTATCAGGCTCTAGAAAATCTGTCTTCTCTTCTGAATTTTGAGGTTCTTGAGATACCAGTTCACTCTTACATGTAAATTTCTCAACCTTGATTGGGTCTAGAACCATATTTTCTGTGGAAGATTCTTCACTGTAACTTCCTTGAGAAGTCTGTGGTAAGGAAACCACATCTGCTGATTCCTGAGCTGAAGGTGAAATAGGCACCCCATCTGGTGGCACATACCTTAGTATAAGAATAGAAACTGCCACAATTGTAAAGGCAAGTAGTGTACCAACACTGACCTGAAATGAGAAACATGAATGCAGTTATCAAAAAGAAAGCATTAATTACCAAAAAAAAATGTTAATAGACAAATTCATAATAGTCAAGAAATAAAGGATGGTTTCTAAAGGCAATCTTATAGATTTCTTGTACAGTTATAATCATAATTGAAAATTGATTATATGATGATTAGTAGAATTTTAGGTTCAAGAAAAAATGACATCTATCAGATGCTTGCAAGAGATATATTGACACCATTGGAAGCCAACAAACTGCACTTCCAAGATAGTACAGACTCCTATGATAAGGATGGATCCAGTCTGCGCCATTGATTACATGCAATTATTGGCTTCCCAGCCTGTATCATGATACATAAGACACCTCAAAACCATTATTTACGTAACTCACAAATAGTATCGTATATTATGTAGGAGATGGATAGACAATATCATGGTAATTTGAAGAACGTACCTCCACACCAACTTAAAATCTTCAGTTCAGTAAAGAACTACTATATGTAAATTCTCAGATTGCTTTAACCACGAATTTATTTATCTGACAAGAAAAACTACCCATTAAAGGAATTTGCCATTTAACAAATTTATTATGGGACTTCTAGATTATTTTTTATGCTCAGTTCCAAAAAAATACAACTGAAATCAGTTGTATTCATCCACTTCTCTTAATGGCATTTAAGGTATAGCTTTGAATCTCTTGCAGGAGAAAATCAACTTACCCATCATGACATACAGTAACTATTCTTCAAAACTAATAACAGACCTAACATATGAAAGAGCATATACTACAGTTGGGATTTTTCCAATGAGGATTTTAAAGGTGTAGGCTTAAAGCCTCATTTTTTCAGTTCTTGTATTAAGATGTTATAGTAATGCATTGTTGTTATGGAATGTTAGAATCCTATTACAGCACAAAACTCCATTGACTGTTGCTCCTTGATGTTTAACCTTCCAGTTCATTTACATTTTCTAGTTATCACTGTCACGACTCACAACTAGAGATTGCATATTGATTGTGTCTTTTCATTTTTCTAAGCTATGCGGTATGCTTATTATTATCATCCATCCATGTCTCTTATGTAAGTTTTGCTACAAAATTGGCCATCAATATTTAATAGTTATATATCTACACAGAAGAGTGGTATATGTTCATTCCATCTCTGAATTCTTGGATCATTATTAATATTTATACCTCCCACAATTCAATTTCCTTAAAACTCAGTTTAAGTATATTCTTCAATTTCTAAATCATTTCTGTTTAAACTTATTCTTTCCATTTTCTCTTCTAAATTATAAGAGTCGGTTCCCATTTTAAGTATGTGAGACTTCTACACTAGTACCTGAATCCTTCAAAGCAAGCCTACCATAGGTTTGATGAGGCCCTGTAATGCTATCTGTAAATCTTAAATGATATAGACGCCAAAGGTATCAGATTGAAAACTTTTACCACAAATGAGTGCAATACAATCTCTCCTACTAAAGATCATATTGCTGGAAGAGATTATATCATTTCTTTGTTCTCATAACACAGATTATGACTTGTTTTTAACAAATTAACATTTTGCTGCATGTTTATCATTAACTGGGTCCTATAATATTTTTGGGCATATTGTGAACACAAAGGGACAGGCAAGCTAAATGGCAGAGCATGTTAGAGCATAAAGGTCTAAAAATCTCGTTACGACATCGAACAACAGAATCAATGCTCATTCAGAAGAACATATCATAAATGCTAGGAAATTTCTTTTCTCATAACTACCATTCAGAAACATCCATAAAAAATGATCAAAAAAGGGCCTCGTAAGCTCTCTAAGCCAGCCACAAAAATCTAGAGGCCAAATATGTCAAATGAAAAATTTAACAAAGAATGAGAATAATGCTGAATGTATGATATTATATTTGTAGTGTCCAAAGACTAAAGAGAAAAAGATTACCTTTTATGGACAATGCAAAATTTATGACTCTTCTCCCAGAAAAGTATTTTGTTCTATTTTTAGGCTTCATAATCTTCTATAAATAACTTTGGCATATCATGAACAGAAGGAATAACATAGCATCATCAAGCTATATAAAATTTGTCTGATGTAGAATAGAAGAACCAATACTCATTCAGAAGACAACTAAGACATAGAATGGCAGAATCGAGATTTCTTCAGAAGACAATGATTAGCCATAGAAGTCGAATAGACATTCATTCCTAAAATAATAAAATCAGTGTAAGGAATATTATCTTACCATGCCTGCCAATTGAGAAACATCCATTGAAAATGACATAATAGCAGCACTACACCCAGTTAGTAAAGTACTATTGATGGGAACTAGAGTAGTTCTGTTGATTTCAGAGAAAAATGAAGGCAGCAATCCATCTCTAGCCATTGCCATCAATATTCTGGGCTGTCAAATAATACAACATCACATAAGAAATCTGCATTCAGATAGAGTATTAATTGCGAGCTCTGTAATTTAAGTGTTTGTAAAGTTCTAAATCATTTCCACTTAATCTCGAACTTTTCATCGAGGAGTATGAGAAACAGCATGTCGTACAATGATATCATCTCTAGTGTTGTTTACATACAAACAGAAAGGGCATTGCACTAAGATTCCTGGGTGATGCAAAACAGAGAAGAAACTGATGGGGGAAAATGGACAGTTCATCCATCGCAAATAAGTGCTAGTAACAGGGCTGATAGATGCATACACAAATTCTACAACAAACAGGGAATATGTACAGAATCTTCCTTCTTTTCACAAAAGACACATCTACACAAAATCAATCTGATTTCCATGACTTGATACAAATGTATTTAAATCAAGTACACTGTTTATATTTTATTATAAAACGAGCACTAAAGATGATTTTTCTCAGTAATAACATTCGTGAAATGTTGACCTTGAAGATCTGGAGAGAAAAAGAAGAGTAAAAAATGTTTCTTACGTATTATTCCCTAAATGTGTTGTGGATACATTGCTTAGCAAATAAACAAATGAGTAGATAAGTAAAGTTGGTTTGCACCCATAAATTTTAATAAAAGACTAAATTTTGTTTTAGAACATGTCATTATGGCTAAACTTTATAATATTGTCCTAATATCACATAAGATCATCATCTCTGAATGCTGCATATAATAAAAATAAGTATGTATCCTATACTTTCATGCTAATATCCTCATTTTTACACAATGTTGTTCTGTGAACATTTGGCCAGGTTTTTTTTCTGTAAGCCTTCGAATGTTCTTGTGATGTCCCCAATTCCAGACCTTAAAGATATGAGATTGAGTTGGTTTCAATTAAGGAATTAAACTTACAAGAATCAATTGTAAAGTTGACAGCCGGTTTATGACACACCATCAAAGATAAATATGATGTCCAATATATATCAACTTGGTAAGAAAGAGACGAGCATCGCTTAACCAGACAAGAGGACTCTTAACCTGAATTAATGGTATCGTTAATTACCACAGCAATTCATAATTATTGATTCATAGTCAAAGTCATAAAGGAAAGTTAAGAATGATGTATCTTTAACAACAGCCCATATGATGAGCTATCGTTAATCACAAAGATCAGGCATATGACTCAACATGATAGTAGAAGAGAATACCTCACAAATTCATTTCTTCTATCACTTCTATGAAAAGAACCACTGAAATCAAGAAACGACTAATAATCCAATAACGGCAATGACTTCGGTAGCCATCATGCCTGATAAATTGGTCGGCATTAAGGAAAAAGGAATTTACAAAGGATAGATGATAAGCAGCCTCCTATAACAGAATAGCAACCCATGCATGGAAGGAGTTGAAGCCTATAAAGCCGTCATTATCAATGCCAGCAATTAGATACTCAAATGATGGCTGCAAATAGATATTTCAGAAAACCGACCTGCATTCAACATCTCTTACCTACGTCTCATCGATGATTAAGGAAGAGCAATTAAATATTGGACAGCATTCATCATTATATATAAAAATGACATTTTAATAACTAAATGAAGGAATATATTAGTCAACAGACCAAACATGTGCTATCATCAGAAGTGGTGACACTAAAACCATTAACTATTATGAGGAATTGGGTAATTAGAGAGTAATGCTCCCCTTGTATGTGTTAATGTTTGGTAGCTTCAGTCAAATAAATTTTGAGACAATACTGTTGTAGATATATATATATATATATGAATATGAGATATGAGATATAATTTTATATATATAATAAGTATTATGATATGAAAGAGTTGAATATAATAATAATTCATGAAAATTATATATATATATTACTTAATAACGAATAGACATGTTCCATGAAGGGACATGTCTCTTCTTGGCATATTCTCAATATATAAATTCAAGGATTTGCTGCCTTTGGAAAACACATACCTAATATGACAGTGCCAATACATTTGCAGCGATCCTCTAAAACTAACATGGTATCAGAGCAGTGTTGCAATTGTTATCTGATATCGGAGTAGACAAATTACCTTCATCAACAGATTCATTGAACAAGTCACCATTGATATTCCCTGTTAAAGACGGTGGTAAAGGCTACAATTTTTTATTTATTTATGAACGACCAGAGTTATAGTTTATTGTTTGCCTTAAGTCCTTCAAATGCAGAAGTTCATGTCAAATGTGGTTGTCCTCTACGATAATTCTCGCGAAAACAAGTAGATAAAACACAAATATCTTAGGGAGCTAAATGATTTGTCTTATCTGAGAAAAAAAACAAAAAAACAATTTTAAGTGTTGGGCACAATACAATAAATATATATATATAGAATAACCTGCAGAGGCGGACACAGAAATAAAGGGCATCAAATGTCGTTTGTACACATGGCATTGAATGTTTTTAGAAGGAAATAAGGAGGACATGGTGCCGGAGGTCTCACCGCATGCCAAGCAAAATACGAATGCAAACCGGATATAGCAGGAGCATCTGAAGGATAGAAGGATGAAATAGTGATTGGTGGAGCAACAAGAGTGGCGTAGTCAGAATCAACAAACCAATAACTGAAGAAACAGAGTCAAATTGCGCAAGTGGCACAAATAGATGGAAGATTTATATTGCCATTAAAACAAACCCCGTCAACTAATCACGACATCAAGACCCATAAACCACCATCAATACATTGTAATGATCGAGCATTGGGTATCTTAAAACGGGACCCGTTAGAAGACTTCGAGCCTATTTGAAGAGCCAACAGCCCACGTGGACTGCACTGAAGGAGGATATTGCATTTATATATACACAAGCCAGATTTAAAACAGAACTGCCAGCTTCAAATCAATCCAATCGGTTGGTCCAATAACAAATCTGTCGACCAATATATTTGAATGAATATGCTTGATATTGCGAATGTAAGATTAAAGTAAATGTAAAGAGTCACCAAAATCTTAACAGTTTGTATAGGGACATTGCAGAAATATCAAGAGCAGCTCGATAAGGTAAAGGTGAAAATAATAAAGAGTGGAGGAAACTGGACAAGCAACTGGACAAGCAAGTTTAATAAAAAAGTAAAATAAGGTATGAGTATAGTTTTGATTTTAATATACCATTATATTTTATATAAAATTATCTTACCTTATTTCTATTATTGAAAATAGAAAATAAAGAGTTATGTTATAATCATTTATGTTGTTAGTAATAGGCAGGAGTTAAATTACTAACATACAAATTAATGATAACATTCTTATTTGTATTTCTATATTTACCATAAGAGCTATTTGCTTTGATCATTTCCTCCAAGTATGTTCTTACAAAAAAAGGGAGATTGATATCGGATTTAGAGGGGTCTGACACTTCTTTAAAGGTAAAGGTGCACAAAAGATTGACGTTCAGAGAGAGCCTAACACATTCATCAAAAGGAATGGATAGAGGATATGTTTCTATTGACTTTTGAAGATCTTGATTATATGAGAATTTGACTTCATGTAAACTTTTGGTGTTATACATGTGACTACATGATTTAATGGGCCTACCCTCTATGTACATCATGAGGCAGTGACAACTTCTAAATGATTATCCCTTGTATTTGCAAAAGTTATTGGAAGGTGACGATCTTATAATAACTTAAATCATGATATACATTTTATGTAAATGTTGAAACAAATCATGATAGATTATATCTTGCAAATCAACAAGTGTTCGATGTCATTCACTTAAAATTTGCGCATTGTTTGAAGGTATTTGGTGAATATCATGTGTTGATATTCTGCAAGCCATTACTCAAAATATTTGATGAATATCATATGTTGATATTCTAGAGGCCAATACTCATGAAATCAAAATGGTGGAGATCTTCTGATCAAAGATATCCTTGAAATTTGTCATTCCTAATATTACCAATGGTGTAATATTATCATGTGTTTATCCTCCCTAGCTAAGAGGGAGTGTCAATGTTTGGTAGCTTCAGTCGAGTAAACCTTGAGACAATACTGTTGTAGTTATATATAAAGAAATTTATTTATTTATTTATTATATATGAGATATAATATATATATTTTATGAGATATAATTTTATATATATCTAAGTATTATTATATGAGAATTTAATATAATTATTAATCGTGAATATTATATATATATAAACTATAATTAAAACTTATTATTATATTTATTAACTAATAATGAATGGACATGTCCCTTCATGGGACATGTCTCTTCTTGGCATATTCTCAACGTATAAATTCAAGGATTTGTTGCCTTTGGAACACACATACCTAACATGGGAGTGCCAATACATTTGCAACGATTCTCTAAAACTAATAGTATGAAGATGATTAAACATAGCAACAAATACATAAATTATTATGTAATATGATGAATAGCTATTGGTGGAGTTAAATATTTACTAATTAAACTTTATTTAAGCTTATTTAGGATAATGCATTGAATAGTAGTTTGTCATTGAGACGTCTAGGAGTTTATACCCCAATTATGCGCATGGTATTGGAAATTTCACTTTGGGTGGTGATAGTTGTTATCTCAATCCACATTTATTGCACATATCACATTATCATCTTGATCATTGCACATATTTCATTGCGTAATGGATGATGATCCACCTTTGGTGGACATGTGATTTTACCTTGTATAGGTGATAGGTTATCTTCTCCTTATCATTATCTATTATTGTCTTTCCTATATAAGGAAGCCTATTATGTATATTTTATCCATGTTCATGGAATCTATTGATGTTTATTATTAATAATATCATTCTTGCATCTCAATGCAATTGTCTTGCCACTCTCTTGTGGAAGTTATGTTAGTCTTTCATTTGATACTAGGGGTGTTGTCACCTAAAAATCTAACATGGTATAGAGCTCTCAAGGTGTGAAGACCTCTTCTCAAGAATATCAATCTTGGCTTGATTCAATTATGGGTGTAGAATTTGACAATTTGGGCATCATCATTGCATAGTCTATTTGAAAAACATTTGGGGTTTTGTATTTTGTTGACTTTCTATTGCAAGTGAAAATTAGAGCTTGCTGGTGGAAATCAAATGTTGGCATCATATAGAGGAGGTCCAATGTCCCCTAAATCGAATTTTGTTTCATCCAAATTGGTCATCTAAGGCCAAATCTAGAGCCATTTGAATTTTGGAAGTGTAGCAGCGGCAAATTTAGTAAAAATAATTTCAGAGGCGAATTTCAAACAGCGATATCTCTCATCCAGACTCCTTTTCTCAAGCAATTTTTTTTGTTTGGGGTAGAATTTTGTGGTCTACACAGTGGTGCGGGTGATTGCCACTCTACGTTCTGAAGTATTTTTGAAAATCGCAAATCTCAGTTTTGGAACTTCTAATGCCTCGTTTGGGCTCATATGAACTCATTTTTAGGTGCAATTTTTCTTTTAAATGCACAATTTTTTCTGTAATTTCCAGATCTATTATTAGTTTCCAGTGACTGTGATCAAAAATTGTATTTGTAAAATTTTGCTTAGTTTTACAATTGTAATGGATAGGCCTTAGTTTGGTCTTTAGCATAGTGATCTGAGTATATTATAGCCTAATTGTGGGATGTAATTAATTATTGATCTCAATTTGTGATGTGAAAAGTGTATCATTGATGTAATCATGGGTTATGAAACACATCCAACGGTAATACTTTCGACTAAGTATAGTTATGAGTCATGGTCAACAAGAATTATCACACATTGTAAATTCCTTAACCTCTTGCCTCATCTTTATGGACACGTTCCTGAGTCAAAGTTATAGGGGAAGCAATAAAATTCAAGACAAAAGAATGCTTATATTATATATTTGATTACTAATGGCATCAATTTGTCTCTTCAATGACATCCACCCCAAATTGAGAGGTATTCAATGCCCAATGTAATGATCCAAACTGGCTTCCAACTTAATTATTGAACACAACTTATTTTCTTTGTAATTATGAATAGTTTATAACAAAATCACAAGAATCAGAATCGGATTTGAATCGGCAAGGCCAAATCGAATCGTGATTTGGCCATGAATCGGAATCGAATCGCCCATGAATCGGCAAATTTAAAAAACCCTTGAAATTTAATGAGCAGCTTATTTCATAAACCCTTTATCGCTGATTCGATTCACTGATTCACAAAAAATCATTTGGCTTGAATCAAATCACCAAATCGCATGAATCGCATGAATTGCTGTGATTCTTGGAACTATGGTTTATAATGTATTTGCTTTATTTTCAATAAAAATTCGAATCAACAAATTTGAGAAGTTTTGAAAAGATAATAAATTATAGGTAGATTAAACTTCTTCAACACTTTATTTTGCAAGTTCTTTGAAAGCATACATCAAAAATCATAAAATATAGCTATGGCACCTAGACTGCATTTATTCAATCAAACCGTATTTCACAGCATGCTTCCTTATTGATTATAGTGACTCCTCAATGCTCAACCTTTGCAGATGATAACCTTCCCTCTAGTAGCCCACAGCAATGATGAGCAACTATATGAATTACGGTTAGTAGGAAGACCAATTGGAAGGCGTATGAAATATCCCAAATGGATATTTTCTCTGCTGCTACTATAATGTTTGATTATATAAATTATATTTTCCTATAGATTGTTCTTTGATCTTATAGAGCTAGACAGAAGTTGCAGAAGAATGTTGTTTCTTTTTGTATTTTTTAGAATAAAGGTATTACAACAAATAAATAACAGTGACTGATAAAATAGAAGTGATAGAAATCATATGCAGAAAAACATACTAATCTGGAAATGATTCTAAAACCATACCAGCAGAGTTTGATTTATTTCATAATAGTATCAATATAGATGTACTTCAAACAAGGTTGCCGCCAGCTGAAGATGGGAACCAGCTACAGCCAAACAAGTTCAAATGATAAAGCCCAAGTTGTTGCAATAAAACAAATCTAGTCTACTGCAAATAAACACCCCAGAATTCCTCACGTGAGCTACTATAAGGAAACGCCAAGTTGAACCAAATTGCCTTCCCTAAAAATCCACTGCCTGCAAAGTGTGACTACAATACTAGAAATCGATCATCTGCCTTGATTAAACTGTATGCATAAGAACTTTCGAATCTGATCTTGTTAAGGGCTACATCCCAACAAATCTACTCTCAGCACTAGGGTTTGCGTCCTAGGTGAGGAATGTTCTTCCAAAACAATGGCGTCCAAAATAGGCTGACAAAATGATAAAAGATACTCACCTTTAGGTTACCATCTCCTTATATTTCCTCTCTAAGGCAAATCGAACCCTAAAAGAACCCTAAAGTGGATTTCATTTGAACTTTATAATATAACATTATTTCCCTAATAAAGGCATCCAAATAGAAGGAAATCACTACTTTATTAATGACAAGAAGCTCCAAGCATCAAATAAGTCCCGACAAGTGATAATCAAATAGTAGAGACTGAGCTATTTTCAACGAGCTATCACATATAGGTAAATCGATCCAAATAGACTCAAAAAACTCCTTATTACTCCAAAATGGCTAAACACTTAGCCTTATTTAAATTATTAAAATGCTAACTTAGGAGAATATTTAAATATATTAAAATATTTCCCAAGTAGCCAAGAAACAACCCAAACACCTCTAAAACATAAAACTAAGTTTGTCACCTACTTGTGACAAATGTTGGACAACTTGGGCCAACTGGTAGTCTCACCCTCAAATCTAGGGGTACTACTAAAAAATAGGGAACACACCCAAATCTCTTGAAATTGAGACCAGGGGATGATCTCATAGAACCTCAACTCTAGAAACGTCACCACCTCCTCAAAGGTAGGAATCTCCTCCTACAATCAAGGAACTACTCTCAACTGATCTACTACTGCCTATAGTACCAAATCGAGATGATGAAAACCCTGACTGAGTCCCTAATCACCACTGCTAGCCTACGAGACTTCACAATAGACCAACTCTCATGTCACTGCTAGACAAAGCTAAAGAGGGGACATGACAATGTGACTCCTTTCCTTGACACGATTTATTGGGTAATATTGCAGGCCTTCAGCATAGACTCATGGCTCTTTGTCAACTGTCCCAACTCAATTTAAGGGTTGTAATTTGCATCTGAACTTCCAAGAAATTGATGCCTAATCCCTTCAATATCATCAGCATGCATTACAACCTTGGCCGTAGGCATATATGGAACAACAGACTCACAATATCAATTTTGTACTCCTCAGCTTCTTAGGCTGAAAAACGTGAGTCTCCACACTTCCAGAATTTATCAAAACAAGATTCTCCAAGCCACAATTAAACACAGCAGGAAAGAATTCAGCAAATATCGAATCCACTACACTTTAGCAGTGGAATGAAAACACTTCTCAGCAACAGTGATGAACAGTAGAGAAGTTGGGCAAACTTAGCAATACGTCAGCAACTAAATTGCAAAAGAAATTCCAAACCCTTATACATCAACAAAGGCATACAGTTAAGAACCCAAGAAAAAGCCACAAAAGCACAAAATCAAATATATAATCAAGCATGTTTTTCTCAACAAATGGGCTTCTATTTATAACCTCCAAATTCTCTTTTGTTGCCAAAATGTAACTTCACTCAAGAAGCTTCACCACACAACATTAATTAGAAGCTTCCTTTAGATTCTCTCACTTGACTTGGCTTAACTAATTAATAAATAGCACTTTCCAATGATAACTCTCAACTTAAGTGAAATATAAAGTTAAATTATAACTTTATCATAAATCATTTAATAATTAATAATAATTTGGCCACTAAAAATATAATAACTCCCAAAATACTCATCATTTAAATATGTCGTCTGAAATAGAAGTCATACCTATTATTTCTCCATGTGACCAAATGCACTTTCCAAAAATAGAAAGGGTCCATCTCGATCAACACCAACTTACTAGAAATAGTAAGTACACAAAACTAAGCCTAAACGAAGTCCAATCTAAGCCAAACAAAGACCAACTGGTAGCTTACTAAAATGTGGAGAAGATAAGACCCTCCCAAGCCAAGCCACTACCACAAAAGACCCGCTATCCACAATAATTAGCCTACGAGAATCACAACAATAGGCTAATCCCTGAACTCCAATGCTGGGAAAAATGAGGACATTACACCCACACACAATTTGGACAATTATTTGGGAGATTTTTTAAGATCCACATGTTCTTTCTTTGGGGCATGATCTTACTTCATATTTTTTTCATTCTACTTGATGATGCATATAATATTTCCTATGATGATTATATAGTGGAGGAGACTGAAGAATTTTCATATATAGAGAGAGCAAGGATGATCTAGTGACCCTCCTATAGCTTCTACTTCTCTAGTTGAGATCACACATTCATCTCTTGTTGGTGATTCCAATGTTTTATTACAAGACACATCTGTGTCTTCTTGATTGAGATTCTTATTTGCCAAACATTGGTTCTTTGTTTGTTAGTTCTAATTTTGCATATTTGGGAGAATACTTGAGGGGGTTACTCTACTCTTTGGTGACATCATAGATGGAGATACTTCACATTCTTTGGAGATTGAAGCCACTAACTCTTCAACTTCACTTGGTCAGTTTGATGCTCTGATGGAACCTTTGTGCTTGGAGATACCTATTCAGTCTTCAGAGATGTATACTTGGAGACCTTCCTCCCATTTTCACATGAATTGGCTTCTTCATTATTTGATGTTTTTATTTCTTTCTAAGGGGAGACATGGCACTTGTAGGCATTGGATTTTGTTTTGTTTGCAGGTACAATTCATCAACATTGGAGCTTCTTCATTATGCGGGGGATATCATGTCTCCTATCATCCTTCCTCTGGGGGGATTATTCTTTTGTATATACATGATGCATGTAATTCTTGGGGGGTCTTGAGTACTCCATCCATCCATGCATTGTGTGTTTTCATCTCACTTTTTGGGGGAGGGTTTTTTCCATAAGGTTTTCTCTCTTTCTCCACTTTATGAGAGATTGCATTTCATGGATTGCATTGCATATTATATGGGTACCTAGCATTGCCTAGTAGCCATGACCCATCTTGCATTGTGAGTTTAAGTGCATTCCCCTAAGTTGCACTTCAAAGGGGTATTGGTGCAATTAAACATTTAGTAGTTACACTTTACTTAAAGTTACATAGGATAATATATTCCATGATAGTTAGCTATTGAGACATCTAGGAGTTTGCACCTCAATTATGCACATGGTATTGGAGAACTCCACTCTAGGTGGTGACAGCTGTTATCTCAATCCATCTTTAGTGCATATATCACATTATCATCCTCATTGCACATACTTCATTGCATAATGGAGGATGATCTATCTTTGGTGGACATGAGATTCCACTTTGTGTAGGTGATGGACTATCTTCTCCTTATCATTGTCTCTTATCACCTTTCCTATATAAGGAAGCCTATTATGTACATTTTATTCATGTCCATGGAATCCATTGGTGTCCATTATCAATAATATCATACTTGCATCTTAATGCAATTTTCTTGCCAATCTCTTGAGAAAGTTATCTTGGTCTCTCATTTGATCCTAGGGGTGTTGTAGTCACCTAAAACTCTAACAATAACAAATTAATATCTATTATGAGCAGTGATTAAGAATGATGATAGCAGAATTGCCATATCAGCTATCATTAATCAATTGATTCCTGAAGGGTGCGATTAGCCTAAGGGAAAAAGTGGTGACAATGAATAGATATGAGATGGCTCTTTTGAGAACACAACCTATCATACCCTATTGTAATCTATATAAAGATCATAGTTGGAAAACTCTCACTCGGCAACAACTCGCCAAGCCCCCAAAAAACAATTGAGAAAACTCGGCCAATTTTTCAAAAAAACTTGGGAAAATCTCAAAAATCTAAAAACCCACTTATCTTTAATTAAAAATATATATTTTTGCAAAATTTAATGAGGAGATGCATTTAATGAGCTAACTAAAGAGAACACAAAAGAAACTAGCGGAGTTTATATATATATATATATATATATATAAATGCATACTGGGTACAAAATTGCATTCTCATGCAGAATGTTGATTGCAATAAGCAAAATAGTAAATAGTTTGTGTCAAACTAGAAGTAAATACATCATTACAATCACATCTTCCTCTTCCTAGGTCTACTAGCATACTGTAATTCTCTATTTTATATATAATATATATAGGCTTTTTGCCTTTTGTTTTTAACAAATATATATATATATATATATATATATATATATATATATATATATATATATATATATATATATATATATATATATATATATATATATAATAAGTTTTTTTTTTTTTTTTAAATTATAGTTTTCCTAAAAAACTCGGCAATTACTCGAAAGAGTTTTTGCAGGAACTTGGCAATTTTTTTGCTTGCTGAGTCGCGAGTAAATCCGGGAAACACTCGTCAGTCCCAAAAACTCAACGATTATGCCAACTATGATAAAGATACTCAAACTCACTTCAAGAAGGATTGTCCAATAGGAGATCATATAAATAGGTTGGGTACTAATCACATAGGAGGAGAATAATAAATGCATATAAATAAATTTAAATATATATACACAATTGAATTATATATTTAAATGATCTAATTATAAGAAACAACACAACATTGTTAGCAAGTATAAATATCTCATATTGGATGGAATGGGAGATATATAAAAGAGGGCATAAGGTTTCCATCTAAGTAGACCACCTTGGTGGATGTCAAAAGTCTACCACCAAGGCCAAGAGGGTCAAGTTTCTTCTTTTGGGCATAGATTGGGCAAACTAATAACCCACAATGAGGTGTAGATAAGAGGGTATAATTTTTCCATCTAAGTAGGCCACCTTGGTGTATGTCAAGTCATGCCACCAAGGCCAAGACTGTCAAAGTTCCTCATTGGGCTTAGATTGGACAAGTTTAGAACCCCACTACAATCTCCTTGTCTTTCCTACCATGATGAGCTAATCAACTAAAAGAGGTAAAATACAGATGGGAAGCAAGGAAAGCATCCCTCTAAGTAGGCCACCTTGTGTGGATGTCAAAGTCCTACCACCGAGGCCAAGGGGGCCAAAGTTCCACTCTTGGACTTGGTATGGCATTGGCTTGGCCAAACCTATCATGACTCAATTCTGGTGTTCAAGATTCATTCAATAGAATAGAGAAATTGTATTTAAGTTCATAAATCTTTATATCTTTAGCCTGTATAGGTATATCTTATATGTATGCAATTGTGTTCCCTATGTGATTGCAAGATTATAATTAGGAGAAAAAAGAAGAAATAAATTTGTGAGGTTCAACTCCCTAACTCTGATTTGTTGCTGATTGTGGTTGTAGGGTTTAGAGGGGGACATTACAGTGCTAGGGATAACTCAAAGGATCTTGGAGAGCTAGTGTTCAAATTTTCTTGGTTTCTGACAACAGTGTGATGACCAGTTAATATTCTTATTGGTTGCAATGCTATTTAGTATTTGCAGCATGTTTGGCCTTATAGGATGTTCTCCAAAGGTTCTTGGAGAACTCTGCTTCTTTTAGCAAATGCCCATTTTGTCACCTGACATCACTTGTCAGCATCAGTTGCTTCTTGGTGTGACCCTTTTTAGTGTTCAGTGCCATGGTGATGATATCCACAATGTGATTCAAATTTCTTTTTGAATTGGTGGTATATTACTATAAAAGGAGTCATAGGAGGTTATAGTTCAGATCATATAATCAGAACACACGAGAAAATTACAGTTCACATACATGTATAGTTCAGATTGCGAAAGGTCTCTTTGGTATGTGAACAGTCAAAACTGAAACAACAACAAAGGCAGATTAGATACAGCTTTCACCGTATACATCCATGTTGTTCCATCCTATAAGGGGCTGAATTGCGGAAATTCCATCATCAGATTGTAACATGCACCCTTAAATTCTTTTGGTTTGTTTCCTTGCTTTCAAAAGTGTTCAAGATAAAGGTTTTGATGGTAAAGCCACAATGCATTAATAACAATGCAATGGAGATTACTTACAATAATATTAAATGAAAATAATACTCAAATAAAAATAATGAAATATTTAAAATACCCACAACTGGAAAGTAAGTAGCTGGGTACTCCTTTATCCCTCCCTAGGCACATGTACTTTTTATCCAAAAAACTGCATATCCAATAGTCCAGATATACATTAGATATTGTACTCGTGCATGCCCAAAAATCCTTGACTTTCCAACCATTCCACACACTATGTGCTTCGATTTTTTATTCGACATAAATATTCCTAATTGAAGTTTCATAAAACTTTAATCACGCAGTTTTAGAAAAATGACAAACAAAACCTACACCAGATGAGAAAGATGAATGAAAGGTTTTTTCTATTTTAGCAACCCATTTTTTCGGTCCATTGTCCAATGCAACTTGACTTATTTTGCATATGTGAATTGTTTAAACAGCTTTATGTATCAATTATGTGCCTATATTGTTTTTGAAGCAATTCAAATCTGCTCTAATAACTTTTTTTTTAAATTATTAAACATGTGTATATGTTTTTAATGACTGTCGTATCCAGCTGCATCAATATCTGTATTTGTACCTGTATTAATGTCCATGGTACTTTGTTGAAAAAAATTTCATTTTTACTTCTAAGTTTGGACAGCATTATATCTTTAAATAATACCCAGATAGCCAAATTACATCAAAATATGATTACAAACATACCGATTTTCTGCTGTTACAAAAGGAGATATGTATTTGTCTGAAATCAGCATATTGCACTCCCCAAATGATGTCAAAGCACAAGAATATAAGGTTCAACTCCTCCAATTGCAAAGTAATGAGACTCGGACCCGGCTCTGACTCGGCAAGGGCAATTCGACTCATGACCCGACTCGGAGTCGGTTATGACTCGGCAGTGACCTGGCGAGCCACAGTATATTAGTAGAAATACCTTATAAAATATACGATATTTGATGACTTGGCAGGTCAAGGTCACGGGTCATTTTGACCCGGCAAGGTAACTCAACTCACTGACCCGGGTGACTCACGGCGAGTCTTGTTACTATGCCTCCAAGTAATATTGGCAGAAATAGCAAGCCCTAGGTGGCTCCTTTGCTGCTCCAATGAGCTCCAATAATTTTCATTCTAGCCATTACACATTAATTACTGTTTGCTGTAATGACCCTTACTATAAAGGCAACTGAAACCCTCAAACTGGACTTAGGAATTTTGTAAAACAGTTGGCATGTAACCGAATAAGGCTGCAATATTACTAATTGTTGTACAACGAAACCTCAATATATGATGCCAATAATGTATGAACAACAATACCAGATTATAACACTACCAATCTAAGAGATAGATGACAATATGAAGTCCAATGCAATTCTGATTTTATGACAGCAAATAGAACTAATTACAATGAGAGACTGTCACAACTATGCACTTCTAATACATCAAGCTCTTGACAATGCAATGTTATGACATGAACAATAACCCAGTTCAGATTTGGAATGCAAATGACGAAACTTTTACAACAGTTATTAATGACTGGAAATAACTATTTATGCAATGACAGTGCTGACTGTTCTAATCCATAACATGCAATATTTTGGCAATCAAAACTTCAGTTTGTGCACCTGGAATAGCTCCAATTTTGCCGAATATGAATGCTGAATTAATGCCACACGAAGACCTCACAATCTGCCCCAAACCAACTCACAAAATTGCTGCTGCTGCCCAACTGACAGGGCCATACAGGTACGGCCTGGTACGGCTGCTAGATAAAAATATTGCAGCGTTTTTTGTCACTCCAAAAGCAATAAATCTGGGTGCCTAGGGTTGCTGAATAACCCCCTAAACTATGAAATTCATCCGTCAAGCCAATTAGGAGTTATGAGCAAAAACGTGGGTCCAAACCCTGGACTGGCAGTCTGAAAATAATGCACAACTGTGTCTACAAACCCTGTTAATCAATCCACAAATGCTAGGGCACAACTGAAACCCTTATTCCAACCAAAGTAAACCCTTATAACTGAATCTCAATGAAGTCCAAATGAGATGGCTGAATTACCAACTCCTCAAATGCAACAATTCAGGTGATATTTCACACCCTCAAAGTCGCCAATCCAAGAGAGTGATTCGTTTCCAAAGATCAAATAATTTGCAGACCCAAGAGACTACAAATTTGTTCCACAATGGAAGAAGTAGAAGAAATCTCAAATCCAAGCATGTCCAAATAGAGAGGCTCAGCCCTCTATTTATTCACTTTTCTAAGAAGTTGCTAGAACTTCTAGAAAAATCCTTTATAAAATCTCATTATAATGCACTTTTTCTAGAACTTCTAGAAACATCCTTTATAAAATCTCATTATAATGCACTTTTTATAATAAAGTAATTTTATAAAATAAAAAGTGCAACTCAACTTAAAATTATAACATGTAGGCCCCAATAACACATAATAATAAAATATAACCTCTTAACACTTCTTCAAGAGCAAGATATGACCATCTGATCCGCAGAATTGACTCTCTCTCCACACCATTTGCCTACGAGAGTCTGGAATAGGCAAAATCCATGATCAATGTCATGTCGAACTAAAGAGGGGACATTACATTTGCCACAGAAGAGAGTTTTATTGAACAAGAAGAACAGCTTCTTGATTCTTCAAGATTTTTTATCAACATATCAGTGCACACAAGATCCACTTTTATCTAAGTTGTCGGTTCGTGGTTCGGTTCCGGGTTCGGGTTCGAGAACCGGTTCGCTGGTTCAACGAAATTTTGGAAAGGGGTTTGGGTTCGTTTGGGTTCGTTAGTACAAAAACATGTAAAAATTATATATATATATACATTTTTATGAAGCATGAGTTAAAATTAGAATGTAGCATAGTACCATAAACACATTTAAAACTTTAAAACAGCATAAACAATAACATATCAATGTATCATGGTGAGCATACCATCATATAGTAACATAGTTCAATCAACTTCAACATCAAAGATGAAAAATTCAAAACATTTAAAATATCAAGTTCAAGTGTCATTGTTTCACGTTCAATGTTTAACAGTAACTAATAGAACGAAAATTTATTAAAATTCTGAATTTCTAGTTCTAAGTTCTTCATTCTTCATCTTCATCTTCTTCATATTCATCTTCTTCTTCTTCATCTTCTTCTTCATCTCCTCCTTCTCTGCCTACGCTATTACTTGCACTAAGGCCAATGGGATCAGCAGCAGAATCAACAATGGTATTGGCATCAAAGTCATCAAAATCATCAATTGTAAGCGCAGCAGTGGAAGCATTCAAGTCCGCAATCTCTGCATCTACATCCCACTTCTTTGTCTCTCCTTCTTTGTATTCTTGACTCTTGTGCAAAAGAAGGCGCAAGTTGTTATGCACAAATACCAGGTTCTCGGCTTTTTTTGATTGCAACCTATTGCACTTCACCAAGTGGATGAAAGAATAGGTGCTCCAATTTCTTTCTAATGCAGAAGAACTAGCAACCTATAAAGACAACATAGGGTAGGCAATTAAAAAGGAATTAATTCAATCTTATTAAAAAATTCTTTTGAAGATAAAGTGAGCTAATTTTTTTTTAAAATAAAACTTACTTGTGATATAACTTTGATTGCAAGGGGCTGCAATGTTCGGAATTTTTGGCCATGGAGGTACCACCAACCATGAGCATGCTTCTTGAACCGATGACGAAGAGCATCATTACTTAGACCTGTAGCAGTGACAAATGCTATGAACTCATCCATGATTACATCTCTTATATCATCATCAAGAAATATTCTTCTAAATGCTACCTGGTACCCGTCAAACACTTCCATATCTCTATATGGTGGCAACCTTCCTGGTAGATCACAATATTGTGAGCTATAGTATTTGGGGGTCAAGGCATAGGCAAGCAAATGTAATGGAGTGGTCATATTGTTCTATCTTTCATTAATAATTTTTTGCACTTGTTTGAAAAAGGTCTCTTGCGGATCTTGCTCCTGCTCATTTATAACTTGCCTGATCTTCTCAATCATTAAGTCTATGCCATCATAGATCTCTCCAAGGCAAGGCCTATCCATGTCAGTGTACCTAAGAATGCTCATAATGGGCTCGGTCATCTTAAGGAGATATTCCACATGTTCCCACCATGAGTCAGCCAATAGCCTATCCTTTATTTTGTTTTCCCTTTCAGTGTTCTTTTGCTTCCATACACCCCAATTGTTGCTGATTACCATACCTTGAAGTGCATCTTTCACTTGCACAAGTCATCTTGAGATGATTATATGTGATGCAAAACGGGTCTCAGCAACCTGTGACATAAATTAGAGCAAAAAACAACTATTAGATAAATATTTTAGAAAACTAAGAAAAGTATACACATTGGCAATTGCACAAGTAAAATATGAAAAATCAGAAATTGTCAAATATTAAAAATTAAATTACTAATTTGAGTTCAAGTTCATTCACCTTCAATAGCTCCAATTTTGAGTAGTTCCTGAAAAGAGATTGAGTCATGTGGTGGTTTGTGACAAACATTTGTATGTCCTCAGCTTCTTCATATACTATTTTGATCCACTCAATTTGGTTCCCAATCTTTTGTAGCATAAGATTGAGTGAATGGACTGCACAAGGTGTCCAAAAGATATGTGGATATTGTGATTCAACCAACAAACCTACTGCTCTACAATTCTTTGCGTTGTCCGTTATGACTTGGACAACGTTTCTTGCACCCACTTGTTCAATGGCCTCAATTAAGATATCAGCAATAAATGGCCCATCTTTTACTTTGCCCTCACAATCCACCGCTTTCAGAAACATTGCCCCTTTAGGGGACATTGCAAGGACATTGATCAAGGGACGGTTCCTAGAATCCTTCCAACCATCTGAAACAATTGTCACCCCTGTCTCAACCCATGAGTCCCTTATAGGCTTCAATTGATTTTCAACTCATTGGACCTCATCATCCAACAAGGTGGTGCACACTTTCTCATACCCGGAGCCACAATACCCTTTTGAAGCTTCATTGGCACCCCTCAACATGTCCTTCCAAAACGAAGAGCGGACAACATTAAAAGACAACCCATTTGCATAGAGGCATCTTCCCACCTTAATGCCAGCAATATCTCAGACTTTGTTTTGAAAAGAAGTTTCTATTGGCCCCTTTCTTTTGTGTACAATGGGAACAGATTCAGTGTCAGTGGCCATTGTAGTATTGAAGAAGGGGTGGTCTAGTACAATAACATCTAAGGGGGGCTGCATTCCCTTAACTTTTTTACTTTTATTGCTACTACTACTGAGTTCTATTGCCCTGCGTCCTTCTCTCTCTTCTGCTGCCTCATGCTCTTCAATATATTTTAACACGGTGTGATTTAGTATAGGGACACCATTTTTGCCAGGGCATTTCTTGACTCCTCTTCCAGTATAACCACATAGATGGCCTACCACACGATAATAAGAACTATTTCTTTCTACATCACATCCTCGACATCTCGAACGGAATGCACCACCTCCTGGAATGGGTTTTATAATGTCTACATACTTCCATAGAGGAGAATCAGAGTTGGTTTCCATTCTTTGTTCGGTGTTGCCTATTGATGAAGAGGTAGATGACATTACTTTCGAACCTTTCCCTATGGCAAGAAATTACTAATTAGATATATGTTCATAATCTATATGCAAGAAAATGACATTTTGAAATAATGGAAAAGATTCAAGAACTTAGAACATATGAAGATTGAAAGAGAAATGAAAAAAAAATGGAAAAACTAGAACAAAACAATAGTAAATGGAATAAGATCTTACCTCTTGGTCCTTTTCCAGCCATTGCAAGTTTGCAAATGTGTATAAATGATGCACAAACACTTCAAGAACACCAACAAGTCAATCTTCAAACTCCTCCTTGCACAACCGAATGCTTGCTCAAAAACTTATGTGCTCTCCTTCAAGGCAAAACAACCTATTTAGAAACATCAAATGACTATGAGAGAGCAAAAAACCAATTCATAACACCTTTTTAGGGTATGTGGACCCCAAAAATTATTTTAAAATGCAAATAAATCACTTTATTTCCACGTCCGTGGGCGGGTTCTTGGCTGGGTTCGAACCTGATTTGATTTTCCCAACCTGGTCCGCCCGGGTTCGAACCATGGTTCGAACCAGTATTCGAAAATCGAACCTTGGTCAAACCGGACCAGAATCTCAAACCGGTTCGAACCAGTTCGAGGTTCGGAGGGGGGGGAGGGGTACCCGTGTAACTTAGACTTTTATCAATGATCCTTGAATTGATATATTTAAAGAAAAATTTGAGCCTTTTTCACCACTGGTATGTCAGCTCATCTTAGACATATTTCTATGGCACTGAGCTTTCCTACTTTGAAAGCCTCTGGAGTTATGCTTTTTAGAGACCATTTCATCATTTAAGCCCTCATTAGAGGGATCAGCTTTTTGAGTTATTTCTAAGAAACAGAGTCTGTACTGGAGTTCATTTTCCATTATCTCTTATCCATTCCTCCTTTTTTTCCCTATAGTTTAAAATTATACAGTCCAATTGTTGACATTTTGTTCCATTTCTCACTAGTAAAGAAATTTCTCAACAAGATCCTAATAATCTCTTAAAGATTACAAAATAGCATCATTACAATCTTCACACCCAAGCAAGGAGGTGTTAAGCATAAACATTATTCTTCTTGGCCTCTTTAGGCCTATCACTACATATTTGAATGCTAACTTCAACGAGTTGATGATCAGCGAGTGAGCTTAAGTTCCCTTTCAATCTACAATCCTACTCAATTTGGTCAAAACTGAAGAAGTCTCTATTCACATAAAATATGTTGAGTGTACAATACATTCTCTTACAGCCTTTTTGGGAGTTACACCAAGTGTAATACATACCTTTATTCTCATTTAGTCCTTCCAGCAGGTCAAAAAGGTTTACCTTATTGACAATTGTTCATTTTATACCAGAAGCATACCTCATTACCCTTCCAGCCCATATCTCATCCACCAACTTTATCATCATTGCTTTCTATCATATTGAAGTAGCTTCCAACAATCCGAGGGGTGTTAGAAAGGTTGTGTAGCCATTTCAAAAGTTCAATTCTTTCAACATGATGGTTGGGACACTTGGGAGCATAGCAGCAAAAAAAATTGGGGAAAAATCCGGCAAACCAAAACTACAAGAGTTTTTTTGAAAAAATCTGAAAATTTTTGATAGAAGATCAAGGAAATTTTGGGTTTCAGAGAAAGATGAAAAAAAATTATAGAAAAAGAGAAACTTTTTTGAACTTAGCATGGAAATATAAAGAGCAAATAAAATAGAGTTATAAATTGTAGACAATATATTTTTGTCATTTATACTGATATTGCTGATTACATAGGTAAATACTGAACTTTTTAAGAGAAAGTCACCAAATAGTTGTATAATTCTGAGATCAAATGTTAGATGTCTATGAAGCAACTAAGATCAACATTTATGATAATTATTTTTCATTAAAATAAAGGTGACTCTATTGTTCTCTCTAGTGCTCATTAGATCAATGAAAATGTTAAAAGTTTCATCAACTTGAATATTGAAAGCATCCTGAAAGGCTATTAGGATGATGACCAATTTCTTAGCTATATTCCTCATTATTATAGAAAAGCTAATTGTGCAACTGATCTCGCAGCTAACTATGGTCTTAATGGTGATTTCAATAATTCTAATGGCTTGGCCGGTATTCTGGTGGGGAATATAAATTCATATCCCCAACCCGTTCCCAGTAATTTTAATCCTACCCTTCTATTAAATGGGTTTAACATATTTTGATAACAGGGACTTGTTGCCTTGTTCCTCACCTATCGTAGGCTAAGATCAAAAAAGATTCAATTAAGCCTTGGAGGGATTTAACACTTCTTGGAACGTCAGATCACATTAAATGAAGAGGATGTCTCGATAACATAAGTTGTAAAGCAATACAGTCATCATTACCCAGATCTAAAGATATTTAGTGATGAAAGAGGAAGCTAGATACCATCTCTGATCTCCAATTTTCTCTGTTTCATTTTTACTTGACAATCTCTTGTGATTTCTCTTCGTAGGTAACAAATGATTCCCAAAATCAGGTCAGGTTTAGCTGTAAATTGAAGAGGAAGCTCATCCCAAGAGAAAACACAGATCCCTAAGGAATTTCAATTACAGATGAACAGAGAAGATTAATAAAAGAATAATCTAATATTGATGTTCAAAATGAATGCTAGATATGCATAAGTTAGACTTGCTGAAAAAGCCTTGCATAAGTTATAATCTAATTTCAAAATATGCTTTGAACATATATGCATATATTCAATCCTCAATATATATATTTTAGTCTATATTTTAAACATATTATTTCCCAGAAAGGAAAGTAAATAGCAACTGCACTGCCAAAAATAGCAACTGTCAAAAATAGACTTACTAGAAATAGTAAGTCCACAACTGAGACCCCCAAAACACCTTGTCAGCTCACGAGGGTCGCTATTATGAACTAACTCCATCAACTGCTTAGACCTACCAAAATCGGGGACATTACACAATCTCATGTGTTGATATTTTACAGGCCATTACTCAAAGTATTTGGTGAATATCATATGTTGATAATTCGAGAGGCCAATACTCATGATATCAAATGTGATATTGAATGGTGGATATCTTCTGATCAAAGATATCGTTAAATTTTGTCCATATATAACCCAATAACATAATATCTGTGTATTTATCCTCGCTATCTAAGAGGGAGGGCTAATGATTGGTAGCTTCAGTTGGATAAACCCATGAGACTAAACTAAAGATATATATATATATATATAACTGTTATATTAATTAAATAGTAATGAATAGATATGTCCCATGAAGGGACATGTCTATCCATGTGTTTTCCACAATATAAGAGAGAGATTGCTGCTCTTGGAAAATATATACCAAAGAGGCAATGTTAATATATTTGCAGCATCCTAATTAATCAACACCATTAACTTCAGCTACCGTCCACTCACCTTGTGCCAAATATGGAGCTGTGAAACAAAGGCTGGAGAAGGGATTATCTGCTGCTGTAAGTAGTGGAATTGCAGGCTGCACCAGACAATGTTCACAATCCTCTTTACCTACACTAGAAACGGCATCCCTTTCTAGATCCTAATTAACAGTTGAACTTCAATGAAATAAAACATTACTGCAAGGAAATTTGGAGGAAAGGCTTCATGAGAGAGAGCTCACTTGGCTGCAGTTAAATTCTTGTTTGAACTAGATTCTGAATAATCATGAGTTATCCTCCTATTGTAGCGATTAAAGCTGCAAAATACAATATAAATGTAGTTTTGAATTGCCAGATAGACATGTATGCAAAATGTAGCTGCATGCTGAAGGAACAAAAATTGACACACACCTGAACATGATATGGCCTCAATATTCACAGACTGTACCCATTTCCGGACATGAAAGAAATTGGAAATAAAGTCTCGGAAATTTTAACCATATGCAATTTATGAGAAAAAAGATTTGAACCACCTTTTTCCAGCATCCACTCAGCTCATGTTAATCTTGGAGCATTTTATAAGTAGGAAAGAGGCCGTATTATTTGGAAGATATTTAAGCAAGCTTAAAGAAACCTTTACCAGCATCCTCCAAGCATGTGCAGAAAACAGAAATTGTCCAATAGGATATGGAGATCTTTCAAATAATACAGGAATAGAAAGAACTCATCTATGTGTGTGTGTGTGTGTGTGTGTGTGTGTGTAGGAATGACCAAGCATAGGTCCATGAGACTTTAATGTACAAGTATTACAAGAGGAAAGTATGAGGGCAAAAAGGGACCATAGATTCAAGAGCTAACAAAATAAAGAAAAGAAAAACACAAAACTAATGAAATAATCAGTGAGGATAACGTAACAAAGTAACCCCACAAAACAAATATAAATAGATGTGTGAAGGAAGGAGCCCTCAAAATGGTGGGAGCTGATGAAGACCAAAGTTGCCAACCAAGGCTGGAAGCAAATACCACCAAATGTCTGTACTTCAGCATGCACTGGAAGAGCCAATGCCAGTATCATCAATCGCAATTGGAGGATGAATGCAGGATCTCAAAATGCTCATTGGGAAGTGTCCAGGGATAGGAAGATGAGTGTAGACAATCTTATGAAACAGGCAAGACCCGTTTGAGCCTCTCCTAACATCCATGGCCGAAGAATTGTTCGTGGCAGAGGGAAAAACCTGTAATTCGAATTTTCCTCCTGTACTGTGAGCCTGTCAAACTTTGCAAAAATGGTGACCATGGAAAGGCTTTAAATCTTTTGGATTCTTGATGAGTGCATTTAGTGCAAGATATGCACGTGTTATTGCTGATAAGCCTTGGAGATTTTAAAAGCAACTGAATTTGTAATGTGCATCGAATGCCAGACTCATAAACCTCTCATGGAATCTTTGTAACATATAACAATATTTGAGTCCTGGACAAGTGAAAGCAGCTCTTTATCTCATAAAACTAATAATTGTGACAACCATGATAGAGATATTTCTAAAATGCAGTTAATCGGTTGCATCAAAACATGGTTATTTCACAGTCTCCAATCACTATCAAACAGCCACAAATAAAATTTTTGCTATATCCTTTTAAAGTTATTTTCCAATTAAAATTAGCAGGTCCACATTTAGACTCATCAACTTCAGCTGATCCTCTCAGCTTACCAGGCTATGGAGATCTATGAAAATCACTGAAAAAAGATATTTATGTATGATTAATCAGTAGATATAGCAACTAGGCAAGAGATAAAAATATTTTTGTTATTCCTGATATCTATTTTAAGATAATGAGTGCACTTAACTTCATTTTTATTTGTTGATGTTGCACTTCTTGTTTATCTGACTTATGGATGGTGACCATTATTAACCCTCATTAATCCAAAAACAACCAATATGAAATTTAGTATTTTAATCTTGAAGAATTTGATCGAATTGATTCTAGTCATCACAAAATGACCTAAATAGTCCTTCGGTTTAATGACATTTTCCCTTGTGTATATCCGTAATGTTTGCAAGGAAAGAAGATCAATTTAGCACACACACACCTCTAAGAACCTTTTAGCAGGGAGGGGAATGAATATCACATTTCACTTCTTTGGGATTTAGACCATCTAGCCTCTTTCTCCATAGGAAAAGGTTCTGAAATATGCAGTGCCAGTAAGTCACCCATGTCTCACAAAGTCCAGTCAATGTGGTATTAATCCCAAGTACACCCAATCATGCATTAAAATGTTGTATCTATAGCATGCAATTATTTTTTATTAGAAGTTGAATCTTTGTGTGATTTGACCTATGTGGCTTTGAATCATCAAAAGAGGGCCTCCATGAGAAGTCATTTATTCTACTGACACTTTTCCCATTAATGTAAATGATCACAAGGCATGGAAACTCACTTGACACATGAGCACCCCTATGCACTTGTGAGTACTGGGGACGAAGTATGGATCATCATAAGGCATAATACATATTGCATATGGCAATGTTTTTCTAACATTGTATAATTATTAATAATTTCACCAATAATTCTTTCATGCCCACTTTTCAAGGTTAGCAATTTCCTAACACAATTTTGAGAGCCATGTATCTTTCCAAGGTTAAAAATAATCAATATCCATATAAGCAATTTATCATCAAACCTTGATTTTAATGTCAAACTAGAGTATACAAAAAAATGAACAGACCTATCAAGCATAAAAACATTATTACTGTAATCTGTTCCTATCTACTTAATTCTATAAACTTATAAATGATACTAGAAATGTCCAGTTATTTCTCATAATGTAAACTTACATTTATTTCTAGCTTACTTTAAATATTAAGGAGTGTGTACCTGGGGAAGAATGGAACCCATCAATGTAGATGAAAGTGCAGCCACTGCGCCAGCAGTAACAATATACCTAGATGTTGTAGGACATAAATAAAAAACCATAAATTATTGATAGGAAAAGTGTAACATGGATCAATTTTTTTAGTACAATATTACTTGGATAGATTGTTAGCTTAGCATGTCACTTACATCGCCCAATGTAAGCCATGAGCTGAAAATGCAGATGAGATCGGAGTATCTGGGTCCATTAAATAGTATGGTACAATGCCAACTATAACAGAAGACACAAGCATGTATAATCCACCACATATTGAAAGTGATATGCCAATGCCTAGAGGTAAATCACGTTGTGGGTTCTTGACCTACAAAAGAGTACTGATGTATGAAACCAGAGAATAAACCATTGGTATGATATTTCTCCAATTATTTACTGCAGTTTAGATTCTTGGTTGAATGAAAAAAAATATGGCTTAAAGGAGAATTATTTTTTAACATATTTTCTTTGACTTCAATCTAGGTAACTAAAAAACATGTTTTCAACTTTAATTCGGATGACTTTTATGAATGTCATAATGCTGTGTCAAGCATCTAAAAGCTAGATCAAGAATAAAACCTTGTTCTGTTCAACCAGACAACAAACTAGGTTAAATCATACCTCTTCAGCAGTACTAGCAACTGTATCAAAACCAATGTAAGAAAAGAAAACTGTTGCTGCGCCACCAAGCACACCATTGAGTCCGTATGGAAAATAGCTGCAAAAAGTAAACGTATACATGGTTGAATTTGCTACTAAAATGTAAAATTTGAAGGTTTGATAAATTCAAACTAAATAAGCATAATTGTTAGAGATACAAGTCCTCAAAGACAAAGAGTTCCCAAAGGTTTGCAATATCATTCCTCTTTACATTTTAATGGACATCTTCAAGGTTATGGATTTTGTGTCCTGAAACATCAATTTAATAACAGGAAATACATTGTGATTATGCAAGAAACAACCAACATAAATTTCCAACAAAGAAATGCATGTGGACAACCGTAAAAACAGTATTAACGTTGCATTTATAAAAAACAAGGGTCCAGTCAGGCATTGTGGCCAACTTGAAAGGCCGTTTGGTTCTCATGTTGGAGACCAATGTTCAATTCACAACATGGACATCTTTGTGCAAGTAGATAATAGAGTGATATTCCGACTTCAATGTTAGTGTATGGTAGGCCCACCGGTTTAAAGAGAAAAGTAAGGAGGGATAAGCAGCAGTTGTCCTGTAGAAATAGAAGGATAAAGCATTCCAGCTTTACAAGGAGAAAGCATTCAGGATATAAAAGAAAATGACGAAGAAGATGAAAGCAAATTCCCTGCAGTAGGGTAATGGAGATGAGAAGAAGATGAGGTATTCAAGCCATAGCTGCACTGCAAGAGTGGCAGTAAAATTTGAAATATGATTACAGTAGTACCGTACCTTCTTGTTAAAGTATTACTTAAAGTGGTATACCCACAAATGAATTGTTCGAGAAATTAACGATCTCTTTGGGTCTGGAAGACCTGAAGATTCTGGGTGTTTCCCTAGCTGTTAGATGGATTTTAAAGGTATTAGAAGATAATAAGGCTGGGGTGCCATGGAAGGGGGCTTCCTCAAAAATAGAGCTAGAGCCACTTTCTATTTTTTAGGAATATTTTAAAGCTCGCAGTCTCATGAAATGTGTTAAGCTCCAAAATTGAAGGAAGATGGTCTCTCTTTAAAATAATAACAAAAATTTTTTTTTAAAAATTTCTAAAATGATTTTATCACAAAAATCTAAAGTCTAAATATTCTGACAAGTGGCAAAAAGAATTCCTAAGCTGGTGGGGCTATTTCTAGCCACACCCCTTTTCCACCCACTTGCTAAAAAGTAGGGACTCCTATTTTTAAGAGAAAGATTCTAAATAATCCCATAGCAGAACAGAATTTTTTTCATGGGACCACCCTCTTCCTCAAAAATAGAGCTTAAGCCCCCCTCATGGGACCCCTGCCTAAGCCTTGGAAAATTCTGATTAGAAATTACATTCAATTGGCCTCTGTAAACATGCTAGGTTGTGGAAAGATATGCACCTCTGACTCCTTATTTGGCAAATTCTGGGTCAACCCCTCTCATTCTAATGTTTTTAGGTGTATCAGGAGAGCTTGGGAGCCTGTAAAAGGTTTAGTCATTGACAGACACTTCTTTAGACTTTAATAATGTGGAATATAGGATCTGTTGTTCTAGATATATTTGGTGGAACTTGACTCATAAGGATAAGCCTTCTGCACTCTTGCTCTCCTATGTTTTGGAGCCAAAAAGCAATTAAAGATTTTTAAAATATTCTTGAAAATGATATCTTGAGATCTCGGTCTTCTTTAAGTACAAAGTTTGAGCTCCCTCACACTCACTGGAGAACCTACACAGAGCTTAGAGAAGCTTGTAGGATCCTGTATTTTCCTATGGATAATCAGATTCAAAAATGATCAGTAATGCTAAATGCTGCAACGATATTGTTTTGCACAAAGTTGATAGTAAGCTGATGTATAACACTTTTGTGAACTCCTAGGAAGTGTTCAGGCATCTCAATGCATACTGAAATTTAAGCCTTCGCCCTTAATTCGGTCCCAGGAAGTGTTCAGGCATCTCGATGCATACTGAAATTTAAGCCTTTGCCCTTAATTTGGTCCAAAGTCTTTAATCAACTCTCATATAAGGTCCTTGAGCATAAAAAGGCATGCTTCAGATGGTTGCTGCTTTTCACAAAGCTGCCTGGCTTTGCCTTCTTCGCATCCTAATTTTACTATTTGTCCCATTTGCAGGGGTACCTTAAAATATTGGTCAATTTTTGTTTTGCTCCTTTGAGAGAGAAATTTGGTCTCTCTTCTTGTTTGGGTTGGGTAATAAGGGGGTAAATGACAATCTGTAAGTTTCAAATTCTATTTGGTCCTATTGCTGGCCTAAGGGATGCTTGTAACTGTATTTTGGCTATTTTTTCAAATTTTTAAGTTTATCTGGACATTTAGGAATGAGGATTGGTTCCAAGGCAAGAAGAGGTGTTCACTGAGTCTTCTCAAAGACTCAAATTTCACATTATTTCTAGCAGGTTACCATTGCCGTGGCAATTTATAAACAGAAACTTCCGGAGTTGATTGTCACGGGCAACGCTACCTTCAAACAAATCAGAAGTCAAATATGCCATACATTCGCTATTTTCCAGGGAAGGTAATAAAGAATCCATGAGGAACAGTCTGGAATTTCAGAAGAGATTTAACAAGAAATATTCCAGGAAGACTTTGATGGAAGACCTGGGTTTCAAAGATAAACAAATTGCCTATGATGATGATGCAACAATATTGTTAGCTAGAATGATGTAATATCTGAAATTGATCCTCCTGTTGGATGGAATAACATGGATATCTATACTAAAAGTTGTAAAATGTAAACTGTTACATTTCTAGGCTTTTGTGGGCACTATATGGCCTATATGTAAACTGTTCCATTTTGCAAACTGCTACTGTGTTTTGATGGTTAATCTACTACAGTAAGCAGATGTTGTATCCTTTTTATCCTTTTAGTAATCTATTACCAATTCAAGGCTACGTTGCACACGTACCCTCCCCTCCCCCTCCTGGACCAAGATAATTTCAAACCGGTTCGAAGTTCGGGTCCAGTTCGACCAAGGTCCTCTTTTTTCAGACCTGGTTCGATCTAGTTTGAACCGGGTTCGAACCCAGGCGAACCACCTTAAAATAATCGAACCCAGTTTGAACCCACTGCTACAGACGGCATTTAAAGTGTTTTAGTTGCAATTTTTTATAATTTTTTGGCGTCCATGAAACCTAAAAAGGTGTTATTAATTGGTTTTGTGCCCTCTCATTGTCATTTTATGTTTCTAAATAGGTCATTTTGTCTTAAATAGGTTTCTAAATACCATTGTTGATTTTGCTGCTGATCCCATTGGCCTTAGTGCAAGTAATACCAGAGGCGGAGAAGAAGAAGATGAAGATTGAAGAACTTAGAACTAAGAATTCTGAATATTAATAGATTTTCATTCCATTAGTTAAACAATGAACATGAAGCAAGGATACTTGAACTTGATATTTTAAATTTTTTGAATCTTTGATGTTGAAGTTGATTGAACTATGTTACTATATGATGGTATGATCACTATGATATGTTACTGTTTATGGTGTTTTAAAGTTTTTGTTGGTTAAATGTATTTATGCTACTATGCTACATTCTAATTTTAACTCATGCTTCATAAAAATGTATATATATACAATTTTTACATGTTTTTGTACTAAAGAACCCAAACCCCTTTCCAAAATTTTGTCGAACTTGTGAACCAGTTCTCGAACTTCAAACTTGGAACCGAACCCGAACTGGCAACTTAGATTCAAGGAAAAAAGGATCTCATGACATCATAATTTAACACCTTCAATGTGCTTGCTGCCCAACATCTCTGCATGCTATTAGCTTTTGTGTATGTCTTGGACTGCTTCTACCCCAAACATTGAGCTGCTGATTCAAGGGATGGTCACTTCATTCTATCCTCCCAATTGAAATTGAGCTTTCCTTACTCCTAGTTCTCCATCAAAAATTGATTTGCCTCTCCAATCTCAATTGAGAATGGGAAACAAAAAGTGAGTTAAAAGTTAGTATTCAGAGTGCCTGCCACCTACAGCCAGATGGATGGAAGCAAGAACGAAGGAATCATATAGCCCTTTGGTTTTTCTACAGCCTCTTACATATTACACTGGCATAAGAACCTTGGGCAATAGAAAAAAATTTAGTTAAGAGATTGAGATGGCAGATTTAAAACATCGGATAAAGAGTACAGTTTCACCCTTAGAAGGATAGAATGAAATGCCAAGTAAAAGATAAGTGAATTCATTGAGTCATTAAAGATGAGGATCATCCCATTCAGATTATCTGAACACAGGTTTTGCATTTCTTACAAGCTTTAACCTTCTACTTTGACAATATAGACAAATGTTGCCAAGCAGCAAAGAAACCATTGTATTAACTTTGCTCTTGCATTTGCATTCCTGTGCATAAACTAACCCTTCAGATGAAATCATGAAACACATACTTTTAGTCAAGAGAAGTGCAAGGAAAGGAGGCAAAAAGCATTATTGACAAACCCTACATAGAAAGAGTAGAAGGAGGCAGCAGATATCTAATCTCAAATTTAATTGTTTTATAAGCAAGTTACAAAATCATTAACAAATTCAAATTGTACAACTCTTACTATTATAGTTCACAGAAATGACTCACTTACTGTTGCGTGTAATGAATGCATTGTAAGGGGAAGGGGAAGTTGCGCAATCAAGGTCAGAATATTGCTTGGCTCATAGTAGTGTCCAAGGGATGTGTATTTTGTCAAAATTCACTAAGCTTTATTTTCCCTACATTGTTGTTATTGCATTAACACAATGCATGCTGAATGGAGCTTGAAATTCAGTCATCATCATGGCAACTGCTCTTGCTTTAAAACTAGCGCATAGCATACTGGAAATATTTTAATTTTCCAAATAGATAGAGGATTGATTTTATTATTAAAACTTTGGTTAATGATTGTCATAGTTGTATTAAGGATTCCCAAATGTCAATCAAAGTGACTTTAGCTTCTGCTATGTACCTTTTATGGCAACTTTGTACATCCCATACCTTGCATTAAGATCTGATTTTTTTTACTTGTGCCAAATATTTTCATCAGTTAATCATATTATGATGCCACTTATTTTTTTTGGAAACTTGGAAGAATGAACTTTTTGCACTACAAAGCAAATCACACAACACAATCCATCTTTTAATTATTTTTGGTTCTGGCTATGCTAAAGTAATTTTGGTTCACAGCAAGTCTCTTGTCTTACTTCTTTCTTTAATCCATTATGAAGCGATCTCCAGCGCTAATTCAATTTTTGACTTCCAATATCTAATTCATTTCTTCTGTTAACTTACAAGCCTTTGGTATCTAAAGAATACCACTCAACAATGGTTTACACGTAAAAACCTTTTTCTGTTACAGATTCAAAAATGGCAATCTTGAAAGAGATTACATAAATAGAAATGTCTCACCCATTAGCCAGCTCATATCCAGGCCAACCATTCTGAAAGCCAATAATACTGCCCGCTACAATGACGAATATCATGACACATACATTTGCAAGTGTAACAATGGCTTGAACAGTTGCACTCTGTCACCCCCAGAATTTCTGAACTTTAGAAATATATCTAAGACAAATTTCAAACTATAAAGTACAAAATTTTGTTAGATTAAATAAAACTTCCAAGCAAAATACTACCTCTTTAATTCCCACACATAAAAGTCCAGTCACAATAATTACAAGGATTGCAGCACATGGATCAACTATGATGCCAGTATCGAAAAAATGGTGACGAACTAAAAATGCTGGCAAGTTATCTTCCCCTCCAAAGAATAGAGCCTGAAAATTAAATCACCATTAAGTATTTAGAGCAATATGAATATTCCTAGAAAGATATTTTTATTTTATATCCCTTAAGAGGCAATATGGATCAGTTCCTGCAAAGCAGTTTCTCTGGCATAAAAATGGAATAGATTAACTTGCTCTAAATAATTTTCCAAACTAATTATGGCTTGTAGATTTCATCTTGACAATGGATGACCTAAAACATCAAATTTTTTTAAATATTGTATCACAAGTATATCCAGAAGTGTTTCTACCATGTATCTGCGTACTTTATTTCATAGAAAACCACCAATTGAAAATATAATCTTGAATTGCCATTACAGATCATTTTGGCCTAAGAAGCGTCAAATGAGAGGAAAAGTAATCAATAACTCCTTAATATGACTCTTTCTTAATATATAGGCAATCAATCTTACAACAATATCAATATATAATATAACTCACTCAAAAACACCAACTATGAATCTTCTTAGACTAAAATCACATTCTATAGACAATACACTAAGCTAATCACAATAATAAAGAAACACATAATATACAACAATACAAATCAATATAATGATTAACATTCTTATTATAAGTTAGGCTCTATACCAGCTTATGTTGTGATTAGCATTCTTATTATAAGTTAGGCTCTATACCAGCTTATGTTGTGAAGGTCACCATGAATGGATTAAAAAGAATGTCATTATGGATGAATGTATTGGTGTTAGAAGTCATGAAAGGAAATGTTGACAACTAGGAAGAGTCTGTAACAACCAAGATATAGAGCTAATTTCAAAGTTTCCATGATGATTCTTTGGATCTTTGCATGTTCACCCTTTCAATCAGGTTTTTTCAATTTAGGGCAGATTTTTAGCGACTGAATCTAATTACTATCGCCATGTTAACAATAGATGATATGATAGTGCAAAGCTTAAAAAACACATGATAGGAAGCACCTAAGTTACTTGTATAGGTATGGGTATGGGTATGGGAAGCCATTACAACAACGTTTTCCCCTCAGGTACACTACATGTGTATGTATATGTATATATAAAGTTATAAACATACATACACATATATACATGTACATATACATTCACACACATATATATATATATACAAAAAAACTTAAAAGTTTAAAGAAATATACAGAATTGTAAAATTACATACATTTAATAGTATGGTACTTCATCACTGATCAATGCCAAATGCCAATTGATAGTTCAGAGATTCAATATTGTATCATATGCCATATAATCTATATCAGCTGCCCTTCAAAATACTGAAATGAGAAAAGAGAGAGTGAAGAGAGCATGAAATATCCCAAACTCGGATACTATCTCCAATCTGATTTGGGAATACAAATTTTGACATGTTTTGCATCATCTCATTGCAAACTAAAACATACAAAGAAAACAATATATATTTCCAAGGAAATAAGCAATTTCAAAGACAAATCTATTAAAAATGATTTCAATGTAAAACATGCATAGCTGTTACATCGAAAATACTGTTGTTACAATGCTATAACATGCATAAATTTTACATGCAACATATCCACATGATTCCACTCCAATATCATCAAGCCCCTGTGAGATATGACCAACTATAGCATATGGAAGAAGATTGAATGGCTTGCAAGAAGAGTGACCAATACACAATTGGTGCTTCTGCTGTGAACAAACCCACAAAATAATCACTAGAATGTGAGGAACTGAACAATGTAATGCCCCTGTGAATCCTGAAGCGAATCCACCAAGGGGGCTGACCTGGATTTCTATTAAAATCACCAAACCATCTAGGGTTTCCGTCCTAGGGTTTTATTAGACCTCCAAGCAAAGCTTCAAGCTCATGTAGAAAAGACTCAAAATAAAAATAAAAATCTCTAGAATACCTTCACAATTCCCTTATTTCTCCTTTTCCATAATTTGAGAGGAATACTTTATCTCATTTCCCTCCAACAAGCAACTTTATGTTGTAATTTAAAGTTGTCATTATAATAAAGTCACTTTATTAATTAATGTGACTTTCAATAATTCTTATTTTATTATTGTCACTTGTAATTAAATTAATTAAAATGAAGTCATCCTTCTAATATTTAATTTTCCTGTACAACTTTAAAATTATTTATTTATTTCACCGACATTTGGGACATTACAGTCCTTTCATGGAGATTGGCTACCCTCAAGCAATCTGCACCTGCATATTACAGAGCAAAATGATCTTCGTATTGAGCAAAATGATGTATATGGGATCTTAGCTCATTTAGTAGCATTCAATGGATCAAGCTTCCTAGGTACTCTATGAAGATGAAAATTAAAGGTTACAGACAATCTAAGACAAACCTTATCACCAAATTCTCCTCTATTATATATTCTATATGAACTTCTCATATGGTAGGAGAGGTATTAGATCTGCCTGAGCTTTATTTTGCACATTCTAATGGGACCAATTATTGTTTTTCTTTGAAGGAGCATCCAAGTTGTCTACTCCAAAAAAATGATATAATACAATCTACTTTAGTTAAATCCTCTCAGACAGTAATCATGGCCCTCGTTCTTGTTGATTTTTTTAACTTAAAAGCTTTTACTCTCCCAAGGTACTAAAAAAAATTAAATATTTAATATAATAAATTATAACTATGGTAAGAAAATCTACAGAATAATTTTAAAGATACCCACATAGGTATTACAGACAGAAGTCAGAGAACAATGTCGCATATAATATAATGAAACTCAAAACAAATGGAATTCTAAATTAAACATTCATCAAACGAGCCCTTTCAAACTAATGGGATTTTTTTGACAACCAATTCTGCAGCAACTACTACTGAAGTGCTACAATATACTAGTATAATACATGCAAAGTTTCTATGGAAACCACATATAGCTTAAGTTTTCTAGGAACTTCAAACTTTTTAGTTCTAGTAATTGTAAATATCACATGAAATTGTAAATAATAATAATGAAATGTGGTTTACCAGATTGGGAGAGATCCCACGGGCAACAGCAGCCCCACCCACTGTATACTCCAATATAAGTGCCCAACCAATCAGCCAGGCAATCCTGGAGGACAAGATCATCATAAGATTGTTTCACGAACATCACAAAACATATATCAAAAGAATGAAGTAAAATGCTAGTTACAAATTTGTTGATTTTATATAAAAAGAAAAACTAATCAGACAAAAGGTATAGACTAATCTCAAAGAAAAATTGTTGACAATGATTCCTGATTCTAGGTGTTAAGAATTTAACATGATAATCTCCAGGTCTATAAGTGCAGATCGCACTTATTCTTCTAAATCTAGATGTCTACAAATGGCTCTATACACTCTCATTCATTCCTTTATGAGGCGGCGACTTTTCCAGATTTGTTTGCATTAATACTAACCTAACACAATGTGTTAGTTAGTGACTAATATTAAACTGTCTTAAAGTCGCTGATTATGAGAAAGGTTATGAAAGCCGACCAAGGATAGGGACATGCCCTTTGAGGGTGAAGTCTCTTGGTTTAGATATTCAGATGGATGGTGATGCAGTTTTGAAGTACACACAAACAAAATTAAGTCTGCTCCTTCAAGCATCTCCATCCAGCGAATTGTAAATCAGAGTTACTCTACTTCAATCAAGATCGATTATAGAGTATTGGATCTGCATTAAACAAAGGTGTCAACTTCCTCAACATTTCAGAACATTCAGAATAATAAGATATCATTCTCAGAAATTCAAGACTGAATCAAAATTCTGATCCAATGTTCAAAGAATTTGCAGAGACTTTACATGGTATCAGAGCCAAGTTATCAGATCTAGGGCTCTTCAAAATTCAGTTATCAGACTTCATATATATTCAGTAGTTTTCTCCTATCTTCAATGGCATACACAATCAGACCCGAGGACAAGTTCGATGGGAAAGAACACTTTGAAGCCTAGAAATTCAGAATCTTGATGATTCTTGAAGAGAAGAATTTTAAACAATTTGTTGATGGCGCATCCAAACAACCCCCAGTTGAACCTCACAAATCTATATGGAGCAAAGGAAATAGAAAAGCTATTCAAATCATCTTGGATGGAGTTAAAAACGATATTGTACCTATGCTTACAAAACATCAAACTGCCTTTGATATGATGAATGTATTACAAAATGCATATGAAGTAAACAATACAACCAGGGTTCTTGCGTTAAAAAGGCAACTAAATCACATTCAGATAAAGAAAGGAGAACCGATAAATTATTATTTCCTAAGAGTTGCTAGTATTAGAGATGGACTATCAAGCATAGGAACCATCATTAGTGACACAGAATTAACATTTATGGCTATAGATGGATTGCTAGATTCATGGGAGACATTTGCACAAGGAATAAGTGCCAGAGATCAGCTTCCAGACTTTAATAGACTCAAGAATGATTGTCTTCAAGAGGAATCCAAAAAACTAAAGAAAGGAGGGAAACCAAACGTAGAAGATGAAGAATTTCACGTTCTTAATACAAACTCCTATAAGGGCAAGAAGAAGCATTTCAAGAAGAAAAAGGGAAATCAAAAGAATGGAAAGCCCAAGAAAGATTTATCTAAGATAAAATGTTTCAAATGTGAAAAGTTTGGACACTACAAATCTAATTGTCCTGAGAATTCTAAACAACAAGCAAATTGTACTAATGTTACTAGAGAAGAAGATATCTATGATCCTGAGAATTGAGTATTGTACTCATCACTACCAAATGAAATTTCAAGTAAAGCATGCGTAATTGATAGTGGATCTTCTAGACATATAACGGGATACAAAGAAACTCTAAATTCTTTGTCAGAGAAGGTTAACGGTGAAGTTACCATTGGTGATAACTCAGCACACTCCGTTGAAGGAATTGGAAATTGTACTTTGAAACTAAAATCAAGAAATACTCTTCTTCTTAAAGGTGTACTCTATGTACCAAGGATTAAAAGAAACCTAATCTCAAATTACAGCACTTGAAGATGATGGACACAATGTTGCGTTCGTGGATGGAAAAGTATTAACTTGGGCTAAGAACTCTTCCATCAAGAAAGCAAAGTTAATTGGTCAAAGAAAGAGATATTTGTATGAATTGAATACAAAATCTAGTCAATCCATTCAAGCCCTAGTTCACGAAGCTGAAGATTCAAATGAAATATGGCACAGAAGATTAGGGCATCTAAATTTTAAAACTTTATCAACTATGAAAAAGATGGTTACTGGACTACCCAAATTAAATAAAGACCACCCTAGTATTTGCAAAGAGTGTGCTCTGGGTAAAAGCACCAGAAGTCCCTTTTATGATAGTACTAGGAAAACAAATAATGTACTAAAATTAATTCATTCAGATTTATGTGGGCCTATGTCTGTTCCTTCTCTTGGAGGATTCTGGTATTATATCTTGTTCATGGATGACTTCTCTAGGAAAACATGGATTTACTTTTTAAAATGCAAGGAATCAAAAGAAATCCTACAAAGATTTAAAGAATTCAAAGCATTAACTGAAAATCTTTCAGGACATAAAATTAAAACCCTTAGAACTGATAACGGAGGAGAATATACCTCAGACTTGTTTAAAAGGTTTTGTAAAGAATCAAGGATTAAGAGGGAGTACACTGTTCCTTATAACCCAAAGCAAAATGGGGTAGCAAAAAGAAAGAATAGGACAATTATAGAAGCTGCTAGGGCTATGATTTTTGACCAAAACCTAGAATATTATCTTTGGGCAGAAGCTTCTTGTACTACCGTATATATTCAAACAAAAGCCCTCACTCCTATCTTAAAGATAAAACCCCTGAAGAAGTATTTACTGAAGTAAAACCCAATATGAGTCCTCTTAGATTTTTTGGATGTCCTGTATATATCCATGTTCCAAAAGAAAAGAGAACCAAGTTAGAACCCTCTGGGAGGAAAGGTATTTTTGTAGGGTATAGTGAAACTTGTAAAGCATATAGGATTTTCATACCTGGACAGAAAACTATTGAACTTAGCAGAGATGTAATCTTTGAAGAAGATCTTGCATTCAAAAGAGCCATAAGTTTTGATGAACCTTCTCCTTTATCTAGTTCTGAAAGAAATAGTGAATCTGGGTGCCAGAGGGAGAACTTAGAAATCGAAGATGAAATTCAAAATATGAACCTTGAAGAAAATTCAAAGAAAAGACCACTTTGGGCCATTAAAACAGTTGAAGCAGCTCAAGATTTTGTTGCACCTTCTGGAACAGTTAGAGAAAGCAAAAGACCTAAAAGATTCTCTGGTTATATAGCTAACATAAGTGATTTATCCAAAACAAAGCCAACCAATCCCTCTAATGTTATTAAACATATAGCTTGGAAAGAAGCTATGACAAAAGAATACCAATCTATCATGAAAAATGATGCTTGGGAAATTGTTCCAAGACCTAAAGGAAAATCTATTGTTTCTTCCAAGTGGATATTTAAAATAAAGCATGTTGTTGAAGGTAGTATTGAGAAGTATAAAGCCAGATTTGTAGCAGATGATTTTCTCAAAAAGAAGGGATTGATTATGAAGAAACCTTTGCTCCTATTGCCAGATATACCTCCATAAGAGCAGTCTTAGCAATTGCCACATCAAAAGGATAGAAAGTAAATTAGATGGATGTGAAAACAACATTCCTAAATGGAAAGATTACAGAAGAAGTATATCTAGAGAAACCCAAAGGATTTGAAACTCATGACCCTAACATTTTTGTTTGTCGGCTCAAGAAAGCTCTCTATGGGCTTAAACAGGCGCCCAGGGCTTGGTATGAAAGAATTGATAAATATCTCACCGGCTTAGGATTCTCCAAGAATGAAGCCAATCCAAACTTATATTATAAAAGAGATAAAAATGATATGGTAATTCTGATATTGTATGTTGATGATTTATTAAACATAGGTGATGATCATCTTATAAATCAGTGCAAGAAAGATCTAACTAGAAAATTCGAGATGAAAGACTTGGGGCTTCTACATTACTTCCCAGGATTGGAAGTACGACAGAATTCTGACAGTATCATACTTAATAAGGGAAGTATACATCAGATATTTTGAAGAGATTTGGAATGTGGAATTGCAAATCTATGTCTTCTCCAATGGAGACTAGTTTACATAACTTAAAGAAGTAGCAGCAAAATCACCTTCCATAGATTCTACTCTCTACAGACAGATGATTGGGTCCCTTATGTACTTAGTAAATACAAGACTTGATATTTGCTATGCAGTTAATGCCTTAAGTCAGTTTATGTGTGAACCTAAGGAGATTCACCTAGTTGTCATTAAACACATTATGAGATACTTACAAGGCACTCTTAATTTTGGACTCAAATATGAGAGAGTTGCTTTAGATTTGCATGGATTCACCGATTCTAATTGGGCTGGAAATGTTAAAGACAGAAAAAGTACGTCAAGATGTTGTTTCAGTTTAATTTCAGCTATGATATCTTGGATATGTAGAAAGCAGTCTTCAGTAGCTCAGAGTTCTACAAAAGCCGAATACATTGCAGCAACAATGGCCTCTCGAGAAGCAGTCTGGCTAAGGAAGTTACTTGTAGGATTATTTGGGTAAGTCATGAATCCTACGATTATTCATTGTGATAATCAGAGTTCCATCAAGCTTTCAATGAATCCAATTTTCCATAACAAGTCCAAACATATTATAATTCCTTACCATTATGTAAGAGATATGGTAGACAGGAATTCTATAAAATTGGAATACATTTGCACTACAGATTAGACAGTGGACATTCTCACCAAACCTCTATCTAGAGTAAAGATAGACAACTTCAGGAGAAGGCTTGATATGGTTGAAATGTAATTCATTTGTATTTTTCAAATTATTAATAAAATGATTTTATTTGTTAGGCTATTGACTATTATGGGCTTCACCATTTGTATTCATTATTTAAGAGGTGACGATCTCTGAGATAATGAACACTTGCATAAAAGACATTATAAGAGATGGCAATCTCTTAGATAATGTGCTAAACAGTAGAGTTCTACTATAAGATCTAGATGAGTTCACGATCATTTTGTGATATAGACATTGCAATGTCTATGAGTCATAATTTGGATAAACGAAGAATTTTAGTATTCTCCGAGTTTATACTGTATTCTAGTAGATCTTAAACTCAGGATCTTGTTGTGATATAGAAATACCAGTTTCTATGAGTCACAACTTGTATAAATGAAGAAATTAAATTACTCTTCAGATTTATCCTATAACTTATCACTAGTAGCAGTGATTTGTCATATCACAGATTGAGTAATATGACATTGTGTTATGTGTTCTATGATATCACATACTAAGAAGATTCAGACAGATATAGAGTATTAATTCTTGCTTATTCATCTGTATTGATGTTGCTAGATATAATATCTCTCTATGTGATTATCAAGTTAAGAGGGAGTGTTAAGAATTTAACATGATAATCTCCAGGTCTATAAGTGCAAATCGCACTTATTCTTCTAAATCTAGACGTCTACAAATGGCTCTATATACTCTCATTATTTCCTTTATGAGGCGGCGACTTTTCCAGATTTGTTTGCATTAATACTAACCTAACACAATGTGTGTGTTAGTGACTAATAGTAAACTAAGTCTTAAAGTCGCCGATTATGAGAAAGGTTATGAAAGCCAACCAAGGATAGGGGCATGCCCTTTGAGGGTGAAGTCTCTTGGTTTAGACATTTAGATGGATGGTGATGCAGTTTTGAAGTACACACAAACAAAATTAAGTCTGCTCCTTCAAGCATCTTCATCCAGCGAATTGTAAATCAGAGTTACTCTACTTCAATCAAGATCGATTATAGAGTATTGGATCTGCATTAAAAAAAGGTGTCAACTTCCTCAACATTTCAGAACATTCAGAATATTAAGATATCATTCTCAGAAATTCAAGACTGAATCAAAAGTCTGATCCAAAGCTCAAAGAATTTGCAGAGACTTTACACTAGGAAGTTCAATGTTGACTACCACCTCACAGATTGATCATAATATACCAATCAATCATTATGTCCCTCATCCCACAAGCAAGATACAAAATGTAAGGACCATGAATGCAGGGTACCCTCTTGTTATGCTTCAGAGATTTCAAAGTTAACCTTGAAAGATAAGAAAGATAAATTAAGACCTTAACGCCCTTGTGATCCAAGGTCCTAAGCAAGCATCATTGTCAGAAAAATGAAAAATAGAAACATGACGTTTTACGACTATCAATTTGAGTTTATGTCTGAGGCCCTCTATCCATTTGAGTTTCCCACAAAACCATCTCTTGAATCAGTTCCTTCATCTTCCTCCAAAACTTCAATTTCAATGGCAAATTATTCCAAAATTGAATTATATATGTATATCCAGACTTAAGATCTCTCCTGGAATGACTCTGAGAATCAAAAATGAATTCCGTTCAAGCTTCACAAATTCATGATGATATTTATGTTTGAAATTTACCCTTCCCCAACACAAATGTATGAATAATGATATGCACTGCCTGCAGATGGACAACGACTTGCAAGTTCAGCATAGCAAAATGCTGAAAGGGCAGCAGCTATTCCAGCTATTAAAAAGGAAATGGTAAGTGCTGGTCCTGTGTGCTCTCTAGCAACTTCCCCAACAAGGACATATACACCAGCTCCAATTGTCGACCCAACACCTGCAAAGATAAGAAAGAGAATGCATAAGTGTCTCTGTATGGGTTTGTTTGATATAATCATTGAAATGTTTTTTTATTTCAGCCCTGCAAATTGGATCATTCTATTAATGAAGATGCGTATCATATATGCACACAAAAAATTATAGAGAAACATGCATCTTTCCTATGTAAGCCACATAAAGTTTTTGTGCATAAAAGACATAGAAAAAAGCCATACAATAAAACAAAATGGTTTGCAGATATAACACTAAAACCCCCAGAGGAGCCCCCCATGTTTCTGTTCCTATTCAATGCTTCCACATCAACTTATAATCAACCCTTTACCCTTTGCTTTAGGCTCTAAATCAAAAGCAATTTGTTAACTTCCTTTGAAAAGATAGATAATGTGGCTGGACCCTTTCAAAGTTTGGACATGATCTTGTGATTATTTGGTTGATATCCTATTAAATATGATATTACTTGGGCAAAATATCTCACCCCATCAACCGAATTCTCTTGGAAATGTCCCCTACAAATTCAGGAAAAACTGCAATCTTATACCTTCAGCTTCCGGTAGAAAGGTGTTATTAGTTAAACATTTTACACATCAAAAGTTAAAATTCTCTCAGATAAAGTTCAGCTAATTGTCTTTAAAATGAAATTCATCTAGATTTAGAAGTCAAGGCAATAGAACATTCTACTTGTATAGCTGATTTACATAACAAGGCCCTCTTTTTGGTATGCTCAACCACCTTCTTGTGCTTCTCAAGAACGTTCCCAACACTTGATATCTACAGAACTTCAAATCATGGTACTCATGAGGGGCAACAAGCCATTATTTAGTTTGTTGGCTTCTCTTTTACTATCTCTTCAGGAATTTTAAATTTCAGCACAAAACATATACTTCTTCATTAATTTCCTACTATGAATCAAAATCAAGCAAGCCATATATCAAGATGACAACATCCAGTCATTGCGATTGATATGTAACTTTCAGTCATCTTAAAATTCTTGAGTTGATACTGAATTCCTCTCATGTTGAGACCATTTCAATGATAGTGAAATGTAAACAGCAATAGAAGCAAAAAACATTTAAGAGATGAAGAGCACAAAGAAGGAGAAATCAATTTGAGACTGAATTGACTAAACAACTTTAAAAACCAAGATACCAATTTTGAATTTCCAAAATCTCATTTCCTTATGTCAGAATTATACATTAAAGATAGTAGTTTTCCACAACCCATAGTATTGTAAGCTATTGTTTCTGAGAAGGATTGTGATTTCCTTTTTGCATTAATGTTTCATATCACACTCCATGATCCATTATCAGGATGAGAACAACATGTAGAATTATACATTTTAAGAAAAACGAAAAATCGAAATTATAAATATTATTGTGTATGTTTTCCATGGAAAACCTGCAATGCTTCGTTAACCAAATTTTTATATTTCCAATTTGAAATGAGGAATATGAAAACCACATCCTTAAGGAATTTTCTTTTTCGAAATCAAAGGGATATTTATGAATTGAGAAAATCCATTTTCCACTGATGCCGGTTGATATCACTAGTTTCTATGTGATGAGACCATCCAGAAAAATCATCACCAGCAAACCAACAACCCAAGTAAAAAGAAGTTAAGTCATTAATAACTCCTTTCTTCTTACATGGTGTGAGTGTTCCAAGGGTTGCTTGCATTGCTTGTCAAGAGACCTAGCTTGTCTCTTCTAGGCACCTATACACATAGTTCCTTGATCGGTTTAGGTGATTAACTAACACCAATCCAAACTCCTCTCCAAGATTTTGATCCTTTGTGCTTACCCTCAGAAGACCAACACTCTGTTTTAGTACTCTTCTCCGCACTCACTTGAAGGATCCAAGTGTAACTTGCTCTCTAACTACATCCCTCATTGCAGGGTCATCCAACATCATGAGATCCGTCCATTTGCTTCCAATTGTGGCCATTTGGAAAGATCTTTAGACCTCTTCCTTACCGATTTCAAGTTTTTGACTCAAGAAGCCTAATTAGGCCTAGTTCCAATTAGCCCTAGTAATCCACTAATTCCTCTTTCTTACAAAAACTCTCCAAACACCCTGATAAATAAACTCCAGATTTGAACACACATTTGGAGTCTCTAAACGATTTTGTAGGTCTTAAAAACCTAAGTTGTCCGTACAGGTGATTCCTATTATATAGGTCAAATGGGACTAAAAGACCTATTTCCTAGGGCTGGACCACAAACTTGTTTGGAAACCTATCTAAATGGATTGGTAGGACCTCGACCTTTAGGATGTGTTAAGATATGACTATCCCCTTCCTAGAACTGTACTTGTTCCATACAGTACTTCTATCCCCTGCATGAAATCATTGATTCAGCACTGTCAAACCCCTAACTAAACCTTCCTAGCTCGCCTAGGGCTTGACATTCAAAATAGCTTCCCAGCTCCTCTGGACTCCTACCTTGCCATACATCATGTACAATGACTCCACTCTAAGACTCATCCACATTTACAAAGTTTCAAGGGTTGAAACTTAAGTGGGAGTCATGAAAACAAAAACTGTCTTCTCAGGACCAGCACACTGTCAAAACTGAATCTGAAAACAATTTATTTAACCCTCTAAAACTACTCTATTCAACTTACTTACTGAATGAAAAACTCTTACCACTAATCTCAGAATACTATACAATCCACAAAATGAACTCTTCAATCCATCTTAACACACTATCAACACTAAAGTCAAGAAATTGCTGGAAAATACTGTTGCAGAGCTATATTGCACACATCAAACTATTACGATTCCACTTCTCTCTTCAGATTCGAGTCTTTCCTTCTTCTTAGATGCCATCTCCACCATTCTAGACTTGTTGGTCAATTTCCCACTCCCTATCCTTAAGGGAATCCACGGTAACCAAGTTGCATGCAACATTTGCAATAATTGCAAATGTTGTCATGACAACTTCTTGACAACATTTGGCATCTTTGCCATTATGCCTCCTTCCTGCTTCTTAGGATCTTTAACCTCTATATTCCGGGGAACCAACATCATTTATGGCCATGAAGCATCTTTCTCACCACTTATATGTTTTTAAAACACATTTAAGACTCTAATCCACTACTAAGCTTTTAAGCATAAGAAATTAAAATGCTACAAACAATGACTAATTGTGTGACCTAAGTCCTAATGACTAACTCACTTAGCCCACATAACAAATGACCTTCTAAGGTCTAAACACAAACTAACCTAAGCTCTTGACTTGGCTAGAGTCAAGTACAAGCCAATATTTTCAAACAATGGAGGTTTCCTAGGTGTGCTCCTGCACCACTACAGGAAAGAAAATCAACACCATTTCTTTGAATACTATTTTATTAACTGTTTGATAAAACTCTTCCTTCGCTCTTTTCAACATTACTTCTCAAAGACAGCAGAGTCAAATTGCTGTTTCTTTTAAATATATGTCAAATCAAACAATTTCTCTTACTTTTCCCCTCTCAACCTGCAAACTAATTGAGAACTACTTCAATACGATCTCACAGTGAGCACCAGATGCTCCATTCTGGGTAGAACAGAATGATTAAACAACTACTGTCTCGGATTCTCTGTATTTCATTCTGGGATAATTTCTGGACTGTTGCAATTATCTAACTTGTTAGAGGACAAATTGATTCTCCAATGGAATGTGGGTATTGATTTGGCTTTATTAATATCATCAGAAGTCCCTAATGGACTAAAAATATATATAATTTTTAGAGCAAACTCCCCTTGGGATTCTTTTCTCTTCAATGGCTGATCTATTATATAAAAAGGCTACAACAGTGATTTCTCGGAGAAAGCGTGATATCTGATCGTGAATTAACTTGTCTGTCTGATAGGCATTGATCCATATATTTTAGCACAAATATACTTCTAGTTGACCGCAGAACTTTAAAAAAGATATAATTGCTTTGCATTAATTTTTCTACTAGAACCATCCTTATATGAACAATAAATTAAGCAACATGTTTGGTGAACTGGTATAGTGAAAACCGAAGTAATTGCCACGACAGTTTCCATGCACATGCGCTATTCTACACTAAAGGGCATAAATCTTGAAAATACCAGTTGAAAGCCCCGGCAGAATCTAGCATTATAGACCAGTTTCGTTCGACATGGCTTCCACACCTAACCGTAATCTACGTATATGGCGTATTCCTTTGCAAAAGTTTAATAGCAACTAACTAACAAAGCACCGAACCGAAAGACATCCTTAGCGCAACAAACCAGGTGACAGTACAGATCATAAACATAGTTCTAGGAATAAACAAGAAAACATATTTAGATTGAAAATATATTCCAAACAACGACCTAGATAACAAAATCGATTCAGAGCATATTTAAGGCCACTAGCCAGAAAAAAAATTGGACCGGAAACATCCTCTGAGCAACGATCCAGCTGACAAATTGGATTGACAACATCTTCACATCAAGATAGCAAATGTAAATTTGGACTGACAACATCTTTAGAGCCACAACAGAGGCCAACTTTTGGATAGTAACATCTTTTAAGCAACAACTCGGAATAGGATTTGACTTCAAAACCCCTTTTCTACTTTCTTGAGGCCAAATTACTTCTAGGTACAACTAAATTCCCACGAGAAATGGCATGGATGAAGAATTGAGTAGAACGTGGTAAAACACGAATACCCAACATAAATTCAAAACCAAAGACAATAAGAACAAAAAATAGTTCGGTTACGTTACCAATGGGAATGAGCTGAAACACAGAAAGGTTTTTGGCGAGTTGATCACCACGAGCCTTAGAATGAGCTGAATCCACCTGCTTTCTCCTCAATAAGTTCTGCAATCCCCATGGGCTCTCGGAGAGAAACCCAAAGAAACCCATGAAAATTCAAACCAATAGAAACGTTGAACAAGCTGCCAACCAATTCAAGGTTCAAATCAGCAAAACCCAGAACAAAATTGAAGAGATTTGGGTTCTTCTCGGCCCATAAACTTCTTCACATGAACCGTGCAACTTAGACAAAGCGTAAAGAATCTACAATTCTGTGACGCCAGTATCTAGAATCTGCATATCCAGTGTCACAAATTCAACATCTGTCCAAACACTAATGGAAACTGCTTAAAATGAACTTGATTTTATGGGTGACCGTCTCTCATTCCTATTCTGATCCACTCCTTTTTCAGATCTTCCAAGAATAGAATTTAATGTGTCATTCAACTACCCAATAGTAGTCGTCCGTCATACGATTGCCTTATTCCCGGGCTTCCATGCATGGGAAGGGGGAATCTGACGTTTTGATCAATAAGCCAAAACCAATTTCATTGACGCGTAATTTGTGAGTTGTATTCGACGATTTGCAGATCGGAGTATTTGGGCAAACTCAAATATCCACGTGGCCTTATCAACTGACATTACGTACTCTCGTTTGTCAGGACCTCCGATCCAATGTGCTCGAAACCGAGCAGCTCATCGGACAATGATAACGGATGGCAATTGCTTATACTCGTAACCAGTTGCTACCTGAGGTAAATCAATGTGAAAGGCATTTAAATATACGCTTTTGTTCTTTTTTTCTTGTTTTGTTTTTTTTTCTTTGGGGTTGCTTTCACTTTTTCCCTGGTTACTTTCGTTTTCTTCTTTTTGGGAATATTATTTTGTTTTCTTCCTTTTGAGAATATTATTTTGTTTGTATATATATATTTGGGAATAGTATTTTGTTTCGGGGTATATATATCCAAACAAAATACTATTCTGAAAAAGTAATCAGGAAAATATATATATCTCCAAACAAAATACTATTCCCAAAAAGAAGAAAACCAAAATAATTAAGAAAAAAGTGATATATATATATATATATATATATAAGTGGAACTTTGTTTTTAAATTATAAAAAAGGTTATTTTAGTTATGTGTGGAACTTTGTTTTTAAATCATAGATAAAAAAAATCCTTCCCATATACTTAAATTATTTTTCTATTAATTTTTCATAATAGATTTTTATGTCAATTTTTATTATAATTGAACTTATTCATAGTAAATTATATTTAAAAAATAGTTTTATTATTAAATATTTTGTTTTAAAATATTATTAAAAACTATTATTTGTTATTTGATTCTTGTAGAATTTTGAATTTATTTCATTTCATTGTTCAAAAGTTAAGTGGATATAAAATGATGCTCATATGTCTTATCATAGTTTTAGTCAATTTGATGTATATACATGTGATACATGATTATTTAGGAAAAATGATCAAAGTTGTGCCCAAAAAAACAAAAACAATGAACAAGACCAAAATATCAATACAGAGTTAGATGTCAATACCTTGCACCCACTCACACTAATACTCACTGTCTTAATCCTTAGCAAACTTAATTAAGTGTAAAAGAACCTAGTAATAGAAGAATAAATAACCAACTACAAAATAAAAGCCTACATTGACAAATCCACAATCAATAGCATTATTATCAATGACAAATTTGATAGTTGTCATCCTTGGTATATATATTTGAGGAATTGGAAGATAATGAAATTAAAGGAGGCTCTTGACACATTGGACAACATCACAGTGTTATCTATAAACTATTGACACACGGAAGGTAATTACATGGTTGATTACCTTTCAAATGAAGGCATTGAGCAATTGGAATAATTAACTATTAATAAAAATATGATATAGTGGTTGAGTCTCCAAAGAATACCACTAAATAATTGTTGGAGTTGATAGTTACCTAGCAACTCCCATAAATCATGAGGTAAAAGCACAAAGTTGTGTCACCTTTTTGTAAAGAAAAAAGATCTCAGAACGCTAATTGTTCAACTTTAATGACATAAAAATAGTATTTGCATTGAGAATTTGAAGATGATGTAAACTAATGAAATGAGTGAAATTGGATGAATTTTATGCCTATAATTTTTATTTTTATTTTGAGTAAGAATTTATTCATTTTTTTAGTTTTGAAGTCCTTTTTAAACTACAAAAAATATGGGGTGTAGTTCCCATCAAACAAGTATATGCAAATACAATACACAGTGAGAGAAGGATAGGAAGACTCCATGTAACTCCCCAAGCACTATCATATAAGTACAATAAATTTCCTCGCACATAAGAGGGAAGAGGATGATAGGAATTACACCCCCCCCCCCCCCTTCATAAAAAATGGTTCATATCACAATTATGAGAGTTTGAAGATAGATCAATGTCTGTTGCCTTCAAACAATGTCTTCTCTTGGAAAGAAACAAAATTACAAATTATTGAAGAAGTCATCCTTAAAAGATGGATGAAAAAAAATTCAAATCTAATTGTTGTGTGTTACTAATAACTACTCAAATTTACTCATATCAAAAAGAAATGATGTCAATTCATAAATCAATGAAGTCTAATGTAGAACAAGCTCTATGGATAATGAAGATGAGATAACAACATAACAACATGATTGTGTTTTTCATCAAAGAAATAATTTATATTATTTTTTATTTTTAAAATATTGTGTTATTATTATCTAATTAAATAAGTAAACTACATAATTTTTAATGATAATAACTAAAATATCATGTGTTTAAAATTGTTTCTTAAAGTTGTCATTGGTTTGTTTGTATGATTTTGAATTTATTTTATTTCATTGTTCAAAAGTTAAGTGGATTTTTCAAGAAAATTTATGGATATAAAATGATGTCAATAAGGCTTATCTCATGTAGTTTTGGTCAATTTGTTGTTTATATGTCATATATGATTATTTAAGAAAAATGATCAAAATTGTACCCAAAAATTGAAACAAGGAACAAATAATTGAGTCAAAGCTAAAGCTTAGCTTCTTGATTATATTTGGTCAATCTTGTTTGAATCTCAAAAGATGAATAATTATAAATAGTAAATAGGTAGTGTCAACTAAAAGAGATGAAATTAGGAGTGTAAATGATACAAGATCAAAATAACAACACAAAGTTAGCCTCTAAGAGAGAAGTGCAAATTTTAAAGAAGTAAAATATGTGAAATGAAATTAGATGGAATAAAATAAGATAGGAGTATAGATATATATAGGAAATGAGATAGGTGCAAGAAGTGGAAAATACAACCAATGGAGGAGACCGCCACAATATCCTAAATAAGGTAAATGTAACTCTCATGGAAGATTTCAGCACATTGCACCCACTCACACTAATACTTATTGTATTTATCCTTAGCAAACTTAATTTGAAGTGTACAAATCCTCATAGTTAGAGATTAAATAATAAACTATAAAATAAAAAGCCTCCATTAATGAATCTCACAACCTTAATTACATTCTCATCAATGACAAATTGACAGTTGTCATCATTGATGTATATTTGATGAATCAGAAGATAATAAATATATCAAAGGAGGTTCTTGATACATTGGACAACATCACAATGTTATCTATAATCTATTGGCACAAGGAATGTAATAACATGGTTGATTACCATTAAAATTGAGGCATTGAGCAATTGGAATAATTATCTAAATGAAAATATTGTATAGTGGTTGAATCTCCAAAGGATGCCACTATATGACTATTGGGGGTGATAGTTAACTGGCTACCCTTAAACACTAAGGGAAACATTAAGCTTGGAAAAAGTAAGTGTGAGGCCCCTTCCCCAGTACCATATTATAAACCCTAAATAACACAAAAATGGTTAGAACTAGGAAGCGTAAGGAGGTGAGATGTCATGTCTTTGTCTCTCATGCATGGTATGTGAATTATAGGTTGTTACCATACACCTTATGATAGAATGATGATAAGTAGGTTCCAAGATTTAGGCATGTCATGATTGGCATCCTTCTCATTAATATTGGACCTGAGATCTTATTAAGACTGATATACATTGTATTCATTATTGTCATAAGTATCATATTCAAAATTTTATCAGGTTGGTAAGCTAAGACCCTATGGAATAAAGACCTGAGATGTTATAACTTAGAAACTATGCCGATGGGTTCATAGTATGTTATGATCTATTAGGATAGTTGTTTGAGGTGGCCATTGTGAAAAGACAAATTAACACCCGCCCTTGGGAGTACTAGTAATAATGATAGACATAAATTGTTATCAATTTAGATAAAGGACTACTTGGTAGAGCTCGACATGATGTAAATATAATAAGTCAATTGTTGTACAAGTGGCATTAGGTGAATAGGCTACAACAAATTATGATTAAGATGAAGATATAATATATTTACTAACAAATATAATGGGTTTACCTAATGACTGATTTTGAACCTATGCAAACATGATTATAAAGACATCTTGATTTGCCAACATTAGTGATTTTAGAGACATATGCCTTATCATGTAATATCTCATAATGATAATGAGATAGTGTTAGTAATTAAACTATATTTTTAATTGAATCAAGGACACTAGTTGTGATGATTACATTTTGGTGGTTTTAATCTGAGAACTAAATTTCATGCTAGCTAATTTAGCAATATGGATTCAACATTTCGTCATTTACGATATGTATTTTATATGACCTCCTTGGACTACTAATGCTCGAGTTTAGTGTGCAGGAAGTGGAACCATGGAAATTTTTAGGGAAAAAAAGTTCAAAACTTATGTGAACATGGTTTAGCCAAGGCGAATCTTTGGAAGATTCAAAAGCCTCGTTGTGATGTATTTTATTTCATAAATGTAAGCTTGCTTGTGTGTGAAATTTTTAATCGCAAAGATGTATTAGAGACATGCCATGATGATGTGGAATGTGCTTTTATGTGTCACTTGACACTTGTGGATTTTGTGTGTTAATGACATGTCATCTAGGGTTTTGGTCATGGTGCCATTTTACCCTAAAACTAATTACCTTGTTAATGATTAAGTAAACCCACTTGACAAGGGCTAGGATAGGTCATTATCAAAAAGAAATTCTAATTTAGACTTGACTAGGGTTTTGAAGGGTCATCAGGTGGTCCCAAAGTGTCTTCTATGTGAAAATAAGTTACCCATATGATAGTATAACATGTTAGGGACCTTATTTTCACTACTATAGTGACTAGACAGCCTAGGGGGGCCCTTTACCAATGCCTTCTTCCACCAATTCGAAAATGGAGTTGTCACATGAGTTCTTTCCCATGTTTCCACTAAGTCAAAAATAGCAAACTTAGGGGAAGACAAGTTTGTAAGAGGGAGTGGTTTGGTGTTTTTGCCAAAATAGTTAGTAGGAAGGCCTTTCTGGAGAGTCTTGGACAAACTAGTAGGGTGTTCACCCACTCTCTGAGTTTAGAGATAGTTAGGGTTTTGGAGGGAGGTTAAGGGAGCTCTTCATCAACTATCATTTCCATTAGCTTGGACCAAGGTTGGTGCTCAAACCATGACCATGTTGTTTTAGCATTGTATAATGAATCTGCAAATATGGAGCATTGTTATGGGATCTTGTATTGTATTGTAATCCTTGTGTTCTATTGTGATTGTGCATTGTGTTTCATACACTTTTCTTGATTTTCTTCCTTTATCTCCTTGTTTTGTTTGAATGTTGAATTGTTCATGGGTATGAAAGCTTCACTCACCCTTGGGAGGGAAGAGAAGCCTTGGGTGAAGGGGTTAGTTGGGCTCAACATTGTAGTTGAGAAAATCTACCTCATGTTGAGGAGTTGTTCTTTCTTTCATGGAATATGGGCTCCATTGAAGCCATATGCCTTTTGTTGTTGTTTTTTTGGAAGTATAAGTGTATGTATATAAGAAGGAGGAGATTTTATGATAGCCTCGTGAGGCAAAAATGCAATTACAATTTGATTTTGTGTTATGGATATGGCATTCTCCTCCTTGAAGAGTCCTCCTTCACCCAATGTGTTAATGATTCCAATGGTGAATCAATGTGCAAACCTTGGAAGGAATTGTTAAGTGTTATGTTATATGTTTTCATGCATTATCAAATGTTATATGTGTGTTTCCCATTTGGGCTTTGTTTTCCCTGCTCAGTGGGTGGCTTCATAAAAGCCTAGGATGGGAGGTGAGCCTCCATGGTTCTTGTTTTGTGTTCTTTTTGCACGTTATAAGGATGTGACCTATGAAGAAGTTAGTGTTTCCCCCTTGGAATTGTTGGAGAATCAAGTTTGTGTTGATGTGTCATGTAGTTGAAGAAATCAAGGAATCCATTCTTCTTATGTCATTTTGAAGTGTGTTGTGATGGAAAAATCTCAATTGTGGTTTATGTATTGTGAGGGGGATTTACACCCTGTTGTATATTAATGTAAACGAGTAAATTGAGATTGAATGTTATGCACATAAATGACATTGTAGGAAAGATAATATCTTATCCATAATTGTTTAGGTAGGAAAGAAATAGTTCATGTGTAAAGGAAATACTCATGGTTGTGAAGATTATGTCAAAGTCATGTAGTTGAGCTACTTCTCCTCATGTGGGTTCATGTATCAATTAAAACTTAAATTTTATAGATTGCTTACATAAGAGAAAATATTGTATTAGTTCTTCAAGTTAAAT